>CM035839.1:289388107-290588107 GCA_020510985.1 Pholidichthys leucotaenia | reverse complement strand
GAAGAGAACAAGAATAATCCCAGGTTTCTTTTCAGTACTGTAGCCAGGTTGACAAAGAGTCAGGACTCTGTCAATCCTAGCATCCCCTTAGAGCTTACTAGTCAGGACTTTATGAACTTTTTCAATAATAAAATTTCATCCATCAGAGATAAAATCAATCAGATTCTTCCCACAGTTAACTTAAATACTGTAACTATTACAACTCCTTCTATTGTCTGTCTTGATGAGTTTACTCCAATCGACCTTTGTGAGTTAGACAAAATAGTTTCCTCATCCAAACCTTCAACTTGTCTTTTAGACCCTATTCCTACCAGGTTATTTAAAGAAGTCTTCCCACTTATTGGTAGCTTTATTCTTCATATAATCAATTCTTCATTAACTTTAGGCCATGTACCGCAGGCTTTTAAAACAGCTGTAATTAAACCCTTACTCAAAAAGCCAACGCTAGATCCAGGAGCTTTAGCTAACTATAGACCAATCTCTAATCTCCCTTTCATTTCAAAAATCTTAGAAAGAGTTGTTGCTACGCAATTATTTGACCACCTGCAGGGAAATGGTTTACTTGAAGAGTTTCAATCTGGGTTTAGAATCCATCATAGTACTGAAACAGCCTTAGCGAAGGTCACTAACGACCTCCTCATTGCATCTGATAATGGACTAGTTTCTGTACTTGTCCTTTTAGATCTTAGTGCAGCTTTTGATACTATTGATCATAATATTCTACTTGATAGATTAGAACACTATGTTGGACTTAATGGAACTTCGTTGCAGTGGTTTAGATCTTATTTATCTGATAGGTTCCAGTTTGTTCATGTAAATGATGAGTTTTCTTTCAGCTCAAAGCTTAGTCATGGAGTTCCACAGGGATCTGTGCTAGGCCCTACTCTTTTTAGTTTATATACGCTTCCGTTAGGCAACATTATTAGAAAGCACTGTATACATTTTCATTGTTATGCAGATGACACACAATTATACCTGTCAATGAAGCCAGATGATACTAATCAATTAGCCAAGTTAGAAGCCTGTCTTAAGGAAATCAAAGCTTGGATGACTTGTAATTTCCTGCTATTAAATTCAGATAAGACTGAAGTCATTCTTGTTGGTCCAAAAAACCTTAGAAATTCCTTTCCAAATCAAACTTTCAGTTTGGATGCAGTTACTCTTTCTCTTAATAGCTCTGTGAGGAACCTTGGAGTTATTTTTGATCAGGATTTGTCCTTCAATTCACATATTAAATTTGTTTCTAAGACTGCCTTCTATCATTTGCGTAATATTGCCTAGATTAGGAGCATCTTGTCTCAGAGTGATGCTGAGAAGCTGATCCACGCTTTTGTTAGCTCGAGATTAGATTATTGTAATTCTTTATTATCAGGCTGTCCTAAAACATCTTTAAAAAGTCTTCAGCTGATCCAAAATGCTGCAGCAAGAGTTTTAACAGGTACTAGAAAGAGAGATCATATCTCTCCGGTTCTGGCCTCCCTTCATTGGCTTCCCATAGAGTTTAGAATTAAGTTTTAAATCCTTCTTCTTACTTACAAAGCTTTAAACAATCAGGCTCCTTTTTATTTAAAAGACCTGATTCTACCGTATCATCCTAACAGAGCACTACGCTCCCAAAATGCAGGATTACTTGTAATACCTAGAATCTCCAAAAGTACAATGGGAGGCAGAGCCTTCAGTTATCAAGCTCCTCTCCTGTGGAATCAGCTGCCAATCTGGATTCGGGAGTCAGACTCGATCTCTGTTTTTAAGAATAGGGCTAAAACCTACCTTTTTGATATAGCCTACAATTAGGGAGGGATCATGTGTTTCTGAACCCTCCCTTAGTTATGCTGCTAATAGGTTTAGTCAGCCGGGGGACCTCCAGTAATGCACTGGGCCTCACTCCTTTCCTCACTCTCTATGAAATATTTTTTTTTTGCTGGTCATTAACATTTGTTTGTTCTCTCCCATAGATTGAGTCCCCATCGTGCTGTTTGCTCTCTACATGTCTGTTCTTTTCTTCTTCTCTATCCCCTCACCCCCCAGCCAGTCGCAGCAGATGACTGCCCCTCCCTGAGCCTGGTTCTGCTGGAGGTTTCTTCCTGTTAAAAGGGAGTTTTTCCTCTCCACCGTCGCCAAGTGCTTGCTCACAGGGGATCGCCTGATTGCTGGGGTCTTTCTGCAACTGTGGGGGTCCCCCCTTCAGTTGATAGTGCTATGAGATGACTGTTGTTGTGAAATGGCGCTATATAAATAAAGTTGAATTGAATTGAATTGAATTGGAGGAGGAAACCGAGGCCTGGAGCGCCTCTGCCGGAGATGAGAAGCCAGGCCACTGTGTTCCTCGGCGCCAGTGTGAGCCATGTCTTCCCGCAGATGGATACAGTCCCTTCTCCTTCGGCTCCTCTCCACCGGCGATGGCCTCACCAGTCCCTGGGACATCCACAGCAGGTTGGACATGGAGTGCAGGAGTCACAGGGATGGAAATGCCTCAATCAATTCCTCAGCACGCCTATGAGAAAGTGGAGGGCTTGTTCTGGCATGTGGGAGGTGCGGAAATACTCAGTGAGGTCCTTGACGTGGGAAGCTACCCCTGCTTCCTCCTCATTGAGGCCCATTTGACAATGCTCTTCTGTGAAGGTGGTGTATAGGAAATTGGACTCAAACATTGGACTTAAAGTTCACAAAGTTTATTGAGAGCTGGTCTCCCAGACACAGCTCGAGGGTTTGAAACAAAGCAAAACAAGGCTTGGCAAAGGTACTTGATAAGGCAAGACAAAGCAACGTCCAAAACAGGCAGGCTACAGGCGAGACAAGGCAGGAAGCGTGTTGGACATGCAGTACAACTAAACATGATTAACAAGGCTAATATGACTAAGGACACTGTGCAGGACAAAGACTGAGATGGAAATATATAGACAACAGGTAATCAACAAACCACAGAACAGGTGGAGAAACTAATCATCACTGACAACAGACACATGCGGAAAACAGTGTCAATGGGAATGGGAAACAAGATGGGCTGGGATGAACAGACAGACAAGGATAGACATCATGTAGACATGGAAATCTCACTGTTTGAAGAAGAAGATTGTTCAGAACTCCTCATAAGAACTCCTTCTACAAAGATATAAAGTGAAGAAGATGAAGAAGAGGTTGCCAGCTGAGAAGAATTCTGACTTTTGATACATAGAGTGATGTTTACTGAGTGAAGTACGTGGCGGTAAGGACTACAGCTCCTGACCAGATAGGGTGATGATGTGTGAAGTGCGTGGTGGTGATGCACCTGTGGGCTGGTTGTCAGCCGCCAATCAAATCTAAAAGAGGAAGAAGAAGAAGTCCAGGCAGGGTGATAAATAAATAAAGTATGTGGCGGTAATGCACCTGTAGGCTGGTTGCCAACCTCCAATCAAATCTAAAAGAAGAAGAAGAAGAAGGATAGAGGATCCACATGAGACATGAATACAGGACCAGGGGAGACATAACCATAGAAACTTAGAAAGAGCTGTTAGAACCTTAGAAAGAGTTGTTACAATGCAATTACTTGACCACTTGCAGGGAAATGGTTTATTTGAAGAGTTTCAATCAGGGTATAGAATTCATCATAGTACTGAAACAGCTTTTGTGAAGGCAACTAATAACCTCCTTATTGCATCTGATAATGGATTTGTTTCTGTACTTGTCCTTTTAGACCTTGGTGCAGCTTTTGACTCGATCGATCATAATATTTTACTTGATCGATCAGAACACCTTGTTGGACTTAATGGAACTTTGTTGCAGTGGTTTAAATCTTATCTATCTGATAGGTTCCAGTTTGTTCATGCCAATAATGAGTTTTTTTCTAATTCAAAGCTCAGTCACGGAGTTCGACGGGGATCTGTGCTAGGCCCTGTTCTTTTTAGTTTACAGTATATACAGTATGCTTCCGTTAGGGAATATTATTAGAAAGCACTGCGTACATTTTCATTGTTATGCAGATGACACTCAATTATACTTGTCAATGAAACCAGATGACTAATTAATTAGCCAAAATAGAGGCTTGTCTTAAGGAAATCAGAGCTTGGATGACTTGTAATTTCTTGCTATTATATTCAGATAAGACTGAAGTCATTCTAGTTGGTCCAAAAAACCTTAGAAATACCTCCATCCATCCATCCATCCATCCATCTTCTACCGCTTAATCCTTTACGGGTCGCGGGGGGGCTGGAGCCTATCCCAGCATCTTTGGGCGAGAGGCGGGGTACACCCTGGACAGATCGCCAGTCCATCGCAGGGCCAACACAAAGAGACAGACAACCGTTCCCTCTCACATTCATACCTAAGGACAATTTAGAATCCCCAATTGATGCCAGTTAACCTCACCTGCATGTCTTTGGCCTGTGGGAGGAAACCGGAGTACCTGGAGTAAACCCACGCAGACACGGGGAGAACATGCAAACTCCACACAAAAGGGTCACCGATGGTCTGGGGATGGGATTGAACCCATGATGGTCAAGGGTGGAATTGATCCCATGACCTTGCTGTGCTGCCACTGTGCTAACCACTGCTCCACCGTGCTGCCCCTTAGAAATACCTTTCCAAATCAAACTCTTAGTTTGGATGTGGTTACTCTTTCTCTTAGTAGTTTTGTGAGGAATCTTGGAGTTATTTTTGATCAAGGTACAGTATGTTCTTTAATTCACATATTAGGCTTGTTTCTAAGACTGCCTTCTATCATTTGCGTAATATTGCAGATTAGGAGCATCTTGTCTCAGAGTGATGCTGAGAAACTAATCCCCGTTTTTGTTAGCTCCAGATTAGATTATTGTAACTCTTTATTATCAGGCTGTCCTAAAACATCTTTAAAAAGTCTTAAGCTGATCCAAAATGCTGCAGCAAGACTTTTAACAGGTACTAGAAAGAGAGATCACATCTCTACGATTCTGGCCTCCCTTCACTGGCTTCCCATAGAATTTAGAATTAAGTTTAAAATCCTTCTTCACACTTACAAAGCTCTAAATAATTAGGTCTCTTTTTATTTAAAAAATCTGATAGTACCTTATCCTAATAGAGCACTACGCTCCCAAAATTTGATTTTGATTTTGATTTTGTATACTTTATTGATCCCCAGAGGGGAAATTGAAAATGCAGGATTACTTGTAATACCTAGAATCTCCAAAAGTACAATGGGAGGCAGAGGTTTCAGTTATCAGGCTCTTGTCCTTTGGAACCAGCTGCCAATCTGGATTCAGGAGTCAAACTTGATCTATGTTTTTAAGAATAGGGTTAAAATCTTCCTTTTTGACGTAGCCCCGACCCTCCGTTAGTTATGCTGCTAATAGGTTCAGACTGCTGGGGGACTTCCAACATTGCACTGGGCTTTACTCCTTTCTTCACTCTCAATGAAATATTTTTGCTGGTCATTAACATCTGTTTGTTCTCTCCCATAGATTGAGTCCCAGTCGTGCTGTTTGCTCTCTACATGTCTGTTCTTTTCTTCTTCTTCTCTATCCCCCCCCCCCCCCAGCCAGTCACTGCCCCTCTCTAAGCCTTGTTCTGCTGAAGGTTTCTAACTGCTAAAAGGGAGTTTTTCCTCTCCACTGTCGCCAAGTGCTTGCTCATAGGGGATCGCCTGATTGCTGGGGCCTTTCTGCAGTTGTGGGGTTTTCCCCTACAGTTGACAGTGCTATGAGATTACTGTTGTTGTGAAATGGCGCTATATAAATAAAGTTGAATTGAGCTGAACTAATCATGACTGATAGTAGGGCACACTCGGCCGCACCTCAGATGTAGTCTGAGGACGGATAAATTTTTCACGCATAGGGAGTTGTTCAGAACTCCTTATACAAAGATATAGAGTGATGATAATCAAGTCAGTGGTGGTAATGCACCTGTAGGCTGGTTTCCAACCACCAATCAAATCTAAAAGAAGAAGAAGAAGAAGAAGAAGAAGACAACAGACACATGGGGAAAACAGTGTCAACAGGCAGGGAAACAGGACAGGCTGGGATGAACAGACAGACAAGGACAGAGGATACACATGAGACATGAATACAGGATGATGGGAGACGTAACCATGACAAGACTACAAAAGACAAGGACTACTTGTGAAACAGGATAACCATACAACAGAAAAAGAGATGATAATAATAATAATAATAATAATAATAATAATAATAATAATAATAATAATAATAATAATAATCCATATATCTTACAAGTACCTGGGTGTTCACCTTAACAATAAACTGGACTGGACACACAACTGCCTCGACCCAGTGGAGGAGATAGGAATGAGGAAGATGGTGGCTAAGCTGTCATCTCTGCTGGGGTCCGAGTCCCATCCCATGCAGGACACGTTGAACGCACTGAGGAGCTCATTTAGCGGTAGGCTGTGCCATCCTAAGTTCTTGAGGAAGATGTTCCGCAGGTCCTTCCTACCTACAGCTGCCAGACTTTATAATCTAACCCAGTGTCTCCCAACCAGTTTTTCCTCTCCACCGTCGCCAAGCGCTTGCTCACAGGGGATGGCCTGATTGCTGGGGTCTTTCTGCAATTGTGGGGGTTTCCCCTACAGTTGAAAGTGCTATGAGATTACTGTTGTTGTGAAATGGTGCTATTGTGGAAATGTGAAAATGACGAGGCAGAGTTTATCTCACGAGTCAAGTTTATTCACATCTTCCAACATCAGCAAAGCAGAAAGGGGAAAAACACAGACATTCGTCCTTTATATATCCAGGACCTTCAAAGCTCACAGTCACATTGCATTTAATCACAAGTAACAATGCATCTTTCCTTAAATCCTATAACATCCTCCTCATAGTCTCTGGCAGACCAGGAAATCCCCCAAGGCCGTCTCTTGCATACCAAAGACTAAATTTTCACATCCTCCTGTTATCTCCAAGGAGGCCCAGTTCTTTGTTCTACTCTGAGATGTGAAGCTTAAAGTGATACATATGTGTCCCCATTAGCCTGCGGATTGTACGCAGTTGTGTGGTGGATCGTTACCCCCAGGCTGCGGGCCATTGCTGACCAAAGTTCGGAAACAAATTGAGGACCTCTGTCGGATGTAATGTCCGACGGGACTCCAAAGCGCGCTACCCATGCTGTTAAAAACGCGTGCGCCACCTCCTCGGCTGTGGTTGATGCCAGTGGGACCACTTCCGGCCAGCGTGTGGTGCGGTCCACCATTGTCAGAAGGTGTGTGCACCCCTGTGACGGCGGGAGGGGGCCTACGAGGTCCACGTGAACATGATCGAACCTCTTAGCCGGGATGTGAAACGGCTCCAAGGGAGCTCTCATGTGTCTGTGTACCTTGGCTCGTTGACAAGCCATGCAGGCTGCTGCCCACTCCTTAACTTGTTTGCGCAGGCTCGGCCATACATATTTCTCTCCTACCATTTTGACCGACGCGCGCACTCCCGGGTGCGCCAGAGAATGAATCGAATCAAAAACGCGGCGGCGCCATGCGGCCGGTACCACAGGACGCGGTCGCCCAGTGGAGACATCGCAGATTAGGGGGGGCATACCGTCTTGCAGCACCCTGTTCTCCAGCCTTAACCCTGTTGGTCCAGACTGGAGCGCGCGCACGTCCACATTGCTAACCTGAGCCGCGGCCATGGCTGCATAATCTATCCCTACGCGGACTGGGGCCGCCACGGCACGCGAGAGACAGTCTGCCACTACATTCAGTTTACCCGCCACTTGCTGAATATCGGTAGTAAACTCTGAGATGGCAGCCAGCTGTCTTTGCTGCCGGTCCGACCACGGTTCTGAAACCTTGGCCATCGCGAATGTCAGCGGCTTGTGGTCAACGAACGCAGTGAAACGGCATCCCTCCAGCCAGAACTGGAAGTGGCGAATGGCCAAGTGGAGAGCTAACAACTCCCTGTCGAATGCGCTGTGTTTTCGTTCACTATCGCGCAAAGTCCTGCTGAAAAAGGCGAGCGGCTGCCAAGCCCCGGCTACATGCTGCTCCACGACCGCCCCTATGGCCACATCTGACGCGTCAGTAGTGAGCGCTATGCGGGCCGTTGGGTCTGGATGTGCTAACAACGCAGCGTTTGCCAGGGCTGTTTTGACCTCCGAGAATGCTCGCTCTCGCTCCGGAGACCATTCGATCTTATTTGTGGGTTTTTGTTTTTTGAGTGCGGCATACAATGGTTGCATGAGCTGCGCTGCGCGGGGGAGGCTGGGGAAAATTTGCTACCACGTGCACTTTGTCAGGCAGCGGAACCGCTCTTTCTGGAGAGACGCGATGCCCCAAGAAATCAATCTGCGTCACCCCGAACTGACACTTCGCTGGGTTGATTATTAACCCGTGCTCTCCCAACCTCCGGAAAACTGCCGTGAGGTGGTTTTCGTGTTCGTCTTCAGACACGCTGGCTACTAAGATGTCGTCCAGGTAGACGAATACGAAGGGGAGATCGCGCAACACCGCGTCCATCATGCGTTGGAACGTCTGCGCAGCGCCTTTAAGCCCAAATGGCATGCACAAAAACTTGAATAGATGAATAGACCAAACAGAGTTATTACCGCTGTTTTGGGTATATCCATCAGCGCGCACTGGGACTTGGTGGTAACCGCGGACCAAGTCTATCTTAGAAAAAACGCACGCCCCTGCCAAATGAACGGAAAAATCTTGGATATGCGGGATTGGGTAGCGGTCGTGCGCTGTGCCGTTGTTCAACCTGCGGAAATCTCCGCAAGGTCGCCACGAGCCGTCAGCTTTCGGGACCATGTGAAGCGGGGAAGCCCATGGGCTGTTTGAACGCCTGATGATGCCCAACCTTTCCAGGTTGGCGAACTCCTCACATGCTATGGTCAGTTTAGTTGAATCCAAGCGCCGAGCTTTTGCAAAAACTGGCGGTCCGGTGGTAGTAATAAAATGTTCCACCCCGTGTTTAGCGACGGCTGCTGAAAATGTGGGAACCGTGAGTGCTGGGAACTGAGTGAGCAGTGTGTGGAACTTACCGCTTGCAGCTGTGACGTTGGCTTGTGCTGTTGGCGGGGCCACTCGGGCTGTACAGGGAATAGAATAAAAAGAAAGTGCATTAACCAGGCGCCTGTTAGCAAGATCAACCAACAAACCATGTGAGCACAGAAAATCAGCCCCCAACATATTGAAATTCACTGCAGCTATGACAAAAGTCCACTCAAATGTACGGCCGTGTAGGGACAGAAGCAGAGTCCTCTCACCAAAGGTCTTAATCTCCGAGCCGTTTGCTGCTGACACCCCGGGACCTCTGGAAACTGCCAGCCGGTCAGCGGAGGAAGGTGTGATGAAACTCAACTGGGAGCCTGTGTCCACGAGGAAATGCCTCCCCGAGCGCGCATCCTTCAAGTAGAGCAGCTTGTTCTCCTCCCCGAGGGCCGCAGCTGCTACCAACCCCCGGTCTTGGCGTTTCCCGAGCGCTTGAACTGGCACGGTGGTATACATTTGCGTGCCTTCTCTGCAAAGCGGCGATGGTAGAAACAGAGGGTGTCTCCTCCGCGATCCTTGGCCCCCGCTGCCGCCGTTGTCGGTGGCTCTGCTGCCGCCGTCTCTGGCCCCCCGCCATCTCCGGCCGTCGCGCCGAACTCCGTCGCTGCTGCGATGGCTGCGCGCTGTTTGCTGGCGTTGAGAATCCGGTGCGCCTCCTGGGCCAGCACGCGGAAGTCCTGCTGGGCCAACAACGGCGAACTGGCCAGGGTCGCTCTCGTGGCTGACGGTAGGGTCCTGAGGAAAATGTGGGTGAAGATGAAGTCGTCGTCATCTGAGCCCCTCAACCTCAGCATGTTCTCCATCAGGTCAATGGGCGTGCCATCTCCCAAGTCGTTCAGAGCCAGGAGCCTCTCTGCTCTCTCCTCGACTGAGAGAGTGAAGCACTGGATAAGTGCAGCCTTCAACCCGCCATATTTGTCGTTGGCCGGTGGCCACTCCAATAGGCTCTGCACATGCCGAGCCGTGCGGTTGTCGAGCTTTGCAATCACATGGTAGAACTTCGTGTCATCTACCGTTATCTCCCGGAGGGCGAACTGTGCTTCGACCAAGTGGAACCAGGAGCGCGGGTTGTCCTGCCAAAAGTCCGGTAGCTGGACCGTAGCGGCATACGCTTGGCTGGGAGCTCCTGACTTGGCTGGCCCGGGGGAATTTCTTTCATCCATGATACGTCTTAGGGTCACCAGTGTAGAAATGTGAAAATGACGAGGCAGAGTTTATCTCACGAGTCAGGTTTATTCACATCTTCCAACATCAGCAAAGCAGAAAGGGGAAAAACACAGACATTCGTCCTTTTTATATCCAGGACCTTCAAAGCTCACAGTCACATTGCATTTAATCACAAGTAACAATGCATCTTTCCTTAAATCCTATAACATCCTCCTCATAGTCTCTGGCAGACCAGGAAATCCCCCAAGGCCGTCTCTTGCATACCAAAGACTAAATTTTCACATCCTCCCGTTATCTCCAAGGAGGCCCAGTTCTTTGTTCTACTCTGAGATGTGAAGCTTAAAGTGATACATATGTGTCCCACACTATGTAAATAAAGTTGAATTGAATTGAACTGAATTATAAAGGAGTTAGCAGCTTGCTGTTTCATCTGATTCCATCCTCCACAATGGCTGAGAAACGTAAATGTGGATAAAATAAATAATGTGGATAAATGGCTCCGGTTCCGCCGGACCGGCGGCGCCACACGAGTCGGCTGCCTGTTGCAACAGCCTTTTTTTTAATCTTCCTTCTTCTTTCTACACCTTTCACTCTGTATATATATCACGGACGCACGGATCGCCCCGGGGGTCTCCCGGGTCGGCGGACGGAGCCACGGTTTGCAGCGGGAGACGTTACAGCGGGGAGGAGCTAGTGCTAGCTAGCACTTGGCCGCCTCCCGGTGCTAATGGGAAACTCGAAATACCGGGAGCTGTAGCGAAAAGGACGCGGGTGCTGGGCTGGAGTTTAGGCGGCGTGAAAGAAATATAAGACAGAATAATAAAGAGCGATGGCAAGAACCAAGCAGACCGCCCGTAAAATCTACTGGAGGAAGAAGCCCCCCAGGAGACAGCTAGCCACCAGGGCTGCTCGGAGAGGCGCTCTGGCCACCGGCAGAGTGAAGAGGCCTCGCCGTCACAGGCCCGTGGCTCTGAGAGAGATCCGTCACTACCAGAAATCCACGGAGCTGCTCATCCGTAAGCTGCCCGTCCAGCGCCTGGTGAGGGAGATCGCTCAGGACTTCAAGACCGTCCTGCGTTTCCTGAGCTTTGCCGTCATGGCTCTGCAGGAGACCAGCGAGGCCCACCTGGTGGGTCTCTTCTTCGCTAAGGGGGTCACCATCATGCCCAAAGACTTCCAGCTGGCCCGCTGCATCCGCGGAGAGAGAGCTTAGACTTTCTGCTGCACATTCACCAGCCATAATGCTCTGCACTGTGTGTCTATATATATACATTTATAGTAATATGGACATATGTTTACTAGATGTTGTTTTTTCTTGCCTTCTGATTGTTGCTCTGAGTGTTGCTATCCCTATGCTGTTGCAATCCTGGAATTTCCCCATTGTGGGACTAATAAAGGCTTATCTTATCTTATCTTATCTTAAATGTGGATGAGAAATGTAAATGTGGAGTTAAAAAAGAAAAAAAAAAGACAATATATTGATAGTTACCTGAACTATGGATTTATAGAAGCACAAAACTCTTTTCGGCCAGAATGTGTTATTTGTGGTGAAAAGCTAGCTAATGACAGCATGAAGCCCAGCAAACGGGCATCAGGAGACTCGACACCGAGAGACCATTGGTGCAAGTCGGGATTTTTTTGAGAGGAAATGGCACCTGGTGCTTTCAAGAAGACACGGGGATATCAGAGTGGTGGCTCAGTAACCGGAGTGGTGGCTCAGTTGGTAGAGCATCCGCCCCACACCCGGGAGGCAGGGGTTCAAATCCCGGCCGGGTCATGCCAAAGACCATATAAAAGTGGAACTTCCTGCCGTCCAGCTTGGTGCTCAGCAATAAATGGAATGGAGGAGGGAACTCTGTGGCGGCGCCTTGCATGGCAGCGGCCCTCTGATTCTGCACTTGGGTGTGTGTGATTAACACTGTAGATAGGTAAAGCACAATCTCATTCTGCTGTACATGATTGGTTGTACGGTTGAATGACAATAAGGGTGATATATATATATATATATATATATATATATATACGTATATATATATATATATATATATATATATATATAAGAAAATCCTTTGAACGGGCAAGTAGTGATTTACTCAGAGCCACTGAAGCATCATTCTACTGTGCGCTGCTCATTGCGAAGGCAAAAAAGCCACACAATATTGGTGAGCGGCTGATCAAGCCCACGTGCCTATCACCACTATCACTCCAAACATTGCATCACTGCTCAGAAACATGCAAGCTCAAGGTACACATTAATATTCTTTTTAGAATCAACAGACTGGAGAGAGTAAAAAGCAAAGAATCATTGAATTATTTTTTATAGTGTTAATTGCTGGGTAGTGTTATGAGAAAGAGCAGTCAAGGATATTTGTTCGTTGTGTATAACGGGGTGCTTTTTGGCCTACTGCCATTAGGTCCATACTGACTGACTTTTAGGCCTTTACTGATTTATGCGGTCATGTGTATGTATACCCACTATTTTGGTTGTTAGAAATTTTTGCTTTCACAAGGGACATGTTCTTGTTAACATTTCTGTTTCATACCTCTGGCAAAGATGAAACTTTATGTTACTGACAATGAACAATGAAGGCTCAGGACTGCCTTCTGGTGTCAAAAAGGTCATGTTTAAAGTAATGCTGTCTTAAAACAAAAGGACAAATATTTTAATACTATTGCAGTCATTTGCCACATTTATTTTTTTGTCTGTGTGTGATACACATGTTCATATAATTCAATTTAGTTTAAGTAGAAAGGAAAACAAATCTACATTTCAAAACAAATGTAATAGGTTAAGCACAAAACTGATGCTATTTTTTTCCTAAATAAATGTTCTAAAATGACTTAATTCCTGTGACGTGATCATGTGGGCTAGGGGGGGCCTGGCACTTCTGTGACACAGGCAGGGGGGCTCCTGGGAAAAAGGTTGGGAACCATTGATCTAACTGGTGCTGCCCATAGAGGCCATATTAAATGTCACAACTTTGCTCAATAGAGAACGTCCCCTCCAATACACAACTCATCATCATCATCATCATAGCAGTCTGTCGGGGGTGACAATGACTGTTTCATTTAGGTCTGACCAGATTCCTCCACGCAGCTCTGTCCTTCGCCTTCCGCTGCCAGGAACTCCTGACCTTGTTAACCCAGGCGACGTCTAAGCTGGTATGAGTTGCTCTCTGACTGACCATTTCATGAAACTGCTTGCAAAGTATTTGAGTACCGCTAGCTTTTGCTGGACTAGCGGCACATTCTTGGCAGATAGAGCTATTATCAGTGGCAAGGACAGGCCAAGACAAACTGACTCCAGTGTCAGTTGCAGTGACTGACCAGATGATAAGTTTGTTTATCTCTGCTCTTTGTGTTGTGCATGTCACAATGCACCGACTGGCAAAAGTCCACCACAGACCTTGCGACAGATGTGCTTATCTGCCAGGATGTCCAGTCTCACCCCGTATAACTGGGAGTGGTCCACCACAGACCTGTGACAGATATTGTTTTTAGTTCTGCCAGGATGCCCAGTTTCACCCTCTACGCCCTCGGAAGGGTGGGGTTGCCGAATGAGTCGCCGATGGCCCGACCCATGAGACAGGTAGTACCAGTTTTCATGGTTATCCGGTAGCAAACAAACCAATGCCTGACCTGACAATATACAACTAAGACAATTACAATTATTATTGAAGGTGGCAACAACACTATTCATTCAAATGTGAAATATACTGTCTGGATCCATATTTATATTTTGCCAGGTAATTTAACTATAATGCTGTTGATACCATCTAGCTGCAATTCTCCTGCACTGTTTAAATAACTGTTTGCATATGTATATTTATTTACTGCTTTGGCTAACCAATTCCTATCTTATCTTATTTACTATTGCTCTGAGCGCTGCTATCCCTGTGCTTCCGCAATCCTGGAATTTCCCTGTTGTGGGACTAATAAAGGCTTATCTTATCTTAGCATAATAATAACAGGGGCAAGGATCACTGCAGGAGTAGTACCTTTGTTAATTTGTTTTTTTAAATTTTGTATACTTTATTAATCCCAGAGGGAAATTCAGGGCATCCACATGGATGTATGAGGCAGCCACAGTGTGGCGCCAATCCCTTCACACACACATAGGACCACTTTAGAGTCTCCAACTAACCTAACCTGCATGTTTTTGGCCTGTGGGGGGAAACTAATGTGCCCGGGGTAAACCCACGCAGACACGGGGAGAACATAGAAACTCCACACAGAAGGGTCATTGATGGTCAGGGGGTGGGACCTTCTTACTGTGCTGCCACAGTGCTAACCACTGCACCACCAAGCTGCACATCTGGCAGACTGTAACACCTGGGCAGCCCAGACTGGTCTCCCCATATCTAGTGGCATATGAAGTGCAACTTATGAACCACCCTTCCATCTGTTGCCACACCATCTAGTGTCTCACATGCTGAAGACCATCTTCTGTGCCTCTAAGCAGTGCCCCCGGTTTCGCAGAACACATTGGCTCTAGGGGAGACAACCCCAAAACCCCTCCCCAACACACTATTGGTTAACTCAATTTTATGATGATATGCATGTTAATCTAAATCGAGATAACGACGTGAATGAGACCAGATATGATTGTCATGGAAGCGTTTGCTCCTCTGGGGCAAAAAAGAAGAGGAGGACCCAATCGCCAGGGAAATCTGGTAAACCATTATTTCTTAATAACAGAAAATAAACACTGTGCAAGGGCAGAAGTGATATGAAATGATAATCCAGACAGCGTGGCGTGAAAAAACAGCAATAATCCAAACAGCATGGTGCAGATAATCATGAGGTAAACATAAGGATGCAGCAAATTACACAAACTGAAAATGCACATATATAGAGAGGTGAGCAATCAAGACAAAGCAGAACAGGTGCACACCATCAAGGCAATCAGGCGGCACAGGATGGGTGGGGCTGTACAAACACAGAGGGGATATACACCAAACATGAAAAATGGGTCAAACTAGAACACAAAGCATGGTGATGGGCTGTAGCCCTGTCCAGAACACTACAGTAACCCCCCCCCCCACACACACACTTTAAGGGTCGGATCACAGACAACCGTAGAGTAACACCCACAGGAGAAAAAAAAGAAAACCCAAAAACCCTCACAGAGTGCGTGGTGGGGGAAAAGGCCAGGCGGGCCAAAACAAACTCCCTCCCCAAGCAAAGTCCAACACAAAATGTCATGTGCTGGCGAGCACTCGCCCCTCCTTCCTGCTCACCCGTCTCCTCATTAGATGCACCTGCTGTTTCCTGCTGGGCCAGCGTTTATAAGGAAGCGCTCTTCAGTGATTCAACGCTGGCTCGTTTGGGTATACTGCTCCAGCAGACAGCTCACTCAGTAAATGGTTGTGTGTGTTTATGACTTTGTCTTACACATGTTCTCCTCCACCTTTTCCAGGTTGCTGCAAATGTAGCGGTGCGTCTCCAGGGATTTGGAGCGCTCGCCAGCCTGTTGCTCCACCTCTACGCTGCTCATCCTCTCCACCCGGTCAGACCCCACACACCATACCGACTAGCAGTTCTTACCTGCTGGTTCCTTTCCTTCGCTGGGTTCTGTGCCGGTCACTCCTCACCTCCCACGTAAGTGGTATAATTTGACTCCCATTATTTCTCCATTCCTCTCTAATCAGTCTTGACTCTCCTCTGCAGGGCTCCTGCTTTTCTGGCGAGTGATTGACTTTTTCCACAAGTGTGCGATTTTGAAAATCCTAATAAAAGGTCAAATGTTCTCTGTGTGTTCTCTTGGTGAATGCACTTTGCACTCAGGACAGAACGAGCCAGCCAAAGTCACAACCTGGCAAGTGCATCATCAACAGAGCACGCAACAACGCAACAGAGAGGCAGGTGACTGAGCACACTCTGCTGCTGCAGGTAGTTACGCAGCAGCTGAGTGTCATTTCTGATCAATTGGGTTGTGCGGCTGTTCCGGCCACTCCACCTCCACCTGCTCATCCACCATCTACTGTCATTCACCGAACCCTTGCCATTTCCACACCTGCTCCGTATGCAGGGAAGGTGGGGAGGTGCAAGGACTTTTTGTGTCAGATTCGGCTTTATTTTGAGCAGGTGGTGGTGGTGGTGGTGGTGGTGGTGGTGTTCCCGGATGATATTTCCAAAATCCACTAGTTTACTCTTCTGCTTTCGGGCTGCACTCTTAAGGCGGTTTTCCACTAGGGTCAGTAAAGTATGGTTCGGTACGGTTCGGCATGGTTTGTCTGTGTTTCCACTAGGGACCCGCAGTCCCTACAGTTCTGTTTTTTGGGAACTGTTCCTATTTTTTCGGACCACTGAAGAGCAGGTCCGAAGCGTACCGGCCCGGTTACGTCAAGCCACCGCTGGCCATTGATTGGTCTGGGCGTAGCGTCATCAGAGTGGGTGTTATGCTGACGTTCCTGAATCGCTCGCGGGCCGCCATTTGCAATTATTCATCCGTGAGCCAGCCAGCAAGTGATATTATAAACAACAACGATAGAATGGCTTAACAGAAATCAGCAGAAATCAACACCGCGGTCCAGCAGAGTTTTCTCTGCATTTCGGCTGATGAGAGAATGCAGAGGGAAGCTGACTGAGCTTGCAGTGGGGAGCACAAACAGACGCACTGGAAAATAGACGGTGACGCACCGGGAATTAGACCTAGCCACCCGAATTGAATTGAATGTACGGCTGCGACAGCACTCAACTTCAGCAGTTGAAGCCGTGATATTGTGATACAGAGACAGTGAGTGATGTGATATTCATGTTTTACGTTATTTTTTCCAGCAGTGGAAAGTTCACTTAGGACAGACGAAAACTTAATCGTGTTTAAATGATGACCTAGCTCGATGCTATGTCCGTCCTTGTATGTTGCTTTTTTGTGTTGACAATATCTGATGAAATAAGCTAGTTGTAATCCTGGTTAAAAAGGTGTTGTTTTTTTTTTTACATGTTGCACTATCGTGCTGTGTATGTACTTAATTTGTGTGTATTTCATTGTAGAGTCCAAACAGGATCTGCTCGGAATGGCGACGTTTTGACACCAATGTATTATGACAGGTAAACAACACATCATATTTATAGTCACACCTTTTGCTTTTTAAGTTAAAGTATAGGTAAAGTGCCAAATTTAAAGTAGCACAATTTCCACTTAATATGAAAGGGACTGAACTGAGATTTATTTGATTGTGTGAATATTAATTACAGAGTAATTGAAAATGGATGGTGCATCCAATAATAACCACCGTAAACCGCTTGTTTATTTATTTTTTTAATCAGATCATTTCTGTGATCCTTTATGAGTTATAGTCATAATAGTGTATCTTGCACCTTGGGGAATGGGAGTTGTTCAGTCACCATTAGAATTTAGTTTATATGTGTAGTCTATAGTATTTCATCTTTAAACTCATGCAGTAATAGAACACATTACAAATATTTGAGACCCATTGTAGTGCTTCCTTTTATATTTTAGCAATACAAGCACAAAACACCACCCACACTTGAAACCAGGGCGACACAGCAGTGGCTAAACTTTTACTGATAACGTTATTTCACACCATCACAACAACTCAGCATCTAAATTCAGTGTAAATGGTGTAGAGATTGAAAGGGTATCTAAAATTAAAATCCGTGGTGTAATAATTGATAATAAACTGTTTTGGAAGTCACATACTGTATTAATTATATTAAAGGTAAAATATGAAAATCAATCACAATACTACACAGAGTGAAATATTTGCTGAATCAACCCACACTATATAGTTTGTATCATTCATTAATACTCCCATACATGACATGTTGTACTGAAGTATGGGGAAACACATACAAAACATATATCCAGTCTTTATGCTTCAGAAGAGAGCTATTAGAATAATAAACAAAGCTGCTCACAGGGAACCAACAAACCCACTTTTTCTTAAATTGAAAGATCTGGTTGACTTTAAAACTGCAGTAATAATGTTTAAAGCTAAGAATCTATCACTGCCCGCAAATATCCAAAAGTTGTTCCAAATAAGGGAGAAACAACATCATTTCAGAGGGACATGTATATTTCAAAAACCTTCAGTGAGAACTACCACCAAGCAACACTGTGTCTCAGTGCAGGGAGTCAGACTGTGGAACGCTTTTGGACCTGAATTAAAATCATGTACAACGTTTGGCCAATTTAAACAAAAACTAAAGGAAGAAATACTCCAAACATATATACAAGATGACATGTAAAATCACATAAGGATTATCATATCCAGTCTGTGTTGTGCTGTTGCTTAGTTTTTGTCACGTTTTGTCTTGGCTTTGTTCTGATTTGTAATCACTCTTCTTTTCTTTTCTTTTTGAATTCTTAGATGGAACATGGGTGGGCAATATAAGCTGCGGCTTCAGTCATCACCCATTTCGGATAAGTTATGTTGAACTGTATAATCAGAGGAGTTGCTGTTTAATTTGACCTTGTTGGTTTTTTTCCCCTTTCTTATATTAATCTGTTCCTTTCTTTTAATCTAATCTATTCGAAATAAAGATTCATTCATTCATTCATTTCTCAAATATTGTTTTAAACTTGCTTTAATTCTCCACCACCCATTTCTGTCTTTCATCTAGGCAAGAGGAAAACGATCCACCCAAACCAGACCTTGCCTCACTATTTACAGAGATGCAGGCTGAAGATCTGCTGAACCAGGACCAGTATGAGGGGCCGACCAGTTGCTTCTCAGTGAGGCAGCGTGGCCGGCGTGTGTGACCCATTCAGGTTTCTTTTTTTTTTTTTTTTTTTTACAGTTTGAATTTTACACATTCTAAATAATCTGTAATTTGCTGCTGATTGGAACGAACAATTTAGTGATTTATGTGTTTGCATCATGATTTTCTATTTTGTCTGTTAAGACACCAGTGGGAAAAGAGTCAACAGTACGAACCATTTAACAGTGACTTTGAAAATAATGGCTCATTTTTAAGAAAAGTAACCAATGTGGCTCACATATTTTTGACTACATATGTATAAGCACAAGGGAGATGCTTAGGACTGCATGTGTTGATTGACTTCACGTCTGGGATGGAACAATACGGCTGGACCGCCTGTGGATAATGGCAGGAGGACGGAGGTGCCGTGATAAGACTCTGGAAGGACTTCCTGACCTCCTGGAGTCAGACGGATGACGAAAGGACTTGGGGGGAGAATTATTGTCAATGGGGGGTTTGACGACATTGTGTGATTCTGCCTCTGATGTGACATGTATAAATGTGGGGGTTTTTATGCAGCTCACTCTCTTCTTGTCTTGAGAGAAAGCTGGGGATGTGAAATCTGCATTAAACCTGAATTGAGAAATAATTCAGTCTCTTTATTTCACGCTCCCCACATTGGTGACCCCGACGTGATCTGGGGCCGCGTGCGCTTCCGCGCTGCTATTTTGCTCCGAGGCCGCGGTAGTATAATCTACCTCCGCGCGGACTGGTGCTGTTACCGCGCGAGAGAGGCAGTCTGCCACTACATTGAGTTTACCCGCTACGTGCTGAATATCAGTAGTAAATTCCAAAATTGCGGCCAGCTGCCTCTGCTGCCGGCCCGACCAAGGCTCCGAAATTTTGGCCATCGCAAAAGTGAGCGGCTTGTGGTCGACAAATGCGGTGAAACGCCGACCTTCCAGCCAGAACTGGAAGTGGCGAATAGCCAAGTGGAGCGCTAACAGCTCCCTGTCAAACGCGCTGTATTTCCGCTTGGCCTCGCACAAGGATCTGCTGAAAAAGGCCAGCGGCTGCCAAACCTCGGCAACATGCTGTTCCACAACCACTCCTATGGCCAAATCTGACGCGTCAGTGGTGAGCGCTATGCGGGCCGTTGGGTCTGGGTGAGCCAGCAGCATGGCGTCTGCAAGGGCTTTTTTTTACCTCCGCGAATGCGCGCTCCCGCTCCGGGGACCAATCGATCGCATTGGAGGGTTTTTGCTTTTTAAGCGCGGCATATAATGGTTGCATGAGCTGCGCTGCGTGGGGATAGATTATGCAGCCATGGCAGCGGAGCAGAGTAGAGATGCGGACGTGTGCGCGCTCCAGTCTGGACCAACAGGGTTAAGGCTGGAGAGCAGGAGTTTGCAAACCGGTATGCCCCCCCCTAATCTGCGATGTATCTACCTGGCGACTGCGCCCGGTGGTACCGGCCGCTTGGCGCCACCCCGTTTTTGACTCGGTTTACTCCCTGGCACACCCGGGGGTGCGCGCTTCTGTGAAAATGGTAGCGGAGAAGTTTGTTTGGCCGAGCCTGCGCAAGCACGTGAAAGAGTGGGCAAGAACCTGCATGGCTTGCCAGTGGGCCAAAATTCACAAGCACACAAAAGCCCCCTTAGAACCGTTCCACATCCAGGCCAAGAGATTTGACCATGTGCATGTCGACCTCGTGGGCCCCCTACCGTCGTCGCAGGGGTTCACACATCTTTTGACAATGGTGGACCGAACCACACGCTGGCCGGAAGTGGTCCCACTGGCATCGACCACGGCTGCAGAGGTGGCCCGCGCATTTTTGACAGCCTGGGTAGCGCGTTTCGGGGTTCCGTCGGATATTACGTCCGACAGAGGACCTCAATTTGTGTCTGAGCTTTGGTCAGCGATGGCCAGCAGCTTAGGGGCGACAATTCACCACACTACCACTTACCACCCCCAGGCTAATGGTTTATGCGAGCGTTTTCATATGTCTTTGAAGGCAGCCCTCAGAGCGTCGCTTACGGATGCAGATTGGGTAAACAAACTACCATGGGTTTTATTGGGGTTGCGTTCTGCGCCCAAGGAGGACTTAAATGCCTACCCAGCGGAGTTGGTTTTTGCGCAGCCTCTCAGACTGCCCGGTGAGTTCCTATTGGAGCATCCGGCGCCTGGGCGCCCCCCGGATCTGGGACCACTGATCGGCACGGGAACAGACATGCTCCCGGGCCCCGTTCATCACACTTTTCCGCGTGTTTTTGTTCCCAAAGCTTTAAAAAATGCCGAGTTTGTTTTTGTCAGGCACGAGGCTCTGTGACCAAGCCTGCGCCCGCCATACGATGGTCCATTTAGGGTGCTGGAAACAGGGGATAAACATTTTGTGCTAGATTTGGGGGACAGAAAAGAAACAGTTAGTATTGACAGACTAAAGCCTGCTTTTGTGATGAACGACGAGTCTGTACGGGTGGCGAAGGCCCCTCGACGTGGCAGACCCCCCAGGGAGCATGTCCTGGAGCCCCCGCAGGGATCAAATAACCATTCTCTTCCTCAGTTAGCAGATTCACTGCAGGACGGTGCCACAAGGGCGGCGAAGCCTGCTTACAGCAAGTTTGGAAGATGTTTGAAGCCCAGACGGCGTACGGACTGATGTGTGATTTTATCATGTTGTGTAGACTATGCTGCTGATTTTATCATGTTGAGTGAACTATGCTGTATTGTCCATTTTTCGACGTTTGGGGGGGGGGTTATGTGGCTCACATATTTTTGACTACATATGTATAAGCACAAGGGAGATGCTTAGGACTGCATGTGTTGATTGACCTCACGTCTGGGATGGAACAATATGGCTGGACCGCCTGTGGATAATGGCAGGAGGACGGAGGTGCCGTGATAAGACTCTGGAAGGACTTCCTGACCTCCTGGAGTCAGACGGACGACGAAAGGACTCGGGGGTAGAATTATTGTCAATGGGGGGTTTGATGACATTGTGTGATTCTGCCTCTGATGTGACATGTATAAATGTGGGGGTTTTTATGCAGCTCACTCTCTTCTTGTCTTGAGAGAAAGCTGGGGATGTGAAATCTGCATTAAACCTGAATTGAGAAATAATTCAGTCTCTTTATTTCACGCTCCCCACACCAAAACAATTATTTGCTGAAGACTGTAAAACAAAGTAGAGACATCTACAAAAGTACAAAGGTTTATTGTCAGAATTCCCAGGGCAATACTAGATGAATACAAGTACAGTTCACTGTTGATGCAGAGAATATATATTTATAGAGTATCTACATGTAGTCAGCAATACTCAATACAATATATTTCCAGTTAATCCACGTATTTCTCCATGTAACCTTGTGACTGCATTATTTTAATTACTTTTAATCCTAGATTCATTTGTTTTGGCTTAAAATGCATCATAATTGTTAAATATATCTTATGCCTAACTCAGTACTGTTTACCTGTTGAAATATATATTTAACGGCTCATATACTACAGTATGGCACCTGATCCATGTTTTGTCACAACACCACTGGCTGGAGCAGGTAAATTCCATGACGTCTCAACAGTCTCTCCATAATTTTGACACAGATCAGAGCAATTTGTTGCACAGGAAGCTAACCATTTCTACAGACATTATAGCCACTTGGCGTTCTTGAAGTTAGGGTCACATCACTGTGTTGAACGTTAACGCCGACCGTTTGAAGCAATATTTTTGCCACAAGAGAGCCATCTGAAACACACACACAGAGAATACATATTTTAGTACCTAATATCAATAACTTGCTGACATTACAATGTTGTACGGCAGACTTAAAAGCAAAGTAGCATTAGCAATCATTAGCTTACCTTGATATGTGATGTATGTTACGACTCGAGTGCCGGTCCTGTCCGCGCTCGGGCCACGCATAGCTCGCTGCCGGCCTTGACAGCTGTGGGTTATATTCTGGCTTCACCGGGCTCTTATTGTGAAAGCGCTCGGTGGGTCATTAGTGCTCGTTAGCGTTCGGCTTTATAAGGTGGGCGCTAACGGCAGTCCAATTGCGGGAGCATTGTCAAACTATCGTCAAGTCTTGTCAAGTCTTTGTTGAGTTTGGTCGTCGTACGTTTGTCAGACCTTCATGTCAGGTTCATTTTTATCCTTGTCATGCCATAGTTTAGCTCGTAGTGGCTGGGGTTAGCCCTACGAGCCCCTGTATCTCATAGTGTGTATTTTTGCCCTTAGCGGCTCACAGTCTCGTGTTACGTTCTGTCTTGTTAATAAACACCATCATTGCAAAACTCACCGGTGGACTCTTGGCGTCTTATGGTGATCTGCAAGGATCACCGCATGACAGTATGCTTCCGCCAGACATTTAAACAGAGACACCACACCGAGACGCCTTTTAATCACCGGGAGTTTTTGCTTTTTTGGATGTTTGTTCCTTTCCTGTCTGTGTACGTTGTGCTGGAGGAATGCCGTCGCGGAGGGGCCGCGCTTGGAGTCCGAGCCACGAGCTGGCGGACGTCCTGGAATACGTGGATGAAACGCTCATCTCTGCTTCCCTCCTCGACTACGACAGCGAAGTACGCTGGTACCTGGACTGTGCTGAGGATGTGCTTAATCATCTTTCTCCCCGCTACGCTGACCACCCTGAAGTCGGCGTGAGGAGGGATGACATCGCCGCACAGCGCAAGATACTCCGTATGGTGGAGGAGGACTACGGCAGGAAGCAGCGGAGGAGGCATCCTTGCTCCCCGTGCTGGGATCCCACTCCTGCCCTTGACCTGGTCCAGGAGTTCGTGCCATCTGGGGGCCAACAACGACGTCGGCGCCGCGGCCCAGGCAATCCTCAGCAGAATCCCAGGCTGGACCCACTGCCGGCGAATGCCCGTCAGCGAGCCTCTGAGAGCGGCTCCACCTCGTCCTTCCAGGGGGCCCTCTCTCGCCATCCAGCGGGGAGAAGGAGGAACAGCGCCCCCTACAGCAGGCACCATCTTTCCTCCGGGAGAAAGGCAAGTGCAAGTTAATTTATTACACCATAATTGTAACCTGCCTTGTCTGACTCCTGGGGGCGGAGTTCGGGGTTCGCAGCCTCCCGAGCTCCTTCCACCTGCTGTAGTGATAATAACTAAATCTGCTGCCTCTGTGTCCCCCCCTGTTGAGCGGTCCACGACGCCAGGCCTACGTCGTTGGATGAAGAGGGGGCCTGCAGTGCTGGAAAGCCTGGATCCGGCCCTGCAGCCACGTCGTGGACGGAGGAGAAAAGCAGACTGCGGCCCGGAGCCTGAGCCGACAATGAAGCGTCCCCGGGACTCCTCGCCGGAGCGGTCCGAGCCAGTGGGTCGAATGTCCCCTGCCCCCACGCCATACAGGTCATCGGTGTGGACATCAGCGTGGGAGGAACCTGAGGCTGCAGAAGCCATCATGCCAGCTGCGGAGCCCGACGCAGCTGAGTGGGAGCCAGAAGACGATCTCCTCCCGTCTGAGCCCGGATCGTCGAAGTCCTGGACGGCATCCGAACTTGAGATCAGGCAAGTGCTCAGTGTTGTCTTTGTCTTTTCTATCATTGAGCATTTTTGCCTGCATCTTGGGGTGGCGAGTCGGGTGCTGTCGTCCACTGCATCTGAGCTTGTCCCGCCGGGTCCTGGCGCTGCCGGTGATCCTGATCCCGGTTCTTCTTTTTCTTCTGAGTCCTCTCCCAAGGTTGCCGGTGCAGAGCAGACGCCAATCGCTGTGCCGGAGGTTCAGGGTTCGGAGTTGGAGGTCGTTACTGGTGCGGCCCTGATCCAATCGGGGTCCATCGCGGGTGCAGCATCGGCTCAGTCAGAGTTCGTCACCGAAGTGGTTCTGACCCAATCGAGGTTCGACGCGGGTGCAGCGTCGGCTCAGTCAGAGTTCCTCACCAAAGTGGTTCTGATCCAATCGGGGTCCAACGCGGGTGCAGCTATAACCCAATCGGGCCCTAGCGGAGATGCAGCGCCGGTGTGGCCCACGGACGATGGAGGAGCTGCAGACCCTTCGCCGTCGGATGGATTACGGGCTCATCCTTGCCTTCTAGTCCCTCTACGGAGTCATCGCCCCTGCGCATCATCGCCGGGGGCTGTGGGGGTCCCTGTTTGCTCGCCCCGGCTCTCCCGAGTTTTGTCCTTGTCAGGGAGGCTGCCGCAGGCTGTTTTCCCCCGGGACTGGTGGCTGAGGGATGCGGGTTGGCCACCTGAGGAACTGCTTCGCTAGTTTGGCGCCCCGGGTTGGCCACCCGACATGTTATGTGTTTTGCTGGGCAACCTGGTTCGGCCACCAGAGGAGTGGACGTGCTGGGCTTTGGACTGTGGTGAGCCACCCGGTCATGTCCCGCCCCCCATGACCACCCGTCGGCCGTTGGACTCGGGGAGACCGCCTGAACTGTTCCTGTGGCACGTGGTCTCCACCGGTCGGCATAAACTGTCGGGGAGTAGTGGTTATTTTTCTAGTGATGTTCTGACCCAGTAATTGTTCTGTTTTTTTTTCTTGATATCCTGTTTTCTTGGTAATGGTTATTTGGGTAGTTGTGCTTATGTCCTGCTGTTCCCTTATTTTGTTTTGTGTGTAATTAGGTGAGAAGCCATTTTCTTGTGAAACATGTGGGCAGGGATTCAATTTTCTCTTGCTTTCCTATACAGTTTTCTGTAATCGTTGAGCATTTAATTTAATCTGAGTATCTGGCATTTTTTTGTCATTGTCCTGTGTTTAGTTTTTTTTTCCTTGCCTGGTCTTGATTTTGTTATTGCACTGATTCTGGGTTTGGTCTCTCTCCCTCCGGACCTACCCCCAGCCGCCCACCCTGGAGGGGGGGGGGTGCAGGGTGGTCCATGGGCATTCTGGAAGCCCGCCTTCGGAGGGAGGGTACTGTTACGACCCGAGCGCCGGTCCTGTCTGTGCTCGGGCCACGCATAGCTCGCTGCCAGCCTTGACAGCTGTGGGTTATATTCTGGCTTCACCGGGCTCTTATTGTGAAAGCGCTCGGTGGGGCTTCCGCCTGTCAAGGGCGGCCAGCTGGCTGTCATTACTGCTCTTTAGCGTTTGGCTTTATAAGGCGGGCGCTAACGGCAGTCCAATTGCGGGAGCATCGTCAAACTATCGTCAAGCCTTGTCAAGTCTTTGTCGAGTTTTGTCATCGTACGTTCGTCAGACCTTCATGTCAGGTTCGTTTTTATCCTTGTCATGTCATAGTTTAGCTCATAGTGGCTGGGGTTAGCCCTACGAGCCCCTGTATCTCATAGTGTGTATTTTTGCCCTTAGCGGCTCACAGTCTCGTGTTACGTTCTGTCTTGTTAATAAACACCATCATTGCAAAACTCACCGGTGGACTCTTGGCGTCTTATGGTGATCCGCGAGGATCACCGCATGACAATGTACTTTGTATCCTCATGTCTTCTCCTTTATACTGCTCTATGGTTTCCTAAACGCTAAAGTACTTTTCCAGAGTGTGTAGTATTGCCGCCTCTGCTTTCTGTTCTCCTTTTTTGCATTTACTCAGGCAAAAAAAGACAGAGAAGGCAGACGCCGCGTAACCTGCCAGCTTGTGTTTTGCATAATGCTACGCTTGTTTTATGCCAGTTACGCTGGTTTTACGTAACGGGAGGGAGCATTGTGAACTGTACCGTCCCGTCCCGTACCGTACCGTACCGTACTGACCCTAGCGGAAAAGCGCTTTTAGTTGGGGGCGGGCTGTTATCGATAGTCAGAGAGGTTCGCCACTCATGTTTGACCAATTTGTGTCCAAATTTTCCCGCACTTTTGACCGCTTCAAGAGTGAAGGGAGTACCATGAGTAGCCTGATGTCGGGCAGCCGGTCTGTGGCCGACTTCTTGGTGGAGTTTCGAGTCAGAATCAGAATCAGAATCAGAATGAACTTTATTGCCAAGCATGTTTACACATACGAGGAATTTGACTTGACATTAGGTGCGCACATATTAGGCGCTCACTAATGACGCGGCAGCCAACAAGGCGCCTGATACAGTGGGGGTAAAGAGGGAGAGGGGAAGGGGATGACACATTGGGCAGAGAGAAAAAAACATAGTTATCAGAATAGCGCTCGAGTGAGCAAGATTATGATCACATAGAAAAAAACCCTCAATGCACATTTAGCAGACAAGTTACAATACACACGTTAACAAAAGAGAGAGACCAGTGTGTGTATATCAGTCATATGATATCAGTGTGAGTGCAGTGTGAATGTATCAGTTACTGGTGCACAACAAAGATCGTCTCCTAGGCAACAACTAGATGTTATGTCCATGTATTCTAAACATAGATAAACATGTCCACAGAGTTCATCTCTCTTCATGCCAGATGGTAAAATTCCATGTTAGTCACATGATAATGCTGTCCTTGGAGAGTTCAGATTGTTGTACAACAGCAGTTGTTTGGGTTAAGAGAAGCCAAAACTCCCTTCTGCTTTATCTCTTCTCCTGGAGGAATGAGTCTCCCAAGGACGCCGAATCAAGGCCTGATGAGCACAGTTCACTTAGAGCATAAAAAATTTCTTTCTCATGCGATTCTGTGCATCACACATTCACAGGCTTTAAAATCATTCCCTGGAGAGCACCCAGCGACTCCGAGATGTATTCCACCTTCTGATTCAGTTCGCCATTCAGTTCACCATTTGCCGCTATCAGTGCTCTCCCCAGCTGGTCAAATTGTTGGAGGAGCTTCGCTGGGTCCGCATTTTGACCAGCTCTTCCAACTTCTTTAATTTCCGATACACCAGAAAACTCCAGAGCCAAACAGTAGAAATCCTGTGATCATAAGCCAAACAGATAGATGTCTTCCACATCTCCAATCGAATCACACAGACACATGAGTTTCCAATTGTCCCATGAGTCTCCCCACTTGGGCTCCCCCTGGCCCGATCTTCTTTTAAAGTGGTGTCAATTGCATTTAAAGCCCAGCTCATTTCCGTAATTTTCTGTTTGGGTCAAGATGCAGCAGAAGAAGAGCGAGACACAGACAGGACACAACAAGCTGGGATCAGTGAAGGGAGGAGAAGGGAGAGGAAAAGAAATGCGTCTGCTCTCTCTGAAAGCCAGAAGAAGAGGCAGCTGATTCGAGGCAGCTGATTCGGGGTGGAACAAGGCTGCACTGCGCAGCATGTTACTCCACAGACTGAATCCTCGGCTCGGCGACGACCTGGCGGTTTATGCCATTCCTGCCACCTTGGATGGTCTGATAGATCACGCGAATGTGCCCGGAAGCACGGTGCCTCCTCTTGCCCATGCGGCACACGCACACTCCTACTGCGCCTACTGACCTTGGTGAGTGCGATTCCGCCCCCGAGCCTATGGAGCTCAGCTCTGCTCGCCTTCCTCGGGCAGAGGTTGAGCGGTGGCGGCGGATCGGGGCGTGTGCCTACTGTGGTTCCCTGAAGCACAAGTTGGACACATGCCACCTATGGCCAAGACACGGCCCGTCAGTAGCCGCAGGGGGTCTGGCGGGCAGGACTCCACCTTATCTCCCTGGTAATTTTTCTATTTCGGCCCTGGTTCAGCTGCTGGGGGTCGAGAGGAGGGTCTCCGCCCTAATTAATTCCGGGGCAGAGAGTAATTTCATCTCCTCTAAGCTGGTGCACAAGATAGGAATTCTGATGGTTAAACTACTGGCTTCCCATCCTGTGCGAACCTTTTCTGGTCAGACGGTAGAGTCCATTACCCATTGCATGGTGCAGTTATCTGTCCTATTGTCCGGTAACCACCAGGAGAGGCTGACTTTTTATGTGTTTCAACGGGCCTTTCATGCGGTGGTATTGGGTTATGCGTGGCTCTGGAGGCATAATCCAATTCTTAATTGGGCACAAAATTCTATCACCTCCTGGAGCCCTAATTGCTTAGCTACGTGTCTAAATTCGGCAGAGTGTTCACCGTCCCTCCCCGTCTCCTCTCCTCAAGTTGAGCCGCCGGACCTCAGCCTCATGCCCAAGGCCTATCACGACCTTGGGGAGGTCTTTGGCAAGTCACAAGCATTAGCGCTTCCACCGTATCGCTTGTATGACTGTGCCATCGACCTCCTTCCGGGTGTGAGGCTGCTGTCCAGCAAGCTCTATAGTATTTCTGGTCCTGAGAGGGAGGCGATGGAGAGGTACATTAAGGATTCGTTGAACACCGGCCTCATTCGGCCATCCTTGGCTCCCCTTGGGGCGAGGTTTTTCTTTGTGGGCAAGAAGGACGGGTCTCTGCATCCGTGCATTGACTACCGTGAACTTAACGGCATCACAGACAAAAATAAATACCCTCTGCCCCTGATGAACTCCGCTTTCGAGCTTCTGCAGTGTTTGCATCTATTCTCCAAGCTTGATCTATGTAATACATACCATCCAGTCAGAATATGAGAGGGGGACGAGTGGAAAACAGCGTTTAAAACACACTTGGGGCAATTTGAGTACTTGGTTATGCCTTTTGGATTAACTAACGCCCTGCTGTTTTCCACCGTTTAATTAACAACGTCCTCCGCGATATGCTTAATCGGTTTGTTTTCGTCTATTTAGATGACATCTTGATTTTTTGTCGCATGCTGGAGGAGCATGAGACCCATGTTAGAGCTGTGTTACAGTGGCTCTTAGAGAACCAACTTTATGTCAAGGCTGAGAAGTGTGAATTTTCCACGACTTCCACTTTTTTCCTTGGCTTTATTGTAGCGGAGGGAGAGCTGAGGGCTGACGCAGCCAAGGTGAAGGCTGTGCTGGATTGGCCAACACCCCACTCCCACAAGGAGCTGCAATGCTTCTTGGGGTTTGTGAATTTATATCGCAGGTTTATCTGTAACTATAGTGGGGTAGCACAGCCTTTAACGCAGCTGACTTCTGTTAAGGTACCATTTGTATGCACCGAGGCAGCTGAGCAGACCTTTGCCAAATTAAAGGGCCTGTTCACCGACAAATCTATCTTGGCTCAGGTCGACCCCCAGCTCCAATTTATCCTGGAGGTGGATGCTTCAGAAACGGGGGTGGGCGCTATTTTGTCCCAGTGCTCTCCCCCGGACTTGAAGCTCCACCCGTGTGCGTATTTCTCTCGGTGGCTCACTCCAGCCGAGAGGAATTACCACGTCGGGGGTCGTGAGCTGTTGGCCATTAAATTGGCATTTGAGGAATGGAGACATTGGCTGGAGGGAGCCGCTCACCCGGTTGTCGTGTGGACCAACCACAAGAACTTGGAGTATCTGTGGTCGGCCCACCGGCTTAATCCTAGGCAGACTCGCTGGGCCTTATTTTTTCAGAGTCTTAATTTCACTGTCACCTATAGGCCCAGCTCCCATAATGGGAAGCCTGATGCTCTCTCCAGACAGTTCAGTCAGGACTTGGCTGACCCCCGTTCCCGCTCCCAGCCCATTCTTCCGCCTTCGTGCATCCTGGGAACCCTTATCTGGGAGATTGAGAGTACAGTCCACCAGACCCAGTCCTCAGAACCCGAACCAGCGGGATGTCCCCCTAACCGCCGTTGTGTCCCTGCTGCCCTCCGCAGCGAAGTTATCCAGTGGGGGCACACCAGACATTTCGCCTGCCACCCGGGGGTGGTACGTACTGTTGACATCATTAAGCGAGTGTTTTGGTGGCCCATGTTGGGGCGGGATGTACAGGAGTACATGAAGGCTTGCCAGAGATGTGCCTGGAATAAAACCTCCCCTACCCTTCCCGCTGGCCTTCTTCACCCCCTCCCCATCCCCAGTTGGCCTTGGTCCCACATCACCATTTACTTTGTCACTGGTCTTCCCCCTTCTCATAGTAATACAGTGATTTTGACCATTGTGGACAGATTCTCCAAAGCCATACACCTGGTTCCCCTTCCCAAGCTGCCATCGACCTCCAAGACTGCAGAGTTACTATCCTACCACGTCATCAGGCTGCATGGAATTCCCATGGACATTGTGTCTGACCGGGGTCCTCAGTTCATTTCATGGGTTTGGAAGTCATTGTGCCACTGCCTCGGCACCACCGTCAGCCTCGCCTCTGGCTATCATCCTCAGAGCAATAGGCAGGTGGAGTGTGCCAACCAGTCCCTGAAGGCTGCCCTTCATTGTATGGCAGCCAATGACCCCGCTTCATGGAGCTCCCATCTGACCTGGGTGGAATATTCGCTAAATTCCACGGTCTCTTCAGCCACGGGCCAATCACCATTTGAAGCATCCGTGGGCTACAACCCCCCCTGCTTTCTATGATGGAGAAAGAGGTTGCGGTGCCATCCGTGGGGGCCCATTTTCATCACTGCTGCCGGGCCTGGAGATCCGCCAGAGCGGCTCTCCTTCGCTCTACTGAGCGTAATCAACATTACGCTGACCGCAAGAGGGTGCCGGCGCCGGACTACAAGACTGGACAGCAGGTCTGGGTGGCCACGGATCAGGTCCCGCTCAAGGCTGAGTCCTGGAAGCTTGCTCTCTGGTTCGTGGGTCCCTTCCCTGTCACCAGCAACATCGGCGACTCTGCTGTCTGGCTCAAGCTCCCATGGGCGCTCCACGCGCACCCTACTTTCCACATCTCCAAGGTCAACCCCCTCTCCTCCAGCTCCCTCTGCCCTCCCCCGAAGCCACCGCTTCCTCCCCAGGTCTTCAACGGGCACGTGACTCACACCGTCAAGGAGATCTTGGATGTTTGTCGTCGGGGCCGGGGGTTCCAGTACCTGGTGGACTGGGAGGGCTATGGCCCGGCGCATCGGTTGTGGGTCCCTTGGTCTGGATTCCATGACAAGGGTATGGTCTGGGCTTACCATTGAGGCCATCTGGAGAAGCCTGGGGGTCCGCCAGGAGGCGTTCCTTGAGGGGGAGGGGCACTGTCATGTGCTGGCGAACGCTCGCCCCTCCTTCCTGCTCACCTGTCTCCTCATTAGATGCACCTGCTGTTTCCTGCTGGGCCAGCGATTATAACAAAGTGCTACTCAGTGATTCAACGCTGGCTCGTTTGGGTATACTGCTCCAGCAGACAGCTCACTCAGTAAGCGGTTGTGTTGTTTATGACTTTGTCTTACACACGTTCTCCTCCACCTTTTCCAGGTTGCTGCAAACGTAGCGGTGCGTCTCCGGGGATTAGGTGCACTCACCAGCCTGTTGCTCCACCTCTACGCTGCTCATCCTCTCCACTCGGTCAGACCCCACACACCATACCTGACTAGCAGTTCTTACCTGCTGGTTCCTTTCCTTCGCTGGGTTCTGTGCCGGTCACTCCTCACCTTCCACGTAAGTGGTATAATTTGACTCCCATTATTTTTCCATTCCTCTCTAATCAGTCTCGTCTCTCCTCCGCAGGGCTCCTGCTTTTCTGGTGAGTGACTGACTTTTTCCACAAGTGTGCGATTTTGAAAATTCTAATAAAAGGTCAAATGTTCTCTGTGTGTTCTCTTGGTGATTACACTTTGCACTCAGGTTGCTTGTCCAGTCAATATGACACAAAACGTTGGGGGCAACTCAAAGTCCAAGGCCCCAAAACAAAACAAGATGGGTCGGGTGGTCTTCCAAAGTCCCGGAACCACCGAACCAGAGAACAAGGCAGGTCAGGGGCCCTGTGCAAGTCCATGGGACCCCAGACCAAAGAGTAGGGTGGATTTGGTGGCCTCCCAGAGTCCCTAGGCCAGCAGGACATGGGATAAGATGGTTCAGGGGGTCTGCTCGAGTCCACGGGCCCCCATATCAGGAAACATGACATGCTAGGCACGCCGACCCCTGGATGAGACGGCTGGGGTGCGCTGACCTCTGGGGAGCCCTGACCTCTGGATGAGACAGCTGGAGAGCGCTGACCTCTGGATGAAATGGCTGGAGCAAGTCTGGACCAGATGCCCAGGAATCCCTCCCCAATGCAGCCACCTCAGACAGAAAATGATACAGGTTGGAGAAGGGGCCATACCATAAGTCAGCAGAAGAGCTTGGTGGGGAGAGCTTTAAAGCAGATAGAGGCTGCAACTGGGTCTCCTCACCAAGAGTAAGACAAGACCTCTTTAATACAGATATTAGGAAAACAAAGAAGAGGATTTGCCTTTACTCTTGCTCTTCCACTGGTGAGGATTCCGGTGCTGCCGATGCTGGAAGGATAACCTCAAGAGAAGCGGTCTCTGCAGGAGCTTGCACATGAGGCAGAGCAGTCTCTGCTGAAGCGTGCACGTGAAGTGGAACAACCTCTGCTGGAGTGTGTACATGAGGTGGAACAGTCACTGCTAAAGTGTGCACATAAGGTGGAGCAATCGCTGCTGGAGCATGCACATGAGACGGAATAGTCACTGCTGGAGTGTGCATGTGGAGAGGAGCAGTAACAGTGCTTGAGCTCACCTCCTCCATTAAGGACCCATCTGAGGTGGAGATGACCTCAGGGAAACAAGGAGTGGAGGTGAGTGGAGGTGTACAAATGGGGGCAACAGCAGAAACAAAATTTGAGAATATGAGAGCTCAGCAGCAATAAGAGGCGGCAGCTGAGTCTCCTCCCCAGGGGCAAAGCAAGACCTCTCACTATTAGATGTTAAAAAAATGAGAAAATTGTACTTGCCTTGTCCCCAGCTTCACTGCCACTGAAGCTGCTGCTGCAGTTGAACCTGTCACTGGAGAACCAGATGAATCTTTCTGGGTGGCTACGGTGACCATCTGGTGAGACGCTGTTGCACAGCGGCGAGGAGCGGGAGTTGGAGCGGAGGAGAGGTGTGTGGAACTTGTGGGAGCCAGGGGACGTTTCTGCGCCAGCACAAGCTCCGGTGCCCCACATGACTTCCTCACCAACTTGCGGTATGTCCAGTGGAGGTTGGAAACAGTGCCCAGTAGTCCCACCAGCTTGGGGTATCTCTGCAGACCGGGGTGCGCCTCTACAATCCCAGCCACTGCGTCTATTTCATTTTATTTGTTTTAATTTAACCTTTATTTATACAGGGTAGTTCCATTGAGAGACATCCTCTCTTTTTCAAGGGCGCCCTGTTCACACTCACTCAGTTACACATTCACACCAGAAAGCTGCCCAGTACAACCACAGACTGACTTGTGGCCACTAAGCAGCACCACTGGAGCAGTTGGGGTTAAGGGCCTTGCTCAAGGGCACCACAGTGGGGTTAAGGGGGGTGGGGAAAACACTGCTATGTTATCTGTCCCACCTGGATCTGATCCTGCCGGTCCAGTGATCGAACCCGTGACCCTCAGCTCTCCAGTCCGCATCCCTAACCATTAGGCCACCACTGTCCCACTGTCTAGGCACTCCAGCACCTCCTCTGGTGTGTGGTAGGCGGGGGCTTCCGAAACAAAGTCCTGGATGAACTGGGCTGCCCACTGCTCATCCACATTGGGACCGCCGGCTGCTGACCTCCCTTTGCCTGGTGAGTCCTTTACTGGTTGAGTCCAACTGTAATCCTCGGGCTCGGCAGGTGATGAGGAGGAGGGTGGCAGTGGTGGTAACGGAGGAAGAAAGAGTCTCTGCACCTGGGGGTGGAAGTGCACACTTGATCTGGCTTCCAACAGATCAGCAACTTCACCCCAGCAAGACATCTCATCTTCTCGGGAAAAGCAGCTCCGAGCTGCAGCTGCTAAATCCTCAATTGCCCTAACGAGCCGCTGCTCTTACCGACTCCACCTCTTCCTCCTCTTACCAGACTCATCTACTGGGTCCATAACTGGCTGCGTTCTTCTGTCATGGAAGTGTTTGCCTCACTGGGGCAACGAAGGAGAGGAGGACCCAGTTGCCAGGTGAATCTGGTAAATCATTATTTATTAATAACAGAAAATTAACACTGCATGAGGGCAGAAGTGATATGAAATGATAATCCAGATGGTGTGGAGTGAAAAAACAGCAATAATCCAAACTGAGTAGTGCAGATAATCTTGAGGTAAATATAAGGACACAGCAAAGGACACAAACTGAAAATGTACATATATAGAGAGAGGAGCAATCAAGACAAAACAGAGCAGGTGTGCACCATCAAGGCAATCAGGCGGCACAGGACTGGTGGGGCTGTACAAACACAAAGGGGATATACACCAAACATGATAAATGGGTCAAACTAGAACAAAAAACATGGACAGGGGCTGCAGCCCTGTCCAGAACACTACATTGATAGGCTGTCATCCGTCAGTGATGGTGTGTACGAGGGGGCACCACTCGGTCGATATCAAGCAACTTTCCGTAGAAAATGGAACATTGCATTATATCGAGTTGTAATGGAGTGCTACTTTGAGAGCAAACCAGGTACTAGAGGATACAGGAAGAGGATGTTGAATAGTTGGATAAGTAGGGGAATCTTCAGAATATCTGAACAAAACTTAACAGACCAGGCAAGGGCGATTAGAAACAACAACTGGCTTTCTTCCATCGAAATGGAGGAGATAAAATGGCAGGTGAATAGTGCAACAGAGGGTGACATTAACAGGGACAGAGAAGATCCCGTAAGTGATGGATATGATGGAATGGGTGCTTTTTCAGATAATCAATGACCCCAAGACCGTACTGACTTGCCTAGGATGAGAAATGAGAATCAAAGAGGCTATTAATTCCAAGTCATGGAAGTTGAAGATTTGACAAAGAGGTAAAGAGATATTTTAAATGCCATTGAACTAGTACTAGAAGAAACAAAGAAAGAGAAATTGATATTGTTGAAATATGTAGAGAGAAAGACCCTTTGGTCGATAGTCCAGAAAGTGAATGATGTACATATTAACCCACATTTGTACATCTAATATAACCAAAACCAATCAGCTAATTCGAGCTGTGGTCATTGTGGTGATGCAGAAGGTGGGCATTAGGAAAAGGACCATGCAAGCAAGAAAAGAAGAAAAGAACCCATGTGGAAGAGACATATTAAAACCAAAATTGACCAACTAAGAAGAGAGATAAGTAAACTGGAGAGGAAAATGGAAAATCAAAGTAAAGGTGATAAAGATGTGTCGTAGACTGAGAAGGAATATAATGTTTAGAAGGGGTTAAAGGTTGTAACTGAAGAACTAAAGCAATAAGTAACGGCAAAAGCTGCCACATTAAGAACGTATAAGCAAACGTATCAACCAGTACAGACAAAACCGGCTGTTTCAACAAGATCAGAAAAAATTGTATCTGTTAGGGTCTGAGCATGGGTTGGGGACCATGCTCCCACTTTCAGATTAGTTTTGTCTTTCTGTCTTTCCCCTGCCTTTGTTCAGGTTTTTTTTTTTTTTTTTTGGGGGGGGGGGTAATTTTCTGTATTTATTATTATTTATGATCGTAGTCACATTATGTCCTTTATTATGGTCTGAGGTTTGAAATTAGCTTTGTATGATTCTCTGTTTGTTATTATTATCATTTGTCATGGTTGTGTATTCCTTCATCCTGTGTTCATGTCTCTGGTTTACCTTTTGTCTCAGCCCCTCATGTTTCCCGTGCCAATAGCTGCTCCCTCCTGTCTCTGATTCTTCTGATTGCTCCCACCTGCCTTGTGTTGTCTTGATTACTCCCCTGTCCATATATTCCGGTCTTAGTTTGTGTCCTGAGCAGCGTCCTTGTCTCATGTTGGCGTGATTACACACTTCTGACTTGTTTTGCCAAGTCTATTTATAGTGATCTGCTCTGTGTGCCTCTGTTCACTAATTATCATCCTCAGCTGCGCCTGCTCTCAGACCTGCTCTCTCCAATTAGACACCCTTTATTAGGGGTGGATTCCTACACTCCTGCACGGAGACGTCAACGCTCCTTGGGTGAAACCACTCACATCCTGACTTGCCCTTCTCACCTACTGAGAGTTTCGCCTCCCTTCCTCTCATCATTCTGCACCTGTTCATCTGGGAGCTTCACCTTCCCAACTCACCAGTAAGCTAGCATCTTTGGATGTTTCATCTCATACTCCTACTCCTCTCCTCCTCTCTCCCCTGTGCACAGGTGGACTTACCTCTGCTCTAGGCGGCGGACAACCTCTGTTCCAGGCGGTGGACCGGATTCCTCCCCATGAGCCGGAGGTTGCTTCCACTCCCTGCTCAGTAAGTGCCTCCTCTCACCAGACTCACTCTTCCCTCTTACTTTTCAGCTGCAGCAGCACCTGCTAGATCATCGTCTCCACGAACACAGCACTTCACAAGCAGAGTCTGGGAACTCAGAGAGGACTAAGCTTCTCTTCGACACTTCAACTACTCCTGTGCTCCGTAAGATTATTTATTACTCTGTCCATTCAACCCACCATTGCTGAACTGATATTAATTCCCTCCCTCCTCTCTCCCTGCAGGGTTGCCAATTCTCTCCCGCTCTGCACACACATCCACTCATTCACACACACATTCACTTCATTAATAAAGATCATTGTGATTTATAGTCAAGTCTGTGTCTGCATTTGGGTTTTTGTACAAACATGTCACTATTGTCTGAATCCTTGTCATGTCAAGTCCTTAGTTTTTGTTTCAGCCCACGAGCTGTGTTATTTTCTGTTCTATCCCTGTTATATTGTTTAAATTTTTATGACTCCAGTATAAATTCACATCAATTTGAATCTTGGCTAATGTGACTGAACATAAGTTTGTGTAATGTTTATTTACAGAAGAAGGAAAACTGAGAGTATCTAGCAACGCAGTGACAAATGGCAAAGGGAAGACACATGCACTGAGACAGCAACAGAACAAAAGCAGCGTGTGGTCATATTAGCTTCACAGAGTAGATGTGTGATGTTAAAATTTTAGAGTTCCATGAACACATACTATACACATAAACACTGTTAGGAACATGTTTCACGTGTTACACGTTATGCAAAACATGTTAGGAACATGCTTTGCATATGTACTGTATATGTGTGTGTGTGTGTGTGTGTGGTATTAGTGATGGGATGTTTCCATCGTAATATGTAAACAGCAGCTTTTGTGATAATTTATGTGGTAGTCTGTGTGTGTAAATGTCAGTGGAATGCAAGGAAATAAAGCAATGTTAGGTAACTGAAAATTTTCAATAAAATATTCTTTTACAAGTCCTATATCATATAAAAAAGATAATAGGTTCAAAATTCCCAAAGCTTTAAACTTCAAAGAGGCACCAGGCAGGGCTGCTGCCATCTCTGTCATTCAGTCGTACAGCAGAACGAAATTACGTTTCTCCTATCTACAATGTTAATCACATGTAGAAAGGTTGTTGGGGCATCTCGTGGTGGCAACCCCCAAACCAAGTAGTGGACACCAGTGGTGAGGGGGGCCATTAAGCTGAAGAAAGAGTCCCATCAAGCTTGAGTGGCTTGTGAGACTCCCGAAGCAGCTGAGGTGTACTAGCAGGCCAAGCGGAGTGCAGCTCGGGTAGTTGCTGAAGCAAAAACTCGGGTATGGGAGGAGTTCGGTGAGGCCATGGAACAAGATTTTTGGTCGGCCTCGAAGAGATTCTGGCAAACTGTCCGGCGGCTCAGGAGGGAGAAGATGCTCCCTGTCCACACTGTGTATGGTGCGAATGGGGCGTTGTTGACTTTGACTGGGGATATCGTCGGGCGATGGCAGGAATACTCTGAGGATCTCCTCAATCCCACTGATATGCCTTCCACAGAGAAAGCAGGGCTTGTGGACGAGGGGGATGACTCGCCTATCACAGGGGCTGAGGTTGCCAAGGTGGTTAAAAATCTCTTTTGTGGCCGGGCCCCGGGGGTGGACGAGATTCACCCTGAGTACCTCAAGGCCCTGGATGTTGTAGGGCTGTCATGGTTGACACGCCTCTGCAACATTGCGTGGAGGTTGGGGGCAGTGCCTTTGGCATGGCAAACTGGGGTAGTGGTTCCTCTCTTCAAAAAAGGGGACCGGAGGGTGTGCTCCAACTTTAGAGGGATCACACTCCTCAGCTGCCTTGGGAAGGTCTATGCCAAGGTACTGGAGAGGAGAGTCCGGCCGTTGGTTGAACCTCGGATTCAGGAGGAGCAATGTGGTTTTCATCCTGGCCGTGGCACATCGGACCAGCTCTTTACCCTTTCGAGAATCCTCGAGGGTTTGTGGGAGTTTGCCCAACCAGTTTACATGTGTTTTGTGGACTTGGAGAAGGCATTCAAACACGTCCCTCGTGTTTTTTTTGGGGGGTGCTTTGGGAGTATGGGGTATCGGGCTTGTTGTTACGAGCTATTCGGTCTCTGTACAGCCGTTGTGAGAGTGGTTCGTGTTGCCAACACTCGATCGGACTCATTCCCAGTGAGAGTTGGACTCCACCAGGGCTGCCCTTTGTGATCGATCCTGTTCATAATTTTTAGGGACAGGATTTCTAGGTGCAGCCAGGGAACAGAGGGTGTCATGCTTGGTGACCACAGGATCTCATCTCTGTTGTTTGCAGATGATGTTGTCCTGTTGGCTTCATCCAGCAATGACCTACATTTCTTGCTGGGATGGTTTGCCGCTGAGTGTGAACCGGCAGGGATGAGAATCAGCACCTCCAAGTCCGAGTCCATGGTCCTCAGCTGGAAAAAGGTGGATTGTCCTCTCTGGGTTGGGGACAAGCTCCTGCCCCAAGTGGAGGAGTTTAGGTATTTTGGAGTCTTATTCACAAGTGAGGGAAGAATGGAGCGAGAGGTTGACAGACGGATTGGAGCAGCATTTGCAGTGATGTGGACGTTGTACCAGTCTGTTGTGGTGAAAAGGGAGCTGATTTCTAAGGCAAAGCTGTCGATTTACCAGTCAATCTATGTTCCTACTCTCACCTATGGTCACAAGCTTTGGGTAATGACTGAAAGAACAAGATAGCGGATACAAGCCGCTGAAATGAGCTTTCTCCGTAGGATTGCTGGACTCATCCTCAAAGATAGGGTGAGGAGCTCAGTCATCCAGGAGAGGCTCAGAGTAGAACCGCTGCTCCTCCACATTGAAAGGAGCCAGTTGAGGTGGTATGGGCATCTGATCAGGATGCCTCCTGGACACCTCCCACTTGAGGTGTTTTGGGCACGTCCCACTGGGAGGAGACCCCAGGGCAGACCTAGGACTCGCTGGAGAGACTATGTCTCCCAGCTGGTCTGGGAACCCCTTGGTATCCTCTCTGAAGAGCTGGAGCCGGTGGCTGGGAAGAGGGAAGTCTGGGCTTCTCTGCTTGAACTGCTGCCTCCGCAACCCAGACCTCTGGAAAAGCGGTAGAAGATGGATGGAATCAAAGGGGTCGCTGCCATACAAGGCACCATCACAGAAAACTTCTCGTTCACCCATTCTATTATGCTGAGCACCAAGCTCAAAGGCGGGAAGTACCATTTTTATATGGTCTTTGGTATGACCCAGCTGGGACTTGAACCCCCAACCTCCTGGTTGTGGGGCAGATACTCTATCAGCTAGGCCACCACTCCAGTGCCCACTTACCCCCTTGCTTTTTGTCATCTTTATTGAACCATTAGCAGCAGCCATACAGCAAAATGTGGATATTAGAAAAAACAAGCACAGAGCACAAGTCTTTATGCTGATGATGTATTGATTTTATTTTAGAATTCACAAAACTTCCTTCTTGAGATAGTTACACTCATTGATAAATGTTCAACATTATCAGATTACTCCATAAACTGCGGTAAATCAACATCCTTATGTATAAATTGTAATTTTCAAAATACATCCACTATTCTGTTACAGTCAGGTAACATTAAATATTTAGGAATAAACACTTTCCCCAGGCTCTCCGAGTTGCTATGGTTAAATCATACTCCCCTTCTAAAAACAACACAAGATGATGTTACACGTTGGAAAACTTTAGCTATATCACTCATGGGAAGAAATGCAACTATTAAAATAGCACCAGGTAGCTCGGTGGCGCAGTGGTTAGTACTGTGGCAGCACAGTATGAAGGTCATGGGATTGATTCCACCCCTGACGATCGTGGGTTTGATCCCACTACCTGACCATCAGTGACCCTTCTGTGTGGAGTTTGCATGTTCTTTCCATGTCTGTATGGGTTTACTCCCACAGGCCAAAAACATGCAGGTAAGGTTAATTGGAGACTAAAAGTGGCCCTAGGTGTGAATGCATGTGTGTGAATGGTGAAGGGATTGGCGCCGCACCGTGGCTGCCTCATCCATCCAGGTGAATGCCCTGTAATTTCCCCATTGCAGGACTAATAAAAGATTATAAAAAAATGATGATTCCTCCTAAAATATGGAGGAATATGGAGTTTGCATGTTCTCCCCGTGTTTGCGTGGGTTTACTCCGGGATTTCTCCGGTTTCCTCCCACATGCCAAAAACATGCAGGTTAGGGAGTTAAGGGGCGCTTGCGCACGCGGCGACCGGCAGCTGGTGGTTTGTCACCAGACTGCAAAACAAATCTACCTACTGGTACAAAATAAGTAATAATAAAAAAAAAAAAAAATCAATTATCTATCCTCCATGATTCCAACTCAATCATCAATGGCCTGGTTTAAGTCCCTAGGCTCATACATAAGTACATTTTTATAGAAGGCTAAACCATCACCGATCAATTAAAAAACTCTACAAAAGGCAAAATAGAACAGAGATTTAGACCTACCAAATTTTTATTCTTACTTCTATAGCCAATAAATTGCAGTTTGTCTCTAAACAGACAAAATCAATCCCACTGGGGAACCCATGGTTGGATGTTAAACAAGCTCTCTTTGGGTCTCTAAAAATCTCTGACCTACCTTTCATGAGCCCCTGTATCAAGCACCATAACTATTTTAAGAGCCTTAACATTAGTACTTCTCTGACAGCCTGGTAGAAATTTCTAAAAATAACTTGTGCCTTCACTTATCCCTTGCAAACTCACACCCATTTGGAACAATCCTGATGTCCTACAACAAAAGAGGATGTTAAATTTTTCACTATGGTATGAGAAAGGAATAACAAAACTTTATTCAATTCCAGGAGCTGGTGTCACAGCATGATATCAGCAGTGTTGGGAGTAACGCGTTAACACCACTACTTTTGCAGTAACATGCTGTGTAACGAAATTACTGTTTGAAAATTCAGTAATGCGTTAACGGTTACTGAAATCTGATCAGATGTGTTACTCATGTTACTCGTTCTATTAATATGAATAGATATTTTTAGTGCAAATAAACTGACCCTACCATAGCCAGCGCAGCTGTCAGTCTCTTCCACGAGTCGGTTTCCTGTCCTGCCCCAGTTCATGCTGCAGCCCGGTAGTAAGAAATGCTGTGGCAGTGGCGACTTCTCATATTGAGCCCTGATCGCCTGTTGTCCGAGCGGTGAGTAGCCCCCAACAGCTCCTACCTCTGTGGTTAAACATGAGTATTTTTTGACCAAAAAGCTCGCATTTAATGTACGCATTAGATGCATTTAAAGTTTTCTTACACACAGAGAAAAAGTGACTGTGATTTATTGCAGTAAAAAATAGCTTCTTGTAAGCGGTGAACTTTCATTTATCTGTGCTTTCTGTTTTATTTTATCTTATTAATTTACATGCTGTGATATGCAACTGATTGTGTTATGTTGTGATATGCAACTATTTCATGGAGGTAAATCCTCTAAATATGTGTTTTTAATGGGCTGGTCCAGGGGTGTCAAACATATAATTCGTGGGCAAAAAACGGCCCACCGGGGGGTCCAAAATTTTCTCTGTGAATATACAACTTTATTTCTAGTAAATTTCTGACTTTCTACTGATTACAATAGTTAATGTAAATCTGAGACATTTTTTCTCTGTAAGATGACTTTTTTTTTCATCAGTTTTCTTTTTTCTTTTTTTCTGAAAACAAGGGGCTCTTGATCTTGCTATGTGTGCAAGATGATTTGAGTATGCATTTAAAAGTAACATGAAAGTTACTTTAAAAGTAACTAGTTACTTTAATCATGCAGTAACTCAAAAGTAACTCAGTTACTTTTGAAAAGAAGCAACTAGTAACTGTAACTAGTTACTATTTTTTAGCAACTTGCCCAACACTGGGTATCAGTAATAAAAAGTTTCTCGAATACCAATAACTTGAATCCATAATAGAAGTAAAATTTAATTTTAACTAGCTGGACTTAGAAGTACCAGCAAAGGTGACAGCATTTCTAAATCTTCATTTGCCTAAATTGATATTGAAAATATATAGATTATTATCAAATTGGATGAATAAGCTTCCCGTCCAACAAAATGGGAGACAGATTTATCTGTTAATCAAGATGAAACCTTCTGAATACAAATATACTTAACACCTTTAATAACAATAACACCTTCAATAACACCTTCAATAACACCTTTAAGATATAAAGTTCTACATGGAACTCATTTCTCAGGACAAAGAATATTAAGAATGGGCCTTAGTCACACAAATATTTGTTCTCATTGCACCAGCAACATCCCTGAAAGTTATACGCATGCTACTGTATGTGGTCTTGCCCACCGGTCCAAAAGTTCTGGCAGAAGACATGAGAAGACCATGGCTTAGCTGTCAGATCTCAGTCTGTCCTATACTTGGAAAACTGGGTGATTTAAGTGAGATAAATATAGAGGCAAATATACTGTCTTGTGCATCGCCAAGAAAACTATCCTTGTGAATTGGAAATCAAAAAATAATTTATGTATCATCCAATATAGGAACCTCCTATTGGACCATATTAGCATGAAGAGAATGTCCTGGTTTTGGAGAGAAAACTCCAGGTTCTTCACTGCAGGATATGACTATCTGTACCATTTCAAAACAACTTAAACCTGAGTAATGAGGTGGGCCGGGAATAGTGCATAATATCAGAAATAGTGCTCTGATGCAGGGTTGAAATCTGACTGCTCCTGGTTGTCCAACCAGCAATCGTGGTTCACTTCCAGGCAGCTGATTCACTTAGTCACTCATGCCCATTACGCCTCCTGGCATGTAGGGTGGCAACAGAAGATCTCCACTCCTGCTCGTTCTGGGGTAGCACCTTCTCCAGGTGAGGTTCAGAGTCATGATCTCGTCCTCCATAGTCCATCGCCAGGTGTTCGTGGGCTGTCCCCTTTTGTGTTTCCCTTCGGGTGTCCAGTGTAGGGCTGTTCGGGTGATGCTTCCATGTTCTGTTCTCATGATGTGACTGATCCATTTCCATCTTCTCCTCATTATGATGTTGTCCATGCTTTCCTGGTTACACCTTTCAAGAAAATGTTGGTTGGAGATGGTGTTCAGCCAGTGAATGCGTAGAATTCACCTGAGCTTCTTTATGTGGGATGTGGATAATTTGTTGGTGTCACATTCTGTCATCCTCCAGAATTCTGAGCCATGGAGAAGTGTGGACAACACACAGCTCTGGTACAGTCTTAGCTTGGTCTTGATGCTGTACTGGGATGACTTCCACACGCTGTTCAGCCTTCTAAAGGTGCTTCTAGCCTTTCCGAGATGGGATTTGATGCCGCTGCCTGCTCCTCCATTGTGTCTGACAGTGCTGCCGAAGTAGGTGAATTCTTCTGTGGCTGGTAAATTCTCTCCATTGACTTGGATTGCCTCAGGGTTGGAAATGTTTTGTGTCATTACTTCGGTTTTCTTCTGGATCATCTTCAAGCCCACTTGCTGTGCAAACTTACTGAGTTGAGGTGTTTTCTCTTGCATATGATGATGTGTATGTGAGACCAAGACTAGATCATCTGCTAAGTCAAGATCTTTTAAGTTTGAGAAGAGTGTTCATCTGATGCTCCTTACATGGTCTTCTATTGTTCTTCTCAAGACTCAGTCGATGGTGATGTTGAAGAGTAGTGCCGACATAACACATCATTGACTCACGCTGGTCTTTACTTCAAAGCTGGTACTGCTGTGCCCCACTGTGCTGGTGAAGTTGTCATAGAAGCTACTGGTGACACTGACAGGCTGTTCCGGCATTCCATAAGTGTGGAGTATTCACCAAAGACTGTCACGGTGGATGCTATCAAAGGCTCTCTCAAAGTCCACAAAGTTGATGTAAAGTTGTCTCTGCCATTCTGTACATTGCTGGATGATGTTCCGCAAGGTGAAGAGCTCGTCAGTGCATCTCCTTCCTTTCCTAAAGTCTGCCTGTGTGGGCACATATGTTGGTTATATATGCTCCACAAATTATTGCTGTGTGTTTATTGTGTGCTGCATGTCTCAGGGAACAAAAGGACTGAGTCTCCAAGAGACAACGGTAGAGTGTGAGATTTGGCCTTTGTTTCAGGGAGGTGACCTGGAGAGATTTCCGGACCACCGGAGACTAAAGGACAATGGTGTGAAGATCAGTGTGAAGATCAAAGGGGTTACATTGCGACTGGGATTAAGTACCATGTGACTGTATGTTTGCTTAAACACCATGTGACTTGAGTTTCGATGTCCGAGGTATAAATGAGAGATGTGATATTATTCTTCCTCTTTTCCTGCTTTGAAATTGTTGGAGTATGTGATTGTCAATAAAGCTGAACCTGAGGAATAACTCAGTCTCATCCTTCCGCACATTCTCCACACTGGTGACCTTACGACGAAGCATGAGCAGAGATAATTCTCCCGAGCGGGGCTCAGCAGAAGCCAGCCTGATGGCTGCCGTCACATTCCAGCTGCCCGATTTCTGGCAGCATAGTCCGCGCTCCTGGTTTAGCGCGGTCGAGGCGCAGTTCAACCTCCAGAGAATCTCAAGAGACGACACGAAATTCTACCATGTGGTGGTGAAGCTGAACAGCCACACAGTCCAGAGGGTGGAAGATCTGGTCAATCACCCACCGGACAGCGGCAAATACAGCGCATTGAAGACTGCGCTTATCAGCCATTTCACCCCCTCGGTGCAACAGCGAGCAGAGGGACTCCTAGCGTTGACGGAGTCGGAGAACGACAGACCCGTAGACCTGATGGTGAAAATGCTGAGGCTGAAAGACTCCGAGGATGGCGAGTTTATCTTCGCCCACCTTTTCCTCCGGACCCTGCCACCAGCGGTGAGAGTTACCCTGGCAGACTCACCTAGGTTGGCCCGGCGAGACTACCATGGGCTGAGCAAGGAGGCGGAGCGGCTCATCGACGCCCACAGATGGAGCGCGGTTGCGGCCGCAGCAGCAGAGCTAGGAGCAATGTCCAGAGACGGCATGGGGCCAGTGGTTGCAGCACCAGACTCACCGACGACGGCGGCAGCAAGGACCAGGCGACACGGAGCGGATGACGTCCTTTGCTTCTATCATCGCCGCTTTGCAGAGAGGGCACACAAGTGCCTCCCACCATGCCACTTCAAGCGTTCGGGAAACGCCAAGACTGGGGGTCGGTAGCGGCTGCGACCCTCGGGGAAGAGAACAAGCTGCTCTACCTGACGGATGCACGCTCGGGGAAGCATTTCCTCGTGGACACAGGCTCCCAGCTGAGTTTCATCACGCCTTCCTACGTGGACCGGCTGACGCCGTCTAAGAGTCCCCGGGTGTCAGCAGCGAACGGCTCAGCGATTAAGACCTTCGGTGAGAGGACTCTGCTTTTGTCTTTGCAGGGCCGGACATTTGAGTGGACTTTTGTTGTAGCAGCAGTCAATTTCAACATGTTAGGGGCTGATTTTTTGTGCTCACATGATTTATTGGTTGATCTTTTCACTCTATCCCTGCACAGCTCGAGTGGCGCCGCCAACTGCACAAGCCAACATCACAGCTGCGGGTGGTAAGTTCCACGCACTCCTCACTCAGTTCCCAGCACTCACAGTCCCAATGTTTTCGGCGACAGTGGCTAAACATGGGGTGGAACATTATATCACTACCACCGGCCCGCCCGTTTTTGCAAAAGCTCGGCGCTTGGACTCAGCTAAACTGACCATAGCGCACGAGGAGTTTGCCAACCTGGAAAAACTGGGCATCATCAGACGTTCGAAAAGCCCCTGGGCTTCGCCATTGCACATGGTCCCAAAGGCTGATGGCTCGTGGCGACCTTGCGGTGATTTCCGCAGGTTGAATAACGCCACTGCACACGACCGCTACCCGATCCCGCACATCCAAGATTTTTCAGTTCATTTGGCGGGGGCGCGCATTTTTTCTAAAATAGATTTAGTACGCGGTTACCATCAGGTTCCAGTGCATGCTCAGGACATACCCAAAACAGCGGTAATAACTCCTTTCGGGCTTTTTGAGTTTTTGCGCATGCCTTTTGGACTTAAGGGTGCCGCACAGACGTTCCAGTGCATGATGGACGCGGTCCTACGCGACCTCCCTTTCGTGTTAATCTATTTGGACGACATTTTGGTAGCCAGCACATCCGAAGACAAACACGAAAGCCACCTCACAGCAGTTTTCCGGAGGTTGGCAGAGCACGGGTTAATAATTAACCCGGCAAAGTGTCAGTTTGGGGTGGCGCAGATTGATTTTTTGGGGCATCGCGTTTCGCCAGAAGGAGCGGTCCCTCTGCCCGATAAAGTGCGCGCAATAACAAATTTTCCCCACCCTCAAACGGTCAAAGCGTTACAGGAGTTTTTGGGAATGGTTAATTTTTATAACCGTTTCCTCCACAGCACAGCGCGGCTCATGCAACCATTGTACGCTGCACTAAAAAAACAAAAACCCACGAATAAAATCGAATGGTCTCCTGAGCGGGAGCGCGCATTCTCTCAAGTCAAATCAGCTTTGGCAAACGCTACCTTGTTGGCACACCCAGTTCCAACGGCACGCATGGCGCTCACCACTGACGCGTCCGATTTAGCAGTAGGGGCGGTCGTTGAACAGTATGTAGCTGGTACCTGGCAACCGCTCGCGTTTTTCAGCAAAACCTTGCACGATAGCGAGCGAAAGTACAGCGCATTCGACAGGGAGTTGTTGGCGCTACACTTGGCCATCCGCCATTTCCAGTTCTGGCTGGAAGGGCGCCGTTTCACCGCGTTCGTGGACCACAAGCCGCTGACTTTTGCGATGGCCAAGATTTCGGAACCTTGGTCGGGCCGGCAGCAGAGACAGCTGGCCACGATATCGGCGTTTACCACCAATATCCAGCATGTCGCGGGTAAACATAATGTAGTGGCAGACTGTCTCTCACGTGCTGTGACGGCTCCAAGCCCCATGGGGGCAGACTCTGCAGCCATGGCCGCGGGCCAGGGTAGCGACGCGGAAGCGCGCGCAGCCCCGGTCTGCATAGGATTAGATTATGCAGCCATGGCCACGGAGCAGGTTAGCGACGCGGACGTGCGCGCGCTCCAGTCTGGACCAACAGGGTTAAGGCTGGAGGACAGGGTGCTGCAAGGTGGTATGCCCCCGCTAATCTGCGATGTCTCCACTGGGCGGCCGCACCCGGTGGTACCAGCTGCATGGCGCCGCCGTGTTTTTGACTCGATCCATTCTCTGGCGCACCCGGGGGTGCGCGCATCGGTCAAAATTTGTATGGCCGGGGTTGCGCAAACAGGTCAAGGAATGGGCGACAGCCTGCGTAGCGTGTCAGCGAGCCAAAATACACAGACACACTAGAGCTCCTTTGGAGCCTTTTCACATCCCAGCTAAGCGCTTTGATCATGTGCATGTCGACTTGGTAGGCCCCCTTCCGTCGTCACAGGGGTACACACATCTTTTGACTATGGTGGACCGCACCACGCGTTGGCCGGAAGCGGTCCCACTGGCATCAACCACAGCCGAGGAGATGGCGCGCACGTTTTTAACAGCTTGGGTAGCGTGCTTTGGAGTTCCTTCGGACATAACATCCGACAGAGGTCCTCAATTTGTTTCCGAGCTCTGGTCATTGATGGCCCACAGCCTAGGGGTAACGATCCACCGCACTACCGTGTACAACCCCCAGGCTAACGGTTTATGCGAACGTTTCCATAGGTCATTGAAAGCAGCCCTCAGAGCGTCGCTTACGGATACAAATTGGGTAGTCTTCCATGGGTATTACTGGGGTTGCGTTCTGCACCTAAAGAGGATTTGCAAGCCTCCCCAGCTGAGTTAGTTTTTGCACAGCCTCTCCGTCTGCCTGGGGAATTTCTCCCTGATAATCCTGCGCCAAATTGCCCCCCCCGCTCAGCGGTTGCAGAGCGATACAGGATCAAACACGCTTCCTGGCCTGGTTCATCACAGTTTTCCACGCGTTTTTGTGCCGAAGGCTTTAAAAAATGCGGAGTTTGTTTTGGTCAGACATGATGCCCATCGCACAAACTTGCGGCCGCCTTACGATGGACTGTTTAGGGTGCTGGAAACAGCAGAGAAGCATTTTTTGCTGGATTTGGGAGACAGAAAGGAGGTAATCAGTAAAAACAGACTCAAACCTGCTTTTGTTTTGGCGGATGAAGCAGTGCAGTTGGCGAGGGCCCCCCGTCGCGGCAGACCCCCTAGAGGGCATTCTCCAGAGCACCCACAGAGATTGACTAACAGTTCTAATCCACAGGCACCAGTTCCACAACAGGAGGACACTGCAGGGGCAGTAAAGCCGGCTTACAGCAAATACGGCAGAAGACTTAGACCTAGGAGACTGGTGGATTGATGTGTAATAATGTTATTATGTTATGCATCTCTGGTTATGATTGTTCCATTTTAGACGTTTGGGGGGGGGTCATGTGGGCATCATATGTTGGTTATATATGCTCCACAAATTATTGCTGTGTGTTTATTGTGTGCTGCACGTCTCAGGGAACAAAAGGACTGAGTCTCCAAGAGACAACGGTAGAGTGTGAGATTTGGCCTTTGTTTCAGGGAGATGACCTGGAGAGATTTCCGGACCACCGGAGACTAAAGGACAATGGTGTGAAGATCAGTGTGAAGATCAAAGGGGTTACATTGCGACTGGGATTAAGTACCATGTGACTGTATGTTTACTTAAACACCATGTGACTTGAGTTTCGATGTCCGGGGTATAAATGAGAGATGTGATATTATTCTTCCTCTTTTCCTGCTTTGAAATTGTGATTGAGTATGTGATTGTCAATAAAGCTGAACCTGAGGAATAACTCAGTCTCCTCCTTCCGCACATTCTCCACACCTGCTCTTTTCTGAGTTGTTGGTCCACTGCCTCAGAAATTCTCTGTAAGACGATCTTGGACAGGATCATACTAGGGATAGACAGGAGGGTGATGCCACGGCAGTTGTTGCAGTTACTCAGGGCACTTTTCTTGGGAATCTTGAGGATGATACCTTCCGTACAGTCATCTGGCAGTTTCAGGCAGCTGATTTACTTCTTTACAAATTACTGCACTAGTTAGGGATTGCCACAAAAATGTTTTGGATAAAGTTAGGAAAAATGCTCAGAAGAGGCAGAGGGTCAGTCTTCAACAGATTACACCTCCCATCCTCCAACATGTCAGTGCATGTAATTGCTTTCACATCCACTAGAGGTCTTTTTTTCTTCTAAACATAAAACTACAAGGTAAAGCTTTATTTGAAGACAGACTCGAAAATGATATGAGGCAATTAAAATTATGCTGAATTGCTTAAAAGAAATTACAACAATTACAATGGTAACACCACTGTTTCTTGCCCCAACATGCTGCTTTCACACAGAAGTTGAAATGTAAGAATTATAACAAAGAGGAGAGCTATGTTGATACACAGGTGGGATGAGTATGAAATCTCTGTAATGACCTTCCCTCAATTAGAATTTCTCCAGCTTTAAAAATCAGAAGAGTTTACATTACTAGGATTTCCCTGGGCAGTGACGGGAAAGAGCCATAACTCCTTTCAGGTGGAATTCTGGAAACTGTAGTGTCAGGAGATGTCCTTACTTTGAGATCAAGGAAAGCACATGAGCAAATCAATTTGAGAAGCTGGATAACCTTGAGAATAAATGTTACATGCTCAAAATGTTCCCCAAGTGCTTGAGAGGACAAGACCCAGAAGAGTCTGATACACTGAGTCAGATTTGGGTCAGCTGGAGCTGGTGGAGAACCTTGAACTCAGCAGGTGTCATCTTTGTAAAGACAGAACAAAAAAAGCAAAAAAAATGTTCAAGATATGAAAATGATATGTGATAAATAAATGAATAAATAAATAAATAAATAAATGATATAAGATTTTATTTGGAGTCTCCATGAAATTTATTTTTCTTGCGCAAAGCCATATATATATGGCTTTGTGCTTATGACTGGTGCCTAGCAGCTGCCCCGGCCTTAGATGCGCTCTGCAGAGCGTGCCCAAATGCCAAGTCACGTTTCGTTACCTTGTATTCATACATGTGTAATGACAATATAGTTGAATCTCATCTCATATATATATATATATATATATATATATATATATATGTGTGTGTGTGTGTGTGTGTGTGTGTGTGTGTGTGTGTTATATGCATATATTTTAAGAAATTTGAAAAGTTAAATTTTTTTGCTCCATATGACATGGTTTGTTGACCCAGTGAGCAGACTCGGAGACCAAAGTAGATGCAATTATCTTTATTATAATAAAGTGGTGTGTGTGAATGTGTGGGTGTGTGCTCTTGCTGCAGCTGGGGGTGAGCAGAACGCCGTTCAGCCTGGTAACCCTAGGGACAAACAGAGGTAGGATGGTTAGTGGCTTCACAGCTGGGAATGTGCTGGTTAATCTGCTGCTTACTGTTTGTAGAGATGTAGCGATGTTCAGGTTAGCATGGTGGCTATGGCCAGGAGGACAGCGTCCACTGAGCCCATTGCTGCTTGTAGATGGTGGAGGTGTAGTTCGTGAGAGGGTGAGGTTTAGTCCGCCGCCAGGTGGGACAGGGTCCGCCGCCATGGAGCTCCACCTGTGCACAGGGGACTGATATGGAGATGGTGAGGGAAGGCTGAGGCTTACTTGCATGGTGGAGAGTTCCCTTCCAAGTGCAGGCAGATTGTAGGTGGACAGCAGGGAAGCAGTCAGGCTGAGGCTACGGTCTCTGGAATCAAAGAGGGCGTGCGTGGTCTTCATGGAGTAAGATAGGCAACTCCGCATGGTTTCCAGGGCAGCGTGGATTATATAGCCCCAGCTGAAATGAGAAACAGGTGAGTGCGCAGCTGGAGAGGATAATCACATCCAAGCAGGCCATCACACCATAGGAAGACATTTTTTAACATCTTTTATTTATTCAAGTTTTTCATGTTAACAACTTGACATTTTGAACATGTCATCCATAACTACAAAAAAAATTGAACATCCCAATCCCCCACCCCCCACCCGAGAAGACAGGAGAAAAGAAAACAACAACAACAACAACAACAACAACAACAACAACAACAATAATAATAATAATAATAATAATAATAATAATAATAATAATAATAATAATAATAAATTAAAATAATTTCAATTTGATTCCACTTATATCAAATATTGATATTGTTTGTATTCTTCACATATGAGGTAAATGGCTGCCACCCATCAAGGTGGATCTCAGTTTTTCTAGGTTTAGGAACTGCATTAGGTCTCTGATTCAGTGAGCATGAGAGAATGGAGTGTCATTTTTCCATCCAATAAGAATTAGCCTTTTAGCTATCAGTGTAGCAAAGGTAATAGCATCCAGCTTATATTTTGGAAGGCCTGTTCCTTCATCAACTATCCCAAATATCGCAGTTAATGAAGATTGATCCAAGAGAGTATCAAAAACATCTGAAAGAGTTTTAAATATCTCCCTCCAGAATTTACTGAGTCTAGGGCAGGTCCAAAAACTGTGAATAAGTGTTCCTGTCTGATTTTTGCATCTAGCACACATAAGGTTCAAGTTCTGATAAATCTTGGTCAATTTCTCTTTGGTGTAATGGAAGCGGTGAATGATTTTAAATTGTAAAAGTCCATGTCATGCACATATAGATGATGAATGGACCCTTCCCAGGATTGATTCCCATGTGTCATCACTGATTTGCGATCTGAGGTCCTCTTCCCATAAACTTTTAATTTTAGATAAGGAGGGGCATTCACAATTGAAAATTAACTCATATATTTGAGTGACCACACCTCTACCAAATGGGTTTATATCCAGAATACTATCCAGCAAAGATTTTGGTCATGGATATGGAAAATTTATCAGGTTAGATCGAGCAAAATATCTAACTTGAAGATATCTAAAAAACTGGTTACTTCCAAGATTGTATTTATGCATCAACTGGGTAAATGAGGCAAAAATACTGACAATATACAAGTCGGTAAAGGATTTAATGTTTTTCGTGCTCCAGATTCTAAAGGCAGAGTGTCGTGATTCTGAGCATGGTGAGTGCCATGCTCAGCCTCCAGTTTAGTTTAAGTCCTTCTGTTTGTTTGCATCTCTGTTTATCGTGTATTACTCTGGTTATCTTAGGTTGGAGGGTTTTCATGCATTTCTGTACTTTGTCTGGATTGTAATTTGTCTCTGTTCTTTTATGAGTTATCTTATATTCTTAGTTTTGTCATTATAGTCTTGTTTATGTATTTGTGTATCATCTTGTATTTATTGTATTATTTGCATCTTGTGGGTTTATGTTCATTCCATTTTCTGTAGCATTATTTATTCATTCACTCTGGTGCTTTTATTTTGACAGAGCCCCGTGCACGTCTGGCTGTCAAACTGTTTTGCGGGCTGCACAGCTGTCACTTGTTGTTTTGATTATTTATTATGTATTTTTTCCACAGAGGTGAATGGGTGCACTTCGTCCTGGAATAACTTCTTTTTCCTGTTCCCCAGACATGAGCCCCATTTTCTCTTCGGGTGTGACTCCATCTGTTACTCATCTCTTTTTCCCCCGGCATGTCCAAGCGTCTTAGCCTGGGTCCGTCCAGGCTGTTCTCTTTTTCCATAGACATGAGCCCTATTCTCCCCTAGCGTTCCTCTCACCGTTCCCTTGTTTGTAAATGTTGTTTATTGTTTGTATTTAAGTTAATAAATGTTGCAAACTCAGTGGGCATTTCGTGTCTTCTGCCAGCCCTTGAAAAAGGCGATTTATGACACAGAGTCCTGCATAGATCAAGGAAAAAAGTGATTCCGATCTAATGGTGCAGACAGAGCCATAGATATTAGGTCAGATTTCTTCCTAAATTACAACCAGATTTTAAGGGAATTTTCCACTGTTGGGTTGAGTCTGTAAGCAGCTAACTCTACAGGCAAAGGCCCTGCAAGAAGTGCATGTAATGAGGAACCCCTACAAAAATAAGCTTTTATACCTAACCATGATATTTTTTGACCATCTCTTTGACTTTTTTTTACAATAACAAACTACAATACTGGCTGCCCAATAGTAATATCCAACATTGGGTAAGGCTAGTCCTAATTTTTTTTGATCTTTACAGGAAAACTTTGCAGATCCCTGGGATTTTTTTTTTTTTTTACTCCATGTAAGTTCTGAATGTGTTTATCTAGTTCTACAAATAATTTCTTTCTAATCAGAATTGGAACAAGTACAAAAATTGTGGTGATATATTCATCTTGACCACATTATCTTGACCTGCCAAGGATAAGTGGAGTCCATTCCATCTCTGGAAATCTTTTTTGATTGGTTTTAGGAGAACTGCAAAGTTTAAATCATTAAAGTTTTTACTGTGTTGTTGTGGGATATTGATTCCTAAATACGCAATGCATGTTGATGAAGGCCCCTAGCCCAAATTTTGAAGTGACATTTTTTTTTTGCTATGGCATTTATGGGAACCCCTTCAGTTTTATCAAGATTTAGTCTGTAACTTGAAATTTTGCCAAAATCATTAAGTATCCTAAGAATATGTGGTAATGATGTTAGACCAGCGGTCTCCAACCTGGGGCACCTGGAATATTCAGGTTTCTGCAGGAAATTTTCTAATTTCACCTCTTAATTGGCCCAAAGATTTGCAAATAATTTGCTGTTGTTGTGCATGGGTGCAAGGATGCCTACAGAACACAGGCACAACAACAACAAATTATTTGCAAATCTTTGGACCAATTAAGAAGTGAAATTACAAAAATTCCCAAAGAAACCTGAATGTTACAGGACCCCCAGGTTGGAGGCCTCTGTGTTAGAGGGTCAGAAATATAAAGTAAAAGGTCATCTGCATACAAGGATAATTTATGTTCTTCTTCACCTCTAAATATGCCTTTAAAATTATGTCACTGAGCACAGTTTAATTGCCACTATTGTAAAAAAGAGGGAGGATCATGGACATCCCTCTCTTGTGCTATGGTGGAGCGGGAAATAGTTTGATTTATCTTTATTGGTTTGTACTTGTGCCATAGGGAAGAAGTATAATAATTTTATCCATAATATAAATTTTGGAGTTGAGACAGATAGACCACCCCTGAGTGACGTCACTGTGTCTCCTCCTCCTAGAGTGCAGAAGGAACTGCCTCCATCTTGTGGTCAACTATAAGAATTGCATTCCTTTCATGAATTTACACCCAGTTGAAAACAAAGCACAAATCTATTAAGCTGATTTATAACCAAATCGAGCTTCCAAATTAACTTCAAAGGAATTCATATTATTCAGAATAATCAAAATTTAAAACCAATTTAAAGTTTCTATACCAAGAACAGAAGGAAAAGAGAAACTTGTTGGCTTTTGAGGTTGTTCTCATGGGTGGGACAGCTTCTTCTGCATTTACACACAGTAGAAGGGCATAAAAGCATAGACTTTGTATTTAATCACTTATGTTAACAACACGTTAATCTTTAAAGTTAAAAGTGCATATATTTACACATTCTATGCAACAACTGCAAACTGTTGAAGCTATATGTATGTGTGTTTTGTTTTTTAAATGCTACATTGTGTGATTTCTCCCACAGGAAGCCCAATTCAACTTAGGAATTTCTAATAAATGCCAATGTTTTTTCAAAAGTGACCTTAAAGTAGTGTTAACCCTGTGTGTGCTGGCAAAGGATTTAGTGATTCACTGAATATTTACCAAACTTTTCAAAATTAGGAAACCACATTCATCAATTAACACTGAAGGCTTTAGGTGTTATTTAACCTCTTGCACTCCATTGTTCCGCGGGCGGGCAAGTCTCTGCATCCTAGGGCGCACGAGGGCGCATGAGAGTGCACTCGTGCGCCCTCGTGTGCATGACGCATGATAAGGATATTGATGGTGGTGGTGTAGGTGGTGTGGCCTCCAAGCGCCACTGAAAAAAAAAGCTGCAAACACAGCCGCGAACAGATTAGTTCATCTGATTGACCTCTCATTCGACTAATAAGAGCCTTGAATTGGGTTTCTGAAACCTTGAAGAGCCAATGAATGAAAACCTAGGAAGGAGGACCAGCCTCCCAACGCTTTGAATGCAGTGAGCCAATTGAAGCAGAGAAGTTCGTGAGCTGTTTTTTTTAAGGCTGGAAAAAGGACACAGGAAGAGCCCCACAGACCCAGCAGCATGGAGACCATCCACAAATGCAACCTGTGTGACAGGGAGTGCCATTCGTGGATCGGCATGTTCGGCCACAGGCGGTGCTTATTTTGTATTGGTTCCAGCAGAGTAGACGTTATGATTTCTTCCATGGTCATTATAGACCGACGGAGGCTGACGACGAAGGCTGAGTGACACACACGCCTTCGCCAGTCTTTTTTTAATTACTACTGTTATTTGTTTTGAAAAATCTTTCTCCAAAAACCGCAATCATGGAAGCACAAAACCGCAATAATGGAATTATGTTTTGATCGAGTCGCGAGACCAGAACCAGAGCGGACCAGCGTCGCGTTCGTCTGACAATGAGGAAGACAAGTTCGCCAAGACTCCGCTGTGAAGAGGTAAGGTGTTATAAGCTAAATTATTCTCTATCCCTGAAAATTGTAATCCAAAATGACTTTTGACCGATCGGTAAATTACAGCTGTGCGGTTCACGAAGTCTGAAGTTCGTGCGCCGCGGTACAAGGGGTTGCTCGCAGTGTACAGGCTGTGAACGCCCCCCCCCACCCCCGCTATTCTTCTGCAGCGAGGGGGGGGGGAGCCGCGGTGATTGCACTGCTGTCCTACATCACCACATAAGGCTAATCCGTTGTGTAGCAATGGCTGAAGTCCATCCTCTGTAGCGAGCGGGGGGGGGGACAACCCCCCCACACACACACAGTAGCGAGGGGGGGGGGGCGCTGTGACAGTGTTGCTGTGGAAACATGCAACGAGTGTAATCTGTCATGTAGCGAGGGCCGAACTCTGTCCTTGGTAGACAGACACAGACACAGCCCTGAGTGTGACCTTTCCTTTGAGCCTAAAATGAAGCTTCTACATTGAATCATTCAAAAGTTACAGACGTTTTTCCAAACTGTGCCATTTGGCACAATTTGGCACAGTTCCAAAACGCCTGGGAACTACCTGAGAACAAAGCTGTGTAAAATATTCATTTTTTGTGGTATTGTTACCAAATTTGGATCTCAGCTGGATAACACTTGGTTTTACATTTCTGTTGCATTTTCCAGCCGGATCGGACAGCTGTGTGTTATTTGCAAGCGTTTGTATCCAAAAAAACACCGTGTCCAAATTTATTTTCTTCAAGTTCAGTATGTTTAGATGACTGTAACTCAGTGGCCGGAGCACGTAGAGAGACTATGTTTTTTTTGCCAAAAAATTCAAAGTGTTTTCTTTTAAATGAGACCAATCCCATGAAGATGCTGCAAAGGGTTGAAGAACAGCTTTCGATTTACTTTGGGCACGTTATTTTTTGGCATTTTTAGGAAAATTGCCCGGAGTGCAAGAGGTTAAAGTCATTGTGTTATTCGTGGCTCATGTTTTTCTCCACAGGAAAAGGAAAACGTTAACCGACACACTATTTCTCACCAGGATCTAAAATAGGAAAGTCAAAAGGTGGAAACATTGATTAGTCTGTAAATAAAAACTTTATGGACAACAATCAAACAAATCACCATTAACTTTAATCCTAAGAGAGCCTTGGTGACAATACACAAAAACAATTCACTTATGTTTCCTAATCTGTAAATATTAAACATTTAACCCCTTGCACTCTGGTCAATTTCCCTAAAAATGCCAAAAAATAATGTACCCAAAGTAAATCAAAAGCTGTTCTTCAACCCTTTGCAGCATCTTCATGGGGTTGGTCTCATTTAAAAGAAAACACTTTGAATTTTTTGGCAAAACAGTCATAATCTCTCTAAGTGCTCTGGCCACTGAGTAATACTCATCTAAACATACTGAACTTGAAGAAAATAAATTTCGCCTGGGTGTTTTTTGGGATACAAATGCTTGCAAATAACACACAGCTGTCAGATCCGGGCTGGAAAATGCAACAGAAATGTAGAACCAAGTGTTATCCAGCTGAGGTCAAAATTTTGTAACAATACCACAAAAAATGAATATATTACACAGCTTTCTTCTTAGGTTGTTCCCAGGCATTTTTGAACTGTGCCAAATTGTGCCAAATGGCACAGTTTGGAAAAACGCTTGTAACTTTTGAATGATTCAATATAGAAGCTTGATCTTGGGCTCTAATGTAAGGTGACACTCAGGGCTGTGTGTGTGTGTGTGTGTGGGGTTGTTTGTTCATTCATTCATGAATGAACAAACAACCCCCCCATTTATTACGCATGCCACGTAATAAATGTGTGGCTTTTTTTTTTTACAAGAAAAAATAACCTACAGTGCACTAAAAATTATACTAAAATATCTGTAATGTAGAAGATAACAACTCCCACCACCCCCCGCTACAGAGGACGGACATCGCTCATTGCTATATGATGGAAAGCGGGGACGGTGCGCCGTGGTCTACTACGCACAGTTGTACTAAAATATCTGCAATAATATCTGCAATCCGCTACAGAAGAGTAGCGGGGGGGAGGGGCGTTCATGGTCCAGACCGGACCGGAGCGGTCCGAGTCCATCATGTTGCGATAACGCACAGTTGTAATTTACCGATCGGTCAAAAGTCATTTTGAATACAATTTTCAGGGATAAAGAATAATTTAGCTTGTAACACTTACCTGTCCACAACAGCAGTGTTGCTAGCGAACTTCTCTTCCTCATTGTCAGACGAACATGATGCTGGTCCGCTTGTTATGGACTCGTGGTTCTGGTCACGTGACCCGGTCAAACCATAATTCCAATATTGCGGTTTTGCCCTTCCATGATAGCGGTTTTGGCGAACGATTTTTCAAAACAAATAAGAACAGTAGTAAGAAAAAAAGACTGGCGAACGCCTGTGTGTCACCCAGCCTTACACAAAACAGATTTTATGCAAGGGACGCATGCTTTCGAACTTCTGTGCTTCAATTGGCTGGCTGTATTCGCAGCCGTTGGTAGGCGGGTCCTTCTTGCTAGGTTTTCAGTCATTGGTTCTTCAAGGTTTCAGAAACCCAATTCAAGGCTCTTATTAGTTGAATGAGAGGTCAATCACATCTAAACCAATCAAAGCACTCCTTTGGCTTTCTGTTTGCGGCTGTGTCTGTAGTGGAAGAACAGAAATGCAGCTTTTTTTCTCAGTGCGCTCTAGGACGCAGCGCCCTCGTGCACCCTTGTGCACTGTAGGACGCAGAGACGTGTCCGCCCGCGGTACACCGGAGTGCAAGAGGTTAAAATGCTTTAAATGAGAATAGGCTTTAACAATAAAGGCAAAAATCAATCATGACTTTAAGAGAGAGAGAGAGAGAAAAAACAACCGTACAACCTTAAATCTTTGAACCATTTAATATTTTTATTTTGTTTTTGTGTAAATAAAACCATCACTTTAAAGTGCCACTCCACAAAATTCCAAAGCTAGTTATTGATGACAATTCCAATACTAGGCTATGAAAATCTAAATAAAGAAGTCAACCCACACAAATTTTAAACTGCACACCAAGATACAGTTTCCACCAATAAATTAACACATCTCCCAATTTCTACAACAATTCCAAAATTCTACCTCCCTTCTTACAAGCCTGTAAGTTGGAAGAAGTTCTAAAAAGGAGCTTATTACTACCATCACTATAAAATAACACTCAAGGTTAACGCTTGACTAACAACTTTAGCTATAATCAACAAATTGATTTCAAGCTAACTGTTAAACAAACAGTAAAACATGTTGGATTCACTTATCAAACTGGATGACCTTCAAGCAGCATTGGAAGAATTGACTTCCGACCTTATACATGGCTTCTCCACACATGTTCAAAAAACACCCCACAAAGATTTGAAGCAAATCACTGAAAAACTTTTGGATGAATGCACTAATAACCCACCAAAAGAAAAGGAACTCCCCAGTGTGTTAAGGAAGTTTGCACTAGCATTAGTTATGAGGTTAAGAGTAGCCGAATCTAAAGCATTATATGCCAAAAAAGAACTGGTGAAACAACAATCAACAATCTTCTCTCTCCAGGAAGATAACAAATCACTAACCAGAAAAGCACTCGGAGAGCGCAGACCTCCGCCAAGCACCACAGCTCCCCCCATACAGTGTTTATTTTGTTCCTGGATCCAGACAATGATTCGGATCACCACCAAAATGTAATCATCTGTAGGATACCCCATTTCTGACAATCTCTGAAAATTTCATGAAAATCCGTCCATAACTTTTTGAGTTATATTGCTAACAAACACACAAACAGACAGACAGACAGACAAACCAATGCTGATGAAAACATAACCTCCTTGGCAGAGGTAATGTAAAAGCAGGAACAAGCTCATAGAGAACATGAAGATACCCAGGCTGAATTTGATAACGCGTTACTAGATCTGGACCAGGTAAAGCAAGAGAAGCAATGACTGGAGGACAACAATACTGTGTTTCGGCAAGAAAATGAGGAATTAGGAACCACCCATCAGGACACGAGAACAAACCCAGAAGAGTTGAAGGTCAACAAAACGACACAGAATCTGACTACAAGAAATGTCAACTGCTCCTACAAGAAACACAAGAAGGCCTTCAGGACACCAAAGAAGAGCTAGAAGAATACCGTAAACAAAGAGAACCAAGACCAGGAACCACGGACAGGCCGGTTCCACTGACAAAGTAAGGCATCCCCTCATCTGACGGGTACTCCCACGGTGCGCGCTCGCCTGACTCATTCGGTGAACCCGAACAACAACACAAAAGACGTCTGCAAATCCCATCTGATTGAGACCTCAGTAAGATCGCTCACCACATCACCAAATTTGACCCCTCGACCCACTGGTCGAGGGGTCAAATTTGGGCTTATTTACAAGAAATTGACTACTACTTGTGTAAATACCCTGATGCTACGGTCGACGATCGCATCTATTTGCTCAAGCTAACATTGAACAGGTTGGTGTTGTAACTTATAGACAGACAGCCATTGGATATCAAGATAAACCGCCAGAGACTCTATGAAGCCATCAAAAAAGGAATTCTACGATGACTTCCTTCAGTCAGGGCTAGCGACAGCCCTAGCTGTGAAACAAGGTCACTCAGAGCCCCCACAGGCCTACTACCAGTGACGCCTTCGTGCATATTTTGGATCTCAAAACATGGCAGGGATGGAAGAAGAACACAATTTTAAGGCTCTCTTCATTCAGAATCTCCATCCCACGCTCAGCCACCACCTTAGAGTCATGGCTAACCCAAGATCAAGCTCAATAAACCAGCTGAGAGAATTTGCACATTATGCATTCCAAAAATGACAAAGCAACCGTAAGCACGCCGAGCCTACCACAGTGCTAGCTGTCAACACCATGTCTGACACTCTGGACCTAGAGGGCGCCCCAAGGCCAGCTCCTCTTCCTGCACCACGGTCACATGTAAAACCACAACAGTTCTCTAGCCAAGCTAATTTGGGTCAGAACCTGACCAAATCTTCTACACCCAGCTCAAAATCAACGTCACCAAAGCCTGACTACCATCAGAGGCCAAGCCTACTAGGTAGGTCAAGAGAATATGGTACGGATACTCGGGATGACAGATATCAATTTCGAGACTTGCGTAACTGCGGTAAATGGTCACCTCCATCGTACCGCTGTAGAAGCTCAGGAAAGGAGACAAGACCTCCATCTGGTAAGTTTGGCTTAAGAAACTGGGGAAAAGAAGGAAACACCCACTTTCAGTCAGGAAGACATGGAAGCTCTCTAACGTCTACTGGACGAAGTGAAGAACAAGAAGGAGGACAAGAAGCCAGATGTCCTAACCATAATTATTGTGACAACCCAAAACGATCCTTCAGGGCTGCCAAAACCCTACCGTGAGGAACCCCCTACTGCTTCAGTGGGAGATACAGTGAACACAACAGAGCATTCTCTACCTGAGGCTCCAGAAGGGCATGACAACCCAACGCTATCTGAAAACTTTCACTCACCAGAAACAGATGGCTCCTTAATCCGTGTTGAATCACCGGTCCAACAATTTCTGTGTGACTTGACCGAGAGGGGGATGGCACGCAATTTTTTTTTTCATTGACCTTGGATGACATTATGATGCATGAAACCCTACTGGATACCGCGGTGGACATCACTTTAATGTCACAGGACCTTTTCGACCATCTACGTGTTGCTGCTTACTGCATGCACAAAGACTTAAAAAACTACAACCTTGTTTCTTAGCTGTTCGACCTTATGCACCCTTCAACACAACTCTGTCACACGTCAGTGGTAAAGATCTCCATTGGACCCATGACCTTGATCTATCTGGTCTATGTATCCAATCTCAACTCAATTCCATTGCTGATAGGCAAAGACCTGCTTAATTGCTTTGAGCCTCTGATAGATTTCAAGAATCTTAAACTATGGGCTGAAGTTCGGCAACCTCACCCAACCACTGTACCAGAGGCAACCAAATCACAGTGCTACACTCTTGACACCTTGGACATTCCAAGAGTCACTCAACTTGCACTGCTGACCAAACCAAGTTTGACCGAAGGTAACCTTGAGGACCGGGTCGAAACAGGCACCCCTTCTTATGTCACAACACCTGACAACTTGACCTCAAATGAACGTAGTTCATTCCTTTGCACCCTAAAGCCCGGGGCAGCTGATGACGAGTACTGCCCCTAAGTGGCCAAAGGCCTGGTTGTCCAAAGCTCCCATGTAGAAGACGTGGTACTTGCTCTCTGGGTTGATAAATCTGCCATCAGCCAGAAACTTTTTGATTCTCTGCATGAGAAATGCCCTGACCTCATGGTAACTAACAAGTCTTTCCATTTCCCTGCTGGGTACAAATCAAACAAAACACTGATCGCCACAGGTATCTGTGCCCTCCACCTTCAGTGGGACCACAGACTGCTAACTCACCCTTTCTTGGTTGTTCGTGACCTTCTGCATGCAGTTTTCATTGGCAGCGACCTTCTTGTGAGACTAGGAGCTCAAGTTGATACCATAAACAATGCTTTATGGTCTCTTATCCCAGTCCGAGATGCTCACTCTCAACCAGATCTAGACGCCCTAAAGTCAGGCCAGAACATCCCTGAAGCCTGCCAGGTACTGAACACTCAAAACTGTGTCATACCTGCTAATGTCACGTGATTCCCGGTCCAACTACGCATTCAGACCGGACAAAAACTCATCTATCCTCAAGCATTTTTCCAGCCGATTCCTTTGTTTGGCAATCTGGGCTTAACTCTGGAGGCCATGCCCCTTCTAAGCCTAGGATCTCAAACCACTATGTTGCCAGTAAACAATCCCACGGCTGAGACTATCATCCTGCCCAAGGCCATGCCCCTAAGCTGGCTCATCATCACCGATTTCCATGATTTTGAACTGACCGTTCCAGTGTTAGGTGGCCTTCCTGCTTCCTTTTGGGGCAACTCTCTTGAACCTACGGTCATATACACTAAGCCTTCTCAAGCCATTGCCCTTCTGTCAATGTCAACCCCTGACAAAGAGTCAGTGGGACAGATTGACTTGACCAATGATGACCAAATGCTTGTCCAAGCAATTGAACTCCTCCTATCAGTGTCCAATCAGCAAACCCCTGATAATCCCAGCGATGCTTCACCAAAACTGGTCACCATCATTGCCAAAGAGATTGCACAGGTGGTAGCTGATGCTGATGCCCTAACCTCCGACGAAGAGCGCCAAAAACTTTGTCAGGTATGAGCCACCATGCTCCAAAGACTCCTTGGAGTGTGGGCTAACCACAATCCACTCTGTATGCATTTCCACACCACCTGACGCTCCTCCCACCTACGTCAGGCAGTACAAGATTCCCTTGGCCTCTTATGGCCCAGTACAGGAAATAATCGATGACCTATGTACCGTGGCATAATCAGGCCATGCAACAATACCTACTCCACCCCCTAAGGAAACTAAACACTCAAGTTCCTCTTTCTAGGTGGTCTATGACTCAAGTGGAGCAAGAACTTCCTAGAGTCAAAGGCACCAAGTACTTCTCGATGCTGGACATTGCTTCTGGTTTCTGGACTATTCCAGTCCAAGCTGAAGACCAACACAAACTGGCCTTCATGTTTGTGAATCGTCAATATACATTCACCCAATGCCCTCTCGGGTATGCTAACTCTCCAGCAGAGTTCAACATCTTCATGAATAAGGCATGTTCAGATGCCAGAGACAGAGGCAATGTCATCTATGTTGACGACATTCTCATTTGGAGTCCAACTCTAAACGCCCACCTGACTGAATTCGATCATAATAATAATAATAATAATAATAATAATAATAATAACTTTATTTATAGAGCACTTTTCACAGACAGAGTCACAAAGTGCTTAACATGGTAAAAAACAAAATAAAAACACAGGCACATAAAACAGTAAAAACAAAACAAAACAAAACAAAAAAAAAACAACACAAAGTAAACAGTAAAAGCACATAAAAATACAATCAACACATAGCTAATTAAAAAGCCAGGCTAAAAAGGTGGGTCTTTAGTTGCTTCTTAAAAACATCAATGGAAGGTGCAGATCTAAGTTCAAAAGGTAAGGAGTTCCAAAGTCTGGGAGCAACAGCAGCAAAGGCTCTATCGCCTTTGGTTCTGAGCCTAGTGCTAGGGACTACCAATAGATTCTGATGAGAAGACCTGAGAGACCTGCTGGGCTGGTGTAGATGGAGCAGGTCACTAATATAAAAAGGCGCCTCTTCATGAATGGCTTTATAAGTAAGAACAAGAACTTTAAGATCAACTCTATAATTTACTGGAAGCCAATGCAAGGAGGCCAAAATGGGAGTGATATGACAGAATCTACTGGACCTAGTTAGTAATCTTGCAGCAGAGTTCTGCACTAACTGTAGGCAGTGTAAAGAGGATTTGCTAAGACATATGAAAAGAGCATTACAGTAGTCCAAACGTGAAGAAGCATAGGCATGAATAATGATTTCTAACTGACTGTAGGAAACCCATTTTGCCCTAATTTTGGATATATTCCTCAGGTGGAAAAAACAAGTCCGGGTCAGAGATTTGACATGCTGATTAAAACTCATCGATTGATCAAAAATGACACCAAGATTTTTTAGATTAGACCGTACATTAGAGCTTAATGAACCAATGCTATTAACCATCTTAGGAATTAGATTATCAGGTGCTACAATAAGGACTTCAGTTTTATCAGCATTAAGTTGCAAAAAGTTACTAGACATCCAGTCCTTAATTGCGGACAGACAATCATGAATAATTTTTAAATTGTCAACATGGTCAGGTTTAAAAGAGAAAAGTAGCTGTAAATCGTAAGCATAGCAGTAATAAGACACACCTTTAAATCTTCTGATGATAGAACCAAGTGTCAGCATATATAGGGCAAATAAAAGTGGACCCAGAATAGAACCCTGAGGCACCCCACAGGTTAAAGGAGCAGAATCAGATGAATAAGAGCCAACAGCCACAGAAAAACTCCTACCAGAAAGGTAGGAGAAAAACCAATCCAGAGCTTTTCCAGAAATACCTACCCAATCTCTAAGCCTTTGTAACAAAATACAATAATCAATAGTATCAAATGCTGCAGTAAGATCTAATAACACTAAAACAGAGCATTTGCCAGAGTCTGATGACATTAAAATATCATTTGACACCCTAAGAAGAGTGGTCTCTGTCGAGTGCTTCTGACGAAAGCCTGACTGAAATTTGTCGAAAGTATTGTGTTCAATCAGAAAGTCAGTGAGCTGCTTGGCAACTCAAGGATCATGTCCTTGGCCAGCTCAAAAGAGCAGGAGCCAAAATTTCTCTTTCCAAGTGCCAATGGTGCTAAACCAAGGTCAACTATGTTGGTCTCTTGGTGGAATCCAATGGGGTCCTACCACAAATGTCGCAAATCCAAGGCATTTTAAACATCAAGACCCCTACTAACATCTCTGAACTCCGGAGCTTTCTAGGTGTATGCAACTACTCACACCAGTTCATTGAGGATTATGCGGACTTGGCAAAACCCCTGACAGACCTCCTACGAAAGGACACCCCTTTCATCTGGTCTGAGGCTCAAGAACAGGCTATGCTAGCTTTAAAGCAAAAGTTTTGCACAGCACCCTGTCTGGCCTATCCCAACTGTGACCAGCCATTCTTCCTACAAGTGGAGTTCTCTGCCAACTGCTTAAATGCTGGATTATACCAAATCTATGACCATGAGAAACGAGTCATGGCTTATGCCAGCAAAACCCTCTCTGGTCTGGAACGGGAATACTCAGACTGTGAAAAAGCCCTTCTGGCTACCGTATGAGCAATCAAACATTTCTCCAACTATGTAGGTGGCCAGAGAATCACGGTGGAGAAACACCACCAACCTGTGGCTTTTCTTAATAGTCAACACATCAGAGAAGGTGTTGTGATGAATGCCAGAATAGCCTCCTGGTTGATGGCTCTACAAAGCTTTGATGTTGAAGTCCGCTACACACAGACATTAAGGAGCCCTCTCGGCATGGAATTGGCAGCCTGCCAATGGTGCTCTAAGGATGCTCCAGGACCATCCATTCGTGCAGAGCCACCTACAGTCAGTGAAGACCCTAACCATCACTACTTCGACCAGAACATCTGTCAAGATATGGTCACCACTTATGTCGATGGTTGTTCTTTTCACCATGAAACTCACATTTGTGCCGGAGTGGGGGTGGCATGGTTAAACAATCAGCCTTGTGAACCCCACAACTTTCAACTGGGGTCCCAATCATCACAATATGCAGAAATCGCAGGACTGCAACTTGCTGTAGACCATGGCATTCGCACACTGGCTATCTGCACCAACTCTAACTACACACGCCTCAGTTTCATGTGTCATCTGGCACTCTGGAAGGCCAAAGGTTTTGTAACCTTCAACCCCAAACCGGTTAAACATCAAGACCTTTTCAGACCATGTTATCACCTGGTCACCTCCAACAACCTCCAGGTGTACTGGAAAAAGGTCAGAGGTCACTTGCATATACCAGGTCAGGACAAAGAATGGAGCGACTTTGTGGACTCACTTGCGAAACAAGGAGCCATACAAGCCACCCTCTGGTCCTTTGATCCTACTCTGGTGCCAACTGCAGAGTCCCACCCACCCACCCCTACAGTCTGTATGGTCGTCAGGGCCCAGGCAAGCAAGGACCATGACCCGACACAACCCACAGGTCCTCTGGCAGTTGACCCTGCTTTTTCTGATGCTGATCTTATCTCTCTTCAGGCCATTGACCTTGCGATCCAGAAAATGATACAATATCTCTTGGATCCTGTACTCCATGCACCATCTGACTCAGATCTCACTGACATTGCGGGATTGAATCCGTTTTATACCGAGGCGATCTTCCCTGCAGCTGCACAATTGCATTCTGGTTCATGTTTCTGATGAACTCCCTGCACCTGCGCTTGTGGTCCCTCGCAACCAGACGGGGGTTATGATTGTTCATGGCCATGATCTCCCAGCTTCAGGACACAAAGGCATCAAAGCAACACACAAGGATCTCAAACAAGTGGCATATTGGCCATACATGCAAAGGGATGTAGCGGACTACATCAAGGGATGTCTCATGCTGCCAGTTTCAACCAACCAACCCAATTCACCGAGCACCCCTACAGAAAAGAGGCATCTCATTCCCATGGTCTGACCTCCAATCCGACTGGGTAGGCCCCCTTCCATGGTCAGCCAGAGGTAACAAATACTTCCTTGCAGTCACATGTGCCTTCAAAATGGGTTGAGTGTTTGCCTGCTCCAAATGACATGGCAGAAACCACGGCCTACCTGTTGATGAACCATGTGTTCTCGAGATTCGGTCAGCCAAGCCGAATCAACTCTGACAGCGGCACCCATTTCACAACTGAAGTCATGCAACAGCTGTGGAAAACCTTGGGAGTTAAAGCTAACTTCCATATTAGCCACCACCCACAATCCTCTGGACAGGTTGAAAGAGTGCACCGAACTGTGATCAACATACTGAAGAAGTATGTTTCACTACACCAAAAAGACTGGGATGTAAAACTCCCCCTGGTCTTGATGGCCATCCGAGCCACACCCCCATGAAGCTACTGGGGTCTCGCCTTTCGAAATGATGACAGGCCGGCAAATGACTTTGCCCCTGCATTTGCTCTGCCAACCTGGAGAGGCCAGTGTTGCCACAGCCTACAAAACCCACCAATACATGACTGACCTGACCAAACATCTCCAACAGACTTTTGCATTTGCCCAAAAACATTTGGACCGATTTGCTGAAGGACGCAAAGCGTAGTACGACCAGAAACCTCCCATGACAAACTCCAAGTGGGAGACAAAGTTTTCTACTACTCCATCATCCCTCAAACAGGACAGACCAACTCATGAGCAGGAAAACTCACTCGGAAGTTCCTCCCTAGGTGGATAGGTCCGTACATGATCACAGATAAACTCTCGCTGGTCGTGTACCAAATCAGATCAAAGCTCACAAAACCCCCATGGGACTTGTCGGGTACAACACTGTCCCAGTAAGTCAATTAATAAGCTTAAAATCAAGCCTGCACCCTCCTCTTCCTCTTCCGGTATCAGCGCCACATGAGTTGGCTGCCTTTTGCAACTGCCTTTTTTTTTTTTTTTTTAATCTTCCTTCTTCTTTCTACACCTTTCACTCTATATATATCACGGACACACAGATCGCCCCAAAGGTCTCCCGAGTCGGCGGACGGAGCCACTGTTTACAGCAGGAGACGATACAGCAGGGAAGAGCTAGCTAGCACTCAACCACCACCCGGTGCTAATGGAGAAACTCGACATACTGGGAGAACTGAAGTGAAAACGACGCGGGTGCCGGGCTGGAGTTTAGGTGGTGTGCAAGAAATATAAGACAGAATAATAAAGAGCGATGGCAAGAACCAAGCAGACCGCCCGTAAATCTACTGGAGGAAAAGCCCCCAGGAAGCAGCTGGCCACCAAGGCTGCTCGGAAAAGCGCTCTGGCCACCGGTGGAGTGAAGAAGCCTCACCGTTACAGGCCCGGTACCGTGGCTCTGAGAGAGATCCGTCGCTACCAGAAATCCACGGAGCTGCTCATCCCTAAGCTGCCCTTCCAGCGCCTGGTGAGGGAGATCGCTCAGGACTTCAAGACCGACCTGCGCTTCCAGAGCTCCGCCGTCATGGCTCTGCAGGAGACCAGCGAGGCCTACCTGGTGGCTCTCTTCGAGGACACCAACCTGTGCGCCATCCACGCCAAGAGGGTCACCATCATGCCCAAAGACATCCAGCTGGCCCACCGCATCCGCGGAGAGAGAGCTTAGACTTTCTGCTGCACATCCACCAACCACAATGCTCCGCACTGTGTGTCTATATATATATATATATATATATATATATATATATATACGTATATATATATATATATATATTTATAGTAATATCTACATATGTATACTAGCTGCTCTTGTTTTTTCTTGCCTTCTGATTGTTGCTCTGAGTGTTGCTATCCCTGTGCTGTTGCAATCCTGGAATTTCCCCATTGTGGGACTAATAAAGGCTTATCTTATCTTATCCATACTGCCCTTCCTAGGAGGGACCATGTGACGAAGGAACCATAGAAGGTGCACCCGTCTTTTGGGCGAACCAGGGGATCTGGTCATCAGAGGAAACTGGGCCAAAACTCCCTGGCAAGGACAGCACAAAGGTTATCCTGCTGACCTAAACAGCCGCGGAAAACGAAGGACGTGGGACTTGGGTGCATCTAACGTTTTACCCCACTTGAAAGCCTCAGCAAGAGACCGTTTAATATACATTGCATTCTTATTAAAAAAAACCAACAAATGACTGTTTAACTGTTTCTCTATGCAAGTGTCAGCTGATGGTGCTCTCTAGCATCCAGCAACGACCTTTACTATAGGAAAACAAGCTGTTTGTTTATCATGACAAGGGAAAGAAAAGTGCGGTTGGTGTTGTTACCTTATCATCCTCGTAGTAATACTTAATATTGGTTATTAAGTTGTTCCATTGCTTATACACTGTAGAGAATTGTTATGTTTACTCCTTAATAACACTAACGGACAAATTATCTTTTATTGCTAAAATGATGCAGCTACTACAGGCTGTTTATTTTCTTAAGAGAGGCTATATACAGAAATAACATAGCAAACTTCACTTTGAATCACACCTGGCACAACACATCACTCCACTGATCAGAAACATGATGACACTCCTTACTCTGCGAATGCAAGGTTAATTTCATCAGGGAACTTCTTTTTGAAGTGGTGATGTCCCTTTCCTGCAGCTTATCACTCTCTAAGTGTGCAACGGCTTACAGTGCGTCTCTCCCCTGTACTGCCTTCCTGCTTGACCAACGAAGTGAGCAAGTGTTATACCAAGGATCTACATTGTCAAAGGTCATTGAGTCACTGGGTGTATTTGCACCTGGCCAGGACACTGGGCAGGTTTGTGTACCCCGTTTTGGCAACTGACCGTACCCTCATCATGTCAGCAGGGCAGGTGGGCAGGGTGAAGAGAGATGCTTTTCTACAACATGATGCCATTTTTGGAGCATGAATGCGATTTCAGATGGAATGTACAGGAGTGAGGTTTTTTGTTCACTGTTTCTTTGAGTGAGAGTGGATACGAATACCTTAGGGATTAAAACACTTAATTATAGGCAACAATCATTTATAAAATTATAACAAAGGATAGAATGGTTCTTGATGGACTAATTGCCACCCGTAGGGGTGTGTTCCCTATTATAGGAGGTTATTGTTGTACTTCTATCCATGAAAATGATGCAAATGGTCATATTAATACCTCGGATACACATAGCTTCATTGCTTTGCAGGCAATGATAACAAAACTGATTAAGTTTGTGTTTCTCTTCATGGAGAAGTCTCATCATGAACTTGGTAATGATTTTTATAACTTCGGATTTTTCTTGTGTGAGTCCATAATATGATGATGAGGCTGGTCATTGTAAGCTTAACAATATCTCTTCATACAACTGCAGATGATGAGGATGGTGAAAGGGGTAATACTAACCTAAGGAGTTTGAAGGTTGCAATATAATTTAATGCTGTTTTGAGTATCTTCATATTATTTTCTGCGTTCTTATTTGACACAGTCTAAGATTAATTTTGATCATATTACTCATGTTCACTCTTAATTACATATTCTACACACATTTTTAACTTGCAAAGACACATAACAGCATGTAAATTCTTACACATATCGTTATATTATTTCATTCACTTTATTTTACTACCACTTTGATTATTTTTCTTTTAATCCTGATGCTTTATTAAGCATCAAGGGGGGAATATGATAGAAAAATTCCATATTATCCACATTATTATTGTTATTAATAATGTATTATTATTCTTGAGAAGTATCAAGCCTTTCATATGCCATGCTTAATGTTTATATGTGCATTTCATGCAGGATAAGTTCATATATTCTTGGCATGTTTCTGTGAGCAATTATTGGCCTTCAGAGAATTCAGACTGAGGGTCAGTACATACATAAAGGATGATCTAAGCTACATTGATAATCTCTTTGACATGCCCAGTTTTACTTTGGGTCACAGGAATGCACAGGAATTCTTAGCTTGTGTAGATTAGGTTTATGGACACCCTGTCTCCAGAATGTCTGTGTCGTTTCTTCATTTGCTCATCACCCAGGATAAGCTCTCATATGCCATGCTGACCTACTTATCAGGACTGTCTTTCTCTCTCCCTTCCTCCTCTTACCCCTCTCCCCCCCTCCTTTCTGTCTGCCCATAAATACCAAAACCTAAAGAGTGTAGCTTCAGAGATTCTATGTGTGTGCGGAAGGCCATGCTTTGTAATCTCTCCCTCAAAAATGGCCATTTGAGGTTAAATCTGAACTGAAACTTTTCTTTTATCTATTTTTATAATAAATGTACCAAAATCCAGTATCAAGCCTGATTTTTTTGACTTTGAATAATTTAAACTCACAATTATTCTAACAGGTTCTTATAGGTGCAATGGCCAACTGTATTTCTGTTTTAAAAGAGGAAATCTAGTCTTGGATCACTTCCTTCACAATTTTGCGAATATCTTCTAGCATATTATGTTGAGTCTCGGCCTTGTCAGAGTTAGTGGTCACCTTGGTTGTTTTCTGTGGCATTTTATATACAGTACAAGTACAACTCCATGTTGACGTCTAAAGTTCTTAAATCCTATAATCGTCTCACAGTGGGTTGAATTAAGGATGGGTCTGAAGAATTTCATTAAAATATCATAAAGTCTTAGGACCTCGTGTTGAACATGTCTGCTCCATTAGATGCCCCCTAGCGGTCTATCAGGTAGTCCCATAGGCAGAAAATTTTGACTTAAAACAAGATTTAATTGTTTAAAACAAGTAAAAATATCTTGTAACAAATAAAGTTTTCTTACAGAAAACTGCATGGCAAGAAAAAATATCTCGTCAGATAAAAGACAAGAGTGGTTGTTGGAGTGGTGGCATAGTGGTAGGGCATCCACCCCACAGTCAGGACATCGTGGGTTCAAGCCCCAGCTGAGTCATACCAAAAGACCATGTAAAAATGAGACTTCCTGCTTTCTAGCTTGATGCTCAGCATAATAGAATGGGGGAAGGAGAAGTTCTGGCACCTTGCATGGCAGAGGCCCCTCTGATTCTAAATGTGATTAACATTGTATATAGGAGAAACATAATTTCGTTCTGCTGTACATGATTGGCTGTATGGATTGAATGACAATAAAGTTGGCATTTTTTTTTCTAAATATATACTTGATTTAAGATATTTGCTCTAAGATTTCATTTTTTTGCTGTGCAACCTGGATAAACAAGAAGTCAGGATAATCCATTATGAATTTTTCATCATTCCTGAAACTATTCTTGAAGAATTCTTCCTGTGGCAGGACATATGTCATGAGCCGAGCCGGTTTGGCTTTCCCCGGCTTGGTCTGGATCTCTTTGGAGGTTCTGGTTTACTGGTTATGTGCATTTTTGGTGTATAATACTTACACATCCGTAGCCACTGCCTGACCAGCAGCTGTTAGTATTGTGACATACTTTCTCCCAGTATGAGAGTGAGGGGGTGTGGCCCACTCTCCCTCGACTCCATCAGCTGTTTCCTACCCCGGTAATCATCTTCCCCGTGTCTCGCCCAGGTGTTCCTTATTCACTGCATCAGCGGTGTTTGTTCATAAGCAGGTCATTGCTGGACAAATGTCACTGGTTCATTGTATGCGTTGGATGGCCTTGCTCCGCCGTCTAGCCATCACGTCGCTAAGGACTGAATCCGTGCGTGCTTGTTGATATCGCTACAACTACTCCGACTGCCCCGGCACTGTGAGTAACTACCTGTGTTCTGTTCACCGCTGTACTCCTCCAGCGTGTGCGTTGGGCATCCTAGAGGACTCTAAGTGTATCCAAGCTGTCTGGTGTCTGTATGTGTAGTTTTGTGTTAATAAATGTGTGTGCGGTGTAACCCAGCGCTAAAATCCATTCGTCTTTTTTCTCCTTCTCCGTGCACTGTAAAGAAGCGCACGGAGAGTTTATGACAACATATACCAGAGGAACCTGTGTCATTTACAGCACCTTGCAAAACTATTTTTTTCCCTATTTTGTTGTCTTTCAATCTGGAATTAAAAATTGATGTTTGGGGGGGTTATATCAGTTTATATTACACAACATGCCAATCTTGAAGATGCAAAAATATTTTTCATTGTGAAACAAGAAACTTGAGTGTGCATAACTAATCACCCCTCCCCAAAGCCAGTACTTTCTAGAGACAGTTTTTTCCATCCATCCAGCTATCCAGCCAGCCATCTATCCATCATCTACCGCTTATCCAGTGGTCCGGGTCACAGAAGCAGTAGTCTAAGCAGAGAAGCTCAAACTTCCCTCTTCCCATCCACCTCCTCCAGCTCTTCAGGGAGGATACCAAGTTGTTCCCAGGCTAGCTGGCAGAAATAGTCTCTCCAAGGTGTCCTGGATCTGCTTCAGGTCTATTTCCAGTGGGATGTGCCCAAAACACCTCATGTGGGAGGCGTTCAGGAGGCATCCTTATCAGATGCCCAAACCACGTCATCTGGCTCCTTTCGATGGGAAGGAGCAACAGCTATACTCTCAGCCTCTCCTGGATAACTAAGCTCCTCACCCTGCTTATAAGGGTGAGTCCAGCAAGCCTAGAGAGCATGCTCATTTCAACCACTTGTGTCTGTGGTGTCATTCTTTTGGTCATTACCCAAAGTTCATAGCCATAGGTTAGGGCAGGAATGTAGAATGATCTGTAAATCGACAGCTTTGCTTTAGAGCTCAGCTCCCTTTCCCCATGACAGACCAGTACAATGTCCGCATCACTGCTAATGCTGCTCCGATCCTTCTGTCAATCTCCCACTCCATTCTCCCTTCACTCATGAATAAGACTCCAAGATACTTGTATTCCTCCACTTGAGGCAGAATCTCGTTCCCAACAAGGAAAGGACAATCCACCCTTTTCTGTCTCAGCATTATGGACTCAGACTTAGAGGTGCTGATTATCATCACGCCTGCTTCACACTCGGTAGCAAACCTTTCCAGTAAGACCTGTAGGTCATTGCTTGATGATGCCAACAGGACAACATCATCTGCAAACAGCAGATATGAGACTGCGGCCACCAAACATGACACCATCTATTCCTTGGCTGTTCCTAGAAATCCTGTCCATGAATATGGGCCAGTTTAGTAAGACGGGGATTAGACAGTCAAGGTCTCTGCCTTTGACTGCCACCCGACTGTGATCTGTTATTCAAATTTTTACTGGGAATATGAAGATCATTACCGCAGAGCATAAATCCATATCTACATCACGTATTCCATTTTTTCACATAACACAAATTTAATTAAACCTTTAGTTTCTGACATTTTAATAAATTAGAGATTGTAGTTTAATTTAGAATAAGCTACTTTTCATACTAATTTAGTTTCCCCAGAAATTTTTAATATCTATTAATACAATATAAATGCATAGTCCTTGCTTATTCTCTGGGTTTTTAAGTATTGTGTAACAAAAACTTTTCATACATACAATTTGTGACAGAACAACTTCATATTGATTCTGACTTTGAAGGATCTTTATAAGTGTAAATTAACCAGATCAGAAATAATCACTCCAGCATGGAAAAAAAATTAAATGGGGGGGGGAAATGGGGGGGAAAAAACCCAAAACTTTAAACTTAATGTTTAACTTACAAAAAAAAAGATTGAGGGCTTGCAGCAGCACCCCCTTCAGCATGTGGCGCCCAAGGCGACTGCCTGTATGGCCTATACCATGGGCCAACTGGTGTAGACCATATACACTACTTCCAAAAAGTTAGGGGTATTTGGCTTTCGGGTGAAATTTATGGAAAATGTAAAGTTCACGCTACAGTGATATTATATCATGAAAGTAGGGCATTTAAGTAGACGCATGCAATGGTGATTTCCTCATCTTAAACAATTTATTGAAACAAAAGCCAACAACAGTGGTGGGTATACACCAACAAAAAATGTCAGTGTCTCATTAACTTGTCATGTGCCCTTGAGCATCAATTACAACTTGACAACGATGTCTCATGCTGTTCACAAGTCAACTTACTGTCTGCTGAGGCATAGGATTCCACTCTTCTTGAAGGGCGGCCCTCAGGTCATTGAGGTTGTGGTGTGCAGCATTATCAGCCTCTACATGGTGACAAAGTGTATCCAGTAGGTTTTCTATGAGATTCAGGTCTGGAGAAAGTGCAGGCCACTCCATTTGAGGTACCCCAGCCTCCAGCAGCCATTCTCTAATGATGTGACCTCGATGAGCTGGATCATTGTTGTCCATGAAGATGAAATTAGGTCTGTGCTGTTCATGCAGGGGCACAATGACTGGATTAATGACGTTATTCAGGTAGTATCAGCTTGTCACTCTACCATTCACAAGGTGTAGGGCAGTTTTGTATTGACTTGACACACGTGGCCAGACTGTAACACCACCACCACCAAAGGCTCGTCTGCATGTTAACAAGTACAGATTTGGAAATTATTGGAAACAGCTTCATTTGAAAACTCCCTAACCACAGCAGTCCCCAACCACTCAGTACCTAGCACAGAGAAAAAAGAAATAATTTATTCTGTTGCTCTGTATTTGACGTCTGTATTTTTCTGGAAAAAAAAATGACTGAATATTTTCTCTTTCCTTGCCTGACTTCTGCCAGTCTATCTGCTGCGTCTTGACACACAGTTGTACCGGGAGGAGGGGCTGTCCTTGGGGGCGTGTGTTGGTCCGTGTCCAGACCAGCGATTCACAGCTTTAAAGTGCATTGACAAGAAGTAGGAATGATTTTACCTCTAAAGATGTAAAAAAATGTTCAAAACACTGGATGTAGTGTTAGATTTGCTTGTTTTGTTTGTGGTTTTACGGCGTCTCCCCTTATGAATGCTCCCGCTAAGGGGTGGTTTTCAGGTAGGCGGGTGTTTTTCAACACAAACGTAGCACTTCACACATGCGGTGAGGATGGAGACGTGGGGAGACATCCACCGGGGGGCCAGGGGAGACAGGGGAAGGGACGGTGTGCGAAAACTCGTGGGTGAGTGTTGTTGTTTTTTTTGTTTTTTTTTTGAAATTACACACTCTGTTTTTTGCTGATGTGTTCCATTAATACTCACTGTAAACACGGAAGTGAGAGCAGTGCAGTGACAGATCTGGTTGTTTAGACTGAGCGTTTGAGCGCCATTCAGGGACAAATTTGATTGTTGAAACTGATGGAAGTTCACGAGGATTGGCCAAAATTGTGGGAAAGTTGTAGTGAGTGATTGGACAAAGTTGCAAGGTCACACAACAGACGCAAGGATGGCTTGATCTTGTGTGAATTGGTGTAATCGCAATATCTCAAAATCCTGGGGAGACTGAAAAATCAGATAAAACTGTCCATTCAAACAATGCATGAATGGAACCTTCCATAAAAACGACAAGCAAACTATAAAAGATACATTTCAAAAAGCATATTTTTTTCCAGGAGGTCCGGTTTCATAAAAAAAATGCTTTATAAAGAAACTATCCCTGTAAAATGACAAGCAAAATGAAAAAGATACATCTCAAAAGGTCCGCCGACGGAACATGTTCTGTATGGAACACTGAAAGAACATTCCATACGTAATGTGGACAGAACAAACGTAGCAGGAATGAATTCACTGTCTGAGTGAGTTGCAGGCAGACAAAGTTGCCTTCATAACTTCTGCAGCTGTGTCCAACCTGCTGTGGAAGGGGGTCTCGCCTGAAAAAATTGTCCCTGCCTTCAAAATTTCACCTCGATGATGGGTTGTTTACACTGCTAGCCTTGTTAACACATCTGTGGCAGGAGTCTGTGGGTAAAAAGGTCTCCAAGTGTCATGTCTCCAAATGAGTGTCAGGCTCATTTTCAAACTAGTTTACTCTCCAGTGCTGATACTTTTACTCTGGTGATAGCAGAACCTCAAAGCTAGTGTTCTGTAAGGAATGTTCTGTTTCCAACGCTACATGTAGCACACTTGCTAGCTACACCACACTCCAAATTATTATGCAAATGATATTTGTCTCTGATTTCCCTGAACAGTCAATGCAAATGACAGTCAATAGAATTTTCAAGTCATCAACCGTTAGAGCATAATTCAAATTTTATTAAACAAACCTCCCAATGATAACAATTTTTTTTGAAAAAATAAAAAACAAACTCAGAATGCACTGTTCCAAATTAATATGCACAACAAAGTTTCAAAATATTTTATGGGTTGTAAAGAACTGAAAATGGTCATTTATTGAATATGCAGTATTAGGAGGTCATATTTACTGAAATCAAAAGCTATTTCAATCAAAAACAACTTAACAGGCCAAGTTACATGTTAACATAGGACCCCTTCTTTGATATACCCTTCACAATCCTTGCATCCATTGAACTTGTGAGTTTTTGGAGAGTTTCTGCTTGAATTTATTTGCAAGATGTCAGAATAGCCTCCCACGGCTGCTGTTTTGATGTGAACTGCCTCCCACCCTCATAGATCTTTTGCTTGAGGATGCTCCAAAGGTTCTCAATAGGGTTGAGGTCAGGGAAGGATGGGGGCCACACCATGAGTTTCTCTTCTTTTATGCCCATAGCAGCCAATGACACAGAGGTATTCTTTGCAGCATGAGATGATGCATTGTCATGCATGAACATAATTTTGCTAGGGAAGGCATGGCTCTTTTTGTACCATGGAAGAAAGTGGTCGGTCAGAAACTCTATGTACTTTGCAGAGGTCATTTTCACACCTTCAGGTACCCTAAAGGGGGCCTACCAGCTCTCTCCTCATGATTCTGCCCCAAAACATGACTCTGCCATCTCCATGCTGATGTTGCAGCCTTGTTGGGACACGGTGGCCATCCACCAACCATCCACTACTCCATCCATCTGGACCATCCAGGGTTGCATGGGACTCTTTAGTAAACAAGACTAAAAATTAGTCTTCGTGTGCAGTGCATCCGGAAAGTATTCACAGCGTTTCACTTTTTTCACATTTTATGTTACAGTCTTATTCCAAAATGGATTAAATTAATTTTTCCTCAAAATTCTACATATAATACCCCATAATGACAAAGTGAAAAACGTTTTTTTTTTTTTTTAGATTTTTGCAAATTAATTTAAAATAAAAAAACGAAATCACATGTACATAAGTATTCACAGCCTTTGCCATGAAGCTCAAACTTCTCAGGTACATCCTGTTTCCACTGATCATTCTTGAGATGTTTCTACAGCTTAGTTGGAGTCCTCCTGTCATAAATTGAGTTGATTGGACATGATTTGGAAAGGCACACACCTGTCTATACAAGGTCCCACAGTTGACAGTGCATGTCAGAGCACAAACCAAGCATGAAGTCAAACAAATTGTCTGTAGACCTCTGAGACAGGATTATCTCGAGGCACAAATCTGGGGAAGGATACAAAAAAAATTCTGCTGCTTTGAAGGTCCCAACGAGCAAAGTGGTCTCCATCATCCGTAAATGGAAGTGGTTCAGAACCACGAGGACTCTTCCTAGAGCTGGCCAGCCATCTAAACTGAGGGATCGGGGGAGAAGGGCCTTAGTCAGGGAGGTGACCAAAAACCCATTGGTCACTCTGTCAGAGCTCCAGCGTTCCTCATCCACCAATCAGGCCTATATGGTAGAGATGCCAGACGGAAGCCACTCCTTAGTAAAAGGCATGTGGCAGCCCACCTGGAGTTTGCCAAAAGGCACCTGAAGGACTCTCAGACCATGAGAAACAAAATTCTCTGGTCTAATGAGACAAAGATTGAATTATTTGGTGTGGATGCCAGGCGTCATGTTTGGAGGAAACCAGGCACCGCTTATCACCACACCAATACCATCCCTACAGTGAAGCATGGTGGTAGCAGCATCGTGCTGTGGGGATGTTTTTCAGCAGCAGGAACTGGGAGACTAGTCAGGATAGAGGGAAAGATGAATGCAGCAATGTACAGAGACGTCCTGGATGAAAACCTGCTCCAGAGTGCTTTTGACCTCAGACTGGGATGACTGTTCATCTTTCAGCAGGACAGCAACCCTAAGCACACAGCCAATATATCAAAGGAGTGGCTTCAGGGCAACTTTATGAATGGCCTTGAGTGGCCCAACCAAAGCCCAGACTTGAATCCAATTGAACATCTCTGGAGAGATCTGAAAATGGCTGAGCACCAACGCTTCCCATTCAACCTGATGGAGCTTGAGAAGTGCTGCAAAGAGGAATGGGTGAAACTGCCCAAAGATAGGTGTCCCAAGCTTGTGGCATCATATTCAAAAAGACTTGAGGCTGTAATTGCTGCCAAAGGAGCATCAAAGTATTGAGCAAAGGCTGTAAATACTTATGTACATGTGATTTCTTAGTTTTTTATTTTTAATAAATTTGCAAAAATCTAAAAATAAACTTTTTTCACATTGTCATTTGGGGTATTGTGTGTAGAATTTTGAGGGGAAAAAATGAATTTAATCCCTTTTGGAATAAAGCTGTAACATAACAAAATGTGGAAAAAGTGAAGCGCTGTGAGTACTTTCTGGATGCACTATATTTCTGGACCTACTGCAACCGTTTCTGCTTATGAGCATTGGTTAGGGGTGGCCAAATGGTAGGTTTATGCACGATTGCAAGCCTCTGGAGGATCCTACATCTTGAGGTTTGTGGGACTTCAGAGGCACCAGCAGCTTATACCTGTTTGATGCTTTGTAATGGCATTTTAGCAGCTGCTTTCTTAATCCGATGAATTTGTCTGGCAGAAACTTTCCTCATTTTGCCTTTATCTGCACGAACCCGTCTGTGCACTGAATCAGCCACAAATTTCTTCAGAGTACGATGATCATGCTTAAGTTTTCATACCTTGTCCAAGGCATTGTAAAATTTGATGCTTTTCAGCAGCAGAGAGATCCTTTTTCTCATATTGCTTGAAACCTGTGGCATGCTTAGTAATATGGAACATCCTTCTTAAGTAGTTTTCGTTTAATTGGGCTCACCTGGCAAACTAATTATGACAGGTGTCTGACATTGATATCAATGATCCTAAGAGCCTTGAGACACAATACCATCCATGAGTTTAATTGAAAAACAAAAAAATTAATGTCTGACATTAATTTTCAATTAATTCAAATTTCAATAATTTCAAATTTCTTTCCGGTTCCGGGTGAGGACGGGTAAGGACGCACGGGTAAAGGCTCTCAGTTCGCTTCTGTTTAAAAGGCAGATAAACGCAGTTAGAACGCAGTTTGGAGCTGGCGTTTTGAGCTTTTTTTGATGCTGCCGCTGGAGTGTGAACCTACTCGTGAGAAATAAGGAGAATTTGCCAGTAGTGGCTGGTGAAGCTGGGGAAGCAATTGGCCCCTCGCGCTCAGGGAAAACAAAGGGATTTCTCCCACGTGTGTTTTTTTTTTTTTTTTTCCCTACGATCAGATTCAGCGATCATCAGCCGGGATAATGGGTCCCAAGATAGCTCTGCAAAATGAAGATGAAATAAAAAAAGCGCTGGATTTCTTGGCGGAAGAGATTTCCGCTGTAAAGTCACAACAAAGAAGCATCCTGGACCTAATGGAGGAGATTAAAGCGCTGCGGAACCAGAACGCTGAGAAAGACAGGAGGCTGGCGTATCTGGAGAGCAGAATGGCTGAGATGGACCAGAGCACTCGGGCGAACGACGTGATCATCACGGGGCTCCACATCAAACCCCGATCATACGCGAGAGCAGTTGCCGCAGACAGCAGCGGAGGTGAGCTGGAGGACGAATCCACTGAGCAACAAGTGGCGGCCTACATGCAGGCCAAAGGAATCCAGCTGGACTGCAACAACAGAATCCTGCCACCCTCTGCCCAGGAAAAGCGGCGACAAACCGGCTGTGATCATGAGGTTTGTGAACAAAAAACACAAGACTGCGCTACTGAAACAAGGTAGGAGGCTAAAAGGAACAAACATTTACATAAACAAGCACCTCACGAAGGGAAACGCAGAAATAGCCAGGAAAGCAAGATACATGGAAAAAGCAGAAAAAGATTCAAAACACCTGGACATCAAACTGTAAAATATACATCAAATTAAACGGATCACCTGAAGAAGCCAAGATCATTAACATCCGTAATATTATGGAACTGGACAAATATCAATGAATATTATGAACTGGAGTCACAGCAACAATTCAGACAACTGTAGGACACTGAAGGATTTTACTCATCTGCAACAAAACATTAAACAACATGAATCAAAAAATCAACAAACAGGGACAACAGGAACTGACAGTTTTTGAATACACAGATCACAACCCACAGGACATAGAATATGACATAGACCCTGATAATAATTTACTTAGCTCCATCAATAATGACTGTAATTACTACACAGATGAACAGTTCAACACAATGGTCACATCTGATTTCAATATTTCTATGATCCACTTCAACAGCAGGAGTCTCTATGCAAACTTTAATAACATTAAAGATTATTTACATCAGTTTAAAGAGCCCTTCAATATTGTGGCAATATCAGAGACGTGGCTCAGTGAAGAGAAAGGAGTGGATTTTACCATGGATGGCTATGAATTAAATTATATAAATAGAAAAGTGAAAAAAGGAGGAGGAGTTGCAATTTATGTTGACAAGAGCTTGAAATACAAGGTTGTTGAAAATCTGTCAGTAACTGTGGATGATTTATTTGAATGTATTACAATAGAAATCTGTCTGGACAATGTGAAGAATGTAGTAGTGAGCTGTGTATATAGAACACCTGGATCAAACATTGACTTATTTAAGGACTGGATGGAAAAAATGTACGCAAAACTAACTCATAAAGTTATTTTCATCTGTGGGGATTTCAATATAGATCTGAACTCAAAACAACATAGTTTGACAGAAGAATTTATCAACACAATGTACAGTATGGGCTTACATCCAACAATTACCGGACCTAGCAGAATCACGTCACACAGTGCCACACTAATAGATAACATATTCACAAACATTATGGAAAATAATATCAGGAGTGGGCTTTTATTGAATGATATCAGTGACCACCTGCCGATTTTTGTTGTCTATCAATGTGATTATAGGAAGAAAAAGTATACCAAAAATATTAAATATAAAAGAATAAGAACCGAAGAATCAATGCATTTACTGACAAAGGAATTATTAATACAAGATTGGAAGATAGTTTATGATGAAAATGACATAAATAGAGCATGATAAATTTTTACAAATATTTCAATCATTGTACAATAAATACTGTCCTATAAAACAATACAGTGACAGACAACAACAAAAAAAATATTCCTTGGGTCACCAAGGGGTTAATAAATGCATGTAAAAAGAATACATTATATAAACAATTCATTAAATGCAGAACAGTGGAAGCTGAGATCAAATATAAAAGATACAAAAATAAGCTTACTACTATAATGAGGACCTGTAAGAAAGAATATTACAACAGAATACTAGAGGATAACAAAAATAACATAAAAGGAATATGGCAAGTACTCAATGGGATTATTAGTAATCGTCCTAAGAATGCAAATTATCCAGAATATTTTATCAAAAATGACAATTTGATAAATAATATTGAAGATGTGGTCAGTGGTTTCAATAAATTTTTTGTAAACGTTGGTCCTGAATTAGCAAAATCAATAGTGACACCAGAAACAAACTACAGTGGTTCTGTGAATGAAATAGAAGATAGAAATCCAAACACAATCTTTTTGGGTGCAGTTACTGAAAAGGAAATTATCGAGACTGAGTAAATTTAAGAACAAAAAATCAACGGACTGGAATGAAATTGACATGACAATAGTGAAAAAAGTAATTGAGGGAATTGTTAAGCCTCTCACCCACATCTGTAACCTGTCATTTCAAACTGGTACATTTCCAGACAAAATGAAAATAGCAAAAGTAATACCTCTATACAAAACAGGAGACAGTCATCGCTTCACAAATTACAGGCCAGTCTCTTTACTCTCACAATTGTCAAATACTTGAAAAAATCTTCACTAAGAGACTGGATGATTTCACTGAAAAACACAACCTCCTTACAGATAGCCAGTATGGTTTTAGAGCAGATAAAGCTACATCTTTGGCACTGATCGAACTTATAGAAGAAATTACTAGTTGTATAGATACAAAAAAAAAAAAAAAAGTTGCTGTAGGAGTATTTATAGATTTAAAGAAAGCTTTTGACACCATTGACCACAGAATACTACTAAGGAAACTGGAAAGGTATGGGATAAGAGGGGTTGGACTGAGTTGGGTGGAAAGTTATTTAAGTAACAGACAACAATTTGTACAAATTGGAGAGCACAAATCACCCTTCATGGACATCACTTGTGGTGTGCCCCAGGGGTCAGTTTTGGGACCCAAACTTTATTTTGTATATAAATGACATATGCCAAGTATCAAAAATTCTGAAATTTATTTTGTTTGCGGATGACACAAATATCCTTTGCACTGGTGAGAATTTGCAGCAGGTTTTAGAGGTGGTCACAACTGAAATGGAAAAATTAACGCAGTGGTTCAACAAAAATAAATTATCTCTAAATCTAAAAAAAAAACAAAGATTATGTTGTTTGGAAATTATAAAATAAATCATGAAATAATGGTAACGATAGATGATACCAGAATAGAAACAGTACAGGAAAATAAGTTTCTGGGGGTGACGCTAGACAATAAAATCTGCTAGAAACCTCACATCAGTCACATCCGGGCCAAATTAGCAAAATGTATAGGCATACTGGGGAAGACAAGACACTTCTTGGACTATAAATCATTGGTCTTATTGTACAATTCACTGTTTTTACCTTATCTTAACTTCTGTGTAGAAGTCTGGGGAAACACCTACAAGACCAACCTACAGTCAATATGCACATTACAAAAAAGAGCTATAAGGATAATAAACAATGCAGGATATAGAGACCATACCAATGCGTTGTTCTTCAAGTCACATGTCATAAAGTTCATCGATTTAGTTAAATTTAAGACAGCACAAGTAATGTACAGGGCAATTAATAATCAACTACCAACTAATATACAAAAAATATTTAAAAAAAGAGACAATGATCATAATTTGAGGGGAGACTTAAACTTTACAAAACCCAAGATACGTACAACCAAGAAAAGTATGTGCATATCTGTCTGTGGGGTGGATTTGTGGAACAGTCTAGAGCCGGAACTGAAACTATGTACAAACAGAAATCAATTCAAAAAGAGGTATAAGCACCATTTGCTGAAAGGGTATATGTTAGAAGGGTAGTAGTTATATGTACGATTCATTATGTTCACTCTAGGATATTATGGGACACTATGGAATGGTGGGTGGAACAGCACTGTGTATATCTGTGTTGTTTGAGGCTGGTTTTGATGTATGGACATCACTGTATATTAGAATGGATGGGTGTTAATGTTGTTTTGTAAAAAATACAGTAAATTGTTTACTTGGGGTCTTAAAGGTGGTAATTTGTATAAAATTTACATGGGTGTATCTATGGAAAAGAGGAGATGGACTTAATAAGTGTTCACTTCTTCCTTCTCCCTTTCGAACAGTGTATACTGTTACTTTATTGCATTTGCCATTTGCTTGTATTTGTTATATTTTTGTGTTCGAAATAAACTATCTATGACACTAAAATTCTATTTGCATAATAATTTGCAACGCACTGTAGTCGGACTGACAGCAGGCAGGTTTGGTTGATGTTGCCGACGGAATGGTACAGTAAAGAACGCCGACAGAACGTTCCGTACTGTACAATTCGTTCCGTGTTTTAGTAATCACTTTGCTACCTATTGTATACATTTGAATTACATACATATGCAACTGTTTCAATTATATATATTTTTAAAAGCAGTTAAACATTTGTGTTTAATCAGGTTTTCTATTGTTTTAAAAATGAGACCATTTAAAAATTTGAATTATTTTAATCTTTTTTTTTAAACTTGTTTTTTTGTATTTTACAAACTTTTTTATTGTCACTTAGTTCTTTTTTTATTCTATTTGTTATACAGTTGAACAATACAATTTGTTATACAATAAAAAGCATTCCTACTTGGCTTGCCAAGTGGATTGACCCTCTTGGCAACACAAGAGTGCTGGACTCTGGAGCCAGAGGTTGTGGGTTCGAACCCCCTGTTAGACGGCACCAGGTGGACTTAACCGCCCATCCCCTCTGCTACAATTGGCACTGTGAGCAGGATTGACTGGAAGCATATTAGTTTCATTCCCCAGATACAGCTGATGCCAGAAGGTGGCTATCCTTAACAGAGCCCAAAAACTGAATGCACCTCTGACATTGGGATGATGTCAAAATCTGAGGGTGAAATATGTAGCATAGTTGGGGCTGCACGGTGGCGCAGTGGTTTAGCACTGTGGCAGCACAGTTTACCTTCGGCCGGGGGATCGCGGGGATCGTGGGTTCGATCCCAGCCCCCGACCAACAGTGAGCTGTGTGGAGTTTGCATGTTCTCCCCGTGTTGCGTGGGTTTACTCCGGGATTTCTCCGGTTTCCTCCCGCATACCAAAAACATGTAGGTTTAGGGCGCTCGCGCACGCAGCGACCAGCAGCCGGTGGCTTGTCACCAGATTGCAAACCAAATCTACCTACGGGTACAAATAAGTAACAAAAAAAAAAAAAAAAAAAAAAAAAAAAAAATAGTTAATAAAAAGCATTCCTACTTGGCTTGCCAAGTGGGTCGACCCTCTTGGTGACAAAGGTACAGTGCTGGGGCCTCAAGTACAAAGACTTGCGTGGATTTCCTACTGAAAGATGACATATTTAAATCAAAACGTCGTAAGTTTAAAAAAAAAAAAAAATCCAGATGTATGAAACGGTGTGTACGCAGGAATCCAAGCACATTTCCTTTGTACATCCCAATCTACTTGAAATTGAACGCAACTGAGGAAATACCAGACTCTTCCATTGACACGCCACCATTTGAATATGCAAATACATCTTTAGGAGGGATAAGACTGCGTGTCCGCCAAATGAATTTTTTGTCGCCCTGAGCTTTTTTTTTTTTTTTTTTTTCAGTGATTGTGCGCTGCGCTCTGGAAAAAAAGGTCTGCGCCCTGTATCCCAGCAACAGCTTGTCACTCGCAGCTCAGCACTTCCGCATTTCCTATTGTCAGACTTTCTACTGATTTTTTTTTTTTTTTCCTTAATAGCAGTCTCTAAATAACAATGGATAGGGAACATTTTGTAGCAGCTCTGAATGTAAAATATGATGACACGGAAAGCAGCATCTGAGAACAGATTAGTACTGGCTTCCTATATCCCGCCCACGCAGCAGTTCTGATTGGCTGCTTAGGTCTGACATTGACAAGCTCAGCTGCAGTTTCTGAAAAGTTGAACGTCTTTCAGCTCTGAGCGCCCTGAGCGCCACGACAAAAATGGCTACCGCCGAGACCGTTTCTGCACTGAGGGTGCTCAGCGCTGTAAACGCTGGACTACATAGAGAATGAATGGAAAATAGCTGCTCAGAGTGGAAAAACACTTTTTTTTTTTGTCACCTGACCGCCCTGAGCCTACTGATTTTTTTTTTTTTTTTTTAAATAGCAGTCTGTAAATAACAATGGACAGGAAACATTTTCTAGCAGCTCTGGATGTAAAATATGATGACATGGAAAGCAGGAGTCAGAGTACAGACTAGTACCTACGTCCTGCTCACGCAGCAGTTGTGATTGGCTGCTTAAGGTCTGACATTGACAAGCTCAGCTGCAATCTCTGAAAAGCTGAACTTCTTTCAAGTCTGAGCGCCGCAACAAAAAGTGGTCACCGCCGAGAGTGTTTCAGCACTGAGGGCGCTCAGCTCTGTAAACACTGGACTACATAGAGAACTAGAAAAGCACTTGGAGAGCGCAGACCTCCGCCAAGCGGCACAGTTCCCCCCATACAGTGTTTGTGTGTACGTTTTCAGATTCCCTGAGCATGAAAAGATATGACTAGCAATTGGATTCACAATGATTATTTGTTTATTTGACATGGACAGTGCAATAAACAGACAATTAATGAATGACAACCAATGTGATAGTGATAGGTTTAGTGGTTCAGTAGTGTAAAACGGGGCTATAAGGGACGGCGGGTTAATAAGGGACACTTTTCTGGGAAATGTTTTAAATGTAATTCTGCTTTTTTTTTATTTTGAGCAGGACGCTGAGTTGTGTTGTTATTGTCAAATATCCATGAATCCTTCATCAAATCTAGGCGGAAGCAAAATTAAAAAAGCAGAATTACATTTAGAAAAGTGTCCCATATTATCCCGCCGTCCCTTATAGCCCCGTTTTACGGTTGTAAAAGCATTGCCTCCTTGGCGGAGGTAATAAACTGAAGTGTTGGTGTGTCCATCTCCTCCACTGACGGATGCAGATTGGTTAGACAGGTTGCCGTGGGTTTTATATTATATTGGGGTTGCGCTCCGCGGCAAAACAGAATTTATAATCTTCCCCGGCAGAGAGGTCGTTTTTATGCAGCGCCTATAGCTGGGCGGGGAATTTGTGGCAAATAATCGGGCGGCGGACAGGTGGCCGTGTCAGGTTTTGCAGCGTGGCGCAAAAGCAGGCATGCTGGCGGGCCCAGGCCAGCAGTGTTTTCGGCGTGCTTTTGTGCCTAAAACGTTGAAGAACGCGGAGTTTGTGTTGGTCAGACACGACGACCAGCGCAATGTGCGCAGCGCCTATGGCTGGCACAGGCACGCTGGCGGGCCAAGGGCACCAGTGTTTTCCGCATGCTTTTGTGGCTAAAACGTTGAAGAAGGCGGAGTTTGTGTTGGTCAGACACGACGCCCAGCACCCTCCATTGCGCCTGCGCACATGTTGAAAATGGCCCTATGTCACAGTGTGGAAAAATGCTTTAAAAAATTCCTGTATGTAGACGGTGATGCGGATCATCCCCAAAATTTAATCAGTTCTTCCTTGTACCATTTCCAACAACGCCTGAAAGTTTCATTGAAATCCGTCCAAAAGTTTTTGAGTTATCTTGCTAACCAACAGACAAACAGACAGACAAACACACAGACAAACCCCGGCAAAAACATTACCTCCTCCTGGCCTTTCGGCCTGGCGGAGGTAATTAATGGAAAATAGCCGCCCAGAGCGGAAAAAATGCATTTGGTGGACATGCAGCCTTTGTTGCAAATATAAGACAGGGGAAAAAGTCACACATTTAGGGGGGTGGAAAAATTGCAAATTTACAAGACGGAGAAAATTTGTAAATTTATTAGAGGGGTAAAATGTCACAATTTTATGGGAATGGAAAAAATACAGAAATTTATGAGAGGGGGAAATGGGTCTCTGACCAAACCACCATGGTGATAAATTCAATGTAGCAAGCCTTCCCTCTTGTAATATTACAATATATACAAAATGCCTTTTTTTAGTCTGAACTTTCAGTCATCATAAAAGAACTCACTTTGTGTCTTTGAGTTTTTTTGCTGTTTAGTTCTCACACATGCGCACATGCACGCACGCACGCACACGCGCGCGCGCGCACACACACACACACACACACACACACACACACACACACGCAGGCCTGATTAATGGTACCTAATTAGCATTGGTAATGACCAGGTGTCTGAGAACCAGCCAGATTCTTCCAGCATGAGGGGTGGTGGGAGGGACTGAGAGTGAGTGAGTGACTGTGTGTGTGTTAGATGTAGAGCGGTGCTCATGGGGACTCCCAGTTCCCAGAAAAACTATTCCTAGTGACTGTCACTCCTCCTTTCCCTGTCTCACACTCTGTCCAGAAAGAATGCTGGTGCATGTGTGTGTGTGTGTGTGTGTGTGTGTGTGTGTATGTGCTGAACTTAAGGCCAATATCAATTAAGGTTTTGGGCAACTAGGATGGGAATAGTACTGGATGGTGCTCATGGTTGTGGCAGGGTTTCTGGGAGCTGCTGTGATTGATAGTGGTTATCTGCGTTGGCTTGGGAATATGGGTGCTGAAGTTGTAAGCCATAATTACACCACAAGGAAGTAACCACTTCCATCTTATGAAGTTATTTAATGTTTTCTCAATGAACAATTTTTACAAAGCATTCTCATCAGCTTGTAACTTGTCGCAAAACTTCTTGTCATGCAATGTACAGGCTACAGGTTTCTTTTTTTCTTTTTCTTTCACATACAAAGATAAACAAATTGTAATCTAATGGCGTCCACCAGAACACTTGAAATAAAAAGCTTTATGCTTCCCATATGATTCTATTTTTTTTTTGTGAAAGGGGGATTTGTCAAAGGAAATCATGATAACCTTTAAGAATATATTATATCAAGTTATCAGGATGTGAATTGCAGGGACCCTCTTGGTTCTGTCTGAACTTCCACAGTGATGAAGAATCAGCTATAGAGTTCAGTTACCAGTGTGTCCTATGCTAATACACAAACATCAGTTGACAACAGGGCATTAGGCGCATCACATAAAGTTGTTTGGTTATCTTGGATAAGAAACAACATGAAACCAAACATAATGGTCCAAATGAATACAATGTAACAAAAAATATGACATGCCTCTGTAGATGCATTGAGCCTTTGCTCCATAATTTGTTAATTTCATCCACATTTCTGCACATTTTCTGAAGGCAGATATGAAAAATCGTAGTACAACAGGAAATTGTAAAGCAAATTGTCATGATCCTGGGTGTGAGTGGCACATTCGCTTGTTTGGTTTTTGTTGCTTTCCCCTCCCCCTCTTAGCTCTTTACTAAGAAACAGGATTGAGTTAGGCTCCAATCAGATCAGGATAGTCCGGGGGTCTCGGTTCGACTGGGCGGGGAATGACGAAAATTTTCACACCTTCATTTGATTGAAGGTGTGATTACATTTACACTGCAGTAGACCAAACTGCCTGGACAACGTCACACACTTACAACAACTGCTTGTTTGGGGCGCTGTAGCCGAAATTACCACTGACCAGGAAGAAAAAATCTCGGTGAAGAAGAAAAATCAGGCTCATCGATTGGTCAGGACCGAAAACAGAAATCTGTTCCCTTCAGCTGGGTTGTTTGTCCCCCACAAACTAAACATTTTTTAACTTTTCTTCTCAGCTTTCGCCGGTAAAAGGATTTCTCGGATTTGCGTGGTTGTCTTTATTTTCTACCCAAAATGTACTACGGTAAATGCCACTTCCTCTTCTCAGACTGCGTGTTGCTATGGTTACACAAACGCCGAGGGGCAGTTTGTCATGAATGCCCTTCAGAGGCAGAGATGCAAGACCCAGGCGCTGGACTGCGAGCTTGTGATATTTATTACAAAAAAACAACAAAGTTCAAAAGGGTGCTCTTAACACAAAATACAAACTTTCCCGGTCGATACTGGGAAAGGTAGATGAGCTAGCGGCTATCTCCCGTTACGATAGCACATACCGGGAGTGCTCTTTCCTTTTGTTTACTGAGACGTGGCTATCTGAACTAGCAGCAGATGCTAACATTGAGCTGGAGGGTTTTCACATGATACGGGCTGACCGAACACCAGACAGTGGCAAAGCAAGGGGCGGTGGAGTGATAATGTATGTTAATAACAACTGGTGCAGACCGGGACATATCACTGTTAAACAACGACACTGCAGCAAAGACATTGAGTTGCTAGCTGTTAGCATGAGGCCTACATATCTCCCGAGAGAACACTCACATGTGATCTGCATTGCTGTTTATGCAAATCCGACGGCGAACGCTGGGACAGCGCGTGACGTCATCCATTCAGTAACCAGCAGGCTGCAGACTGAACACCCAGATGCTCTTCTCATCTCAGGCGATTTCAACCATGTTTCACTATCTCCCATTCTACCCACGTTCACCCAGTATGTCACATGCCACACTAGAGACAATAAAACACTGGACTTATTCTACGCAAACACTAAGGAGGCGTACACCTCATCACAACTCCCCCCACTCGGGAGGTCGGACCACAACTTGGTTCATCTCCGGCCGGTGTACAAACCCCTAGTGCACAGACAACCTCCGGCCATGCACACTGTGGAGTTATGGTCTGAGGAGACAATGGACACTCTAAAGGGCTGTTTTGAAGCCACCGCCTGGAAGCAGCTCTGCGATCCACATGGTGAGGACATCGATGGCCTCACTCACACCTTCACGGGCTACCTCAACTTCTGTGTGGACAAATCCGTTCCCACCAAGACCATACGGCGTCACTCAAACAACAAACCCTGGATCAACCCTGAGATAAAAACACTTCTGAGAGAGAAGAAGAGGATCTTCAGGTCGGGGGATAGGGAGATGCTGAAGTCTGTACAGAGGGAGTTGAGGAGAAAGATCAGAGTAGGCAAGGACAGCTTCAGGAAGAGGATGGAGGACAAGCTGCAACAGAGCGACATCAGCGGGGTCTGGAGAAACCTCAAAACCATCTCTGGGCTCCAGAATACCTCCCCCCAGGCCACGGGGGACAGGGAGTGGGCGAACAACCTGAATCTGTTTTTCAATAGGTTTGACCAACCGCCCTCCCCCCTGTCTGCACAACAACCACTGCTGCCTCTAAAGAAATCAAGTCCTGCTGCCCACCCCCCACTCCACCAACACCCCCCACTCCCAACACACAGCCCCCCATCCTGATCCTGACCAGGACCCAGGTGAGGACGGAGCTGAGGAAGATCAAGGCAAGGAAGGCGTTGGGACCGGACGGCATCAGCGCAAAGCTCCTCAAGTCCTGTGCAGACCAGCTGTGTGGGATTGTGACATATATCTTCAACCTGAGCCTGAAACTGGGGAGGGTACCACAGCTGTGGAAAACATCTTGTGTGGTACCTGTACCAAAAACTTCCCACCCCAAAGACCTGAACAGCTACAGACCGGTGGCCTTGACGTCCCACTTGATGAAGACCCTGGAGAGACTGCTACTTGCTCACCTCCGCCCCCTGGTGGAACCAGCGATGGATCCACTCCAGTTCGCCTACCAGCATGGCATTGGGGTGGAGGATGCGGTGATCTTCCTCCTTCACCGTTCTCTGTCCCACCTAGAGAAGCCCGGGAATATGGTGAGGATCATGTTCTTTGACTTCTCCAGTGCTTTCAACACTATCCAACCGATGATCCTGAAGGACAAGCTGCTGTGCGCAGGGGTGGACCAGCACCTGTCACCATGGATCCTGGACTACCTCACGAACCGGCCTCAGTTTGTGAGAACCCGGGACTGTGTGTCCGACACGATCATCAGTAGCACGGGGGCCCCCCAGGGAACGGTGCTGGCTCCCTTCCTGTTCACTCTTTATACTGCGGACTTCTCACACAACACACTGCCATCTACAGAAGTTCTCTGATGACTCTGCGATCGTTGGCCTCATCTCCAATGGAGATGAAGCTGAGTACAGAGGGCTTATCCAGGACTTCGTGGACTGGTGCCATCGGAACTGCCTCCAGATCAACGCGAGGAAAACTAAGGAGCTGGGGGTGGACTGTCGCAGGCAAGGACAACCCCTAACAGCACCAGTAAATATACAGGGAACAGACATCGAGATGGTGACAGCCTATAAGTACCTGGGTGTTCATCTGAACCAGGGGTGTCCAACCATGTGCCATGGAGAGCCAAGACCCTGCAGGTTTTCTCTTCTACCCAGTCTCTTCAGCAGGTGTTTTCACTTATCAGCAATCAGTGGGAAGAAGTTCACAGAAATCTGCTGTTGAAGACACTGGTTGGAGGTAAAACCTGCAGGGTCTTGGCTCTCCATGGCACATGGTTGGACACCCCTGATCTGAACAATAAACTAGACTGGTCACACAATACTGACGCACTCTACAAGAAGGGACAGCGCAGGCTGTTCCTGCTGAGGAGACTCAGGTCTTTTGGTGTACAAGGCGCGCTGCTGAAGACATTCTATGACACGGTGGTGGCATCAGCCATCACTTTTGGAGTGGTCTGCTGGGGCAGTGGCATTACTGCAGCCGATAGGAAGAGACTGAACAAACTGATCAAGAAAACTAGCTCTGTCCTGGGGCAGCGCCTTGATCCAGTGGAGGAGATAGGAGAGAGAAGGACGGTGGCTAAACTGTCATCTCTGCTGGAGTCCGAGTTCCACCCTATGCAGGACATACTGAATGCACTGAGGAGCTCATTTAGCAGCAGACTACATCATCCCAGGTGCACAACCGAGAGGTTTCGCAGGTCCTTCCTACCAACGGCTGTCAGACTGTACAACCTAAGCAGAGCTGCTCGCAGAGATAGCAAAAAGACGTAACAAACTAATAGTTTTTTGAATGCAAAGATGCAATAGACTTACACAATGGTCCCCTCCGGCATACAACTAGGAAAATAACGGTCGCTATGGAGAGTGAGAATATGTATGGGCACATAATCATACCATGTAGGATAAGTAAGTAGACGGTTGTGCTGTTTCATCCCATCTAGCAACAATGCTCTGCACTGTGTGTGTTTATATATTTACATATTTATTCCATCTAGCTACAATGCTCCGCACTGGGTGTGTTTATATTTATATATCTATATATTTATTCCATCTAGCTACAACGCTCTGCACTGTGTGTTTATATATCTACATATTATTCCATCTAGCTACATTGCTCCGTACTGTGGGTGTTTATATATTTACATATTTATTCCATCTAGCTACAATGCTCCGCACTGTGTGTTTACATATTCATATATTTATTCCATCCAGCTACAATGCTCTGCACTGTGTGTCTGTGTGTGTGTATATACTGTATATATATTTTATAGTAATATGTACATATGTATATTAGCTGCTCTTGCTTGCTTGTTTGTTTTTTTCTTGCCTTCTGATTGTTGCTCTGAGTGTTGCTATCCCTGTGCTGTTGCAATCCTGGAATTTCCCCATTGTGGGACTAATAAAGTCTTATCTTATCTTATCTTATCTTAAATGGGAGGAAAAAACTTACAGTTTGAGCATGCCAGAACAGGACAGGCTCCGGCGAGAGAAGGATAAAATCACCATTAGACAGTGGCAAATAAGAAAATGAAATGCAGTACTTAAATAGGAACAGAATGGATGGCACAAATGATAAAAGGTGTGGGTTCACATGAGCGGGCAAAAGGGAACAATGAATGGTGATTAGGATCAGCTAAAGGAGATAAGAGGGGAGTGGCTGAGCTTGACAGCTGACAGGGTGACACCTACGCAGAGCACAGAACCGGAAATGCAGCCTGACAGCTGTCAGCTGTAGAAATATGTGACTAATAATTATGATCAGGTATAAAAATCATTTAATTTGTATTAATGTATTGGGACCTGAGATGAACTTTGGGTCCATACACACAGAAAAGTTAAACACTCGTGGGGCACCAGCTCCTCTTTAAGGAGCACTTTAATCCTTAATTTCACTTTATACCTGTTTAATCACTCAATAAATTAATAATCAGTCTCAAAATTTTAGTGAATTCGATACAGGGGACTTTGAAACCAGACTCAGAATGAAATAAATTCTTAACAACTTCTCTCATTTTCACATATTTATTAAATGAAATGATGATTAAAGGACACTGAAATGAGTTTCATTAAACATTAAATTAAACTTGTAAATGATAGATTAACAATGTGAACATTTGCAGAACCAGGGTGAAAATGTAAGCTGAATTTAGATCAGTTTGAAGTTAACAGATTATGGAAAACAGAACACAGATTTATGGGGAAAATTAAACTAATTATATGGAAAATTCTGGATTACTCTTAAGAAAATGAAAACTGAATTTTAATGAAAAGAAGAGTTATGTTAAGTGCTCTTTAATTTTACATCTGATCAGATACTGAATTATTCTCAAATCTCAGACGTTTTATTCAGCAAGTGAATGAAAAATGCACCACGTGACCAGGTTGAAAATCCTTCTGCGTCATCTGTAGTTCTTAGATGGCTCCAAAAATCGAAATATTTGACCAGCAAATATTCTTTGATACCCCAGAATCCCAGACTGTTGTCACAAGATGAAGTTTCATATGTTTGATCACGAGGGCTGCGGTCCAGCATAAGGTTGGTTTCTTCACCTGCGTGGTGGCAAGCTGCGTCATCGTTGGAATCAGCGGCTTCTCATGAGGGAATTCGAGAATAATTACATCTAATCCAATAGCAAAATTAAAAGACTTCTATGACTTCGTGGAGATGAACTTGGCTTCTAGTGTGGAGATGGTCAATCCTTGAAAAACACACGGTAGATTTAAATGTCATCACCCGCAGCTCATGGGCCTCCACCTCAGCTGCGCGCACACCTGCTCCTCGTTAAGGCACAGCTATTTATTCCATCCTGCCCTGAGCTGCAGCCTGGAGCTGTATGTCTCCCTGCGTAGTCAACTCAGCAACTTCCTTTTCTTCAGGCCTGCTGACAACTCTTCTGACACGTAAGCTGTCTATTTTGCCTTACCTTCTCCCATTCAGACTTCCCCTGTGCACAGGTGGATTCTTTGGCGGCGGACTCGCTCCTCCTCGTCACGCTGCTCCTCTACCTCGCTGCATCATCCCGGACGCACATCAGGACGCTGTCTCCCAGGCTTGGAACTTTCCCAACGCCAGCCACCTCCGCAGCGCCTACCATCTCGTTAGGATCCGGGAGGGAGACAAGTGGAAGATGGCCTTTAGGACACCCAGTGGCCACTTCGAATATCTCGTGATGCCGTTTGGGCTCACCAACGCATCTGCTGTCTTCCAGCGCCTTATAAACGACGTTCTGCGGGACTTCCTGGGAGTTTTCGTCTTCGTTTATCTTGACGACATACTCATCTTCTCCAGATCACAGGAGGAGCACCAGGCCCATGTGAGGCGGGTCCTGCAATGTCTGCTGGAGAATCGCTTGTTCATAAAGGCAGAGAAGTGTGAATTCTACACCCAGACCACCTCCTTCCTGGGGTTCGTGATCTCCCACAATCAGATCCTCCCCGACCCCGCTAAGGTTAAAGCGGTGGTCGAGTGGCCCACGCCTACCTCTAGGAAGCAGGTGCAGCAATTCATCGGGTTCGCTAATTTCTACCGGCGCTTTGTCCCCAATTACAGCGCCATCGTCTCCTCCCGACCCACCTCACGTCATCGAAGGTGCCCTTTCAGTGGTCTGAGGAGGCGGCTACCGCCTTTAAGACTCTCCAGGTGGAGTTCTCGTCCTCCCGGGTCCTGACCCAGGTTGATCCCGCACTTCAGTGTCTGGTGGATGGTGTCAAGCGGCCCTATGCCTTCTTCTCCAGGAAGCTATCAGCAGCAGAGCAAAATTATGACGTCGGCGACAGGGAGCTCCTCGTGGTCAAACTCGCCCCACAGGAGTGGCGTCACTGGTTAGAGGGGGCAGCCCAGCCCTTTGTTGTCTGGACGGACCATAAAAACCTCGAGTACTTGAGGTCAGCGAGGCGCCCGAATGCCCGCCAGGCGCGCTGGTCCCTATTTTTTTTACTCGCTTTAACTTCACCATCACGTACCGTCCAGGCTTGAAGAATGGGTTGCCCGATGCCCTGTAAAGACAATTCGCCCCAGAAGGTCCGGAGAAGTCCGAGCATACCAACCTGCCTGATTCGTGCGTCGTGGGGGCGATTGCATGGTCCATCAAGGACAAGATTCTGAAGGCTCAGGAGGCGGAGCTGGATCCCGGTGGGGGGCCAGAGAGGAGGCTTTATGTTCCTTTGGCGGTTCGGGGTGAAGTGATCCATTGGGCCCACACCTCCAAACTCTCCTGTCACCCAGGCATCACCCGCTTGGTGAGTTGGCTGCAACGCTCGTTTTGGTGGCCGGGTCTTCAGAAGGACGTTACCAACTATGTCTGGGCCTGTCCCCAGGGCGCTACCGGCAAGTCCCAGAACTCTCCACCTGCGGGTCTACTCCAGCCCCTGCCGGTTCCGGGCAGGCCCTGGTCACACATCACCCTTGACTTCGTCACCGGACTCCCTGTCTCTAACACCTATGACACGGTTCTGACCATTGTGGACAGGTTCTCCAAGGCCGCTCATTTTGTGCCTCTTCAGGGTCTCCCTTCGGCGCGTGAGACGGCCGATCTCCTGGTCCAGCATGTCATCAGGCTGCATGGGATTCCACTGGACGTGGTCTTGGACTGGGGTCCGCAGTTTGTCTCCCAGGTTTGGAGGAGCTTCTGCAGCGCCTTGGGGGCTACAGTCAGTCTCTCTTCTGGTTATCACCCTTAGTCTAACGGGCAGTGCGAGCGCACGAACCAGGAGTTGGAGGCCGCCCTGCGCTGCGTAACATTGTCCAACCCTTCGTCCTGGAGCTCCTACCTGACCTGGGTGGAATATGCCCATAACTCGGCCCGGTCCACTGCTACTGGGGTGTCGCCTTTTCAAGCGTCCTTGGGGTACGACCCCCCCCCCCCCGTTTTCCCTGAGTAGGAGGGTGAGCTGGCCGTTCCTTCTATCCAGGCGCACATCAGGCGCTGCCGGAGCGTGTGGACCAAGACCAGAGACGCGCTTTTACGCACAGCGGCGCGCAACAGCTCCACCGCCAATCGCCACAGAAGGCCGGCTCCTGCCTACCAGGTGGGTCAACGGGTTTGGCTCTCCTCCCAGGACATCAGCCTAAAAGGTGAGAAGAAGAAGTTGGCACCGAGGTTCCTCGGCCCCTTCACCATCTCCAAGATTATCAACCTGGTGGCTGTGCGTTTGGCCCTCCCCCCCTCCCTTCATGTGTGTCCCACTTTCCACGTCTCTAAGATCAAGCCTGTCCTTTCCAATTCACTCTGCCCTCCTCCTAGGTCCCCTCCTGCACCTAGGATGATCGATGGTGACCCGGCGTGGGGTGTTACCGCCATCCTGGATTCCCGGCGTCGGGACCGTGGGCTGCAATATCTGGTGGATTGGGAAGGTTATGGTCCGGAGTGGAGATCCTGGGTGCGCTCTTCGTGGGTGTTGGATCGTGACCTCATTGCGGAGTTCCACCTGATACACCCAGGTAAGCCAGCGCCAGGAGGCGCTGGTAGGGGGGGGGGAGTACTGTCATCACCCGCAGCTCACGGGCCTCCACCTCAGCTGCACGCACACCTGCTCCTCGTTAAGGCGCAGCTATTTATTCCATCCTGCCCTGAGCTGCAGCCTGGAGCCGTATGTCTCCCTGCATAGTCAACTCAGCAACTTCTTTTTCTTCAGGCCTACTGACGACTCTTCTGACACGTAAGCTGTCTATTTTGCCTTACCTTCTCCTGTTCAGACTTCCCCTGTGCACAGGTGGATTCCTTGGCGGCGGATTCACTCCTCCTCGTCACGCTGCTCCTCTACCTCGCTGCATCATCCCGGACGCACAGCAGGATGCTGTCTCCCAGGCTTGGAACTTTGCCAACTCCAGCTACCGCGCCGCTACAAGTAAGCACAGTACATACTCACTCTCCCATGTGGTTGCCCAGCTAATCCCTGCTCTCCTCTCTTATAGGGTTGCCTGGCCGTATGGCGTACTGCTCTGTCCTGACTGCATCCTCCACCCACATCACACTCATATCTCACATACACGCATCCATACACAAACACTACTGATTAATAAAGCTTTCAAATCTGTCTGAGCCTGCGTGCGTGTTTCCTGGGCCGAACAACATGTCATTAAAGAAAGTTTAACAATATAAAAAGTCAGAAAAACAGAAACGTCTGTGAAGCATGGAGTTTCACTCCATATCAAGATTTGAGCTCAGGAAAGAAAAAGATTAATTCCTAGACATTTAAAGAAAAACAAGAAAAACACGTGGGAGAAATGTCCTTTGTTCTCCTGTGGTGCTGTGCAGTCATCTGGTGTGAAGACAAGACAAAGGGACAAAGAGCAGAGCCAAAAGAGAGACAAAAGAGAGGAACTGAAAGAGGGTGTCATTCCCTTTTTATCTGGGGAACTTTCGCGGGCCTCCATGATTGACAGGAGCCCCCAGCCAATAGACTTCCTTCATGAGCGGGTTTTATGAACTTTAGTCCAATGACAGGCTTTTGTCTGCAAGGAACCAATGGAATGGAGGAGCTGGAGCCCAGTAAATGCTGGGTGATACTTGATACCGGTCCCCATGGAAACACACACAATTTTAATACACTGGGGATTCCTTAACCTATCGTGGGACTAATAAAGGCTTATCTTATCTTATCTTATGTATAAAGTCTAAGCTAGCCTTAGTGATTCATGCAACTTTATAACTAGTGCTTTTAAATTAACATGCAAGAATAAACATTCACTTAAACATTTTAACATGAACATATCTAAAATCAAGGATTAATATATTTCAAACCCATTATTGATTGTCCATATCAAACATCAAGAGTCCATTTGCTTTTCCATGGTGTTCTGAAAAAGAGAGGAAGTTGAGAATTGAGTCTTTTAGCAAAGATGTGATTAAAAAGTTCACTGGTTAAGTCCAGCATGTCCCAGAGTTGCCAGTAGAGGGCAATGTTGAGTTGTGGATATTTTGTAGTGACCATATGAGGTACTCCACAGAGGTCTGTTCTTTTCGTCCACGTTTATTGGGCCCTAAAAGTTCAGGAGGAATTCCTGAGACTGGTTTAACAAAGGAATGTTAGTTCAGCTGTGGTCTTGGGATAAAAGAGGAGTTCTTGACTGTCCTTTTCCTGGGTGAAACAATATCTTTAAGCTGAAGAATAATTTTGATGAGCCAAAGTGAGATGATGCTACACAGCCCAGAGAAGCACACCACAGTATAAATATAAAGGATAACATAATCAACTGCAGACTAATAAATGATTACAAATGAAACGAAACATGGCTGTGACAAAACTGAAACGCAAACAGAAAATAGAAAGCAGTATAGCAACTCAAAAAGGCACAAAAATAAAACGGATAAATACAGAGAAAGGCCACAAGACTGAGTCTGGCAGAACATTCAGAATTCAGCTCGTGACACACTTCTGTTCTTTGGTCCGCTGGATACTCCGTTTGGATTCACACTGCAAGTGTATCCAACAGAAGTGTTCTATACTACGAAGCTGGTTCACTTCTTACTGGGGCAGATTGCCATGGTAATTTATGCTGCGAATCATAAATATCCAGGTAGAATCTGCCCAATGGAATTGGGCAGATTCTGGCTACCCCTTGTCTGACATCGTCGAGCACTCCTCGTCGAGCTTCCTGGTCAGACGTTGACATCCCTTCATCCATTATTGTAAGTTTATTCCATTGTGAGTCTGTTCCTCCTTTGCCATAGTCTGAGTCTTCGTTATAATGTGTTTTAGCCCCCCGTGGCTCGTTATTTTGTCATTATCCTTTTCCTTTAATAAACTGTGCAAACTCACTGGTCGATATATAGCGTCTTATTGATGGCTCGTGAGGGCCATCCATGACAGTAGACTGCAGCCAGACTGAGATGCCTGTCGCTGTGAGTTTGCCGTAGGCTGGAGTTTTTTCCCTTCGCTAGGGCTTGTTTGGTATATGTATGTCCACCCTCGAGTGGTTACAGGAGATCGATGGCTACTTGGCCAAGGCCCGTCTCCTCATGCCCACCCACGCAGCACATAACTACCTGTTTCTCGCCCAGAGGTCCTTATAAAAACGTCACCTCACCTCTTTTCCGGAAGGAAAGGAGAGGGTGACATGGATTGTGGCTCAATGTGAGTTGATTGAAAAGGCGGCCAAGGAACCTTATCCGTCTCCCCCGAGTACGGCGTCCCCAACGAGGGTGGAGATCCGCGGACTGGAGGGGAACCCCGGCAGGAGGCCAACCGAGAGGCATCCCCGCTCCTCGCCTCGGGATTCAGCTCCTGTCACCTGTCCAGCCCAGGTGCCATGTGTTCCTGGTCCCATCTCCAGCTCACCATCAGTCAGTAGACGTCGTCGCCATGCCCCAAATAGGCCTCGGCGAGAATCCCGTCCGGATCCAGTTCCAGGTCGTCGGAGGGACTCAGCCATCCAGTCAGCTGCTTCTCCTACATCACGACAGGAGAGAATCCCCACAGCCGCTCCCCCCGGGTCATCTGTCCCGTCAGCAACTTGGGCCCGGATCACCTCGGCTGTCACCCCCTCCTCCTTGACGTCATCTCCGGCTGCTGTGAGGGCCATGAGTCCTGCTTCGGCGAGGCCCATCTGCAATCCACCGTGAGCAGCTCCTCCTTGTCTTCCTGAGGGGCCTGCCGTCACCATCTGGAGGGGAAAGGGAAGAACTCCGCCCGCTACAGCAGGCACCATTGACCCTCTGGGGCAAGTGCAATTTCATTCTTCTCCTCGTTGTTGTGATTTACCTAGTCTGACTCCTGGGGGTGGAGTTCGGGGTTCGCAGTCCCCCGAGCTCCCACCACCTGCTGTAGCCTCTGACATTGATCCTGCTGCCTCTGTGTCTCCCTCCGCTGAGTGTTCCACAACGCCAGGCCTACATCGCCAGACGGGGAGGGGGCCTGCGGTCCAGGAGAGCCTGGTTCCAGCCCCGCAGCCATGTCACGGGCAGAGGAGGAGAGCGGACTGCAGTGTGGAGCCTGCGCCAACGACAAAACGTCCCCGGGTCTCCATCGGTGAGCAGTTCGATCCAGCAGGTTGAGGATCCCCTGCCACCACGGCGTGTGGGTTGTCGGTGTGGACGTCAGCGTTGGAGGGTCCTCAGACTGTGGAAAACATCATGCCGGCTGCAGAGCCTGCCGTAGCCATGTGGGAGCCAGAAGACGTCCTTCTTCGTCCTGAGCCCGGATCGCCGAAGTCTTGGACGGCGACGGAACTCGAGATCAGGCAAGTGCTCTACTTTGTTTTCCTTCTTTCTTCTTTGGAGTATTTTTGCCTGTCTTTCGGGGAGACGAGCCGGGTGCAGCCGTCCGCTGCATCCGAACTTGTCTCACCGGGTTCTGTTGCTGCCGGTGATCCTGACTCTGGTTCTTCTCCCTCTCCTGAGCCTTCTCCCAGGGTCCCCGGTGATGAGTCGGTCCTGGTTTCAGCTCTGAAGGTTCCAGGTTCGGGGTTGGAGGTTGTCCAGGGAGCTGTTCCAACCCAGTCGGAGTCCATCGTGGGTGCAGCCGCGATCCGATCGGGGTCCATGGTGGGTGCAGCGCGGGCTCACCTGGGGTCCAACAGGAGGACAGCGCCTATTCTGGTGACGTTCGGAGGGGGAGCTGCAGATCCTCCGCTGAGTGACGCTGGACTGTTCCCTCATTCTTCCTCCAAGCCTTCTCCACCGGGTGCCGTCGGGGTTCCTCCTATTCGGCCCGGCTCTCCCTCGCTATCCCCCTCTACAGGGAAGCCATTGTCGTTCTCTCCCCTGCGGTCCTGGTGGCTGAGCAATGTGGGTCGGCCACCTGAAGGACTGCCTCGCTCATTTGGTGTTCTGGGCTGGCCACCCGACCAACTGGACTGTCTGCTTTTTCCGGGCCTGGGACTGGGGTAGGCTGCCTGAACGCTCCCTTTTCCCCCTATTGGTTATCTGGACATTGGACGCAGGCAGACCGCCTGAACTTGTTGTTTTCCCTCTCATTGGACTCTGCCTGCCGTCATCCCCGGGTGTTTCTTATTTCTATAAATATTAAGGTCGCTCTAGCATGTTGTCATTTGTTCTATTTTGATCTGTGTATTCACGGCTGTTTAGCATGCTTTTTTTTTTCCTCTCCGCTCCCCTGTCTGAGGGATGATTTGTGTCTGCCACATCATGTCTTACAGGCCTGTGTGTTTTAGTTATAGGCCTCCCGTTATTTGCATTTTTTGTCCTGTCTATGTACCATCCGTGTTTTATGGAGTATTGTGTTTTTTCCCCCTACCATACTCTGTAATTGCTTTGTGTTTGTTCCCTGTGTTTTCCCATGTCACTCTTCATTCCGGGTCCTCGTCTTGGTGGTATTTTTTGTCTTTTCTGGTTCTCTCCCTCCAGGCCTTTCCCCCATCCTCCCACCCTGGCGGTGGTGGGGGGGGGGGCTTGGGTGTCATACAGCATCCGGAGTTCGCCGCCTCGGGGGGGGAGTACTGTCGTGGTTCGAGCGCCGATTTCGTCCGCGCTCAGGTCATGCAGTATTTAAGATAAGATAAGATAAGATAAGCCTTTATTAGTCCCACAATGGGGAAATTCCAGGATTGCAACAGCACAGGGATAGCAACACTCAGAGCAACAATCAGAAGGCAAGAAAAACAAGAGCAGCTAGTGTACATATTACTATATATATATATAGACACACAGTGCGGAGCATTGTGGTTGGTGGATGTGCAGCAGAAAGTCTAAGCTCTCTCTCCGTGGATATTTTCCTCCCAGCTGGTGTGTGTGTCCCCAATGGCCCTCCGAGCACTTATTGTGACAGCGCTCGGAGGGGCTTCCGGCTGCTGGGCTGCATTAGCGATTGCCATCAGCTGTCCCATCCTGAGCCCTATTTAAGGGATCAGCTAAGGGCTGAGCATTGCTGCAGTCTCATCAGAGATTCCTCATCTGTCCCGTCAAACTACCCCTCGTCTGACATCGCCGAGCACTCCTCGCCGAGCTTCCTGGTCAGACGTTAACTTCCCTTCATCCATTATTGTAAGTTTATTCCATTGTCAGTCTGTTCCTCCTTTGCCATAGTCTGAGTCTTCGTTATAGTGTGTTTTAGCCCGCCGTGGCTCGTTATTTTTTCATTATCCTTTTCATTATCCTTTTCTCCGGTTTCCTCCCACATGCCAAAAACATGCATGTTAGGTTAATTGGCTGTTCTAAATTGTCCCTAGATATCTGTTTCCTATAGGCCCTTAGAATAGAGGGTTAGTATTAATGAAAGCGCTTTGAATGGTCTTTGTGACTAGAAAAGTGCTATATGAGTGCAGGTTAGTTAGTTAGTTAGTTAGTTAGTTTTCCTTTAATAAACTGTGCAAACTCACCGGTCGATATACTGTATAACATCTTATTGATGGCTCGTGAGGGCCATCCATGACAGATGGATCATTGGCCGCCAGAAGTGAAAACCCTAGTTGGCCACTTTTACCTCAATAACTGCCCCCAAAATTAACAGATTTAGAACTTCTTGGTATGGAGACACAATTTATAATCTTGCACAACTGGTGAACTATAGAAATCGAGTTGACATTATGTTTAGGGCCGTTGTTTTGGATGTACTAGTGTTTTGCGAGTACTAACATGGCGGCCAGGTGGCTTCACTTCTGACGGCCAATGATCAGTCTAGTTTTTCTAGAGAGATCAGTGGTGAGTCCCACTGATACGCCTTCCACAGAGGAAGCAGGGTTTGTGGACGAGGGGGATGATTCGCCTATCACAGGGGCTGAGGTCGCCAAGGTGGTTAAAAATCTCCTTGTTGACCGGGCCCCGGGGGTGGAAGAGATTCTCCCTGAGTACCTCAAGGCCCTGGATGTTGTAGGGCTGTCATGGTTGACACGCCTCTGCAACATTGTGTGGATGTCGGGGGCAGTGCCTTTGCCATGGCAAACCGGGGTGGTGGTTCCTCTCTTCAAAAAAGGGGACCGGAGGGTGTGCTCCAACTTTAGAGGGATCACACTCCTCAGCCTCCCTGGGAAGGTCTATGCCATGGTACTGGAAAGGAGAGTCCAGCCGTTGGTCAAACCTCAGATTCAGGAGGAGCAATGTGGTTTTTGTCCTGGCTGTGGCACATCGGACCAGCTCTTTACCCTCTTGAGAATTCTCGAGGGTTTGTGGGAGTTTGCCCAACCAATTTACATGTTTTGTGGACTTGGAGAAGGCATTTGACCGCGTCCCTCGTGGTTTTTTGTGGGGGGTGCTTCGGGAGTATGGGGTATCGGGCTTGTTGTTAGGAGCTATTCGGTCTCTGTACGACCGTTGTGAGAGTTTGGTTCGTATTGCCAACACTCAGTCAGACTCATTCCCAGTGAGAGTTGGACTCCGCCAGGGCTGCCCTTTGTCACCGATCCTGTTCATAATTTTTATGGACAGGATTTCTAGGCGCAGCCAGAGAATGGAGGGTGCCATGCTTGGTGACCACAGGATCTCATCTCTGTTGTTTGCAGATGATGTTGTCCTGTTGGCTTCATCCAGCAATGACCTACAGCTCTTGCTGGGACTGTTTGCCGCTGAGTGTGAACCAGCAGGGATGAGAATCAGCACCTCCAAGTCCGAGTCCATGGTCCTCAGCCGGAAAAAGGTGGATTGTCCTCTCTCGGTTGGGGACAGGCTCCTGCCCCAAGTGGAGGAGTTTAAGTATCTTGGGGTCTTATTCACGAGTGAGGGGAAAATGGAGCGAGAGATTGACAGACGGATCAGAGCAGCATCTGCAGTGATGCAGACGTTGTACCGGTCTGTTGTGGTGAAGAGGGAGCTTAGTTCTAAGGCAAAGCTGTCGATTTACCAGTCAATCTACGTTCCTACTTTCACTTATGGTCACGAGCTTTGGGTAATGACTGAAAGAACAAGATTGCAGATACAATGCTTCGCACTGTGTGTGTTTATATATATTTATATATTTACTCTATCTAGCAACAATGCTCCACACTGTGTGTACTTATATATTTACATATTTATTCCATCCAGCTACAATGCTCCGCACTGTGTTTATATATTTATATATCTATCCCATCTAGCTACAATGCTCCGCACTGTGTCTATATATATATTTATATTTATATGTACATATGTATACTTGCTGGAATTTCCCCATTGTGGGACTAATAAAGGCTTATCTTATCTTACAAGGAGCTGAAAAGAGCTTTCTCCTTAGGATTGCCGGACTCACCCTCAGAGATAGGGTGAGGAACGTCAGTCATCCGGGAGAGGCTCAGAGTAGAACCGCTGCTCCTCCACATTGAAAGGAACCAGTTGAGGTGGTATGGGCATCTGATTAGGATGCCTCCTGGACACCTCCCACTTGAGGTGTTTCGGGCACGTCCCTTTGGGAGGAGACCCCGGGGCAGACCCAGGACTCGGTGGAGAGACTATGTCTCCCAGCTGGTCTGGGAAAGCCTTGGTATCCTCTCTGAAGAGCTGGAGCAGGTGGCTGGGGAGAGGGAAGTCTGGGCTTCTCTGTTTGAACTGCTGCTTCCGCGACCCGGACCTACAGAAAAGCGGTAGAAGATGGATGGATGGATGGATGTGGTAACCAGAAAACGGGGGTGTGGATGGGTCCTATTGCACTATTGCAACTATTGCACTCGTGCTTTGTGGGGAGCTGGGAGAACTGTCACACAGACAGCAAAGCAAGTCCAAATAAGCAATTACATGTTAAAAAATAAGCCCAAAAATCTGCAATCCACGGCTGACGAGATTTGCAAGTGACTATAGAAAAACAAGCCCAAAATTGCTTATAATAAGCAGACTTGGCAGCCATGTAGCAGACAGCTATGTTGGCCAATAAAAGAGCAGGGGGCAAGTATCAAGGACAGTGCTAGGCTGGGTTTATCATTTCATGCACAAGAAAATCTCTGAAAGAGTCAAAACTATTGCTTGGAGAGAAAAATGAGATTAAAGGCTGTGAGTGTTCTGATATTTTTAGACAATCACAGGACGGATTGACACATTTCAGATGGTTAAAACCTACAAACACACCATTTTTCAGTCAATGAGTCCATAAAGGCAAGCTCCTCTGCTGGGGTCAGATTCTGGAATGGGGTTCCCTGTCTTTTTGGCAATGTAAAACAAATTGTACATCAAGCAGTTCACATTATCTGGTTGACAATCTGAATGGTGTGGGGAAAAATGTGGACTATAAAAGAAAGCATCTCCCCAGGTAGGGTGGTGGGGATTCACGGGTAATGGGTTTGATTGTCGCTTAGGGTTGTCTTGTGGTTTCCCACATGCTCGCCTCTCTTCTTCCCCATAGGGTGGGGCCCTTTTTGGGGGACCGGGATTAGAATGATTTGCTTGGCTTCCCATGCTGCTGATACAGGGTTGTATTGCCCGGACCCTTAGGCCATTGGGTTACCCTTTAATTGTTTTCAATATTGTTGGTATAACTTCCAGATACTCAGGAAAAGTAAGGGAAGGTTGGAGTTTGTATATGTAGGTACATAATTATATATACTGTATAGGTGTATGTACATGCTCATAAGCTTTTTATCTAAGTTCATGTGTTTGTATGTATGTAAACCCACTCTCCACACACTTACATGCATGCATGCACACACGCATGCATGCACGCACACACAATCAAACATGGACAAATTTGTTGGTAACCTTCCGTTAAAGAAAGAAAACCCACAATGGTCACTGAAATCATCATCATCATAGCAGTCTGTCGTGGGAGACAATGACTGTTTCATTTAGGTCTGATCAGATTCCTCCACACAGCTCTGTCCTTAGCCTTCTGCTGCCAGGAACTCCTGTCTATGTCCAACTTCTTCAAGTTTCTTTTTACAGTGTCTTTAAATCTGAGCCTTGGTCTACCCTGATTGCGTTTGCCCTCGCATAACTGTGAGTAGAGTAACTGCCGAGGGAGACGCTGGTGGTCCATCCTCTCAACATGTCTGAGCCATCTCAGGTTCATCTGTATTAGCATGTCCTCCACTGATGGTAGACCAGCTTGTTTCAACACTTCTATGTTGGTTATCTTGTCTTTCCATGAGATGTTCATTATGGCTCGAAGGTGTCTCATCATGTACGCGTGGAGTTTCTTCACTTGCACTCTGTAGACAGTCCAAGTTTCAGCACCGTGCAATAGAGTAGCCAGTACTGTCGCTCTGTACACTTTGCATTTCACACGGATTGACACATGTCGATTGTTCCACAGTCTCTCCCTCAAGTTTCCAAACACAGCGCTCGCTCTTTCAATTCTGAGAGACACCTGACAAAAAATAATCCATCCATCCATCCATCCATCCATCTTCTTTCGCTTAATCCTTTTCGGGCCGTGGGGGGCTGGAGCCTATCCCTGGATCTTTGGGTGAGAGGCAGGGTACACCCTGGACAGATCGCCAGTCCATTGCAGGGCCAACACAGAGAGACAGACAACCATTCACTCTCACAGTCATACCTAAGGACAATTTAGAATTCCCAGTTTGATGCCAATTAACCTAACTTGCATGTTTTTGGCATGTGGGAGGAAACCAGAGAAATCCCAGAGTAAACCCACACAGACACTGGGAGAACATGCAAACTCCACACTGATCACTGTTGGTCAGGGGCCGGGATCGAACCCAGGATCCCCCAGCCAAGGGTGAGTTGCTGTGCTGCCGCATTGCTAACCACTCCACCACCACACTGCCCACAAAAAATAATATTTTTCTAAAAACTAACAAATCAGGCATTCCTTTTGAATTTTGGGTGAACAGAATCATTTAAAAAAAAAAACTAACTAATGAAACTGGCCTGGACAAAAATGATGATACCCCTAGAAAAGATTGAAAATAATTTGACCACAGGAACATCTTAAACTAAGGTGTGTCCTGTAATTGGCATCACAGATGTCTTCAAACTTGTAATCAGTCAGTTTGCCCATTTTAAGGGTGAAAAATAGTCACTGTGCTGTTTGGGATCATGGTGTGTACCACACTGAACATGGACCACAGAAAGCTAAGGAGAGACTTGTCTTAGGAGATTAGAAAGAAAATCATAGATAAACATATTAAAGTAGCTTGATGTTCCTGTGACCACAGTTGTCAATATTACTAAAAAGTATAAGTCATGGGACTGTAGCCAGCCTCCCAGGAAATGGTGGTAATGCAACACCAGGTTGATCAGATGAATAGTGCATGTTGTAGAAAAAGAGGCTAGGTTAGTTAGTTAGTTAGTTAGTTAGTTAGGCCCATTGCTCCTCCTGGAGCATAGGCCGCCAACAACAGTCTGCCAGAGTGCTCTGTCCTGGGCTGCTCTCTCCAGCTGTCTCCAGGTCTTTCCCATCTTCTTGATGTCAGCATCGAGGTCTCGTCACCAGGTGTTTCTTGGCCTTCCTCTCTTCCGCTTCCCTTGGGGGTTCCACTTGAGTGCTTGCCTTGTGGTGTTACTGGCTGGCTTCCTCAGGGTGTGCCCAATCCATCCCCATCTTCTACACCGGATCTCGTCCTCGGCTGGCAGCTGGTTGGTACGCTGCCACAGGTCTATGTTGCTGATGGTGTCAGGCCAGCGTATCTGAAGGATCCTTCTCAGGCAGCTGTTGATGAATGTCTGCACTTTCCTGATGGTGGTCTTCATTGTCCTCCATGTCTCTGCTCCATACAGTAGGACTGACTTGACGTTAGAGTTGAACAGCCGGATCTTTGTGCGTGTTGACACCACCTTGGAGCTCCAGATGTTCCTCAGCTGCAAGTATGCTGCCCTCGTCTTGCCGATTCTTGCTCTGACGTCTGCGTCTGTGCCGCCCTGCTTGTCAATGACGCTGCCCAGGTATGTGAAGGCCTCTACCTCTTCCAGCTCACTCCCGTGCAGTGTAACTGGGTCCTCATTTGCTGTGTTGATCTTGAGGATCTTGGTCTTGCCCTTGTGGATCTTGAGGCCAACTTGTGCTGAGGTGGCTGCCAACCCTGTTGTCTTGTCCTGCATCTGCTGGTGGCTGTGGGAGAGCAGGGCCAGGTCGTCTGCAAAGTTCAGATCATCTAGCCGGTCAAACAGCATCCATTGGATTCTGTTTCTTCTGTCTGCTGTTGACGTCTTCATGGTCCAGTCGATCTCCAGGAGGAAGAGGAAAGGTGACAGGAGGCAGCCTTGTCTGACTCCGGTCTTTACCCTGAAGCTGTCTGTTAGCTGTCCTTCATGGAATACTCGACACGTCATTCCTTCATAGGAGTTCTTGATCAAGTTGACCAGTTTGGTTGGCACTCCGTAGTGGCGAAGCAGCTTCCGGAGGGTTTCGCAGTCCACGCCATCGACGAAGTTGATGTACAGCGAGGAGTTCCACTCTAAAGACTGCTCGACGATGATGTGCAAGGTAACGATCTCGTCAATGCACGATCTGTTCTGGCGGAAGCCGGCCTGATGGTCTCAGAGGAGGGGGTCGACGGCACCTTTCATTCTCTCAAGTAGGATCCTGTTGAAGACCTTCCCTGGCACTGACAGAAGTGTTATTCCTCTGTAGTTAGCACAGTTGCTGAGGTCTCCTTTCTTGGGTAGCTTGATGAGGTAGCCCTCCTTCCAGTCTGCTGGTACTTCTTTTTCTTCCCATATCTTCTCGAAGAGAGGGTACAGCATCTCTACGGTGGTCTCCAGGTCTGCCTTGAGTGCTTCTGCAGGGATGTTGTCTGGTCCTGCTGCCTTGCCATTCCTCAGTAGCTTGATGGCTTTCCTAATCTCCTCCCTGGTCGGCTTCTTACAGTTGATGTCCAGGTCAATGTCCGGGGGATTCAGAGGGACAGGTCTGTTCAGGAGCTCTTCAAAGTGCTCTGCCCATCTATGCAGTTGTTGCACTGTTCCCAGGATGGTGTTTCTTCCTTGTTCTTGACTGGTTGCTCGGGCCTGCTGTACTTCCCTGACAGTTTCTTGGTGGTGTCGTACAGCTGTTTCATGTTGTTACTGGCTGCTGCTCCCTCGGCCTCCTCTGCCAGGCTGTCAATGTACTTGCACTTGTCTGCTCTTGCGCTCCTCTTCACTTCTCTGTTGGCTTCTGTGAAGTCTTCTTGTGCCTTGGCCTTTGCTGCTCTTGTTCGGTTGTTGTTTACTGCTGCCTTCTTCTGCTTTCTCTCCTGGATCTTGCGTAGAGTGTCTGCCGATATCCACTCCTTCTGTTAGTGTCTCTTGGGGCCTACTACTTCCTGACAGGTTGACACAAGTATCTCGTTCACTTTCTGCCACTGGTTCTCGGTGATGACCTCTTCTTCAAGCAGTTCTTGTAGCACTTGGTACTTGTTGGTGAGAGACAGTCTGAATTCTTCTCTGGTCTTGGTAAAATCATTCAAACTGAACTCCAAGATCAAGGTACGTTTTCTAATCGCACCATTGGTCACATTTTGAACAATAATGGGTTCCATAGAAGAAGACCATGAGGGCTCCAGTATTGACAGAAAAACATTAAAAAGCAGCCAAAATGCATGCTGACAAGGCCCAAAGTTTCTGGGAGGTTGTCCTTTGGACTGGTGAGAAATAACTGGAGCTTTTGGGCCAGTCACATCAGCTCTATGTTTACAGAAGGAAAAAAAAGAAGCATACAAAGAAAAGAACAGTGTACCTACTATAAAACGCGGAGGAAGCTCGGTTATGTCCTGGGGCTGCTTTATTGCTTCTGGTGCAGGGTGTCTTGAATCTGTGCAGGTACAATGAAATTTCAAGACTATTAAGGCATCCATCCATCCATCTTCTACCGCTTTTCCGGAGGTCCGGGTCGCGGAGGCAGCAGTTCAAACAGAGAAGCCCAGACTTCCCTTTCCCCAGCCACCTGCTCCAGCTCTTCAGAGGGGATACCAAGGCGTTCCCAGACCAGCTGGGAGACATAGTCTCTCCACCGAGTCCTGGGTCTGCCTTGGGGTCTCCTCCCAGTGGGACGTGCCTGAAACACCTCAAGTGGGAGGCGTCCAGGAGGCATCCTAATCAGATGCCCATACCACCTCAACTGACTCCTTTCAATGTGGAGGAGCAGTGGTTCTACTCTGAGCCTCTCCCGGATGACTGAGCTCCTCACCCTATCTCTGAGGGTGAGTCCGTGCAATCCTACGGAGAAAGCTCATTTCAGCCGCTTGTATCCGCGATCTCGTTCTTTCGGTCATTACCCAAAGCTTGTGACCATAGGTGAGAGTAGGAATGTAGATTGACTGGTAAATCGACAGCTTTGCCTTAGAACTAAGCTCCCTCTTCACCACAACAGACCAGTACAACGTCCGCATCACTGCAGATGCTGCTCCAATCCGTCTGTCGATCTCTCGCTCCATTTTCCCCTCACTCGTGAACAAGACCCCAAGATACTTAAACTCCTCCACTTGGGGCAGGAGCCTGTCCCCAACCCGGAGAGGGCAATCCACCTTTTTCCTGCTGAGGACCATGGACTCGGACTTGGAGGTGCTGATTCTCATCCCAGCCGCTTCACACTCAGCGGCAAACCGTCCCAGCAAGAACTGTAGGTCATTGCTGGATGAAGCCAACAGGACAACATCATCTGCAAACAACAGAGATGAGTTCCTGTGGTCACCAAGCATGACATCCTCCGTTCCCTGGCTGTGCTTAGAAATCCTGTCCATAAAAATTATGAACAGGATCGGTGTCAAAGGGCAGCCCTGGCGGAGTCCAACTCTCACTGGGAATGACTCCGACCGAGTGTTGGCAATACGAACCAAACTCTCACAACGGTCGTACAGAGACCGAATAGCTCGTAACAACAAGCCCGATACCCCATACTCCCGAAGCACCCCCCACAAAAATCCACGAGGGACACGGTCAAATGTCTTCTCCAAGTCCACAAAACACATGTAAACTGGTTGGGCAAACTCCCACAAACCCTCAAGAATTCTCGAGAGGGTAAAGAGCTGGTCCGATGTGCCACGGCCAGGACGAAAACCACATTGCTCCTCCTGAATCCGAGGTTCGACCAACGGCCGGACTCTCCTCTCCAGTACCTTGGCATAGACCTTCCCAGGGAGGCTGAGGAGTGTGATCCCTCTAAAGTTGGAGCACACCCTCCGGTCCCCTTTTTTGAAGAGAGGAACCACCACCCCAGTTTGCCATGCCAAAGGCACTGCCCCCGACCTCCACGCAATGTTGCAGAGGCGTGTCAACCATGACAACCCAACAACATCCAGGGCCTTGAGGTACTCAGGGCGAATCTCGTCCACCCCCAGGGCCCGGCCACCAAGGAGATTTTTAACCACCTTGGTGACCTCAGCCCCTGTGATAGGCGAGTCATCCCCCTCGTCCCCAAACCCTGCTTCCTCTGTGGAATGCATATCAGTGGGATTGAGGAGATCCTCGAAGTATTCCTTCCACCGCCCGACGATATCCCCAGTCGAAGTCAACAGTGTCCCATCCGCACCATACACAGTGTGGACGGGGAGCTGCTTTCCCCTCCTGAGCCGCCGGACAATTTGCCAGAATCTCTTTGAGGCCAACCGAAAGTCTTGTTCCATGGCCTCACCGAACTCCTCCCATACCCAAGTTTTTGCTTCAGCAACCACCCGAGCTGCATTCCGCTTGGCCTGCCGGTACACCTCAGCTGCTTCGGGAGTCCCACAAGCCAACCAAGCTTGATAGGACTCCTCCTTCAGCTTAATGGCCCCCCTCACCACTGGTGTCCACCACTTGGTTCGGGGGTTGCCACCACGAGATGCACCGACCACCTTGCGGCCGCAGTTCTGGGCCGCCGCTTCAACAACAGAGGTGGAGAACATGGCCCATTCAGACTCCATGTCTCCAGACTCCCTCGGAATGTGGTTGAAGTTCTTTCTTTCTTTCTTTCTATTAAGGCATTGTGGAGGGAAACGTGCAGCACCATTGTCAGAAAGCTTGGTCTCAGTTGCAGGTCACGGTTCCTCCAACAGGATAATGACTCAAAACACACAGCTAAAAACACCCAAGAATGGCTAAAGACAAAGTATTGGACTGGTCTGAAGTGGCCTTCCATGAGCTCTGATCTAAATCCTATTGAACATCTGTGGAAGGAGTTGAAACATGCAGTCTGGGAGTGGGCCAGAATACCTATTGACAGGTGCAGAAGTCTCATTGAGAGTGACAGAAATCACTTGATTGCAGTGATTGCATCAAAAGGTTGTGAGAAAGATCCTTATGTTGATTTCTGTAATCTTTTATTTCTTGCTCACTTCTGGGGTTCGGGAGGGTGCCCCCCACTGGTGTCTTTGCATCTGTGCATCCATTTGGTGATTTCTAAGGGAGGATGCTGACTAATTAGAGATCTGTTGCAGGTGGAGAAATCCCACTGATGGAACACCACTAGACAAGGGCATAAAGGCTCCATGAATTTTATTTGACTCCCTGACGAAGGCTTGTATGCTGAAATGCATTGGAGTTTTTTAGGCCAAACATGACCATGCCATGTAAATAAAGATTTTATAGTTATTTTTAAAAGAGAGTGCCTTGGGAGATTTTTTAATATTCAAGTTTATGCTTATCCTATCCAAAGACCACCTCAAAAAAACCCAGTCTGAATTCAAGAAATGCTTCTACACAACATTTGTAAATTTTAATATTAGACAAAGATAAATACAAAATGCAATTTTTAAATGATGATTTAATTTCATTTATCAAGGGAAAAAAAGTTCTCTGTTTTTCGACATAAAGGGAGTGTTTAGATTTGTTAATTTGGTATTTTACATCCTCACTCATTGTGTTTATGGTGTTACCATGACAATGGGGATGTGGATGTGACATAATCACATCCCCAGGTTCCTGGACAGTTTAACATACTTTGTCAGAATTGTCACAGCTCACTCTCGCCCATCTCCAGCTCCAGCTGTGAACACACCTGCGCCTCATCAAGCCCGGGCTATTTAGCCCGCTCTGCCCTGCGCTTCAGCCTGGAGTCATCTGCACATCAGAGATCGTGCTACCCACACTCGCCTTCTCCTCGACACTCCTAAAGACCCTCAACCATCGCTTCCCATGTAAGCCATCTTCCTATCTCTCACCTTTTCTCCAGTCCTTCTCCCCTGTGCACAGGTGGACTCCCTGGCGGCAGAACCTCTCCTCGTCGACTTTTTACTCACCCACTGCGCCAGGCGCGCATTGGAGCGCTGTCCTCCAGGCAGGAGACCTGCGGCTCACCACCAGAAACATCTGCAAGTAAGCCACAGTCCGAGTATTAATTCACCGGGCTTGGCTCGGTGACTAATCTCTCCTCTGCTCTGCCCTAGGGTTGCCTGGCCGTACGGCGCGCTGCTCCGCCCTCGGTGCATCCTGTCTTCCAGCAGCACATCCACTCTTGCACTCACACATTCACACACATTCACTATTTAATAAACCTTTGTTGCAATTGACTCGAGCCTGTGTGCATGTTCCCTGGGTCTAAACTCATGTCAAGAATAGCATACCGGTATGGCAAATCGATACATATATGAAGCGGGGGGGGGGGAGGGGGGCTAAAAAGTTCATAGGGTGACCATGATGCAATGGTCAGCTTTGACCAAATGTGGTCTATTGTACCCATACACTTGACAGTTCGCACACTCTCAGCTCTACTCCGCCCTCTTGCTCCTCGGCCACTGAAGCACAAATACTACTGGCTCAGCACCTACAGGCATAACTCCTTCTTAGTCAGCCGATGAACAGCTCACCGTTCTCACCCGCCGGATGGATTGTCTGGATCCTCCGCATGTGTTCCCTCCAGGTCCTCAGGGTGGGCTAGCTCCCGCCGCTCCTCCGGCTGGCCAGGCTAACCCGGGGGCACCAGCCCGGCTCACTCCAATCCCCACACCCATGTGCTTCGGCAGCAAGCTTGGTGAGGCGCGTGGGTTCCTTCTCCAATGTGAGTCGGTGTTCCAACATGTCCCCGGGGACATCCCGACGGATCACAGCCGAATTGGTTATATCGCCAACCTCTTAGAAGGGCGAGCGTTAGCTTGGGCCTACGCCGTCATGGCGCGACCCAACTACGCTAACCTAACTTATGCCCAGTTCGTCTGAGACTTCAACGAGGTGTTTGACCATTTGGACCGTGATAACGTGCTAACAACACGGTTGCTAAACCTTCGCCAGGGTAGCCGGTCAGCCGCCGACTATGCTGTCGACTTCCGGGTTGTGGCTGCGGAAGTTGGATGGGGAAATGCTGCCCTCTGCAGCATTTTCGTCCGTAGCCTGAATGCCAGCCTTCAGGACGAATTGGCCTACAAGGATCTGCTGGAGCGGCTCTCCGAGCTGATCTCCCTCACCATCAGCCTGGACAACAGGTTGAGAGAACGGGCCGCCGAGCGGAAGTCCTCCAGCTGCTCGAGCGGTACTCCTCCCCGCTCCTCTCAACCTCGCCCCCTGCCGTTGCCCGGGCCTGAGTCTGCCGATGACCCGGAGGAGATGCTGATTGGCCGGGCGAAGCTCCCACAAGCAGAGAAACAGCGCCGGAGGGAGCTGGGGCTCTGCATGTATTGCGGAGACCACCGGCACGCCTTGGAATCTTGCCCGGTACGGCCAAAAGGGGGAGTCCGCGAGTCACCATAGGGGGCCTCGCGGACACATCCCAGCCTAACCCCCTATCCAAGTGCATGCTGCCCATTCAATTCTGTCACAATCCCACTGAACATCTCACTCACGCACTGGTGGACTCGGGGGCGGAGCAGAGTTTCATCTCCAAGGGCCTGGCAACCCGTTTGGGCATCCCCTGCCTCCCTCTGCTGGCTCCCTTGAATCTGGTCTCTCTCGCTGCCACCCCTCTGGAGCGGGTTACTCACCGGACAGCCCCAGTCCTGGTCATTATTTCCAGAAATCACCGAGAGGACCTCAGCTTCTATGTGCTGCCCATCTCGGCCGCCTCTGTCATTCTGGGCTACCCCTGGCTGCGCCTGCATGGCCCAACCTTTGACTGGCAGTCGGGAAGTGTCCTCTCTTGGAGCACCTTCTGTCTGGGCACCTGTCTCCAGTCCGCCGCTTGTGCCCCGTCACTCCCTCCTCCTTCCTCCAACGTGCCTCCTTCGGACCTCTCCTTAGTCCCTCCGGAGTTTCATGACCTTGGCATAGTTTTCAGCAAGTCTAAAGCGCTGTCTCTCCCTCCCCACCGCCCCTACGACTGTGCCATCAACCTCCGCCCGGGGGCGCCCTTGCCTTCCAGTCGCTTGTACAACCTGTCAGCGCCAGAGCGCGAAGCCATGGACTCCTATATCAAGGAATCGCTGAGCTCCGGCATCATTCGGCCTTCTTCGTCTCCTGTTGGCGCTGGCTTCTTCTTCGTGGTCAAGAAGGATGGGTCGCTCCGGCCATGCATCGACTACCGGGCGCTGAATGACATTACAGTTAAGGACAAGTATACGCTGCCGTTGATGGACTCATCTTTCGATTCTCTGCAGGGGGCCACCTGGTTTACGAAGCTGGATCTCCGCAGCGCATATCACCTCGTCCGGATCCGGGAGGGCGACAAATGGAAGACGGGGTTCCGGACGCCCAGCGGACATTTCGAGTATCTTGTCATGCCGTTTGGGCTCACGAATGCGCCGGCCGTCTTCCAGCGCCTAATTAATGATGTTCTCCATGATCTCCTGGGGGTGTTCGTCTGTGTTTACCTAGACGATATCTTGATCTTCTCCCGGTCGCGGGAGGAGCACCAGGTTCACGTGAGGTGGGTCCTCCAGCGCCTTTTGGAGAACATACTTTATGTTAAAGCGGAGAAGTGTGAATTCTACGCTGACAAGACCTCCTTCCTGGGGTTTATCATCTCCCATAATCAGATCATCCCCGACCCTGCTAAGGTCAACGCGGTTGTCGAGTGGCCCACTCCCTCATCCAGGAAGCAGGTCCAGCAGTTCCTCGGCTTTGCTAATTTTTACTGGCGCTTTGTCCCGAACTTCGGCGCCATTGCCTCTCCCCTGACCCGCCTCACCTCCCCCAAGGTGCCTTTTCTGTGGACTGAGGATGCCGAGGCCGCTTTCGCGGTGCTGAAGATGGAGTTCTTCTCCTCCTGGGTCCTGGCCCAGGTGGACCCTGCCCTGCAGTGCCTTGTGGAAGTGGACCCCTCTGATACGGGGGTGGGGACGGTGTTATCTCAGTGCTCACCGGTGGACGGGGCGATCCGCCCCTGCGCCTTCTTCTCCCGGCGCCTATCGGCTGCGAAGAGGAACTACGACGTGGGTGACAGAGAGCTCCTGGCGGTCAAGCTCGCTCTCCAGGAGTGGCGTCACTGGCTCGAGGGGGCGGCTCAACCCTTCGTGGTCTGGACCGACCACAAGAACCTGGAGTACCTGAGAGCGGCCAAGCGTCTGAATGCCCGCCAGGCGCGCTGGTCTCTGTTCTTTGGCCGCTTCAGGTTTACAATCACCTACCGCTCAGGCTCAAAGAACGATAAGGCGGACGCTCTGTCCAGGCAATTTGCCCCTGAAGCCCCTGAGGACAGGGACCATACCATCCTTCCAGCCTCGTGTGTCGTGGGTGCCGTCTCCTGGTCCATCAGGGACAAGGTCCGGAGGGCACAGGCAACCGAACCCGATCCGGGTGGCGGACCAGCGAGTAAGCTGTTCGTTCCTTCCTCGGTTTGGAGTGACATCATCCACTGGGCTCACACCACCAAGCTCGCCTGTCACCCTGGGATCTCCTGCCTGATTGAGCTCCTTCAGAGGTCCTTTTGGTGGCCGGGCCTCCGGGGCGACGTCACCAATTACGTCCGCACTTGCCCCCAGTGCGCAACTGGGAAGACGTCTTCCTCTCCCCCAGCTTGTCTTCTCCACCCTCTGCCGACCCCCAGCAGACCCTGGTCCCATGTGGCCTTGGACTTCGTTACCGGTCTCCCGTCTTCCAACTCCTTCACCACCATCCTGATGATCGTGGACAGATTTTCCAAGACCGCCCACTTCGTGCCGCTCCATGGTCTTCCTACTGCTCGGGAGACGGTGGACCTATTGGTCCAACACGTCGTGAGGCCACATGGGATCCCAGCGGACATCGTCTCTGACCGGGGTCCCCAGTTTGTGTCCAGAGTCTGGTCGTGTTTCTTCAAAGCCTTGGGGCCACGGTGAGTTTGTCCTCTGGCCACCACCCCCAGTCCAACGGGCAGTGCGAGCGGACGAACCAGGAACTGGAGGCCGCTCTGCGCTGCGTCACATCCTCCAATCCTTCCTCCTGGAGCGCCCATCTGCCCTGGATGGAATATGCGCACAACGCCACTTTGTCATCGGCGATCGGGATGTCCCCTTTCCGGGCATCACTTGGGTATGATCCCCCGTTGTTCCCTGAAGAGGAGGGGGAGGCGGCGGTGCCTTCCATCCAGGCCCATCTCAGGCATTGTCGGCGCATATGGACGACGGTGTGCCGTGCGCTTTTACGCACGGCTGAGCGTAACATCAGGGCGGCTAATCGCCACAGGAGGGCCGCTCCGCGCTATCAGGTGGGTCAACAAGTCTGGCTGTCTACGCGGGATATCAACCTGAAGGCCGAGAGGAAGAAGCTGGCTCGACGTTTCATTGGTTCCTTCCCCATCACGAAAATCATCAACCCGGTGGCTGTGCGTCTGGCTCTCCCCCCCTCCCTCCGCATCTGCCCGATGTTCCATGTTTCCCGTATTAAGCCTTGGACTCCCGCCGCCGAGGTCGCGGGCTGCAATACCTGGTGGATTGGGAGGGGTATGGCCCCGAATGGAGGTCCTGGGTGCGTCCATCGTTCGTGCTGGACAAACGCCTCATCTCGGAGTTCCATCTGATGCACTCAGGTAAGCCAGCGCTGGGAGGCGCTGCTCGGGAGGGGGGGGGAGTACTGTCACAGCTCACTCTTGCCCATCTCCAGCTCCAGCTGTGAACACACCTGCGCCTCATCAAGCCCGGGCTATTTAGCCCGCTCTGCCCTGTGCTTCAGCCTGGAGTCGTCTGCTCATCAGAGATCGTGCTACCCACACTCACCTTCTCCTCGACGCTCCTAAAGACCCTCAACCATCGCTTCCCACGTAAGCCATCTTCCTATCTCTCACCTTTTCTCCAGTCCTTCTCCCCTGTGCACAGGTGGATTCCCTGGATGCGGAACCTCTCCTCGTCGGCTCCTCTCTCACCCGCTGCGCCGAGCACGCATTGGAGCGCTGTCCTCCAGGCAGGAGACCTGCGGCTCACCACCAGAAACATCTGCAAGTAAGCCACAGTCCGAGTATTAATTCACCGGGCTTGGCTCGGTGACTAATCTCTCCTCTGCTCTGCCCTAGGGTTGCCTGGCCGTACAGCATGCTGCTCCGCCCTTGGTGCATCCTGTCTTCCAGCAGCACATCCACTCTTGCACTCACACATTCACACACATTCACTATTTAATAAACCTTTGTTGCAATTGACTCGAGCCTGTGTGCATGTTCCCTGGGTCTAAACTCATGTCAAGAATAGCATACCGGTATGGCAAATCGATACATATATGAAGCGGGGGGGGGAGGGGGGCTAAAAAGTTCATAGGGTGACCATGATGCAATGGTCAGCTTTGACCAAATGTGGTCTATTGTATCCATACACTTGACAGTTCGCGCACTCTCAGCTCTACTCCGCCCTCTTGCTCCTCGGCCACTGAAGCACAAATACTACTGGCTCAGCACCTACAGGCATAACTCCTTCTTAGTCAGCCGATGAACATTTCAGCCCCCGTAGCTATCAGTTTAGCCTACTTTGTAAGAATAGCATACTTATGATGCTCCGGTAGGTACATTTAAGCTAACAGAAAAGAATACAAGTTTAATACAGTGCTATGATGTTCTGATAGGTTAATTTACACTGACAGAATGACATACCTATTGTCTAATACAGTGGTCGACCTAAACAAGACAATCAATCCAAGATGGCGCCCACAGTGGTTGCCATGGTGCTTCGCTGAGCTTTTTTTTGTTTGTTTTTGTTTGTCATTTGTGTGTCTGCCTGCTCTTACACCCGTGAAGAGCTACTAAATATCAGGACTTTCACTCCCACGGACCTACTCCCAGTTTTTTTGGCTCCTGCCGCCGATCTGGTTCACTTTTTAGCCCAAAAAGTGAGACGGCGAAAGAGAGGAAGACAAGCGGGCGCCCTGGTGCGGCTTCGCAGGAGAGGCACGCGCATGGCTTTGCCTGGGATCTTTCTGTCCAACATCAACTCTCTTTATAACAAGGTAGATGAACTGAGACTGCTGATGCGATTTAAGGACCTCTCCACCTCGTGTGCCCTCTGCTTCATTGAGACCTGGCTCAAGGAAAAGACACCGGACAGCGCGCTCCTCCTCGAGGGATTTCAGCTGTTTCGTGCAGACCGCGACACGGGGCTCTCTGGCAAGACCACAGGTGGAGGAGTCTGCTTCTACATCAACAGCAGCTGGTGCTCAGATGTATCTGTGATCTCCCAACACTGTTCTCCTGCTCTGGAATATTTATTCATCAACTGCAAGCCATTGTATTCCCCGCGTGAGTTTGCTTCATTCATCCTGGCCGCTGTTTACATCCCGCCCGACGCGGACGTGCGCGAGGCTTAGCGCGCGCTCGCGGATCACATTCAGCAAGCGGAGCGGACTTTCCCAGACTCTCTGGTTATTGTGGTTGGTGACTTTAACCAGAGCAACCTGAGCCACGAACTCCCCCGGTACAAACAGTTTATTAAATGCCCCACCAGAGGAGAGAACACACTGGATCACTGTTACACTACAGTTAAGGACGCGTATCGCGCTGTTCCCTGTGCTGCGCTCGGACTATCTGATCACGTGATGGTCCACCTGATTTCCACATACAGAGACTGAAGCTCACAAAACCTGTTGTGAGCATTATGAGGAAATGGACCAGTGAAGCTGTGGAGGAGCTGCGCACATGCTTGGAAATAACTGACTGGGACATGTTTAAAGGAGCCACGCATGATCTGGATGAGTACACGGACACTGTGACCTCATATATCCACTTTTGTGAGGAAAACATTCTTCCATCACGCACCAGGGTGAGTTACTCCAACGACAAGCCCTGGTTCACAGCTAAGCTCAGACAGATCAGGAAGGAGAAGGAAGCAGCATTGAAAAGTGGAGACAGGGACTGCTACAGGGAGGTCAAATACCGGTTTAGCAGAGAGCTGAGGAGAGCTACATCTGTGTATTCTGAGAGACTCCAGCAGCAGTTCACTGCTAACGACTCTGCTTCTGTGTGGAGAGGACTGAGGCAAATCACCAACTATCAGCCTCAGGCTTCTAAGGGACAGGATGACAAAGCCCTTTGTCAAAGACTGTCCCAACACTATGCCCGTTTTGACACCTCGTCAGCTGTGTCCAACTCCCCCCCCTCCCCCCAGCGCCACTGCCTCCATGGTCCCCACTTCATCAAAGGCGCCCCCCCCCCCCGCCCTTGCCATCAGTGAGCAGGACGTGCACCGACAGTTCTCCAGACTGAGCCCGCGCAAGGCCCCCGGTCCGGATGGCGTGTCTCCCTCCACCCTGAGACACTGTGCGGAGGAGCTGACTCCTGTCTTCACAGACATTTTTAACACCTCCCTGAAGTCATGCCACGTGCCGGCCTGCCTCAAAACCTCTACCATCATCCCTGTCCCCAAGAAGCCACGGATCATTGGACTTAACGACTACAGACCTGTAGCGCTCACCTCTGTAGTCATGAAGTCCTTTGAGCGCCTGGTCCTGCCCCACCTCAAGACCATCACCACTCCCCTCCTGGACCCGCTGCAGTTCGCCTACAGAGCCAACAGGTCTGTGGATGACGGAGTCAACCTGGCCCTCCACTCCATCCTGCAGCACCTGGACTCCCCGGGAGCCTACGTCAGGATCCTGTTTGTGGACTTCAGCTCTGCATTCAATACCATCCGCCCCGCTCTGCTCCAGGACAAGCTGTCCCTGCCCAACGTGCCTGACTCCCTCTGCAGGTGGATCACCAACTTCCTGATGGACCGGAGGCAGCATGTGCGGCTGGGAAAGACTGTCTCAGACTCTGTCAGCATCAGCACCGGATCACCCCAGGGCTGTGTACTTTCCCCCCTGCTCTTCTCCCTGTACACCAACTCCTGCACCTCCAGCCACCAGTCTGTCAAGCTGATCAAGTTTGCGGACGACACCACCCTCATCGGGCTCATTTCCAACGGCGACAAGTCCGTCTACAGGAGAGAGGTGGCCCAGCTGGCGTCCTGGTGCAGCCACAACAATCTGCAGCTGAACGCTCTGAAGACAGTGGACTTCAGAAAAGTCACAGCCCCTCTGCCCCCCCTTACCCTCACAGACTCTCCCATCACCACTGCGGATTCCTTCCGCTTCCTGGGCACCACCATCACCCAGGACCTCAAGTAGGAGCCGACCATCAGCTCCCTCATCAAAAAGGCCCAGCAGAGGATGTTCTTCCTGCGGCAGCTGAGGAAGCTCAAGCTACCCACCAAGATGTTGGTGCAGTTCTACACGGCCATCATCGAGTCCATCCTCACCACCTCCATCACCGTGTGGTATGCAGGAGCCACCGCCAGGGACAGATTAAGACTAAGACTGCAGCGCGTTGTGCGCGCTGCTGAGAAGGTGATCGGCTGCAAGCTCCCATCCCTCCAGGACCTGTACATCTCCAGGACCCGGAGGCGTGCAGGTGAGATCATAGCCGACCCTTCACACCCTGGACATGCACTGTTTGCCCCCCTCCCCTCAGGCAGAAGACTTCGGTCCATTCAGACTAAAACCTCCTGCTACATGAACAGCTTCTTCCCCTCTGCCGTCAGACTGCTGAACACTAAGTGACTTATTAGGCTCTCGTGCACTGCGTACAGCAGCTCAACCGGACTCATGACAATTATCACTGTTTTCTTTTTGCACTACCGACTGCACTATGTGGAACTCCACAATATCTGCTGCTTGTTAATATATTTAAAAATTGCATAGATTAGTATTACTTATTCATATTCTACCTTTTATTGCATGCATAGTTTTTTATTTTTATCTTTAGTGCTACTCCATGTTTAATGTTGCAGCATTGCACCGAGACAAATTCCTAGTTTGTGTACTACATGAACAATGGCAATAAATCTCATTCTGATTCTGATTCTGATTCAATCATACATTCAAATATGAAAAAACCTTGGATGCCGATAAAATTATAGTTACACAAAAACAATCTATATACCACTAATTTTCTTCAGTACAATAGTTTTTTTTAATGATCTATATAGAGGGTATGCGTATGATGTCGCTGAACGGAGCTCATCCATCCATCCATCTTCTATCGCTTTTCCAGAGGTACGGGTCGCGGAGGCAGCAGTTCAAGCAGAGAAGCCCAGACTTCCCTCTCCCCAGCCGCCTGCTCCAGCTCTTCAGAGAGGATACCAAGGCGTTCCCAGACCAGCTGGGAGACATAGTCTCTCAAACGAGTCCTGGGTCTGCTCCGGGGTCTCCTCCCAGTGGGACGTGCCTGAAACACCTCAAGCGGGAGGTGTCCAGGAGGCATCCTGATCAGATGCCCAAACCACCTCAACTGGTTCCTTTCAATGTGGAGGAGCAGCAGTTCTACTCTGAGCCTCTACCGGATGACTGAGCTCCTCACCCTATCTCTGAGGGTGAGTCTAGCGATCCTACGAAGAAAACTCATTTCAGCCGCTTGAATCCGCGATCTCATTCTTTCAGTCATTACCCAAAACTCGTGACCATAGGTGAGGGTAGGGACGTAGATTGACTGGTAAATCGACAGCTTTGCCTTAGAGCTCAGCTCCCTCTTCACCACAACAGACTGGTACAACGTCCGCATCATTGCAGATGCTGCTCCGATCCGTCTGTCAATCTCTTGCTCCATTCTCCCCTCACTCGTGAATAAGACCCCAAGATACTTAAACTCCTCCACTTGGGGCAGGAGCCTGTCCCCAACCCAGAGAGGACAATCCACCTTTTTCCGGCTGAGGACCATGGACTCGGACTTGGAGGTATTGATTCTCATCCCAGCCACTTCGCATTCAGCGGCGAACCATCCCAGTAAGAACTGTAGGTCATTGCTGGATGAAGCCAGCAGGACAACATCATCTGCAAACAATAGAGATGAGATCTTGGGGTCGCCAAGCATGACACCCTCCGTTCCTTGGCTGTGCCTAGAAATCCTGTCCATAAAAATTATGAACAGGATTGGTGACAAAGGGCAGCCCTGGTGGAGTCCAATTCTCATTTTCAAGTCTCATTCTCTGGGAATGAGTCCGATTGAGTGTTGGCAATATGAACCAAACTCTCGCAATGGTTGTACAGAGGCCGAATATATTGTAACAACAAGCCCAATACCCCATACTCCCAAAGCACCCCCCACAAAAAAAAAAAAAACTTACGAGGGATGCAGTCAAATGCCTTCTCCAAGTCCACAAAACACATGTGAACTGGTTGGACAAACTCCCACGAACCCTCGAGAATTCTCGAGAGGGTAAAGAGCTGGTCCGATGTGCCACGGCCAGGACGAAAACCACATTGCTCCTCCTGAATCCGAGGTTCGACCAATGGCTGGAATCTCCTCTCCAGTACCTTGGCATAGACTTTCCCAGGGAGGCTGAGGAGTACGATCCCTCTAAAGTTGGAGCACACCCTCCGGTCCCCTTTTATGAAGAGAGGAACTACCACCCCGGTTTGCCATGCCAAAGGCACTGCCCCAGACCTCCATGCAATGTTGCAGAGGCGTGTCAACCATGACAGCCCTACAACATCCAGGGCCTTGAGGTACTCAGGGCAAATCATGTCCACCCCCGGAGCCCGGCCACCAAATAGATTTTTAACCACCTTGGCGACCTCAGCCCCTGTGGTAGGCGAGTCATCCCCTTTGTCCACAAGCCCTGCTTCCTCTGTGGAAGGCGTATCAGTGGGATTGAGGAGCTCCTCGAAGTATTCCTTCTACCACCCGAAGATATCCCCAGTTGAAGTCAACAGCATCCCATCCGCACCATACACAGTGTGGACAGGGAGCTGCTTCCCCCTCCTGAGCCACCGGACAGTTTGCCAGAATCTCTTCGAGGCCGTCCAAAAGTCTTGTTCCATGGCCTCACCAAGCTCCTCCCATACCTAAGTTTTTGCTTCAGCAACCACCTGAGCTGCGCTCCTATTGGCCTGCCGGTACACCTCAGCTTCTTCGGGAGTCCCACAAGCCAACCAAGCTTGATGGGACTCCTTCTTCAGCTTAATGGCCCCCCATCACCACTGGTGTCCACTACTTGGTTCGGGGGTTGCCACCACGAGATGCCCCGACGACCTTGCGGCTGCAGCTCTGGGCGACTGCTTCAACAATGGAGGTGGTGAACATAGCCCATTCAGACTCCATGTCTCCAGACTCCCTCGGAATGTGGTTAGAGTTCTTCTGGAGGTGGGAGTTGAAGACTTCCTGGACAGGGGCCTCAGCCAGAGGTTCCCAGCACACCCTCACTATACGTTTGGGTCTACCAGGTCTGAATGGCATCCTCCCCTGCCATCGGATCCAACTCACCACCAGGTGGTGATCAGTTGACAGCTCTGCACCTCTCTTTACCCGAGTGTCCATGACGTACGGTCGCAGGTCTGATGACACAATAACAAAATCAGTCATTGACCTGCGACCTAGGGTGTCTTGGTGCCAAGTGCACATATGGACACCCTTATGCACGGAACTCATGTCAGTTAAAAAACACTGAGTGGCAAAAATGAGTGGCAGCATTAAGGTGTATGCAGCAAAACACAAAAAATACACACAATATTGACTCACGGCAGTACACAGAGTACCTGCTTGTATTGTGGAGAGCTAACCTTACCATTCTATCTCAATTAATTGGCAAAAAATTAAATAATTAAATGTTCTGAATCAGTTCTTCACTTACCATATGCTCCTTGGTTTTTACCCACACATCACTACAGTCAAGTAAATGGTGTGGTATTAACATTTAAAGTAAAAAAAAAAAAAAGTATTCTGTGCACTGCTGTGCACAGAATAATAAATATTTTGTGTGATTTTTATGTTTTGCTGCAAACAAAATAAAGCTGTCACATGTGATTTCCACTCAGTGCTGTGTTGCTATGGTAACTGTCCTATAATTGCCAAGAATTCTGTTCCAATGCATCCCCTCTATAGCACTTATTTTCTCCAGTACAATAGCGTTTTTTTACATTTCTTTTACATTTAAGTTAACTGCACTCTAACTACAGTTATACAGTGGTGTGAAAAAGTGTTTGCCCCCTTCCTGATATCTCATTTTTTGTATGTTTGTCACACTTAAATGTTTCAGATCATCAAACAAATTTAAATATTAGACAAAAATAACACAAGTAAGCATAAAATGCAGTTTTAAATGAAGGTGTTTATTATTAAGGGTAAAAGAAAATCCAAACCTACATGGCCCTGTGTGGAAAAAGTGATTGCCCTCTAAAACTAATAACTCTGTAGCTAATAACTAGCTACAGAGACAGCATCTGGGAACCTAGAGACTGCAACCACCATCATGCCTGCTGCAGGGCCCACCATGGCAGAGTCACTCAGCAAGCCGGACCTCCAGCAGACCGGGTCCAAGACGTTGTCATCAGGATCAATGGAGTCCTGGATGGTGGTGGAGCTCGAGTGCAGGCAAGTAATCTCTCTTGTGTTTCTCATGTCAGTTTTAGAGAGATCTTGCCTGGCTCTTGGGGAGGAGAGTCAGGGGCAGCTCTCAGCTGCATCTGAACTCACCTCGCCAGGCTCAGCCGCTGCCGGCAAACCTAACTGCTTTTCCTCTCCTGTCATCCCTGAGCTCCTTCCTAGGGTCGCCGGAGAGGATCCACCGCTACCAGGGGTCTCCGCGGATGACTATGACGAGGGTCCAGCCTCCCCGGTGGAGGCTGACGTAGGTGCAGCACCTCCCGAGCCTACAGAACCATCGCATTCTGGATCGCCGGAGTCCTGGATGGCGGTGGAGCACGAGTTCAGGCAAGTGTGCTCCATGTCTCTTTTGCCCATGTTGAAGTCACACTGCCCGACTCTTGGTGAGGAGGGCCAGGGGCAGCTCGCTGCTGCTTCCAGGCCCACCTCACCGGGCTCTGCCGCTGCCGGCAACCCTGAATCAGTCTCTCTCTCTCTCTCTCTCTCTCTCTCGTGCGCATGCGTGGGCGTTTGTGGGAGCAGGGGTGTGGAGTGGTGTCGAGTGAGTACTTTAAACTTTGTATTTTCTAACTTTTTCTCTATCTTGTGTGTTTGAGGTGTGTGTGTTTAATATAGTGGGTTGAGTGTGTGTGTGCTGGGGTGTGAGTGTTGGAGTGAGTGTGTTGGGGAACGGTAGCTTCTGCTGCCGGTTTTTCCCAGCCGGCATCATGCCGGTGATTGATGGTGGTGTGGAGTTTGAGCGCTTAACCCGGCGTCATGGTGTGAGAATCCTCCCGACAGTTCCCTGTTCTGTGGTGGAGGCCAGCCTCGCTGTAGGACAGGTGGTTGGGCATGGCAGCATAAAATCAGCATCGAGGATGAACAGCGCAATTGTGATCTTTCTGGATTCGACTGAGAAAGCTGATCAGGTGGTGGCACAGGGAGTGGTCATAGGTGACACTTTTACTCCCGTTTTACCGCTGGCGAATCCGTCTAGGAGGATCACCATCTCAAACGCTCCTCCTTTCGTTAAAAATGATCAGCTGATTAGAGAGTTGTCCCGTTTTGGCCAGGTTGTGTCCCCTATCAGAATGGTCTCTCTGGGTAGTAAATCACCCCTGCTGAAGCATGTTGTATGTCATAGGAGGCAGTGTTTCATGGTGTTGAAAGACAGCTCTGCTGAACTGAACGCGTCTTTTAATTTCAGGATTGATGGCTTTAGCTACTTGGTGTTTGCAACATCTGAAACCATGAAGTGTTTTGCGTGTGGCGCAGAAGGCCATCTTATTAGGTCATGTCCTGAAAAGGCGAACACAAAGAGCACTGGCGGTAAGAAAGGTGACGCCGCTGTTTCTGGTGGTCCGGAGGGTAGCGCTACATGTGGTGCGGCGGATGCCGCTGCGGCGCCCGCTTCTGCTGGGGCGGTCGTGGCCGCGACTGCGGCCGCATCCGCGTCCGCGGCCGCGTCTGCGGCCGCGTCCGCTTCTACTTCTGCGGGGGCGTCCGCGTCCGCGTCCGCGTCCGCGTCCGCGTCCGCGTCCGCTTGTGCTGGGGCGGCCGCGGCCGCCTCTGCTGGGGTGGCCGCGGCGGGCGCGGTAGTTGTCCCCCCAAACAGTGATGGTGGGGAATTTCTGTCTGGCGGCAGCTCTGATCATTGTGACGAGCCTGTCGCCCGGGGTAAACAGGTGGAGGGTGTAAGTAAAAGTGCAGTTAAACGAAGGAACGTGAATGAACAGACTTTGCAGGCGGGGGAGGAGCGGTTTGAGGCTGTAGCGGACACACAGAGCAAACACTGCATGACAAACGTTGCGTTTCATGAAGAAATGCAGGAATGTAGTTTTGTTGAAGAGGATCCTTTTAAAGCTGCACAAAAAAGGAAAAGTGCGGAAAACTTGCAGAGCTCTGCTAAATCTAGTAGGGTTGGGAATTTAGATTTGCTGAATGAGAGCGCTTCTGACGAAAGTGGAGATGAGTCTGAACTGATGCAGACGCAGACGCAGGAGGAGCAAAGCTCCTATTGTTTTACTAAAATTAGACAATTTCTCCAGGTGACTAAGGGGAGCAGAGCTGTGAAAGTGGAAAATTACTTTCCAGATCTGGAGTTATTTGTGGCATCAGCTCGCAAGCTGATGAAACCGAATGATGGGAATGAGACTTTTACTGATCAGGAAATTTTTCGTTTAAAGAAACTGGTTGTCAAACTGAAATCACAAATTACTAACAGTCATGTTGACTCTTAGTTTGTTTCTTCCCTTTTATGCTATGTGTGTGTTTTTTTACTGTACCTTATTTTTATCCTTTTTAATGCCCCACCTTAGAATTGGCACTCTTAATATAAACGGGGCCAGGGATGATGTAAAAAGGGCCTCTTTATACAAGCTTTTTAATTTAAAGGCACTTGACGTGCTGATGGTCCAGGAGACTCACAGCACTGTAGACATTGAGTGCCAGTGGAGAAAAGAGTGGGATGGCTGCATTTTTTTTAGCCACAAATCCAATAATAGTGGAGGGGTGGCTGTACTTTTCTCTCGGGGTTGTGTGCCTGTCTCTTATGAGGTAGAAGAGGTGGTGAAAGGACATGTACTCTTGCTAAAGGTACAGCTTGAAAACGTAAACTTGGTTCTTATAAACGTGTATGTGCCAACCCAGAGAGCAGAAAGGATCAGGGTCTTTAATATGCTATCAGATACGGTTAGATCCTGTAATCCAAATAGTTTTTTATTTCTGGGGGGTGATTTTAACTGTACATTAAACCACAGACTGGACAGGAACCATCAGGAACCTCACCCTGCTTCTGCCAATAGGCTGAGGGAACTAGTGAAGGCGCATGAAATGGCCGATGTGTGGAGATCACATCATGGGGACCAGAGGCAGTACACCTGGAGCCATGCTAAAGATAACCTCTTATCTATGGCTAGGTTAGACCGTTTCTATGGTTTTAAACACCAAATGAGTGTTTTTAAAAATAGTTGTATCTGTCCTGTTGGTTTCACTGATCACTGCCTGCTGATTTGTTCTGTTTTCATTGAAAATGTAAAGTGTAAGAGTGCTTTTTGGCATTTTAATAATACACTTTTAAATGATGTGTTTTTTAAGGGAGTTTTTCATGATGTATGGAAGTCACACAGGGAACAAAAACCCTCTTTTAGTTCTCTCCAATTGTGGTGGGATTTTGGTAAGGCCCAGATAAAACAACTCTGCCAACAGTACACTCAAAATGTCACTCGTAGCTTGACCCAATCCTTGAAAGTTCTGGAGACTGAGGTGGTAGAACTAGAGGAGTTGCTCAGTTCTACAGGAAAACAGGAGCACTTAGAGGCTCTCAAGTCAAAAAGGTCAGCCTTGGCTAGCTTGCTAGGGGTCACCGCACAGGGTGCTCTGGTCCGCTCACGCTACATGGATGTAGCTCTGATGGACTCGCCCTCCCAGTACTTTTTTGGACTGGAGGGGAAAAATGGACAGAGAAAGCTCATTCACTCCTTGTTGGGCGATGACGGGAGAACAATCTCCACAGCAGCAGAGATCAGGAAACACGCTGCTAGCTTTTACAGTGAATTGTTTAGAGCAGAGTGGAGGGAGGACACGTCACTGGGCCAGGTTTTCCTTGATGGTCTTCCAGTGCTCTCAGAGGACCTTGTTGCCGGCTTGGATGCTCCACTGTCTCTGTCTGAGCTGCATACGGCGCTAATGAGCCTCCAGAATGGAAAATCACCAGGCATAGATGGTCTCTCTGTGGACTTTTTTAAGGAATTCTGGCCCCTGCTTGGTCCAGACCTGCTGGAGGTTCTCCAAGATAGCTTGGAAAGGGGGACCCTACCCACGACCTGCAGGAGGGCCATCATCACACTGTTGCCAAAAAAGGGGGACCTCCAGAGCCTAAAGAACTGGAGGCCAGTCTCTCTGCTCTGCACAGACTACAAGATTCTCTCAAAAGCTCTGGCCCGAAGACTGAGAAAGGTGATGAGCGAGCTCATTCATGTAGACCAGACTTACTGTGTGCCTGGCAGGCTGATTAGTGACAACGTCACTTTAATTCGGGATATTTTGGAGGTCTCTGGTTCATTGGCGGTAGAAACTGGTTTGATTTCAATTGACCAGGAAAAGGCGTTTGATCGGGTTGAACACCAATATTTATGGACAGTTTTAACAGCTTTTGGGTTCAGCCCAGGCTTCATAGCCAGGATACGGGTCTTGTACAGTGACATTGAGAGTGTGCTGAAGATAAATGGGGGCCTGTCTGCCCCTTTAAAAGTCCAGAGGGGGGTTCGGCTGCCCTCTCTCAGGGATGCTGTACTCCCTCGCCATAGAGCCTTTGCTTCACTGCCTGAGAAGGGATCTATCAGGAGTTACTTTTCCTGGCTGTGACACCACGTTCAAGCTGTCGGCCTATGCAGATGATGTAGTCATTCTGCTAAACAAGCAGAGTGACATTGACGTTCTGGTTAGGAATGTCAATCTTTTTGGCCAACTTTCCTCTGCAAAGATAAACTGGGGAAAAAGCGAGGCTCTGATGGTGGGGGAGAAACTAGAAAATCAGCTTACGCTGCCGGGTGGGTTGATTTGGAAAAAAGGAGGTTTTAAGTATCTTGGTGTCTTTATTGGAAATCAGCAGTTTGAGCAAAAAAATTGGGATGGGGTCATAGAGAAAATTAACGGGAGACTAAACAAGTGGAAGTGGCTAATGCCAAGAATATCTTTTAGAGGAAGAGTGCTCATTTTAAATAATCTTGTTTCCTCATCCCTGTGGCACCGCCTCATGTGCATGGACCCCCCTGCTGGTTTGTTGTCCAAAATTCAGTCTGTTTTGGTGGACTTTTTTTGGGGGGGTGGACTCCACTGGGTTCCTCAAGCCCTGTTATTTCTTCCCAAAGAGGAGGGGGGGCAAGGAGTGATTCATTTAGCTAGTAGAGGTGCTGCTTTTAGACTGACTTTCATACAGAGACTGCTGACGGGCCCCCAGGACCTGGTATGGAGGCCTTTGGCCTGTGTTATTTTACAGAGAGTCCTTGGGCTTGGGCTAGACCTCCCTGTGTTTTTAATGGATTTTAAGAACTCTAATGCACTGTCTTTACCCAGTTTTTACCGCAGTCTCTTTTCAGTGTGGACTCTTTTTAAAAAACAAAGAGGGCCATGCGATTCCCTCTACTGGTTGTTGAGGGAGCCGCTGGTTTTTGGTGGTCGCCTTGGTGTCCTGCCGGGAGTTGGAAGGACCTTCCTTGATAGGCTGTGTTCCAGGAACATTCTCACTCTGAAGCAAGTGGTGGAACTGGCTGGTCCTGGCCTCAACAACGCCTCAGCTTTAGCAGCTCATCTTGGTGTCAGGTCGATTCGTTTCATCGATGGTCTTCTTGCACACTGGAAACAGGAGCTTCATGGACTTGAGCACTCCCTACTCTTGGACTTTAGCAATGGCACGCTGCAGCCAGAAAGCACTGACCCCTTTCCCTCTCTCACGCTCTATATGGACTTTGACGTCGCTCCTTGCTCCTTACTGGCATTCTGTGCTCCCACTGGTGTGGACTTTGGAGGAGCCAGTGGTAAGGCACTCTACAGACTGGTGGTGATGGCACTCAACAAGGACCGATTGAACACCTGTGTGGACACTCCTTGGAGAGCCTATTTTAAACTAGGAAAAGGGCATCGGCCTGCCTGGAGGGCTCTTTACAAAGCCCCTCTCCCTAAGAGGCATGGAGACTTACAGTGGAGGGTCCTGCATGGTATTATAGCTGTCAATGCTTTTGTTTCTGTGATTAACAGCAGTGTCAGTGATCAGTGTGTTTTTTGTTCCTCTAGGGAGACTGTTTTTCATTGTTTTATTGAATGTCAGCGCCTGAGTGGCCTCTTTGAACTTCTCACAAAACTTTTTCATTTTTTTAAGGAAGTTTTCTCTAAGCAGGTTTTCATTTGTGGTTTTATGTACAATCGTCGTTTTAAGCAGAAGTGTCAACTACTGAACTTTGTTTTAGGACAGGCAAAGTTGGCTATCTATGTAAGCCGGAGAAGAAAACTTGAAAATGTTGAGAATGATGTTGATGTCAAAATTTTATTTGTGAGGCTACTTAAAGCCAGAATCAGGCTGGACTTTCAGTTTTTTATGGGGAATGGGGATGTGGAAGGTTTCAGGACCCTCTGGTCCCTGGAGAATGTCCTCTGTTCAGTTCATGATGGACAGCTTTTTTTTGGGCGTTTTTTGGGGGATTAATTTTCTGTGTAACATAGCATGATATAGAAATTGTATTGACTGATGGACAAGTGTGTTTATTAAAGATCTTTTAAAAATCAAAATCTCTCTCTCTCTCTCTCTCTCTCTCTCTCTCTCTCTCTCTCTCTCTCTCTCTCTCTCTCTCTCTCTCTCTCTCTCTCTCTCTCTCTCTCTCTCTCTCTCTCTCTCTCTCTCTCTCTCTCTCTCTGGTTTCGGAGTTCCCTGCCAGGATTGCTGGAGAGCAGCTATCGCCATCTGAGGCTGCTAAGGATCCAGGTTCACTGTCTGTGTTTGCTGCGGAGGTTGCCATGGATGTTGCTGGGTCCCAGCCGGGTTCCACCGCAGGGGCAGCAGAGCTCCAGCTGGAGTCCACCGCTGGTGTAGCAGAGCTCCAGCTGGAGACCACCGCGGGTGCAGCGGTGCTCCAGCCGGAGTCCACCGCAGGTGCAGCAGAGCTCCAGCCTGACTCCACCACGGGTGCAATAGAGCTCCAGCTGGAGTCCACCATGGGTGCAGCGGAGCTCCAGCCAGAGTCCACCGTGGGTGCAGCATCGTCCCGGACTGGGACCATTGTGGGTGCAACTGTCCCTCAGCTTGAGGCTACGGGGGGCAGGATGATCCCCCTCTCGTCGCTGTCCGATGACGTCGGGGTTCCCCCTTCCCTGCTTCTTCTCCCTGTTTTGAGTTTTCCCATGGGGAGACCGCCTCCTGGGCCGCCTCTGTTGGACTGGTGGCTCAAGGATCCAGGCCGTTCGCCTGGTAAACTGTGTTATGGGGCTGGGGGCAAAAACGTGCTGGTACATGAGTGAGCGCAGTGGACACATTCATGTGCAAACCCTATGCAGAGGGTGAGCGCTGACTGAGCGCATGCAGCCCCAAAAAAGTGAACGCAAATACAAGAACGCAGTGGTCACAGTGAACTGCACATGTGCCAGGTAACTCCCGTCATCCCGAAGGGGGAAGTATTGAGCAATCTGCCGCCTATTTGCCTCTGTTTTCCTCCTCTGCCGCTAACAATAACAACAACAAAAGCTCCTGTTCGTCCTCATTGTCATCATAATATTCACTTACCTCCATCACTTCTGTTATTTTCTAAAAACAGTCTGCCACTGTGGTCTTCTTTTGTGTTGGGATTGCAGCTGTTCAAATGTTTGGTGGCTCTTGGTTGTTACCAACAGTACAGGCATGTGAACTGCAGATTATTTTCACTTTCCATGTGCGAAACACCACTCTGAATATTGCCATGCATGCAAACTCAGTCAACAGAACGCAAACGTTTTCCCCTCAGAGGGACTATGATTAGGCCTTAAGCCTAATTCATGCAGCATTTCCCCTCTGGTCCGCATGTGCTTTGGATGAGCCCGGTGTGCACGCGATGTTGTGCATCCTCTCTTTTTTTGTCTACCAGGCCAAGCAGTTGACGCATGCGCACAACTGTTATTTATAGTTTCGCCCCCAGCTCTATGGGGAGCGCAAATGTGCTAACACACCAGTTTGTTCACTGGCTATAAAACACGAGAGTGACACACATTTTTTTGTAGCAACAACAATGGCGTCGTTTCAAGGAAAAGGAGGAATTACCGTTTTCTAGTGCTCTTCTCCGCTCAAGCTGCTGCTGTTACTGCAAAAGGATTCATGTATGTTTACTCTCGTCTTACGGATCCTCATTGTCTTCCTCGTGTACTTTGTCTTTGTATGCCGTGCTGGTAGTGTCATCTTGTGAATGGGGCATTCAGTCTTGCGCATACTCTGTCAACGCATTCAGTTCATGGGCAGGCCACACGGTCACAAAATTTGGGCTGCACGTGGTCGTCCGCAGTAGAGCACTGCGTACACTAGTGAAGTGGAGATGATGACGTAAATTTTGTCACATGAGGTTTCCGGTTGCATGTACGCAGACAGCGGAGGTACAGCAAGAATCCAGCTTTAACCCAGGGAAAGCTGTTCTGATAGGTATGCCAAAATGTCAGAACACTGGGCTCCCAGCCCCCTTATTGATAACCTTATTCATAACCCCCTTATGATTGATCGTCACTTCCTTGTGGTAATGTATCGTCACTTCCTGTTTTGCTGTCTGTCTGTGTGGTTTGCTCTCCTCACTCTCCTGAGCTTTGGGTTAGCCACTAGCGATGGCTACTAGCTCTCCTTCCTCTCCTCTTCTGGTGTGCTCTCTCTGTCAGATGTTTAGCTACACCTCTGCCTCTGTTAGTGATAACGGTAAATGTAATAAATGTTGTCTTTTTGAGGCGCTCGAGGCGAGGTTGTCTGATTTGGAATCCCGGCTCCGCTGCATTGAAACACCGTCTGCGCCAGTTACTCTTGACCGACGCCCCTTAGCTGCAGCGGAGCTAGCTAGCTTAGGCCCCCCTGTTAGTGGTCCTCCGGCTCTCCTCAGCAACGAGGAGACTGGGTGGGTGACGGTGAGAAGGAAGCCTAGTCGCAAAGCCCCGGTACACCACCAACCTGTTCACGTTTCTAATCGTTTTTCCCCGCTCAGCGACACACCCGCTGAGGAAAAAACTCTGATCATTGGCGACTCTGTAGTCAGAAACGTGAACCTAGAGACTCCAGCGGCCATAGTCAAATGCATTCCTGGGGCCAGAGCAGGCGACATCGAGTCAAATTTGAAAATGCTGGCTAAAAGTAACTGTAAATACTCCACAATTGTTATTCACGCTGGCATTAATGACATCCGTCTCCGGCAGTCGGAAGTCACGAAACTTAATGTAGAATCGGTGTGTGACTTTGCAAAAACGATGTCAGCCACTGTAGTATTCTCTGGGCCCCTCTCCAATCTGACCAGTGATGACATGTTTAGCCGCTCGTCATCCTTGAACCGCTGGCTGTCTGTGTGGTGTCCTGCAAATAACGTGGGCTACATTGACAATTGGAGCTCTTTTTGGGGAAAACCTGGTCTTATGAGACGAGACAGCATTCATCCCACTTTGGATGGTGCTTCTCATTTATCTAACAATCTGGCATCTTTTTTATCCAAATTTCCAAAACCCTGACTACTCAGAGTTGGGACCAGGAAGCAGAGTCGCAGTCTTACACGCCTCTCTGCAGCTCCTCTTCATCTGCCACCCCTCAACTTAGCCCCTGTCTTCCCCATCACAGAATCATTGTCTGCTCCCTCGAAAGTAAATAAAAATATAATATATAAGCATCCCAAAGTGATTAAGCAAAATATTGGTAAAACTCAAATTAAACATAAAGCCTCTAAATTGAATGATTTGGCCTCTGTTCCTCCTCATAATTTAAAAATTAAATGTGGTTTATTAAATATTAGGTCTCTAACTCCCAAGTCTCTGTTAGTCCATGATCTGTTAATTGATCATCAGATTGATTTAATTTCCCTTACAGAGACTTGGTTAGGGCAAGAGGATTATGTTGGTTTAAATGAATCAACTCCCTCTGGTTATTTAAACTGTCAAAATCCCAGAAGTTCTGGTCGTGGAGGAGGAGTAGCAACAATTTACCATTCCAAATTACTAGTTAATGTAAAGCAAAAAACATGTTATAATTCCTTTGAGGGCCTGGTCCTCAGTATTGGGCACTTTAACAATTTTAGGTTAAACCCAATTTTATTTGCCATAGTTTATCGTCCTCCATCAACCTACTCAGAATTTTTATCCGAATTTGCTGATTTCTTAGATTGGACTTTAATATACATGCGGATGTAGATAGTGACTGCCTTAATGTGGCATTTAATTCAATATTAGACTCGACTGGGTTTTCTCAGAAAGTAGGAAATTCTACTCATTACCTCCACCATACATTGGACCTTGTTCTGACATATGGCATAGAAATAGAAAATCTTGTAGTGTCTCCTCATAACCCTGTACTGTCAGACCATTGTCTGTTAACCTTTGATTTTACTATTTCTGACTATTTGGCTCCTAAAGAAAAATATTATTACAGTAGATGCCTCTCAGATGATGCTGTTACCAAATTTATGCAGATTGTTTCCTCTATGCCATGTGTCAACACAACGGAAATAAGCTATAGACAGCTTGCTCCTTCTGTAATTGATAACATGGTGGATAGTGTTTCAGCTTCTCTGCATCAGACTCTAGACTTGGTGGCCCCCTTAAAAAAGAAAAAAGTCTAATCAGAGATTTCTAACTCCTTGGTTCAACACAGAAACTCGTAGCTTAAAACAGAAGACTCGTCAATTAGAAAGAAAATGGCACTCCACTAATTTAGATGAAATCTATTTAGCTTGGAGAAATCATCTTTTAATTTATAAAAAATCTCTTAGAAAAGCTAGAACGAGTTATTACTCTGCATTAATAGAAGAGAACAAGAATAATCCCAGGTTTCTTTTCAGCACTGTAGCCAGGTTGACAAAGAGTCAGGACTCTGTCAATCCTAGCATTCCCTTAGAGCTTACTAGTCAGGACTTTATGAACTTTTTCAATAATAAAATTTCATCCATCAGAGATAAAATCAATCAGATTCTTCCCACAGTTAACTTAAATACTGTAACTACTACAACTCCTTCTATTGATGTCTGTCTTGATGAGTTTACTCCAATCGACCTTTGTGAGTTAGACAAAATAGTTTCCTCATCCAAATCTTCAACTTGTCTTTTAGACCCTATTCCTACCAGGTTATTTAAAGAAGTCTTCCCACTTATTGGTAGCTTTATTCTTCATATAATCAATTCTTCATTAACTTTAGGCCATGTACCACAGGCTTTTAAAACGGTTGTAATTAAACCCTTACTCAAAAAGCCAACGCTAGATCCAGGAGCTTTAGCTAACTATAGACCAATCTCTAATCTCCCTTTCATTTCAAAAATCTTAGAAAGAGTTGTTGCTACGCAATTATTTGACCACCTGCAGGGAAATGGTTTACTTGAAGAGTTTCAATCTGGGTTTAGAATCCATCATAGTACTGAAACAGCCTTAGCGAAGGTCACTAACGACCTCCTCATCGCATCTGATAATGGACTGGTTTCTGTACTTGTCCTTTTAGACCTTAGTGCAGCTTTTGATACTATCGATCATAATATTCTACTTGATAGATTAGAACACTATGTTGGACTTAATGGAACTTCATTGCAGTGGTTTAGATCTTATTTATCTGATAGGTTCCAGTTTGTTCATGTAAATAATGAGTTTTCTTTCAACTCAAAGCTCAGTCATGGAGTTCCACAGGGATCTGTGCTAGGCCCTACTCTTTTTATTTTATTTATGCTTTCGTTAGGCAACATTATTAGAAAGCACTGTATACATTTTCATTGTTATGCAGATGACACACAATTATACCTGTCAATGAAGCCAGATGATAGTAATCAATTAGCCAAGTTAGAAGCCTGTCTTAAGGAAATCAAAGCTTGGATGACTTGTAATTTCCTGCTGTTAAATTGAGATAAGACTGAAGTCATTCTTGTTGGTCCAAAAAACCTTAGAATTTTCTTTCCAAATCAAACTTTCAGTTTGGGTGCGGTTACTCTTTCTTTTAATAGCTCTGTGAGGAACCTTGGAATTATTTTTGATCAAGATCTGTCCTTCAATTCACATATTAAATTTGTTTCTAAGACTGCCTTTGATCATTTGCGTAATATTGCGAAGATTAGGAGCATCTTGTCTCAGAGTGATGCTGAGAAACTGATCCACGCTTTTGTTAGCTCGAGATTAGATTATTGTAATTCTTTATTATCAGGCTGTCCTAAAACATCTTTAAAAAGTCTTCAGCTGATCCAAAATGCTGCAGCAAGAGTTTTAACAGGTACTAGAAAGAGAGATCATATCTCTCCGGTTCTGGCCTCCCTTCATTGGCTTCCCATAGAGTTTAGAATTATGTTTAAAATCCTTCTTCTTACTTACAAAGCTCTAAACAATCAGGCTCCTTTTTATTTAAAAGATCTGATGCTACCGTATTATCCTAACAGAGCACTACGCTCCCAAAATGCAGGATTACTTGTAATACCTAGAATCTCCAAAAGTACAATGGGAGGCAGAGCCTTCAGTTATCAAGCTCCTCTCCTGTGGAACCAGCTGGCAATCTGGATTCGGGAGTCAGACTCGATCTCTGTTTTTAAGAATAGGGCTAAAACCTACAATTAGGGAGGGATCATGTGTTTCTGAACCCTCCCTTAGTTATGCTGCTAATAGGTTTAGTCAGCCGGGGGACCTACAGTAATGCACTGGGCCTCACGCTCAATGAAATATTTTTTTTGCTGGTCATTAACATTTGTTTGTTCTCTCCCATAGATTGAGTCCCCATCGTGCTGTTTGCTCTCTACATGTCTGTTCTTTTCATCTTCTCTATCCCCTCACCCCCCAGCCAGTTGCAGCAGATGACTGCTCCTCCCTGAGCCTGGTTCTGCTGGAGGTTTCTTCCTGTTAAAAGGGAGTTTTTCCTCTCCACCGTCGCCAAGTGCTTGCTCACAGGGGATCGCCTGATTGCTGGGGTCTTTCTGCAACTGTGGGGGTTCCCCCTACAGTTGATAGTGCTATGAGATGACTGTTGTTGTGAAATGGCACTATATAAATAAAGTTGAATTGAATTGAATTGAATTATTCAGTCTTTACAGGTGTTTTAGCGTTATTCAATTCAAACTAGCCTCTGAACAGAAAGGACACATTACATAGACGCTGTGTTCAGCTCATTTGTTGAATAAATACACCAGTTGGCTAAATGAGAAGGAGCTTAGTTCATTTATCATCCACCTAAGCCTACACTTTATCTATTTCTTGGTTGAATTAGCTGATTTCTTTCTTTGGTATGACACTGTCAGACTTTCTCTTAACTGACTTTCATCCAATGTAGCAATCAACAAGTGTGCACACACATACACAGACACACACAACCTTCATTAGTACATGCAAATTGGCAAAAAGAGACGCACATACTTTCACACACATGTACGCAGACCTCCTGCTGTGAAGGATTCGGTGATAACCAGTGTTAGGTAGGCAGGTGAGAGGGTCATATGGCAGCAGTGGGAAAAACTGTTATCAACCAACCTCGTTCCCAGACACACACACACATACACTCACATGCACACACACACAGGTTTATCACCCCCTCTCGTTCCCACACACTCACCTTACATCATTACCTGACTACAAGAGCCAATCAGCCAATCGCACCTTGAGGCCGCAGTCAGGTGACCCGATCAGGAAACCCTAGCAGTGGGATGAAGTTACACATGTCCCTGCTCTGATAACAGCTCTCTGTCTATCCCTCTCACCCACTCTCTCTCCCTCGCTTTCCTTTTTCCTCCTCTGCAATTTACAGATTCAGTTTCACCTTTGCTTTCATGCTAAGCTGTTGGATCCCAAAGCCTGAAGAATCTGTGTCTAAGTGTGGGCGTGTGAGTGTGTGTGTTTGGTGTTCTCCGGTTAAACATTTTGACATGTTGGAACAGCCAACAACACAAGCTTGTATATTTTTCCTGAAGATCCCAGATAAAAAAGAAGTGTAGCTTTAACAAATGTTATGTTTATATTGCTGAACACTAATTGTTTTTGTTTATATCAATCCCCTAAAAGCCAGTGGCGAGAACCCGTTACACAGCAAAATATGGGTTTATGGATGTATCAGAATGGATAGGCACATACGCACATTGATAAGTTGTGTAAATAGATAAAAGTTTATATGGTGCAAAAATCAAACTTTCATGATATAGACGTAAAAATATTCACCATGTTTACTTTCTTTATCTCCAAGAAGAACAGTTATCATTTGATAAGGCCCTATCTTCATCTCTATCAGTGAAGATCTTTTTCATACACATATACTGTAGTATTTACATTCATACTTTCATATACTTCTGTCTCTTGTTAATCTGAGGAAACTGTGCCTCTCGCTTCTACTATGCCCACATGTACTATACTGTATTATTTAGCTGAGCAATGAAAAGTATGATATGACCTGTTATTATGGCTGAGTACATTGAAAGTCATGGTCTTGTTACCACTAGAGGGACACAGAAAATGGGATTAAAAGCATGCAGACTTTAACCCTGTGAACTATGTGCAGATATGCAGAAGGTATTAATCTGATACAAGATTTTATGACCATAATCATGCAGAATTAATGTTGAAAGCAAATTCTTGTTATGCAGTAAATATGGGCTTTAGGTGCAAATTTCGATTTTGTAACCTGTCAAATTACATTCACTTATTATAAGCAGTGCTTTTTAAATGTAATTAAATGTAATTGGCCTCATGAACGTAATCATAAATAAATTGCATGTTTTAAAAAACAAAAAAATCCTGTCAACTCTCTAAAGTTTAGAACTCGTGAACATCATAGATTTTTTTTTAAATTTCATTTTTCTGCCATATTGTTACTGTTGTTATTTTAGCTGTTGTTTATCTTTGTGTCTTTAGGCTTTTTTTTGTAAAAAAAGAATGCATCTCTATTATTGATTATGATTGATTAAATTGCTCAGTAATTTACATTTAATTAATGTGCTTTTCCCTTTGGTATTGTCATCAGTGAACACTTTAGACTAAATGTCAGTGGAAGCCATGCTTGCCCAAGGCATTGCACTGTCATCATCCATTTTTCTTGATTTTCATGAACAGTGACAAATTATCATTGTCCTTTTCGACACAAAATATTAAGTAAACATATAATATCTATCTATCAATCATCTATCATCTATCTATCATCTATCTAAACCATGAATGTGCATGCACACCTGACAAAGTGTCCGGAGTTTAACTGTTGCTGTAGAGGAATTTCCCCTGTGGTGACGGTGGATAGTGCAACACTGCAATATGCGGTATTATTGCAAATATTTTTAGGAACCTGTGGTGTTGTAATTTAAACAGGGTTCATAACTTATGTCGCAATCGATGGAAGCTGTGAGAAACTCGGTGCAGCTCCGCTCTCAACTTTATGTGCATGTGTGACAATTGTGCGGAGCTCTAGTCTTTCTAGGCATGAACTGCTGATTCTATTTTAAAAAATGATCATTCTCATAAAGCAGTGGCGGCAACTTCAATATTTCAACTAAAGCATGTGTGGACTGGTTTTAGACTGCAACAACATTCAGCTTATTTAAACAGGACAGCCTCTGTACAGGACCATGCGTGGCTCTTGTCTCCGTGATTTTTGGATTTTTGCCACTGTCCGAAAAATCACGTTCAAACAAGCAATGCATTATGCAGTAGTTGTTTTGCTCTTGGAGCTCAATTGTCAGGATCATACACACTTCGCTCAGAAGGAAATAACACACTTTGTGCCCTGTCAGTGCTTACGGCTGTATTTAGCAAGAAGTCCAAACGCCTCCACCACTAACTGCCTCCTGTCTGGAGAGAGAGTGTCCCTTGTGGTGCTTGCTGCTGCTGCCAGCACCCGGTGCTATGGAAAATTCCACAGTACTGGGGGCTGCCGCCATCAGTACCGGGTGCAAACATGCTGTTGGCAATAAAAATACACTTAACATTTAACAATTTATTTATTAATCAATAGGGGCACATAAGTGAACAACGAGATTTAGCCACACACACAAAAAAAGTGAACACCGCGGTTGTTGCGGTTGCTCGTTATCCTCCGCGGTAGGCTTGTCCATAGCATGGTATTACATAATTGCAGTTATTGCGACAACCCTATCCACGAGTCTCTCTCCAACATATGGTGGGTGGAGTTTAACATCCACAAGTCTGTTTCCAGAATACAGGCACTGTGGATGGATGGGGAGCTGTAGGTACAAGTTACCATTGGGTGCTGGAACACCAAAACTATATTTACAATCGTGAAAAAATTAGGACACCCTGTATAAGCCTGTTTTTTTAATCATATTTGAACATATGGATATTTAATATCAGTGTTATAAATACTGGGAGATTCACGTAATACAACTAAACAATAAAAAGTGAATTAAAGACTTTTTCAAATTTTCTGTAAAATGTAATTCTAAACAAATAGTGAAGAATAAATTAGGACACCCCCCCAATCTTTTTCAGCCCCCCCCCCCCGCACATTCATTCCCACTTAAAATAGCTAAAATAAATGTTAAAAATGCAAATAAAAACAAAAACAAGGTTAGACATAGATATGTGAACATTTCTTAGTAAAGAACTGAATATTTAATGGGGTGTGCTAATTTTTTCACATGACTGTACATTTACTTATATTCATTTTCTTTATTAATCTGCTCATATAACCCCCTAGAGGTGTTTGCCATATGAGGAATCAAGCGCACCCCGCTGCTCTCTCCGCATACCTCTCTCTTCACACTGGTGCTGGACTGTTGTCCCACGGGCAAATGAAAACAGACTGTGCTGCTTAGTCTCCATAATACACTCAGTGAGTGTTGTCGGACATGGAAATGGACGTGTATGGTGCTGGAGGAATCATGCGTAGCTCGACCAAACAGTGGCCGGGTGGACAGCAGGTAAAGCCCGATTTAAGCCCCTTTGTGGAGCTTATGCTCGGAGCATATTGTGCAAATAGGCCAGGGATGGGAAACTGGTGACTCCACCCTCAGTGTGGCCCGCCAGTCCATTTCCAAAAATCTTTTTGTACAGGTCCTTATCCCTTATTCCTTATTTATATCATGGTTGATTGTGTTTCAGACTTCATTCTTAAATGCAATTATAGTGTCCGCCAGCAGAGGGAGTGCTATTCAAAACCTAGGTGACACTCTATGCGAGTGATTTGAGGGAGTGATGTGCACCGGAGTCTGTGTTGATCGGAGCAGCAGTAAAGTAAGCATTAACAGGCTGTAAACAGCAGTAAATATACATGGTAGACTGTTTTCAAACAACAATAAATGCTACAGCTCTACAGTAGTGATGGCCAGCTGAAGCTTCAATGAAGCGCTGAAGCTTTCAAAGCACACATGATTCATTCTAACTAAGAACAGTGACATCTGATGGGCATCATGCATGTTCTTAAACAGTATTGGCATTTTATTGCTTCTTTTTTTTTTACATAATTTTCCCTTTGTTTTGACCTACTGTTATTTTTTTTTTTACTTCACCTTTTCATAACATTGGTGTCCAAAACGCAGAACAGAATATTATAAAATTACTAATCCAACAATAGAAAAAGGATTTCATGGGATCCCATGGCCCCTCATGGATCGTCACCTTATCGTTGTGGGGGGTTTGCGTGCCCTAGTGATCCCAGGATCTATGTTGTCTGGGGCAATTTGCCTCTGGTAGGGTCACCCAAGACAAACTGGTCCTGGGTGAAGAGCCAGACTAAGAATGATCCAACAGACTCATGATGAGTGCTAGAACAAGAATTCAGTGTACCCCATCTGGTATGGAGTAACCGGGACCCCACCCTGGAGCCAGGCCTGGGGGAGGGGTTCAATGGCTAGCATCTGGTGGCCGGGTTTCCGCCCATAGGACCCGGCCAGGCTCAGCCCGAAGGAGTTCCATGGGTCCGCCCTCCAGTGGGCTCACCACCTGCAGGAGGGACCATGGGGTTCCGGTGCTATGTGGATCAGAGGCGGTCAAAGGTGGAGACCTTGGCGGTCTGATCCCAAGCTTCCTAAACTGGCTTTTTGATGTGGAATGTCACCTCTCTGGTGTGGAAGGAGCCTGAGCTGGTGCATGAGGTTGAGAGATACCGGCTAGATGTAGTCAGCCTCACCTCAACACACAGCTCCAGCTCCAGAACCAGTCTCCTGGAGAGTGGCTGGAGCTTGGCCTACTCTGGAGTTTCCCCAGGCGAGAGGCGACGAGCAGGGGTGGGTATTCTTGTAGCCCCCTACTTTGCTGCATCGATATTGGACTTTTTCCCGGTGGACGAAAGGGTTGTTTCCCTGTGCCTTTGGGTTGGGAAACGGGTCCTGGCCATCATTTGTGCTGATGCACCAAATGATGGCTCAGAGTACCCACCCTTTTTGGAGACTCTGACTGGGTTAACAAGGTCAGGAGTTCCTGGCAGTGGAAGGCAAAGGACAGAGCTGCATGGAGGAATCTGATCAGACCTAATTGAAACAGTCATTGTCATCATTGACAATGACAGTGCCCCATCGGCATCATTGTGTATGATGCGGATGGGGCACTGCTGACTTCGACTGGGGATATCGTCGGGCGGTGGAAGGAATATTTCGAGGATCTCCTCAATCCCACTGACACACCTTCCACAGAGGAAGCAAGGCTTGTGGATGAGGGGCACGACTCGCCCATCACAGGGGCTGAGGTCGCCAAGGTGGTTAAAAATCCCTTTGGTGGCCGGGCCCCGGGGGTGGATGAGATTCACCCTGAGTACCTCAAGGCCCTGGATGGTGTAGGGCTGTCATGGTTGACACACCTCTGCAACACTGTGTGGAGGTCGAGGGCAGTGTCTTTGGCATGGCAAACTGGGGTGGTGGTTCCTCTCTTCAGAAAAGGGGACCGGAGGGTGTGCTCCAGCTTTAGAGGGATCACACTCCTCAGCCTCCCTGGGAAGGTCTATGCCAAGGTACTGGAGAGGAGAGTCCAGCCGTTGGTTGAACCTCGGATTCAGGAGGAGCAATGTGGTTTTCGTCCTGGCTGTGGTACATCGGACCAGCTCTTTTCCTCGAGGGTTTGTGGGAGTTTGCCCAACCAGTTTACATGTGTTTTGTGGACTTGGAGAAGGCATTCGACCGCGTCCCTCGTGGTTTTTTGTGGCGGTGCTTTGGAAGTATGGGGTATCGGACTTGTTGTTACGAGCTATTTGGTCTCTGTATGACCGTTGTGAGAGTTTGGTTCGTATTGCCAACACTCGGTCAGACTCATTCCCAGTGAGAGTTGGACTCCGCCAGTGCTGTCCTTTGTCACTGATCCTGTTCATAATTTTTATGGACAGAATTTCTAGGCACAGCCAGGGAATGGAGGGTGTCATGCTTGGTGACCACAGGATCTCATCTCTGTTGTTTGCAGATGATGTTGTCCTGCTGGCTTCATCCAGCATTGACCTACAGGTCTTACTGGGATGGTTTGCTGCTGAGTGTGAAGCGGCTGGGATGAGAATCAGTACCTCCAAGTCCATGGTCCTCAGCCGGAAAAAGGTGGATTGTCGTCTCCCGGTTGGGGACAGGCTCCTGCCCCAAGCGGAGGAGTTTAAGTATCTTGGGGTTTTAGCTCAAGAAGGTTCATTTTGTCTACTTTTAATTATTTACCTTTTGTTCTTATCAAAGACAAAAATAAAAAGGAGATGTCTTTACCTTCTTAACATGTTTCGACTGTGCACTGCAGTCTTCGTCAGAAGAGTCAGCTGATTGCTGCCAGGTGGCATTTATCAGCTGACTTTCCTAGGCGGGGCCAGCTCAGCAGACCTGTCAGATCCACCGAGCCGGCCCCGCCTTCCGCCGTCAGATGGTCTCTGGAGAATGTGATCCCAGTTGTGGGAAAGCATAAAGGCCTAACCTCACTCAAGACATATAAAACAATCACAATCCTCCCATCAGATAAAGGCAGAACCACAGTAGTAATGGACATGGAAGCATATGAAAAACAGATGGAAACCATGTTGGCAGATGAAAGCACATATGAAATCATTAAAACAAACCCCACAGAAGAAAAGAAAAAATTGCTAAAAGCCCTTCTCAAACCCCTATTAGAAAGTAAAAGGGTACCACAGCTGTGGAAAACATCTTGTGTGGTACCTGTACCAAAAACTTCCCACCCCAAAGACCTGAACAGCTACAGACCAGTGGCCTTGACGTCCCACTTGATGAAGACCCTGGAGAGACTGCTCCTTGCTCACCTCCGCCCCCTGGTGGGACCAGCGATGGATCCACTCCAGTTCGCCTACCAGCATGGCATTGGGATGGAGGATGCGGTGATCTTCCTCCTTCACCGTTCTCTGTCCCACCTGGAGAAGCCCGGGAATGTGGTGAGGATCATGTTCTTTGACTTCTCCAGTGCTTTCAACACCATCCAACGGATGATCCTGAAGGACAAGCTGCTGCGCGCAGGGGTGGACCAGCACCTGTCATCATGGATCCTGGACTACCTCACGAACCGGCCTCAGTTTGTGAGAACCCGGGACTGTGTGTCCGACACGATCATCGGTAGCATGGGGGGCCCCCAGGGAACGGTGTTGGCTCCCTTCCTGTTCACTCTTTATACTGCGGACTTCTCACACAACACAACACACTGCCATCTACAGAAGTTCTCTGATGACTCTGCGATCATTGGCCTCATCTCCAATGGAGATGAAGCTGAGTACAGAGGGCTTATCCAGGACTTTGTGGACTGGTGCCATCGGAACTGCCTCCAGATTAACGCGAGGAAAACTAAGGAGCTGGTGGTGGACTGCTGAAGGCAAGGACAACCCCTCACAGCACCAGTAAATATACAGGGAACAGACATCGAGATGGTGACATCCTACAAGTACCTGGGTGTTCATCTGAACAATAACCTAGACTGGTCACACAATACTGACGCACTCTACAAGAAGGGACAGTGCAGGCTGTTCCTACTGAGGAGACTCAGGTCTTTTGGTGTACAAGGGGCACTGCTGAAGACATTCTATGACACGGTGGTGGCATCAGCCATCACTTTTGGAGTGGTCTGCTGGGGCAGTGGCATTACCGCAGCCGATAGGAAGAGACTGAACAAACTGATCAAGAAAGCTAGCTCTGTCCTGGGGCAGCGCCTTGACCCGGTGGAGGAGATAGGAGAGAGAAGGACGGTGGCTAAACTGTCATCTCTGCTGGAGTCCGAGTTCCACCCTATGCAGGACATACTGAATGCACTGAGGAGCTCATTTAGCAGCAGACTACATCATCCCAGGTGCACAACCGAGAGGTTTCGCAGGTCCTTCCTACCAACGGCTGTCAGACTGTACAACCTAAGCAGGGCTGCTCGCAGAGATAGCAAAAAGACGTAACAACCTAATAGTTTTGAATGCAAAAGATGCAATAGACTTACACAATGGTCCCCTCCGGCATACAACTAGGAAAATACCGGTCACTATGGAGGGTGAGAATATGTATGGGCACATAATCATACCATGTAGGATAACTAAGTAGACGGTTGTGCTGTTTCATCCCATCTAGCAACAATGCTCTGCATTGTGTGTGTTAATATATTTACATATTTATTCCATCTAGCTACAATGCTCCACACTGGGTGTGTTTATATTTACATATCTATATATTTATTCCATCTAGCTACAATGCTCCGCACTGTGTGTGTTTATATATTTACATATTTATGACATAACGCACGGCTCAGGAGACGCACACACACAGGCTTAGAGTAGTTCAAAGAGTTTATTAACAACAGGAGTGAATGAGTGCGTGTCTGCGGGATGTAAATGTGTTGGTGATGGTGTCTGCTCCAGGCACAGAGGCAGGTGACCGTACAGCCGAGCAACCCTATGGAGAGAGCACAGGGAGAGGGTGACGGGCATACACCAACACAGGAGGAATTTATGGCGAGAGAAGGACTTACTTGGTGGGTCAGGACAGCTGGCACAACAAGGGGGTGAAGCCCGGAAGACAGCCACCTGGAGAGCTCCGTGCAGCAGCGAGGATTGGGCGATGGAGAGGAGATGTCCGCCGCTGGGAAATCCACCTGTGCACAGGGGAGAAGACTGAAGAGAAAAGGTAAGCGATCTTCTTACCAAAATGGTTACGCTGAAGGGAAGTATGCTCACAACGGTGAGGGACGAAGTCTGACGGCTTCAGGCCGAGCCTCCGGGCGAGACGGCCTTTATCCCTCGCCGCTGATGATTGGCAGGTGCGTGAGCAGGTGGCGCCGCTGATGAATGGCGCGGCGTGACAATTTATTCCACCTAGCTGCAATGCTCCGTACTGTGGGTGTTTATATACTCATATATTTATTCCATCCAGCTACAATGCTCTGCACTGTGTGTCTGTGTGTGTATATATATATATATATATATATATATATATATATATAGTATATATATATATATACTGTATATATATATATACTGTATATATATATATACTGTATATATATATATACTGTATATATATATATATATATATATATATATATATACTGTGTATATATATATATATATATATATATATATATATACACTCACCGGCCACTTTATTAGGTACACCTGTCCAACTGCTCGTTAACACTTAATTTCTAATCAGCCAATCACATGGCAGCAACTCAGTGCATTTAGGCATGTAGACATGGTCAAGACAATCTCCTGCAGTTCAAACCGAGCATCAGTATGGGGAAGAAAGGTGATTTGAGTGACTTTGAACGTGGCATGGTTGTTGGTGCCAGAAGGGCTGGTCTGAGTATTTCAGAAACTGCTGATCTACTGGGATTTTCACGCACAACCATCTCTAGGGTTTACAGAGAATGGTCCGAAAAAGAAAAAATATCCAGTGAGCGGCAGTTCTGTGGGCGGAAATGCCTTGTTGATGCCAGAGGTCAGAGGAGAATGGCCAGACTGGTTCGAGCTGATAGAAAGGCAACAGTGACTCAAATAACCACCCGTTACAACCAAGGTAGGCAGAAGAGCATCTCTGAACGCACAGTACGTCGAACTTTGAGGCAGATGGGCTACAGCAGCAGAAGACCACGCCGGGTGCCACTCCTTTCAGCTAAGAACAGGAAACTGAGGCTACAATTTGCACAAGCTCATCGAAATTGGACAATAGAAGATTGGAAAAACGTTGCCTGGTCTGATGAGTCTCGATTTCTGCTGCGACATTCGGATGGTAGGGTCAGAATTTGGCGTCAACAACATGAAAGCATGGATCCATCCTGCCTTGTATCAATGGTTCAGGCTGGTGGTGGTGGTGTAATGGTGTGGGGAATATTTTCTTGGCACTCTTTGGGCCCCTTGGTACCAATTGAGCATCGTTGCAACGCTACAGCCTACCTGAGTATTGTTGCTGACCATGTCCATCCCTTTATGACCACAATGTACCCAACTTCTGATGGCTACTTTCAGCAGGATAATGCGCCATGTCATAAAGCTGGAATCATCTCAGACTGGTTTCTTGAACATGACAATGAGTTCACTGTACTCAAATGGCCTCCACAGTCACCAGATCTCAATCCAATAGAGCATCTTTGGGATGTGGTGGAACGGGAGATTCGCATCATGGATGTGCAGCCGACAAATCTGCGCCAACTGTGTGATGCCATCATGTCAATATGGACCAAACTCTCTGAGGAATGCTTCCAGCACCTTGTTGAATCTATGCCACGAAGAATTGAGGCAGTTCTGAAGGCAAAAGGGGGTCCAACCCGTTACTAGCATGGTGTACCTAATAAAGTGGCCGGTGAGTGTATATATATATATACTGTGTATATATATATATATATATATATATATATATATATATATATATATATATATATATATTAGCTGCTCTTGCTTTTTTTTCTTGCCTCCTGATTGTTGCTCTAAGTGTTGCTATCCCTGTGCTGTTGCAATCCTGGAATTTCCCCATTGTGGGACTAATAAAGGCTTATCTTATCTTACCTTAAAAAAATCACAAAGGACGCATATGATCACCTGATACCCACAGCCAGCATCACCCCCCGGATCTATGGAACTCCAAAAATACATAAAAAGGATATCCCACTGCGGCCAGTAATAGACAGTATTGGATCAGTCGCGTACAATTTATCAAAAGCCCTGGTTGAAATCATCAAACCCCTCCTTGGACTATCAGATTTCCACTGCAAAAACTCAAAAGAGCTGGCACAAGAACTCAAAAATATGAAAACAGAATCAGACGAGATCCTCATTTCACATGATGTCATTTCATTATTCACAAAGACACCTGTCAATGTCACACTACACATAGTGCAAGAACACCTTAGTAATGACAGTACCCTTAAAAGATGCACCAATCTCACAGTTCACGACATATCCAAACTATTACAATTTGTTGCAAAATCCACCTATTTTCAATACAGAGGAAAAATGTACAGACAAAAAGAAGGATTTGCAATGGGAGACCCACTATCAGCCATTATGAGCAGCTTTTTCATGGAGGATCTGGAAAACAAAGCCATCAACACAGCACCTACACAATGCAAACCCACCCTTTGGAAGAGATACGTGGATGACATTCTGGAGAAAATAAGGAAAGGACACACACAAGAGCTCACTGACCATCTGAACAGTACGGACAGCACTAGGAATATAAAATTCACACACGAAGAGGAGGAAAATGGCACCACAGCCTTTCTGGACATGAAAATCCACCACAACAATGACGGCAGCATAAAAATCACAGTCTACAGGAAACCAACCCACACAGATCAATACCTACTATGGACATCAGAACACCCCACAGCACACAAACTATCAGTTGTCAGGATGTTATATGAATGGGCCACCATCATCACAGACCAAGAAGACAGACAGGAGGAGGAAAACCACATAAAACATGCACTCATACGCTGCCAATATCCAGTATGGGCCATAAACAAAGGGAAACAGCAAGTCAAAAACAAAGAAAACAAACAGGAAATAAGACACACAACAAAAGCCGAAATCAAAAACAAGGACACCACAACTATACCATACATCCGAGGGATCACGAAACCAATTCAAAAGATCATGAAAAAATACAAAATAAACACAGCAGTAAAACCACACAAAAAATTAAGACAGTTATTAGTACACCCCAAGGACAGAATAGAACAAGACAAAAAATGCAATGTGATATATGAAATATCATGTAGATCATGCAACAAAACGTACACTGGAGAAACTGAAAGATCATTCACCACAAGAAAAAAAGAACACCAGAAGGAATGTGAGAAGGAAACACAAGGATGACTCACAAGATCACAAAAAGAAAAGGCAGAACAAGAAACATTAAAATTTATTTATTTTTTTTTATTTTACCTTTATTTAACCAGGAAAAAAACCTGTTGAGATTAAAAACCTCTTTTTCAAGGGAGTCCTGGCCAAGAGGCAGCAAAAAAATCACAAATACACTTACAATGACATACAAATCATATAAAACAGTTACAAATTAGTGAGGCCGTCTCAAGTGTTCTCAGTCTGGATTTAAAGTCTTTCAATGAAACAAGTTCCGTTAGTTTCCAGTCTTTTTGCAACATGTTCCATGTAGAGGGGGCTGAGAACATGAAAGCTCTTTTTTCCAGCGCAGCACGGGCAAATGGAACAGAAAGCAACAAATGATCATTAGAAAGCAAACAATAAGAATCAACACTTCTCAGTGTGATCAAATTACAAATCTAAGGGGGCAACAGTCCAAGCATGGCCTTGTAAATAAAAATGTACCAGTGAGTCAACCTCCTGGTGGACAAAGAGGGCCATCCCACTCTAGAATACAGTTCACAGTGATGGGTCAAGGCTCTACAGTTTGTAACAAACCTCAAAACAGCATGATATACAGAGTCAATCTTACTCAGATACTGAGCTGAAGCGTTCATATACAAGAGGTCTCCATAATCTAAAATAGATAAAAAAGTTGCAGTAACAAGACGCTTTTTAACCTCAAAAGAAAAACAACATTTATTTCGAAATAAAAAACCCAGTTTCAGTTTAAGTTTCTTCACAAGATTTTCAACATGGGGCTTAAAAGTCAGAGCGTCATCAAGCAAGATACCAAGATACTTGTACGAGTGAACCACCTCAATTTCATTTCCCTCAAAAGTGGACACTGTGGGAAAAATTTGTGGACTCTTCCTAAAATTTGAAAACCACATCAGTTTAGTTTTGTCAGCATTAAGGACTAGTTTTAGCTGCAGAAGTGTGTGCTGCGCCACATTAAAAGCTTTCTGCAGAGAAGCAACAGCATTAGCAGGGGAAGAGCCAAAGCAGTAAATAATTGTGTCATCAGCATAAAAATGCAAACTAGCATCAGACACATTTTGTCCTAGATCATTAATGTACATAATGAATAGGAGGGGTCCTAATACAGAACCCTGTGGCACCCCCTTGTGGACACTGACAATTTCAGAACACAAACCATCATATTTAATACATTGGGTCCTGTCACTCAAATAATTTGCGAACCAGGAGACTACATGTTCCGACAGTCCAAAACTGATGAGTCTTTGCTTTAAAACTGTGTGGTCCACAGTGTCAAAAGCCTTTGACAGATCAATGAAAAGTGCAGCACAGAGCTGCTTTTTATCAAGAGCAACAAGTATATCATTGACCACTTTTGTAGCAGCAGTAACAGTGCTGTGCTTTTTTCTAAAGCCCGATTGCAGTTTTGAAAGAAGTTCATTTGAGTATAAAAACTCTTTAAGTTGATCACACACGAGAGATTCAAGAATCTTGGACAAGACACACAAATTTGATATTGGTCTGTAGTTAGTTAAAACTGCTGGGTCACCTCCTTTTAAGAGAGGAACCACAAAAGCTGACTTCCATACTACAGGAATCTCTTTGTTTTCAATTGATAAATTAAAAAGTACTGTAAGAGGCTGTGCAATAAAATCGGCAGCCATTTTTAAAAAGTAAGGCTCTATCAAGTCTGGTCCAGGAGGTTTTCTGTGATTCAAAGTTTTGAGAGCCTTATGAACTTGCTGTACAGTAAAAGGTACAAGTCTAAAAGGTTCTCCAAAAAACATTTGGGAATTAGTACAGTGAGGCACAGATGTAGCTCCTGTAGAGTTAAAAAGAAAACCAGATGACACAAAATGCTTATTGAAGCAATTTAAAACCTCAGTTCTATCATAAACTGGGACTGAGCCATTTAAAACAAAAGTAGGAAGAACCTGAGAGCTTTTGTTCACAGATAAACCTTTGATCACTTTCCAAAATTTCTGTGGATTATTAAGACTCTCAGTTATGACAGATAAATAATATTCAGATTTAGCCTTTTTAATAAAAAAAGTGCATTTATTTCTCAGTTGTCTAAAAATGGACCAATCACTGGCAGTATCAGTTTTCCTGGCTTTGGCCCAAGCCACATTGTGCTGATAAATGGCATCAGACAGTTCTGGAGAGAACCAGGGGTTTTCATGCCCCTTTACTCTGAATTTCCCTCTAGGAGCATGTTTATTTACAATTTTCTCAAAGTTTTCTTTAAAGAAAGTCCACGCTAACTCAATGTCTGGCAACAGGTCTATATGTTCCCAATTAACCAAGGACAAATCATGATGATAAGCTTGTTCATTAAATTTCTTCAAATTCCGCTTGAGAATAATGCACGGTTTACATTTGGGGATTTTTGTATCTCTGCACACTGCAACAACACAATGATCACTCAAATCATTGCAGAAAACACCCACAGATGAAAATTTATGTGGAGCATTTGTTAAAATTAAGTCAATCAAAGTGGACTTTTCAGGACTTTTAATATTTGGCCTAGTTGGATAGTTAATCAACTGGCTAAAATTTACAGAGTCACAGAAAGATTTAAATTCTTCAGAAGCTACGTTTAACCAATCCCAATTGAAGTCTCCTGCTATTAAAAGCTCATTGTAGTTTAATTTGGACAAAAGATGCTTTAAGGATGATAATGCCTCCTTGGTGGCAGATGGAGGTCTATAACAACCAACAACAGTTATGGAAAGGGATTTGGCTATTTCCATATTCAAGGCCAGAAACTCCATCTGCTTAGAAATGGACTTAGACAAGACAATTGAAGCATCAAATCTTGATTTAACATAGGCGGCTACACCACCACCTTTTTTAGGCCTGTCAGTACGGAAGACATCGTATCCATTTATACTAATATCATCATCTGTGACAGCTTTTGTCAGCCATGTTTCAGAGATGATCACAACATCCGGATCAGTTGATCTAATCCAAATTTTGACCATGTCCATTTTAGGAAGTAAACTGCGCACATGAAGATGAATAATTTTGAGACCAGACATTGATTTAAAATCAGCAGGAGTCTGGATACATTGCAAATCAGGTCCAGGGTTTGGTTGCACATTTCCAGATAATAATAAAAGTAGAACAATCACCAATCTTTGCTTCACATCACATTTTGAAGCAGAATTTTTGTATATTGAAGCCAGGCGATTCTTTTCATTGAGCAAAAATGTGAGGTCATATAAAGGAAGAACATTTTGAAGTTTAAGTAATTCCCTTGGTACCTCTGTCCAGGAATCTATGACCCAGACCAAATGAGTCTGCGATTGCTCATAAACAACATTAAAATCAGTGCCACTATAGTAAGTGTCCCAAAAACACAACACATTGGCATGGGTACTCACCCAGGGAACATTATTTGATCTCGTGTTCCAGGCTGCCAACAAGCATATTAAAGTAATAAAAAATGCCATTGTCCTCCACTTTCTGCACATCAGCAGCTTAAAAGTTCTTATACTAAAAGAAATACTAAAAGAAATAAATACTGCAAGGAGATGTTGCAGGCCCAAGCTAGATATCTCAGCTCCAGGAGTAATATAGGTCTTCCAACCCAATATCCAGGAACATATTACAGGCCCAAGCTAGTAGGCTCAGCTCTAGGAGAGATGTAGGCCTTCCAGCCCAGTCTCCAGGGGGATGTTGCAAGCCCAAGCTAGTTAACTCAACTCCAGGAGGAATATAAGCCTTCCAGCCCAGTATCCAGGGAGATGTTGCAGACCCAAGCTGGCTAGCTCAGCTCCAGGAGGAATACAGGCTTTTCAACCCAGTATCCAGGGAGATGATGCAGACCCAAGCTAGTTAGCTCAGCTCCAGGAAAGATGTAGGCCTCCCAGCCCAGTCTCCAGAGAGGTGTTGCAGGCCCAAGCTAGTTAGCTCAGCTCCAGGAGGGGTATCGGCCACCCAGTCCAGTCTCCAGGGGGATGTTGCAGGCTCAAGCTAGTAAGCTCAGCTCCAGGAGGAGTATAGGCCTCCCATCCCAATCTCCAGGGGGATGTTGTGGGCCCAAGCTAGTTAGCTCAGCTCCAGGAGAAGTATCAGCCTCCCAGCCCAGTCTCCAGGGAAGTGCTGCAGTCCTAAGCTAGCCAGTTCAGCCCCCAGGAGGAGCACAAGCCTCCCAGCCACCTCTCCAGGGGAATGCCACAAGCCCAGCCAACCAACTCGTCCTGGGCACAGGCCCAGACCTGTTAGCCGCACTCAAGGGTGATAGCAGTATTCTTTAAACTTGTTAAAAGTCATTAAACTCATTAAAAGTCCACAATTTACTTAAAACATATAAAGGGATTTCAATAAAAATATCAACTGCAACTTATAAAAAGAGATTTAAATGCAATAAATGCAATAAAATCCATTAAAAATGGATCACTGCAAAAGAAATAATCACATCATGGACTGGGACAACGCAAAAATTATTGGATCAGAGAGCAACAGACACAAACGCTGGATCAAGGAGGCCATAGAAATCAGGAAGCGGGGAAAAGACACCATGAACCGAGATGAGGGGGCCTTTATGCTTTCCCACACCTGAGATCACATTCTCTAGAGACCATCTGACGGCGGAAGGCGGGGTTGGCTTGGTGGATCTGACAGGTCTGCTGAGCTGGCCCCGCCTAGGAAAGTCAGCTGATAAATGTCACCTGGCAGCAATCAGCTGACTCTTCTGACGAAGGCTGCAGTGCACAGTCGAAACATGTTAAGAAGTTAAAGACATCTTCTTTCTATTTTTTGTCTTTAATAAGAACAAAAGGTAAAAAAATATCTTGGTCTTATTCACGAGTGAGGGGAGAATGAAGCGAGAGGCTGACAGATGGATCGGAGCAGCATCTGCAGTGATGTGGATGTTGTACTGGTCTGTTGTGGTGAAGAGGGAGCTGAGCTCTAAGGCAAAGCTGTTGATTTACCAGTCAATCTATGTTCCTACCCTCACCTATGGTCATGAGCTTTGGGTAATGACCGAAAGAACGAGATCGCGGATACAAGTGGCTGAAATGAGCTTTCTTCGTAGGATTGCTGGACTCACCCTCAGAGATAGGGTGAGGAATGTCAGTCATCCGGGAGAGGCTCAGAGTAGAACCGCTGCTCCTCCACATTGAAAGGAACCAGTTGAAGTGGTATGGGCATCTGATCAGGATGCCTCCTGTATGCCTCCCACTTGAGGTGTTTGGGGCTCGTCCCACTGGGAGGAGACCCCGGGGCAGACCCAGGACTCGCTGGAAAGAGTATGTATCCCAGCTGGTCTGGGAATGCCTTGGTATCCTCTCTGAAGAGCTGGAGCCGGTGGCTGGGGAGAGGGAAGTCTGGGCTTCTCTGCTTGAACTGCTGCCTCCGTGACCCGGACCTCCGTAAAAGCAGCATACGATGGATGGATGGATGGATGGGATCCCATGGACCGTTTTGCAGGGTAACTGATTAAAATGGGAATGACTGAACTGAATGAGGACAAATTAGCCATTTAACATCTCAGCACATGTCTAAAATGTTCATTGGTGCAGCAACTTTCTATATGATAACCTTGCTATCGCTCTTCCTGTATCAGAATGCTGAATGCATGACACATGCATTGTGTCACTGGTGTTTGTCTGTATGTCCACAAAACTTGCTTGCTATTACTATTGTCGTCCCACCACCCTTAAACACTGTATGCCATATTCAGTGGGCATCAATGCTCATTGTAATGGTTGGGGTCAACACATACCTATTTGGGAGGCTATGACAGTACCCACTGATTTGGGGGGGGGGGGGGGTGTTACTCAGTGTAATTTAAAAAGTGGCCTCAGGTGTTTGCCGGGAGCTCTGAGCTCTGGACATCATGCTTTCACCAGGACGCTGGAGACTGGTGGACCTCTCCCTCTGAAAACCCTTTCTGAGATTAATTCTTGTTTGTGTTGGACACTTACCATTATTGTTTATTTTAAAATAAAATAAAACTGAACTGTCATCAAGACCAGCGGAGCTGGACGCTCACGGGGAGCTACGCCTGTGCTGGGTGGGAGACCTCCTTCATACCGAGCTCTCGTGGTCTCCCATTAGATACATTACAACATTTCATACATTACTAATATAATTTCAAGTCCACGTCAACTGCACACATGGCAGGGGAAGTTACGTTTGGGTCCTAACGAGCTAATTCATTAAACCCCTAGACAAACTAATGATCTGATTAGCTGTTGTGCTAGTATGGTGGTCCTCTTGAGTGGGTTTGCCTTTGTGTAGTCGCATTTGCGAGATAGGACCGGACCTGGATCGTAACAAGTGGACGCTTGTCCGAGATTGTGTTTTCTACTGTGGTGTGTGTATTATGGTAAGTGAAGTTGGATGAATAGTAACTTTGTTATTTCGCGGTGCAGCTATGCTAGTGGTTTTGGAAACGGTCTTGTGCTTAACGATTTGTCATTGTGGATTATTTTTTTCTTTTTGAAATTATGTTTGCGTTTGTGTAAAATTTTGTGTTCACTTTGTTAAGGCTGTTGTAGGTAGTGTCGACATATTGGATTAGCAACCAGTGGGGTTTGTCTGTAGCTTTTTGTAAAGATCTCTACTCTTTATGAGCAGCCTGTGCCCGAAATATTTGCATACTTTAGTGCGTTTGTATATTGCCCCATTCAAGGTTTAAAATAAAGCTTCATAGTGTACCCTTTGTTTCATTAGTCTTTGACTTTGTGGGAGTAAATTAATGTGTTTGTTGGCCTGTTTGACACCTGTGTGAATGCTCTAACTCAGCTGTTTGGGTGGAAAAGTTTGCATTTGTTATTGTTAAATTGGCCCAAGTGATTGGTCCATTGGAGCCAGTTTATTGTGCAGTGTATTTTGGATTGAACTGTTTTGGTTTTTTTAATTTTGAGCTGGTTCTGAGGCATCCTAGTGTTAATCTGAGTCATGGATAAGCTTCATGTTGGAGACTTTATGGAGCAGGAAATTACTCGCTGTAAACTTATGAAGCTCATTAAACCACAAATAATGCAGCTTTTTGATTTCATGGAAATGGAATATACGGATGACATGAAGAAAATGACTTTGGTTAATAATTTGGCCTTGCAATTGGGGCTTACTGATGAGCGCACTGTAGAATTGCAAAAAAAGAGAGAGAGAGAGAGGGATCGGGAAGAAGAACAGCATGAAAAGAGAGAACATTATTTAAAACTTGAATTACAGCTGGCTAATGCAAAATTGGAACAGACTAAGAGATTGAGTCAGGAAAATCATAATCAGAAGGTGCATGAGACTCGCTTTGACTTTGCAGAGTGTATGAAGCTTATGCCAAGTTTTTGCCCAGAGTCTCCAGAGATCTTTTTTGAAACTTTTGAGCATATTGAAGAGGCCAAAGTAAGAGTGGGTGACTCTGGTTAGAAGGGATTTGACAGGTAAGGCACAGGAGGCATATGTGGCCCTTGGCCTTGCTGACAGTGGTGAATGTGAAGCTGTGAAGAAAGCAGTGCTAAAGGCTTATGAGCATGTCCCTGAGGCCTATCGACAGCAGTTCTGTACTCTTAAAGTTGAAATCTGACCAGACTTATGGACTTGGTCCGACAGCAAGAGTTGGCATTTGATAAATGGCTGCGTGCATGTGATGTTGTCCTGGCCGGGTCATGCCAAAGACCATATAAAAATGAAACTTCCTGCCGTCCAGCTTGGTGCTCAGCAAAAATGGAGTGGAGGAGGGAAATGTGATCAGCAGTGGCTCAGGACGTAGAGTGGCTCATTCAATAACCAGAGGGCTGATGGTTCGAATCCCGCTCTCCCCAGCCATCCTGCTGCTGTGACCCTGGGCAAGACACTTTACCCACCTTGTCTCCAGTGTTCATGACACTGGGCATGAATGTGTATAAACGTTTGGTAGTGGTCGGAGAGGCCATTGGCATGGATTGGCAGCCACGTTTCCTTCAGTCTGCCCCAGGGCAGATGTGGCTACAGAAGTAGCTTACCACTATCAATGTCTGTCTGGAGTGAATGAATAATGGACTCACTGTAAGCGCTTTGAAATGTCACTTGACATGTAACGCATCATATAAATTTAATCCATTAAAGAGAGGTCATCATGATGATTGGCAAAAACCGGTGGCCTGCGTTATGATAGATAACCCATTACCTTCAGAAACTGAAATGGTGGTCTCAATGGATGAAGCACCAGTGGGAGTAACCTCTGAGGTGTTTAAGGGTTTTACTTCTCAGGGTACAATCTCTCCCTCTGAAGGAGAAAATGAGGTCCCGGTGACAATATTAAGAGACACTGAGGCAGCTCAATCCCTACTGCTGGCTGGGCTGCTGCCATTGACAGACAAAACGTCACTGAAAGCCTCGGTCCTGTTGAAAGGGTTTGGAGGTGAGTATGGTGCTGTTCCTGTGCAAAGAGTATATTTAAAATCAAATTTGGTCGCTGGATATGTTGTGGGAGTGATAGAATCTTTACCCATAGCTGGTGCCGGTTTGCTCTTGGAAAATGACCTGGCAGGCTGTCAAGTACTGTATGTGTTACCCCTGTAGTCAGTTTGGAGCCTTGTGAGTCTCCAGCGACTCTGGCTGGAGAAAGACTATCCTCAGGCCTTTCCAGCTTGTGTGGTGACACAGTCTCAGTCAAAGAAAGGTCTGGTTAAAGTAGAAAATGAGAGACAGTCTGTAGATTTGGCTGACATGTTTTTTGTCTCAATGGGTGGTCTACCTGATGCTCAACAGTACAGTCGAGAGACACTGATTGCTGGCCAGAAGGAAGACTCCGGGTTGGCATCTTTGAGGGAGAGTGCAGTCAGCTCATAGGAGAGTTGGGATATGGCAGAAGGATTTTTTTATGCGTGACAGTGTGTTGATGCGCAAATGGAGGCCTGCTGATAGACCTGCCACGGAGGTCTGGAGTACAGTAAATCAGATTGTGCTACCCAAGAGTTTTTGGCAGAGGTTTTGCCTCTAGCACATGCAACACCACTGGCTGGTCATTTAGCCATTCGTAAGACTCAAGCTAAAATTTTTCGACATTTTTATTGGCCTTGCTTGTATAAAGATGTAGTAGCCTTCTGCAGGTCCTGTCATGCTTGCCAAATGATTGGGAAGTCTAATCAGAAAATCCCCCAAGCATCTTTGGATCCTCTTCATGTGGTGAATGAGCCATTTTCTAAGATATTTTCTAGGTGAATGTGTGGAACCACTACCTAGGACAAGGAAGGGTAATCAGTTTTTCCTTACTATAATGGATGTTACTACCCACTTTCCAGAAGTAGTGTCGCTGTGCAACATCAAGGTGAAAGCAGTTTTGGATGCCCTGATGAATTTCTTTTCCCGTTTTGTTTTACCTCAACAGTTGCAGTCTGATCGCTGCACTAATTTTGTGTCTGGGTTTTTCCAGACACCTAGGCATTGAACAGGTGACTTCATCTGCATACCAACCGCAGTCTCAGGAAGCCATAGTGCTGTATCACCAAACCCTTAAAACTGTGATTAAGACATATGCAGTTCAACATTCAGGTGACTGGGATACCACACTTCCTCTTTTGTTGTTTGCCATTAGGGATGCAGTTCATGAAACTACTAGGTTTATGCCTTTTGAACTTGTCTTTGGCCATGAAGTCAGGGGCCCCTTGAACATTATCAAGGAGAGGCTAGTAAAACCATCCAGTGAGGGAACGATCTTACAGTATGTGTCCACATTCCGTGATTGTCTTGCATCTGCTTGTCAGGTAGCACAGGATAATCTCAAGGGAACTCAAGTTAAAATGAAGATACAGTATGACAAGAAGGCTGTTGAGAGAATTTTTAATCCTGGGGATTGGGTTCTGGTGCTCATGCCCATGAAAGTAGAAGGTTTGAGTACACGTTTTTGCGGTCCATATAAATTGAAAAGACAGTTGGTGATCACAATTATGTGGTTAACACTCCTGATTGGGGGACAAAATCTCATTTGTACCACATGAATATGTTAAAATCTTAAGTGGGCAGGCCAGAAACTGTTGTCCCTGTTGTTTGTCTGCAGAAACTGTAGTGGATGAGTTGGATGATAGCATTGAAGCTGTTGAGCCTATTGGTGTGCATTTGAGTAATACACAAGAAATGAGAGAGTTGTGGAACTATAGTTGTCATTTGAGTGATCGGCAGCAGACTGATATAAAGGCCTTGTTGGGTGACTACCATGACTTATTTCAGGACGTTCCAAGATGTACTAAAGTGGCAGCCCATGATGTTGAGACTGGTGACACTCCCAATTAAACAACATCCACACAGATGAGATCCAGCTAAGCTTACACCGCATTCAAAATTATTGTATTATGCAAATTATATTTGTTTCTGATTTTCCTAAACAGTCTATACAAATGACAGTCAGTTTAATTTTCAAGTCATCAACTGTTAGCATAATTCAAATTTTATTGAACAAATCTCCCAATGATAACTATTTTTTTTTGCTTCTTTTTCTTCTTCTTCTTTTGGCTGCTCCCTTTAGGAGTCGCAACAACGGATCATCTGTCTCCATTTCACCCTATATCTTGTATTTTCCTCTGTAACACCAACCCTCTCCATGTCCTCCTTCACTACATTCATGAATCTTCTCTGTGGTCTTCTTCTTTTCCTCCTGCCTGGCAGCTCCATCTTCAACATTCTTTGTCCAATATTTCCACTATCCCTCCTTCGTGCATGTCCAAACCAATATCAGACTTGCCTCTCTTACTTTGTCTCCAAACCGCTCAACCTGAGCTGGCCCTCTGATATACTCATTTCTAATCTTGTCTCTTCTAGTCACTCCCAGTGAAAATCTTAGCATCTTCAACTCTGCCACCTCCAGTTCCACCTTCAGTCTTTTTGTCAGCACCACCACCTCCAAACCATATATCATAGCAGGTCTCACTACCGTCTTGTAAATCTTCCCTTTTGCTCTTGCTGCTACCTTTTGTCATGTTGACAGAATGAACAACTCGCGTGCAGGGAGCAACGCCAGAGAAAACACTCACGACACAGAGAAGCAGCGTTTAAATGGTTTATTATAAATTTCAAAAGAGGAGCACTTGTAGATATAATGTCACTTGCCAGAGGAAGACACAACCTGTGGGGAGAGACAAGAGCAATTAGTGAGAGAAGGGAGACGGTGAAGTGGGAAGACAAATTGCCACTTACACGCACCGAGCAGAGAACCCGACAGAGCACCAGCGGGATTAGATGAACCAGCAAGATGAAGCTGGTCGGGGAATAAGCGACTTTCGCATTACGAGTGCGCATATGTGGACTATGTGAGTTTAAAGTTCATGACTACCAAACATTCCGGTAGCCGCCTTGCTTTTGTATAGAGACAGTACTGCCACACCTGAACAATTGCTGTTTAAAGTCTGCTTCAAGCTTTAAATCGCTGTTATACCAGGTACACATTGTGCCGTAGTGAAGTGTGGAATGGCATGTATCATCTAGAGCAGTGGAAAAAGCAAACTTGCAGCATACATGCGTGTAACTTCGGGACCACGGTGTGCACATGTCCGCCGCCATTCACGTTATATACATTCCCCATGGAGCTGAAGGATCCGGACGGACGTAATTGTTGGATTAAAGCACTAAGTCTATATTATAACATAATTAAATAGTGTTGTGTATTGTTCAAGTTCTAGCCTAATTGACACAAGTCTAAACCCTGAAGTAGTAGGTACGGACAGGCAGGCCTGGATCTAGGATATAGTTCTTTGTATACTGGTAATGAAGCTTGATCTACACACACATGAAATTAAGGCCATTGATAAGTAGGCTGGTATAAAATAAAATTGCAAATCATTGAAAACGTGTGGTACTTCAACTATAGTAGTATCGACCTATAGATCTAAGTAAGCAGGCTATGCTTTGTAGTGAAATTTACTCAAAATGACAAAACCAAAGTTGAGCTCGCTTACCTTCTTTAAAGTTGTTTCGGAGTCTTGCAAGTAAGGGTGCTTGGTCCTTCGACAACAAAAAATCTGCTGTCAGTGTACATACGGGGGGGCATTTTGGCCAATTTCTGCAATGTGGCCGCGAATACGCACAACTAGTTACCTCCGCCAGGAGGTTATGTTTTTGCCGGGGTTTGTCTGTCTATTGGTCTGTTGGTTAGCAAGATAACTCAAAAAGTTTTGGACGGATTTCGATGAAACTTTCAGGCATTGTTGGAAATGGTACAAGGAAGAATTGATTAAATTTTGGGGATGATCCGGATCACCGTCCAGAAGAAAACCGTCATTACGGAAAATGCCATTTTCGTGAATAACTACTGAATCACTAATCCTATCATTGTCAATCCAATTGCTAGTCATATGTTTTCATGGTCAAGGAATCTGAAAACGTACACACAAACACTGTATGGGGGGGAACTGTGGCCGCCATTACGGAAAATGCCATTTTTGTGAATAACTACTGAACCACTAATCCTATCATTGTCAATCCAATTGCTAGTCATATGTTTTCGTGGTCAAGGAATCTGAAAACATACACACAAACACTGTATGGGGGGAACTGTGGCCGCCATTACAGAAAATGTCATTTCCGTGAATAACTACTGAACCACTAATCCTATCATTGTCAATCCAATTGCTAGTCATATGTTTTCATGGTCAAGGAATCTGAAAACGTACACACAAACACTGTATGGGGGGAACTGTGGCGCTTGGCGGAGGTCTGCGCTCTCCGAGTGCTTTTCTAGTTTATCCTTGTGTTTGCGGGTACAACCGGGAAGATCCCTATACAAACAATATGCTCGTAGATCAGGAACTTTCCATAAATTAAATGTATTGATAGAGCATGTTTGGTAGCCACGTTCCCATGATGCTTTGCGCGAGCCGAGATGCGAAAGTCGCTTATAGGCTGAGTGGAGTCTGACCGGGTGGAGATAGGAAGCTGAGGCGGGGTGAGGATGATGGAGCAGGTGAGTGCACATCAATCCCTGAAGACGCACTGCACTGATGGCAGCAACCTGGAAAAGGAGGAGGAGAGAGGAAACGTGAGTAATATTTCAGCCTCAAAGGATTATACACTTACTTGCTGTTGGTAGGCAGTTTACCCAATGAGCCAGCAATAAAGCTTCCACTTGGTGGTCCTTATAAGCGCTGGCGAGGAAAAGGCGGCAGGTGCGTCCGATCCAGCAGGTGAGCTAATTGCCTGCAGAGCTGGGGAAAGTTTAACAGGATGGAGGGGGCAAGCGCTCACCTGCATATGACACCTTTCTGTCACAAATCACCCCTTACACTCATCTCCACCCACTCCACCTTGCCTGCATTCTTTTCACTTCTCTTGTGCATTTTCCATTGCTTTGGATGGTTGACTCCAGGTATTTAAGCTCATCTGCTTTCACTACTGCTACTCCTTCCATCTTCACTGTTGCACCTGCCTCTCTCTCATTCACACTCATGTACTCTGTCTTGCTTCTACTGACTTTCATTCCTCTTCTCTCCAGAGCATACCTCCACCTCTCCAGGTTCTCTTCCACCCGCTCCCTTCTCTCACTGCAGATCACAATGTTGTCTGCAAACATCATGGTCCACGAAGACTCTTGCCTGACCTCGTCTGTCAGCCTGTCAATCACCATGGATAACTATTTTTATGCAAAAATTAAAGAAAAAACCTCAAAATGCACTGTTCCAAATTATGCACAACAGAGTTTCAAAATATTTTATTGGTTGTAAAGAACTGAAAATGGTCATTTGTTGAATTTGCAGCATTAGGAGGTCATATTTACTGAAATCAAAAGCTATTTCAATCAAAAACATCTTAACAGGCCAAGTTACATGTTAACATAAGACCCCTTCTTTGATATAACCTTCACAATTCTTGAATCCATTGAACTTGTGAGTTTTTGGAGAGTTTATGCTTGAATTTCTTTGCATTTCTTTGCAAGATGTCAGAATAGCCCTCCACAGCTGCTGTTTTCATGTGAACTGCTTCCCACTCTCATAGATCTTTTGCTTGAGGATGCTCCAAAGGTTCTCAGTAGGGTTGAGGCCAGGGGAAGATGGGGTGCACACCATGAGTTTCTCTCATTTTATGCCCATAGCAGCCAATGACACAGAGGTATTCTTTGCAGCATGAGATGGTGCATTGTTATGTATGAACATAATTTTGCTACAGAAGGCACGGTTCTTCTTTTTGTACCATGGAAGAAAGTGGTCGGTCAGAAACTCTATATACTTTGCCGAGGTCATTTTCACACCTTCAGGTACCCTAAAGGGGCCTACCAGCTCTCTCCCCATGATTCCAGCCCAAAACATGACTCCGCCACCTCCTTGCTGATGTTGCAGCCTTGGGACATGGTGGCCATCCACCAACCATCCACTACTCCATCCATCTGGACCATCCAGGGTTGCATGGCACTCATCAGTAAACAAGACTGTTTGAAAATTAGTCTTCATGTATTTCTGGGCCCACTGCAACTGTTTCTGCTTGTGAGCTTTGGTTAGGAGTGGCTGAATAGTAGGTTTATGCACAACTGCAAGCCTCTGGATGATTTTACATCTTGAGGTTCGTGGGACTCCAGAGGCACCAGCAGCTTCAAATACCTGTTTGCTGCTTTGCAATGGCATTTTAGCAGCTGCTCTCTTAAGCCTATGAATTTGTCTTGCAGAAACCTTCCTCATTATATCTTTATCTACACAAACCCATCTGTGTTCTGAATTAGCCACAAATTTCTTTACAGTACGATGATCATGCTTAAGTTTTCATGAAATATCTAATGTTTTCATACCTTGTCCAAGGCATTGCACTATTTGATGCTTTTCAGCAGCAGAGAGATCCTTTTTCTTTTCCATTTTGCTTGAAACCTGTGGTATGCTTAATAATGTGGAACATCCTTCTTAAGTAGTTTTCCTTTAATTGGACTCACCTGGCAATCTAATTATGACAGGTGTCTGAGATTGATATCAGTGATCCAAAGAGTCCTGGGCACAATACCATACATGAGTTTTATTGAAAAACAAAAAATTGAATGTTTATGACACTAAAATGCTATTTGTATAATAATTTGGAACGTGGTGTAAAATGGTGCAAGAGGAACTTGAGTATATGGTCAAGATAGGAGTTGTTGAGCCAAGCCACAGTGACTGGAGTTCGCCAGTTGTGTTGGTTCCTAAAGCTGTTGATACAATGCGGTTCTGTATTGTTTACAGAAAAGTCAATCAGGTGACCAAGACAGATGCTTTTCCAATTCCTCATCTAGAGGACTGCATTGATCGCCTTGGAAAAGCTCAGTATGTGTCTAAGCTTGACCTATTAAAGGGATATAGGCAAGTGCCTCTGATGCCTAGAGCTCAGGAAGTTTCTGCATTTGTCACTCCATTTGGCTTGTATGAATGTAAAACCTTACCTTTTGTGATGAAGAATGCCCCCACAACTTTTCATCGAGCTATGAACTCTATTACTGCTGGGTTGTCAAACGTAGTTACTTACATTGATGACGTTGTGGTATATAGTGCATTATGAGAGGGTCATCTAGGGCATTTGAGAGACCTGTTTGATAGGTTGTGGCAAGTTAGCTAGTTGTGAACTTGCCAAAGTGTGAGTTTGGCAAGGGACAAGTGACTTACAGTACCTAGAGCATCAGGTGCGTCAGGGTATGGTCTTTCCATGAAAAGCCAAGATTCAGGCTATCTTGGATCTTCCTATCCCCAAAACTTGCAGAGCGCTGATGAGGATACTTGGCATGTGTGGATTTTATCACAGATTTGTTCCCAATTTTGCAGCTGTGACAGAGCCCTTGGCTAACCTGTTATGGAAAGGTGTGAAGTTTAAGTGGTCAGAATCCTGTCAGGTGTCTTTTGATAGAGTGAAAACCATCCTCTCATGTGAACCTGTTTTAGGGGCACCTGATTTTACCATCCCTTTCAAACTGACACTGGATGCCTATGAGGTGGGCATAGGTGCAGTCTTGCTGCAAACAGATGATCAGGGCATTGACAGGTCAGTAGCCTATTTCTTGAAGAAGCTCAATAAAAATCAGCGAGCCTATTCGAAAATTGAGAAGGAAGCTCTTGCAGTGATACTGTCAGTGCGACACTTTGAGGTCTATGTGGCAAGTTCTGGTGGTGAAATAGTGGTTCTCACAGACCACAGTCTGCTGACTTTTAATCTAAGGATAATATCACTGGTGACACATTGTTCCGTGCTTAGAGTCCAGGTAATAGAAACTTGTTTTGGATGCATGTTTTATATGTAATATACGGAGATGTTTCGGAGAAGCCCTAGATTTATATTTGTGAGAATATTGTATATAAGAATGAGTTATTTGTCTGAATAGGTGGTGTCCTATTTTAAAAAATAAACTTTTGTTTTCTTTCTTTCTTTATGTCTGATGGGGGGGATGTAATGGTTAGGGTAAACACATACTGATTTCGGAGGCTATGAGAGTACCCACTGATTGGGGGACTCAACTGATAGACTCCTATCAAAACAGACTGAGTGATGTAATAAAAGTCAAAGGTGCTGCAGCAAAGTATTAGTTTAAGGGTGTGCATATTTATGCAAACAGGTCATTGTAAGTTTTTTATTTTTTATTTTTCCCCTTAAAAGATTTCACTTTGTTTTTCAATTGGGTTGTACAGGTTATAGGTCACATTAATGGTGTCTAAATGGGTTAGGACGTGCTGAGGTGGAATGCAGAAATGAGCACCTACATTTCCACTGAAATACCCCACTCATAGCACAGCGTCTCTCCAATTGCCTCTCCTAACCAAATCCTACTGTCTGGCTTCTCGTGCCAACCCTGTTATCACTAAATGACAGAGGGTGTCAGCGAGTCTCTGGCGCTATAACCAGGTTGCTCTGGGTAGGTGTGGCTCGTCAGACTTTGGTGTCAATCCACCTAGGAGAAGGACTACTCTGATTTCAAATCCGGGCAGGTGGTGCCCATTAGCCTTGGCCAGCAAACTACCTAGGAGAAGGTAAACTCTGATTCCAAACCTCTGCTGCCTTGCGGCTATACCTGATTACAGGAAAGGCTTTGGGAGTAAACCTCGAGGATAAATCCGGAGTGGAGCCCTAAGGCGGTTGGTAGATGCTCAGCATGACTCCTGGCAACTCCTGCAGTGGAACTGGTCCCAAACTGTATTGGATCATCCTTTCCTTTGGACTCAGCCAGTGACACTGAGATTGGGACACTGACGTATGGGCAGCCCAGTGTCTCCATACTACCCCGCCCAGGCTTTTTAGCGCAAACTGGAGAGGCCACTCCAGCGGCGTCGCAAGATTCCGGCACAACACAGGACGAGGCAGTTACCGGTTATAAGCTCCAACCGATTGGCATAGGGAGGAGCGCCAGGGGTCTCGTCCAACGGTGGGAGAAGCCTTTGCAGCTTCATTGGGCATTTACCGCCCGCCTCAAACTGGGCAGCCCCCAGCCAGTAAGGTGCCACCCCACCATGGCTTGCTCTACTGGGTGCGTAGAGCTTGGGGGTCTCTCCCGACAAGCAAGCGTCAATCTGTACCAGGCAGTCAAAAGGAGAAACATACAAAGACTCCATCTCTTCGATTTGCAAGCTGGAACATTCGTACCATGTGCCCCGGACTTACCGCTGATCTCCAACAAATGGATGACTCTTGCAAGACCGCCATCATCAATAAGGAACTGGCATGACTTAACATCGATGTTGCCTGCCTTCAGCAAACCCACCTGGCCAACAGTGGCTCTCTTAGAGAATCAGACTAGGCAGGGCCTATCCCGGGATGAGTCCAGGCAGCATAGTGTAGGTTTTGCAGTGAAGAACTTGCTGATCGCCACCACAGAAACCCCTACAGGAGGGTCCAAAAGAATCCTTGCCCTCCGCATGAAGACATCGTCGGGCTTTGTGAACATCCTTTCTGTGTATGCCCCGACCCTCACGTCCACTCCAGAAGCCAAAGATCAGTTCTACAAGGTTCTAGAGGAAGTGCTATCTAGAATCCCCTGCTTTGAAGGCTTATTTTTGCTAGGCGACTTCAATGTTCGCGTTGGAGCAGACTGGCAAGTGTGGCCATCCTGTCTTGGCCACTTTGGCATAGGCAGGATGAATGAGAGCGGACAGAGGCTGTTGGAATTCTGTTGTCATCATGGCCTCTGCATTACAAACTCCTACTTCAAGTGTAAAGAGTTGTGGAAAGTGTCTTGGAGACACCCCCGGTCCGGTCAATGGCACCAGCTAGATCTTGTCATCATCAGAAGAGCAGACCTCAGCAGTGTTCTTCACATGAGAAGCTATCACAGCACTGATTGTGATACAGATCATTACCTTTTTGCCAGTAAGGTCAGACTAAAGCCAAAGAAGATCCACCATGCCAAGACTAAGGGTCACCCCCGCATCAACACTTGCGGAGATTCTGATCTGATCAAGGCTCAGACTTTTGATGACAGCTTTCAGAGGAAACTTGAAGCTCACCTCCAGTCTGATATCCCAGGTGACATGGATGCCAAATGGAACCACCTTCGCGACGCCATCTACGACTCAGCCATGACCATATTTGGAAAGAAAGAACGCAAGAATGCTGACTGGTTTGAGGCTCACTGGGACGAAATGCAGCCAGTCACAGAGGCCAAAAGAGAATCACTGCTGGCTCACAAGCAGAACCCTTGCCCTGGCACACGCGACACCCTTTCAGCAGCAAGGAGCAAGGCCCAGCAGATTGCCCGCCATTGTGCCAATGAGTACTGGCAGAACCTGTGCACCAACATCCAGGTAGATGCCAATTGCGGATATGCCAAAGGAATGTATGAGGGCATCAAAACAGCTATCGGCCACACAAGTATCAAAACAGCACCACTCAAAGCTAAGACAGGCAAAACCATCACCGACAAGAGCAAGCAACTCCAGCGTTGGGTTGAGCATTATCTTGAATTGTACTCAACCCAGAACATTGTGACAGATGTTGCCCTCGATGCCTTGCCTGGCCTACCAGTCATGATGAAATGCCCACGTCTGGAAGAGCTCAGCAAAGCCATAGACTGCCTCGCCTGTGGCAAGGCTCCAGGGAAAGACAATATCCCCCCAGAAGTTCTGAAACACAGAAAAACAGCCATCTTACAATCACTATTTGATCTCCTCTGCCTTTGCTGGGAGCAAGGTCACATTCCCCAAGATATGAGAGATGCCAACATAGTCACGCTGTATAAGAACAAAGGTGACTGCAGTGACTGCAACAATTACCGCGGCATCTCTCTTCTGAGCACAGTTGGCAAAGTCTTCGCCTGGGTCACCCTGTTCTGCCTGCAGAGCCTCACTTCGCGAGTCTATCCTGAGTCCCAGTGTGGCTTCAGAGCCGGAAGGTCCACAGTAGATATGATCTTCTCCTTCCGTCAGCTGCAGGAGAAGTGTCGAGAGCAGCAGCAGCCATTGTTCCTTGCGTTCGTGGACCTGACCAAAGCCTTTGACTTAGTTAGTCGAAGCGGGCTCTTCCAGATCCTGCGAAAGATCGGTTGTCCCCCAAAGCTCCTTGCAATCATCTCCTCCTTCCACATGGACATGCATAGTACTGTTTGCTTTGATGGAGCCACCTCAGATGCCTTCCCAGTCAGCAGTGACGTGAAGCAGGATTGCGTTCTAGCACCGACTCTCTTTGGGATTTTTTTCTCAATGCTCCTCCACTATGCCTTCGCCGACTGTCTTGAAGGTGTTTACGTCCACACGAGATCAGATGGAAAATTCCTCAACATCGCAAGACTTTGTGCTAAAACCAAAGTCTACGAGGTCCTCATACGTGAGCTGCTGTTTGCAGATGATGCTGCTCTAGCATCGCACAGCGAGGAGGGCCTGCAGCACCTTGTCGACAAACTGTCCCACGCCTGCAAGGAGTTTGGGCTCATGATCAGCCTTAAGAAAACCAACATCATGGTGCAAGATGCTGTCTCCTCTTCTGTCATTACTATTGACAACACACAGCTGGAGGTTGTGGACACCTTCACCTACCTAGGGTCCACCGTTTCAAACACGCTCTTGCTGGACACCGAGATCAGCTCCAGAATCGCCAAATTGCTGTCATGGCCAAACTCAACAAGCGTGTGTGGAACAACAATCTGCTGAGTTTGAAGACCAAGTTACCCATATACCAAGCTTGCGTTCTGTCCACTCTCCTGTACGGCAGCAAGTCCTGGACAGCCTATGCCAGGCAGGAGAAGCGGTTAAACGGGTTCCACCTCCGCTGTCTTCGGCGCCTTATGCTCATCAAGTGGCAGGACAGAGTGCCCAACACTGAGGTCCTTGAGTGCGCTGACTTGCCAAGCATCCCTGCATTTCTCAGCCAGAGACGACTCCGGTGGCTTGGCCACGTGCACTGCATGGAGCCTGACCATCTGCCGAGAGAAATCCTTTACAGAGAATTGCGGGTGGGCGTCCGCCATGTGGGCTGACCGCTGTTGCGTTTTAAAGATGTCTGCAAACACGACATGCGGTGTGCGCAGATCAGCGCCGATAACTGGGAGGTTATTGCCAAAGATCGAGCCACCTGGCACCACAGTGTCAAAGAGGGTGCTCTTAAGATGGAAGCAAACACAAGAGTCCAGATGGCGAGGAGAGAACACGCAGCATCAGCACGTGCACTATCAGTCTTCATCTGCGCCAACTGCTCCAAAGACTGCCACTCAAGGATTGGGCTGTATAGTCATTCCAGGTGCTACTCCAACCCTTGATGCGCTAACCATCGCCTCTTCGAGACGAGGATGCCAGAGAGAGAGAATGGTGGAAAAAGTTTTCAAATGATTTATCTTGGTCTCATTTTTTTACATCACAAAAACCTGGCATTTGAACAGGGGTGTGTAGACTTTTTATATCCACTGCGCGCGCGCGCACACACACACACACACACACACACACACACATATGTATATTAGTGGTGTTGGCCTTATTGTGTTAATCAGCCATTAATGCTTTGCCTCCCTTAATGACAACAAATTTTGTGATCACGGTAAACAGCAGTTAACGGCAGAAAGCGCAGACAATACTTCAAATCAAATCAAATCAAATCAAACTTTATTGTCATATTGCTGTACATACAACTGTAGTGCAGGCAAGATGAAATTGCGTTTCTCTCGGCATCCATATAAGGAGCAGCATGATTTAAGACACATTCCCACATAGCTCCCCCCCCCCCCCATCCATTCACACATCCCTGAGACATACTTGGGGAAAAAGAAGAATAACTAACTAGGAAAAAGAAGAATAACTAACTAAAAATAATATACAAAATGTCCGTAGGTGCAGTAGTATGTATGAGAGATTCCAGGTCAACTGTTCAGCATCCTGACAGCTTGCGGAAGGAAGCTGTTGATCAGTCTGGTGGTTCTGCCTCTGATGCTCCCGAAGTCGCCAGGACTTTTTGTCCTGGTGACTCTCTGTACCAAAACCGTTCAGGCCACAGACACTGTGTGCGCCATGCAGACATTGCTAAGTCAAACAAGCTGGATTACAGCCATGGATATCCCCAAGGTGCTGTCATGTTTAAGTTTACAACGTTACCTGTCAGAGCTCTCACCTGGATAATTGTTGCAGCCTCCTCCAAAACTTCACCTGGATGTTGAGTTGTTCTTCTTTGGAAGCTAGCTAGATGGCTAGTAGCTACATGCTAGGTTACAGTTGACCTCCAGCAGTTGACACAGACAGAAATTCACCTGTTTTCATCCTCATAGTTTTGGGTCCAACTGTTGGTGAGTACCAGTCTAAATAAATTCTCAAGCTGTGTTTGTAATGTCCATTCACTCCCCCACCGTTTTTTGCAGCACGGTGGGGTGTCATCTCGGTCGAGATAGTTGCTTGTTTGTGTTTACAATTTTTCTGCTAAAAGGGAAATTCTGTCTGTTGTGAAACAAGGTTTTGTGTTGATCTGATTAAAAGCAGTGGATGTTTGCTTCTCTTACGTTTTATTTTATTGATTTTACTGACTGTGGTTTCTACTAGTGCTGAGTCTTACAGTATGTTGTCATGTTCATTTTATATCATTTTTGTGCTAGTGTCCTGCTCTTTGCTTTTATGTTTTTATGTGTGTCATTGTTGTACAGCGCTTTGTGTAGCGAATGTTGCTTTTAAAGTGCATTATAAATAGAATTGATTGATTGATTTGCTATGGGAGAAAAAGCAGGGTCCTTTTGTGGCTGGCTGTTGTTCAGTGATGTTATTGAGCCCTGGCATTCTGCCGTTTGCACATGCAGTAATACTTTTGAGAATTTTCTGGAGAACATTCTGGATAGTTTTTGTCATTTTGGATATGTTGAGAGCTTTAATAAACCTGCAGGTGAAGACAGTAAGCATATTTGTCCACTCTCATGTTCATAACAGTATGACAAACTTGAAAAATTACCGACTTAAGGTACACTGTGTCTGCATGGAAAAGCACGCGATTAATGCATTATTAATCACGATTAACTCAACATTCCAAAAGAGATTAATCGCAACTAAAAATTTTAATCGTCCAACACCACTATTATGTGTGTGTTGTATACACACACACACACACACACACACACACACACACACACACATATATATATATATATATTCCTGTTTTAGGTCAGTTGGGATTAACAAAATTATTTTTGTTTTCTCAATCATTTTTATTTTGCTAAATATTTTTTGCAAAGTCAGGTGTGAAGTCCTGTCATTTGGAAATCAAGGTCCCAGAGTCTGAAGAAAGAATGGAGAGGCACATAATCCAAGCTGCTTGAGGCCGAGTGTGAATTTTCCACAGTCAGATGACTTGCGGAGCCATGTCATCTGCTGGTGTTGGTCCATTGTGTTTTATCATGTCCAAAGTCAGCGCAGCCATCTACCAGGAAATTTTAGAGCTCTTCATGCTTTCCTCTGCTGACAAGCTTTATGGAGATGCTGATTTCATTTTCCAGCAGGACTTGGCACCTGCCCACACTGCCAAAAGTACCAAAACCTGGTTTAATGACCATGGTATCACTGTGCTTGATTAACCAGCAAACTCTCCTGACCTAAATCCCATAGAGAATCTATGGTGTATTGTCAAGAGGAAAATGAGAGACACCAGACCCAACAATACAGATGAGCTGAAGACCACTATCAAAGCAACTTGGGCCTCCATAACGCCTCAGCAGTTCCACAGGCTGATTGCCTCCATGCCACTCTGCACTGATGCAGTAATTCATGCAACAGGAGCCCCGGCAAACTACTGAGTGTGTACATGGACATGCTTTTAAGTCGGCCAACATTTGTTTATTTTTTTTCTCCGAACTCTTTTTATTATTTTTAAATACCACCACAACTCACAGTACAAATCCAGTTTCAGGGATTTCCACAGTGCCTGTCAAGAATCAAACACAAAGTGTCTTTCCAAGCATCAAAAGTAATGTAGCAAACAGAACCCAAAACACCAAAAACAAGGTGCCAATGCTAAACCATCATCGAGATCAATAGCACCATGAAACAGCATTACATATTCAAAACAGAGAAAAAGAAGAAGGAAAAAAAAAACACAAATAAGGGGTAAAAAGAGAATTTTGGTAAAACATTCAGCTTGATTAAATTAATGCGACCAGCAATAGACAAGGGAAGCATAGACCATCTCTCAAAATCTTCCTGGGCAGCCAGCTTCACTGAGATATATCAACGAACTGTGATGTCTTTATGTACTTAAGGAGAGATTTCCATGTCCTGGAAAATTTTACAATTGAGCCACGAAGAGTATATTTTATCTTCTCCAACTTACCAAAGTAAAGAACATCTCTAACCCAGGATTCATATGAGGGAGGAGAGGTTGATTTTAACCTCAATAAAATCAATCGTCTGGCTAACAAAGTTAAAAAAGCCAAGAAGTCTGCATTGAATTTTGGCAGTTATTTCAGCAGGCGAAACCCCACATAAAGCGACTAAGGGAGGTGGGTGTAAGTGTACCTTAAGTACCTTGGACAGAGTGCTGAAAATTCTCGCACAATAATTAAAAAGGGAGGGACAGGACCAGAACACATGAATTAATGAGCCTGGAGTTTGTTTACACCTATCACAAGCCGGATCAATGTTTGGGTAGATTTTAGAATGCTTCAGTTTTGACCAGTGGGCATGATGCAGCACCTTACACTGGAGAAGACCATGTCTGGCACTAATAGATGAGGAATAGATCCGGAGGAGTATATCCTCCCATAAGTTTTGAGTAAATTCCTGGTCCATGTCTTGCTCCCAGAGAGACCTGATGTGTGAAAGTGGGGCATTCCTGAGACAATGAATTCTTTCATAGCTACTTGAAATGGCACCTTTTTTAATTGGGGATGGAAGCAGAAGAGTGTCAATAGATGAAATTAAAGGCTGAGATGGAAAATGGGGGGTCACCCCTCTGACAAAGCTACGAACCTGTAGATACCTGAAAAAATGGGTTTTAGGGATCCTATATTTAGATACAAGTTGTTCGAAAGATGAGAAAACAACCTCAATGTACAGTTCATTAAATGAATTTACACCTTGGCCAGACCACAAACAAAGCCGTCCATCCCCCAGTGACACTTCAAACACGTGGTTTTTACAAACAGGAGCTTGCAAAGAGAATGTCCATAGGCCAAAATGGCATCTGCATTGGTTCCAAATTTTAAGAGTTGTCTTCACCAGAAGGTTTCGACTATACTCTGTGCAATCAGGGATGCTGGAGGTGTAGACCAAAGCAGCCAGAGATGATGGTTCACAGGAGGAGCTCTCAAGTCTCAACCACTCTGGAATGTCCGGTGAATTATTTGTAATCGGCCAGTGGTGTAGCCTGCACAAGGTTGCCGCCCAATAATAGAAGCTGAAATTTGGCAAAGCCATTCTTCCCTGCCTCCTGGGACTCTAAAAATATTTTGCGGTTCCTTGAGGGCTTTTTATCCCAAACAGACCTTAAAATAATCCCACCAAGTTTCTTAAAAAATTATTTTGGGATGAAAATTGGGATACACTGAAATAAAAAAGAGAATTTTGGTAAAACATTCATCTTGATTAAATTAATGCGACCAGCAATAGACAAGGGAAGCATAGACCATCTCTCAAAATCTTCCTGTGTTTTGGCAAGAAGTGGGGCAAAATTATGCTTAAAAAGATTTTTAAACTTTTCTGTAGCTTGAACCCCCAGATACGTGAACCAGTCCAAAACTATTTTAAATGGGATTATATGTGATGGGAGATTGCGAGCTGCGACAGTGACCGGAAAAAAATCACTCTTGTGGCGGGTTGGTAAAACCCCCACAACAGACTAAGGACAGTCAGCTCGCTACTCCTGGTTTTTTCCGCTGCACTGCTGTGTGGCGGGTTGGTATGCTGTGATGTAATGTGCCATGCATGCATTGTGATGTTAATGTGCCATTCATGCATCCTGTCCTTACTGTGCCTCTCATATGCAAATGCTCATACCAACTGCTGTGAATGCCCTTTGATGTATTGTCTGTTGTTGGGGGTATATATGCTGCACGACTCTGTAACTCATCCTCTCACTCCCACTCTGCAACTGCTGTTGACACACACTCTGTGTCTCTTTGCTGGAGAGCCTCCGCGCCGCCCATTGGGCGAGCTTCGTGACGGCGGTATGATTTAATAAACTCTACTTAAAACCTCTCAACGCCGTTTTATTTCATGCCGCCGCACTGGTGACCCCGACGCTGAAACGAACACGCTGCTGGCGAACGCAGCACCCGGCGGGGTTTCTCTGATGACAAGCGAATGCGGCAGCCTGACTGATCTGCCCTCCCTTCTGCTTCAGGGAGACTTCGACGCAGAGTTTCCAGGTGAAACTCTCCGGAGACCACCCACGACTGGGAAAGCCGCAGCAAACTTCATGGTGAGATCTGCACGCCTAGATCGGCACATCCACGCTGGACCGGCCGCGCTTGCAGCTCCTCCACAGGAGAGCGCATGCACCTCGTCCTTTCTCTGCGACGGCGACTCCCATGGCCGACGGAGCACACGTGGACCTGAACACACCATGATCGAGCAGTGACAAGAGCGTCTACTTCCCTTCACCACTCCAACACATTGAACGGGGATGATTAAGCTCCCCGACCCTGGTTCTCCTCTCCAGCTGGCCCACCCACGCACGGAACCCCGACACACGCACCGGGGAGTTACGAGGACGGCGTGCCACCCACGGGACAAATACGGCTCCACAGACCGCCATCATCCTTCGCCGCTGCACACAGAGCGCTTCAGGGCTGCTTTCACACCTGGAGGCACGCACGCAGCATGCCCGAAGGATTTGTTAATGGTCTCAGCCACGGCACACATGGGGAATTCAGCGGTTTTGCGGTTCCCGACGGCTTTTAAGGTTGTGCCCGCACCTAAAGTCAACACGCCAGTCCCCCTGCTTTTATGTTTCTCTTACAGCCGCCCCTGCTTTTCTTCTATTAATCCTTGCAGGACTTAATCGCGGGAGGAGCCAGTGACTAATTTTTCTTCTTGTGATCTCTGCACGTTCAACGGGACAGCCCCTCGACATCGCAGAACAACAAGCAATTTTTGCGCGGCCCGGACGATTTCACCGCCCCCGTCCGGCACTTACTACCCCCCTTCCCCCTCCCCCTCCACCTGCACAGAGCTTTTCCCTGCTCGCTGCCAAAGCTGCAATATCGAGGCCTCGGCCCCCTGCCGAGCCCTCTGGGGGGGGGGAGCTGTGGCGGGTTGGTAAAACCCCCACAACAGACTAAGGACAGTCAGCTCGCTACTCCTGGTTTTTTCCGCTGCACTGCTGTGTGGCGGGTTGGTATGCTGTGATGTAATGTGCCATGCATGCATTGTGATGTTAATGTGCCATTCATGCATCCTGTCCTTACTGTGCCTCTCATATGCAAATGCTCATACCAACTGCTGTGAATGCCCTTTGATGTATTGTCTGTTGTTGGGTATATATGCTGCACGACTCTGTAACTCATCCTCTCACTCCCACTCTGCAACTGCTGTTGACACACACTCTGTGTCTCTTTGCTGGAGAGCCTCCGCGCCGCCCATTGGGCGAGCTTCGTGACGGCGGTATGATTTAATAAACTCTACTTAAAACCTCTCTTCTGCTTCTGCATTGAGATGAGACATGTTAGGGACTGGAAGCCGACAATAAAACTTGATTTATAAAATCACTTCGCTTCCTTATTTCAAGCTCCCTACAACTCTTGTCAAAATTCAGCTTGTAACCGGAAATTGTACAAAACAAATTAAGAACAGAGAGGACTTCTGGGATCAATATGTCAGGTTGTGAAATATATAAAAGTCAATCATCAGCGTAGAGAGATACCCTCTGTTCAAAACCACCCCTGACCACACCAAAGATTTTAGAATTAGATCGGAGCTCAATGGCCAAGGGTTCAATAGCAAGAGCAAAGAGAAGGGGGGGTAGTGGACAGCTCTGTTTCATCCCCTGGAAAAGCGGAAAATAGTCTGAATAAGTAATATTAGTTCTAACAGATGCAACAGGTGAGGAGTACAGTAGGCTTACCCAGGCTATAAATCTTTCCCCAATGTCGAATTTTCCCAGAGTGCAGAAAAGGTATCTCCCCTCCACCCTGTCAAATGCCTTTTTGGTGTCCAAGGATATCACACATTCAGGATTATTTGAGTTAGAGGGATTATAAATTACATTAAAGAGTCTGATATTCGAAAAGGCGTGCCTATTTTTAATAGAGCCAGTTTAATCAGACGAAATTATAGATGGAAGTATTGTTTCCAGGCGAGTAGCCAATAATTTAGCTAATATTTTGTAGTTGACATTTAATAAAGAAATTGGGCGATAAGATGTACAAAGAAGAGGATCTTAATTCTTTTTTAGTATTAATGAAATAGAGGCACTGAGGCAAGGAGGACTGATCAAGTGAGTGGTTGAACATAATCGGAAGGGGGGCTATCTTGTCCATAAACTTCCAGTAAAACTCAATAGGAAACCCATCCGGGCCTGGACATTTGGAAGATTGCATGGATTTAGGTGACTGTAGAATTTCTTCCATTGCTAAAGGTTCCTCTAATCGAAGTTTAGAAGCAAAGCTAACAGTTGGAACGGTGATACTACTGAAAAAAGAATCAAAATCCGTATGATCTGTCGATTGCTCAGATGTATAGAGGGTGGAATAAAAGTGTTTAAATTGATCATTAATTATTTGAGGGTCAGTTGTCACACCCAGGGAAGTTTGAATTTTAGGCATTTGATGGGATATGGATATCTGATGGGTTTGATGTGAAAGTAGTTTACTTGCCTTATCTTCACCTTCATTATGGGTGCATTTGGATTTAAGAAGCATGTCAGCAATCTGGGCTGTTGATAAGTTGTCAAATTATGCCTGTAAGAGTAAATGATCCTTGTAGATATCTGGAGAAGGGGAAGTTACATATGTGTTATCCAATTGTGAAATCTGGGTCAACAGTTCCGATAGCCGCTATTTCTTTTGCTTCTTCACAAAACTCTTGTAGGACATAATTTGCCCTCTTATAAAGGCTTTAAAAGTCTCCCAGAGGAGAGATGGTGAGGCCTCTGGTGAGTCATTACAATTCCTAAAAAGATCAATCTGAGTTTCTAGGAAAGAAACAAAGTCGTCATCAGATAAGAGGCTTATGCTGAAATGCCACGGTGGGCGAGAATTTGATTCTCTGTTCAGCAGCAGCTCCAAAGTCAATGGGGCGTGATCTGAAATAACAACTGGATTATAAGAGCAGGTACGCACTGAGGGCAGAAGTCTATTATCCCAAAATAAATAGTCGATACGGGTATAGGTGTGATGGGTAGAAGAAAAGAATAAGTATGCTTTTCCTGTAGGATTTAAAAAACGCCATACTGTATGTCGGTGATAGAGAATTATTGGGGGAAGTTTTTGATAACTTTAGAGGATTTAGATGGGTTACTAGGCCTATTAGAGGAGCGGTCTGAGGGGGCCAACCAACAGTTAAAGTCGCCCCCAAGGATGAGCAAATGTGTGGACATATCAGGAAGTTTTGTAAAGAGGGAATGAAAAAAAATCTGCGTCATCCCAGTTAGGTACATATACGTTAGCAAGGATCAATTCAGTATCGTATATATATATCCCGTAACAATGATATATCGACCATTGGGAGCTGATATAACATTGGAGGCAGTGAAAGGAACAGACTTATTAATTAAGATGGCAGCACCTCTTGCTTTGCATGTAAATGTGGAATAATAAAGCTGGCCCACCCAACCTCTCCTCAACTTAGTGATCTGAGATCTTTAAATGTGTCTCTTGCAAAAAAGCAACATGGGTTTGTAAGTGGCAGAGATGTTGGAGTACTTTACCTCTCTTTATTGGTTGGTTCAAACCTTTACAGTTCCAACTACAAATTTTAAGTAATCCCCCAGCTGGCTGCCCCTTACAATTAAACTGCTGTGTCATTCCTGAAAAATGAAAAAAAAAAAAAAAGGCTGAACATAGTGCAACATTTCAAGTGTCAAAGGCCCAAACATAACAACCAAAACAAAGGGGGAAAACAAATGAACTAATAATCTCCCATTCACCCACCCACCGAGGCATCTTCCCAAGCAAGACGCCAGTACCAACCACTATACAAGCTCCTGAGTTCTTCCTAAAAAAACACAGAAGACCTGGCGGCTTACACAAGCTCCACAGAACCAAGAAGAAGGCTATATAGAAAAGAGAAAAAAAATGCATCTGATACCAGTAAAGTTTAAAAAAAAATATAATAATAATAATAATAATAATAATAATTTAAAAAAGGAGATAAGTTGACAAAACTGGGTAAAGCAAACTAGTACATGTATAAAAAAGACATACATACATACACACACACACATACATATACACATCTACCTAAAAAAAAAAACACCAAAAAAACAAAACCCTAAGTCCAGCATCATAAAGAGGAATACCAGGTAATTAATGACATGAATAATGATACTGGCAGTAGCAGACAGAAACTATTAGATACTGTTGAAGCGCAGTTCAGTATTTTGTAGAAAAGTTCTTATTTTTCGAGATGAACAAATGTAGTTAAGGATATATTTGGGGTGCCAAAATGTCAATGCCATCCATCCAGTCCCTCTGTGACTGGGGAAGAGGATCTCCTCAAGTCACCGTTGATAAAAGCAACTGCAATATCTGGATCGCTAAACATGTGGAGTGTTCCATTTGGCAGGGTAATCCGCAGCTCAGCTGGATAAAAAAGACCAAACTTGATACCTGGGCAGGTAGGAAGAAGACGTTTGGTGTTCCCACACTCTGAGAATTTCTTAGTCACTGTGGGAGCAAAGTCAGGGAAAATGGTGAAGAAGAGGGGACAACTCCCCAGCCCGTCGCAGGATATGTTCCTTGATATGAAAATAGTGGATTTGGATAATGATGGGATGTGGAGGTGCTCCATCTTTAGGTCTCACGCGAAGTGACCTATGGGCCGGTCCAGGAGAGGTGTCTCATCCAGATGATGAAGATCTTGCAGAAGTTTGGAGATGAACTCTGGAATGAGCGCCTTCCAGGCCCTCAGGAAGACCAACCAGGTGAATATTGTTCCATCTTGACCTGCTTTCTAGATCCTTGCACTTAGCTTGAAGTACTTTAATTTCATCCATGAGTATATTCACATCACTGGAAATGGTTGATATGTCATCACTGCAGGTGGTAGCCGACACCCCCAGATCTTTCATAGTTGAGCTATGAGAGTCCACTATTAGCTGTAGGGCAGTTACAGATGATTTTAACTCTTCTTTCATTAACCACTTGCACTCCGGGCAATTTTCCTAAAAATGCCAAAAAATAACGTGCCCAAAGTAAATCGAAAGCTGTTATTCAACCCTTTGCAGCATCTTCATGGGGTTGGTCTCATTTAAAAGAAAACACTTTGAATTTTTTGGCAAAAAAAAAACAATCTCTCTACGTGCTCCGGCCACTGAGTTACAGTCATCTAAACATACTGAACTTGAAGAAAAAAAAATTGGACACAGTGTTTTTTTGGATACAAATGCTTGTAAATAACACACAGCTGTCCGATCCGGCTGGAAAATGCAACAGAAATGTAGAACCAAGTGTTATCCAGCTGAGATCCAAATTTGGTAACAATACCACAAAAAATGAATATTTTACACAGCTTTGTTCTCAGGCTGTTCCCAGGCATTTTGGAACTGTGCCAAATTGTGCCAAATGGCACAGTTTGGAAAAACGTCTGTAACTTTTGAATAATTCAATGTAGAAGCTTCATTTTAGGCTCTAATGAAAGGTCACACTCAGGGCTGTGTCTGTGTGTGTGTGTGTGGGCGGGGGGTCGTCCCCCCCCCGCTACCGAGGACCAAATTCGGCCCTCGCTACATGACGGATTACACTCCTTGTATGTTTTCACAGCGGCTCCCCCCCACCTCGCTACTGTGTGTGTGTGTGTGTGTGTGGGAACCGTGAACGGACTGTGAACGCCCCCCCCCCCCTCGCTACAGAAGAGGGCCATTGCTACATGATGGAATAGACTGATATGCTTCCCCCCGCGGACCGGGGGGCGTTTGGACCATGAACGCCCCCCCCCCCCGGCTCCTCTTCTGCAGCGGGGGGGGGGGGGGTGTTCACGGTCCGAACACGGCAAATGAACCGTTTATCGCGGTGCACGCACTTCGTACTTCGTGCGCAGTACAGTTGTAATTTACCGATCGGTCAAAAGTCATTTTTGGATTACAGTTTTCAGGGATAAATAATAATTTAGCTTATAACACCTTACCTCTTCAAAGCAGCAGAGTCGTGGCGAACATTTCTTCCCCCATTGTCAGACGAACGCGACGCTGCTCCGCTCATGGATCCTGATCAAAACATAATTCCATTATTGCTGTTTTGGCGAATGATTTACGACTTTTGTCGTCGGCCTCCGTCTATTCTGCTGGAATGAGTGCAGGTCCCACTTGTGGGTGTTCTCCATGCTGCTGGGTGAGCCTGGGTCTGTAGTAGATTCGTCCAGCGTCCTTTGTTTTCATCTGTTGCAACAGTAAATCTCTCTTCACCCAGCCTGAATTTCTGTGCTTCAATTGGCTCCTGCGTTCACAGTAGGTGGGTCCTCCTTCCTAGATTTTCATTCATTGGCTCTTCAAGGTTTCAGAAACCCAATTCAAGGCTCTTATTAGTCGAATGAGAGGTCAATCAGATGAACTAATCTGTTCGCGGCTGTCTCTGCAGTTTTTTTTTGAGTGGCGCTTGGACGCCACTACATCACCATCACCACCATCATGTGTCATGCGTCCAAGCGCGCACGAGGGCGCTCTCGTGCGCCCTCGTGCAGGACGCAGAGACTTGCCCGCCCGCGGAACAACGGAGTGCAAGTGGTTAAGGTCATTTCAGTACGGAGGGTTTTGGTAAACGTGTCAATTTTTGAGTCCAGTTTATCAAAAATGTCCTGTTTTAACCCTTCAAGCACGCTGGTAAACATTTCCACAGTGAGTGGGGTGCCCTTGTCAACAGTGCTTTCCCCACCCACCGGTGCAACAGTACCGGTGGGTACACAGTATTCAAAAAGTAATAAGTGTTAAAAGGGCTACCTGATGAAAGGTGTTAGAGCTGGAAAACATTAAAGTCCATGTGAGGGGTACTCAGAAAATAACCCCGTTAGTAGCAGCAGAAGTTAGCTAGCCGAGTTATTGCCGAAGCACAAAGTTTTCGTATTGCACTGGTATTTACTCACTTCTTTTGCAGTAAGGTTGGAGGGTATGGGTGAGTGTCCAACGCAGTGGGATAAAGGTAAGTAGTAGGGACTCGGTGCTATGTGGATTGGGTGGCGGTTGAAGGCAGAAGCCTTGGTGGTCTGATCCCCGACTTTCTAAACTGGCTTTCGGGGTGTGGAGTGTCACCTCTCTGCTGAGGAAGGAGCTTGAGCTGATGCACGAGGTTGAGAGATACCGGCTAAATATAGTTGGGCCCACCTCAACTCAGAGCTCTGGTTCTGGAACCAGTCTCTTTGAGGGGACTGGAGCTTGGCCTACTCTGGAGTTGCCCCAGGTGAGAGGAGGCAAGCAGGCATGGGTATTCTTGTATCCGCCCACTGTGCTGCCTCTTGAGTGTTGGAAAATGGTAAATGGCGTTCACTTATATAGCACTTTTCTACTCATCTAGGATGACCAAAGTGCTTTACAGATCCTGCTATCCACCCATTCATGCACACATTCACACACTGGTGGCGGCAGAGCTGCCATACACACAGGCACTAACCTGGCCACCAGGAATAACTAGGGGTTCAATGTCCTGCTCAAGGACACTTCGACATGCGGACTGAAGACAGAGCAGGGATCGAACCCATGACCCTCCGATCAGTAGTCGGTCACACTACACCTGCACCACAGCCGTGCCATTGGGGCTGCTGTGGCGCAGGTGTAGTGGCGCAAAATGTGGCGCAAAATGGGTGCTGACCATCATTTGTGGCTATGCACCAAATGACAGTTCAGAGTACCCACTCTTTTTGGAGTCTCTGACTGGGGTGCTGGGAAGTGCTGTTCTTGGAGACTCCATTGTCCTGCTGGGGGACTTCAATATGCACGTGGGCAACGACAGTGAAATCTGGAGGGGTGTAATTGGGAGGAACGCCCTGCCCGATCTGAACCCGAGTGGTATTCAGTTATTGGACTTCTGTTCAAATCACAGTTTGTCCATAATGAACACAATGTTCAAGTGTACGGGTGTCCATATCTGCACCTGGCACCAGGACACCCTTGGTCACAAGTCAATGATCAATTTTGTTATTGTGTCATCAGACCTGCAACTGTATGTTTTGGACACTTGGGTAAAGAGCGGTGCAGAGCTTTCAACTGATCACCACCTGGTGATGAGTTTGATCCAACTGCAGGGGTGGATGCACTTCAGATCTGGTAGACCCAAATGTATAGTGAGGGTGTGCTGGGAGCTTCTTCCTGAGGCTCCTGTCCTAGAGGTCTGCAACTCCCACCTCTGAAAGAACTTGGACCACATTCCGAGGGAGTCTGGAGACATGGAATTTGAATGGACCATTTTTCTCCACCTCCATTGTTGAAGCAGCTGCCCAGAGCTGTGGCCACAAGGTTGTTGGTGCCTCTCGTTGTGGACACCAGTCGCGAGGGGGGCCATCAAGCTGAAGAAGGAGTCCTATCGAGCTTGATTGGCTTGTAGGACTCCCAAAGCAGCTGAGGTGTACTGACAGGCCAAATGGAGTACAGCTCGGGTAGATGCTGAAGCAAAAACTCGGGTGTGGCAGGAGTTCGGTGAGGCCATGGAACAAGACTTTCGGTTGGCCTTGAAGAGATTCTGCCAAACTGTCTGGTGATTCAGGAGGGGAAAACGGCTCCCTGTCCACCCTGCTCTAGAGCACATTGTGGAATCACAAACTAACTTACTCTCAATATTGGAAGACTTTGGAAGCAATGGTATACAAACTCCACACAAAAAGATCCCTGAAGACCATGAGGAACCTTATTGTTGTCAGACCACAGTTCTAACCACTGCTTTAACTGCTGTGCACCTGGATCATATACTGTATCATGCAAAATTCCATAAAACTCTAAACCTACTAAAAACATTAACTTCACCAAGAAATCTAGCTTTTGTGATCATCTTAAGGTCCGTAACCTAATATAGATCCATATTTAGGCATGTTCCCTGGTCTTTGGAGGTGCAGCGCTGAGAGATTTGTCAGGGAGGTGAAGGTTATGGTTCAGTGCTGTGATCTGCTGACAGTGAGTGACAAGACCCTTCTCCTGTCTCCTCATGTGTAACAGGACCCCTGTACCTGTGCACAGTGCTGACCCTGTGACCCCTGACCCTTCCTGATTGGTCATTCTCATGCCATTGTAACCCACTATGAAACCAGAGAGCGCCACAGGGGAGAGGAAGTGAACTTGCATCAAATGGTTAAATCCAGGTATTATAAAATAACTGAAATTACAGAGCTTTCTGAAGTTTGAGAACCCTGCCAAAGTGGTATGTAAAATATATGATTTAGTTTATCCAAGCATAATCATTATTACTGATGTTGGTTTATTGTATTGTGCTGTATATAAAAGATGTGGTTCTGATAAACAGTTGCACATTAATTTTATGAAAACATATTCTTAAAGAGGAAATTTTTAGCCAGTAAAGCAAGCATATGGTATTTCCATTTGTCTTTGATTTAATAAAGCATTTCATTGACTGAAAAATTGTGTTTGTAGGTTTTAACTTTCTCAGATGCATCTATTAGTCATGTGATTATAGAAAAATATCAAAACGTTCACTTCTCTTAAAAAGACACACACAGACGATCTTGTTTTTCTCTCCAAGAAGTTGTTTTCAGGCAGGTATCTGGCTGTCTTGGGACTAGGGATGGGAATTGATAAGATTTTATCAACATCTGCTTATCGATCTGATTCTTTATCGATTCCCTTATCAATTCTTGATCAGTTTTCTGTGTGGGGAAAAAAGCAGTCCTTCACAGGATTTCAGCATCATTGCAGGAGTTTTGTCAGTTTTCTGACTTTAAACAATACTTCTTCTCTTACAAAGATATTAAAATCAAGTATAAGACTATAAACATACTTTCCTGAGAAAAATGGGCATTCATGCCTTGTAACATTGGTTATGTTTAAATGCTGAAAAGCAAAATAAATAAAAGCAGTATAAATGGAATACTGAAGTGATTGGAAATGACTGCTCGATTATGTTATTTTAGCAGTCACAAAAACATAGAGTGGGAAAAATAAGTATTGAACATGTCAACATTTTTCTCATTAAACATATTTCTAATGGAGCCATTGACTTGAGATTTTCACCAGATATTAATAACAACCCAAGCAATCCATACATACAAAGAAATCAAGGCAACTGTGTTCATAAAATAAGTTATATTTATAAAGTGGAATGACACAGGGAATAAGTATTGAACACGCTTGGTGAAATTCATTTAATATTTAGTCGAAAAGCCTTTGTTGGTAAAAACAGTTTCCAGACCCCTCCTGTATGGAGAAACTAGGCACAAGCATTGCTCAGGAGTGATTTTAGCCCATTCTTCCACACAAACTGTCTTCAAATCTTGGCGGTTCCGTGGGTGTCTGTGATGAACTCTGATCTTCAGTTTGTTCCATAGATTTTCAATTGGATTCAGTTCAGGTGACTGACTGGACCATTCTAGCAGCTTTATTTTCCTTCTCTGGAGCCAGTTGAGAGTTTCCTTGACTGTGTGTTTGGGATTATTGTCTTGCTGAAATGTCCACCCTCGTTTCATCTTCAGCATCTTGGTAGATGGCAATAAGTTCTTATCAAGGATGTCTCTGTACAATTGTCCATTCATCTTTCCTTCAATTATATGAAGCCTGCCTGTACCATGTGCTGAAAACAACCCCACACCATGTTGGTCTCATCTCCAAACCACTGTTGGTATGTTTTTTGGGGGCTGATGTGCAGTGCCATTTCTCCTCCAAACATGCTATGTGTTCTGGCATCCAAAAAGTTAAATTTTGGTCTCATCTGACCAGACTATGTTCTCCCAGTATATTACTGGCTTGCCCAAATGTTGTGCAGCAAATTTAAATGAGCTTCAACATGCTTTTTCTTCAGCAACAGAGTCTTGCAAGGTGAGTGGGCATAGAGCCCATGTCGATTGAGTGCATTACTTATTGTTTCATTTGAAACAGCAGTACCTGCTAACTCCAGGTCTTTCTGGAGCTCTCCATGAGTGGTCTTTGGCTCTTGGATAACTCTTCTGATAATTCTTTTGACTCCTCTGTCAGAAATCTTGCGAGGAGCTCCTGGTCGTGGCTGGTTTATGGTAAAATGATGTTCTTTCCACTTCTGAATGATGGCTCCAACAGTGCTCACTGGAACATTCAGCAGTTTAGAAATGCACCTGTAACCAGTGCCATCACTGTGTTTTGCAACAATAAGGTTACGAAGGTCTAGAAAGAGCTCTTTGCTTCTACCCATCATGAGTTCTTTGTGGTGTGACAATCTGATATTCACAGACCTTTTTAAAGGCTATCAGTCAGGACTTAACCAGCTGAAATGAATTTGCACTGATGGGGGATGGGAGGGATGGCTTCCTAACTTCTGATGGATTTCAGCTGGTTTCTTGGCTTTCTATGCCTTTTTGCATCTCTTTTTCTTCATGTGTTCAATACTTATTCCTTGTGTGTTTTTGACTTTGTTAAATATAACTTGTTTTGTGAACAGATTTGCCTTGATTTCTTTGTATGTATGATTACTTGGGCTGTTACTGATATCTGGTGAAAACCTCAGGTCAATGGCTCCATTAGAAATATGTTTAATGAAAAAAATGCTGACATGTTCAACACTTATTTTCCCAGCTTTACATGCTGTACTTGGCTGTAATTTTTACATTTCCATATATAGTATATATGAAGAGTGTGTATACACGCAGATGCATAAAATACTCAGTTGTATATTAGCATACTGGTAAAACCTCAAGACTTTGCTCAGTCTGGGAAGGAATGTAGTTCAGTATTAATCTGTAACCTACAGTCATGTGACAAAATTAGGACACCCCATTAAATATTCAGCTCTTTATTAAGAAATGTTCACATATCTATGTCTAACCTTGTTTTTGTTTTTATTTGCATTTTTTAACATTAATTTAGCCATTTTAAGTGGGAATGAATGTGGGGGTGTCCTAAAAAAGATGGGGGTGTCCTAATTTATTCCTCACTATTTGTTTAGAATTACATTTTACAGAAGACTTCAGAAAAGTCTTTAATTCATTTTTAATTGTTTAGTTATATTACATGAATCACCCAGTATTTTTAACATTGATATTAAATATCCATATGTCCAAATATGTTAAAAAACACACAGGCTTATGCAGGGTGTCCTAATTTTTTCACGACTGTATATTACACGTACCACCTACCCAAACTCCAGCTGCTCTACGGTCATGAATGGATGCAAGCCTTTAAATACAAACTTCATTGCAGCTGGTGTCAGTGGGTTTTCCTGGCAAGGATGAGCAAGTTGGTGAAACCTCAGAGCTACCTGTTGCTGTCATCATCTAAAAAGGATGACCTCATATTTAAATATCAGATGTTTTTAGTTAGGGTTTTTTTTTTTTTTTTTTTTGTTACTTATTTGTACCCGTAGGTAGATTTGGTTTGCAGTCTGGTGACAAGCCATCGGCTGCCGGTCGCTGCGTGCGCGAGCGCCCTAAACCTACATGTTTTTGGTATACGGGAGGAAACCGGAGAAATCCCGGAGTAAACCCACGCAACACGGGGAGAACATGCAAACTCCACACAGCTCACTGTTGGTCGGGGGCTGGGATCGAACCCACGATCTCATGATCCCCGCGATCCCCCGGCCGAGGGTAAAACTGTGCTGCCACAGTGCTAAACCACTGCGCCACCGTGCAGCCCAAAAAAGGGCTAGGGTTTGTGAGTTTAAAAAAAAAAAAGGATTAAACTTAGCCTGCAAGGCTGCTAACATTGAGCTAATATTCTACTACTAATAATAAGCTAATATTTCCATCACTAACGGAGGTGCTGCTGTTTGGGAATCAGGTATGGGCGCACTTCGTAGATTGTTGAACACATTGCAGTCTTTCATTTTATCACATGCTGCCAGCCAAGAGATGTTTCAACTTGTGTTTACTATAGGACATGCTGATTGTGTTTACCATATGTTTCCACCATTATCCCACGGTAATGACAGCGTCATGGTGTTGCTTAGTAACAGCAGTGTGTGACGTTATGATGCATGAAATTTTTAGAAAAAAAAAACAAAACACGGAAGTGTTTAAACCTGCAGCATCGATAAGAGGAATATTAACATCAGCAATGTACGATTCCGGGGGCTCGAAAAATTTAGAACCAGTTCCCAACAGGAACTAATTCTCAATTCCCATCCTTACTTGGGACTGGCTGGCCTCCTGGTGCTCATTGTGGCGTGGGCGTGGGTTGGCCTCCTACCCTCACTTTTCCGTGTTTCCTGACAACCCCCCCCCATCCCCCCAAACACAGACACTCAGACACAGACACAGACACAGACAGACAGACAGACAGACAGACACACACACACACACACACACACACACACACACACACACACACACACACACACACACACACACCTTTAGGTGCAGGTGCCCAGCTTGTGCTGAGATCTACTCAGAAGCACCAATTGTTTCTTGTGTTTTCTTTCTCTTTGTCCCCCCACACACATTTGACCACTTCATATCCCTTCAACTCCCTCCCCCATTCCCTTCTCATGTTCAGCATAAATTAGAACATTTAAATAAAGTATTAAAGTTATTATACAGCAAGAGATGCCTATAAATACTATTTATATACAGTATACAGTATGTCAAATATGAGCAAAGCTCCTTTTGGCAAACTAAATGTGTTTGGCACAACAAGGCAATCAGGTATCTGTTCTGCTTGCCGAGCTGCTAGACGGGGCAGGTTAAAAAAAAGGAAATGGTAAATGTCACTAGAAGGTAAACATCCCCAGTCTTCATACCTGCCTGCTGCTCTATTATTGGCCAGCCTACCTGTCTCTCATGTAGATGGACAGGGAGCCAAAAATGTTAGCTTCTGAGCTAACAGTGGTACTAGCAAGTTTACACCAATAGCGGTTTATATTGCTATTTTCTTTAGATTTCACTCACTCTAATAGCCATCCCTCTTTCCACCTGGTTCCTTAATCTACAGTCGATAATATATATTGTCATGCTGGATTATTACCTCCGCCAAGGAGGTTATGTTTTTACCGGGGTTTGTTTGTCTGTTTGTCTGTCTGTCTGTTACCAACATAACTCAAAAAGTTATGAACGGATTTTGATGAAATTTTCAGGACAAGTCCCAAATGGGACAAGGAAGAAATGATTAGATTTTGGGAGTGATCCGGATCACCGTCTGGATCCAGGAATTTTTTAAAGGATTCTTTATCATTGCGAGATAGGGCCATTTTTAGCACATGTGTATATAACTCCACAATAAATGGTCAGGACGCTTGCCAAAAAAATACAGGATACGATCCCAATAGGTTCTACGAAATATCAAAGACTGATCCCGATCCTGCAAAAAAATCCGGATACTGTGATCCAGAACAGGAAATAATAGGGGATCTTTGGAATCTTCATCACTGTAAGGTAACAAATTAAGATATAAACATACAACAAACACCAAAATATAGCCAAGACACTGAGGCATCAGTAGTGTGCCAATGGATTTGTTGTATCTTCAAAAGCTATGGAGCTATATCCAGAAGAAAGCCGCCATTACCGAAAAAGTGATTTTTGTCAATAACTACTGAACTAATAAAGATATCAATGTGAATCCAATTGCTAAAGGTATGTTTTGATGGTCAAGGAATCTGAAAATATAGATAAAATAAATGTAGGACTATTATATTTGGGGAAAATCCCAATATTATGGGGATCTGAGGTACTTGGCGGAGGTCTGCGCTCTCCGAGTGCTTTTCTAGTTTTGTTCTATTTTCACTGTAATTTTACATTAACCTGTCAATCACTGTACCCCAGCACAGCTTGCCTTGGCCAGGAGGAAGTGACAGATGATCTGGTTTTAACTGCTATTTTCTATAAAGTCTATCCACCCCCCACTATTCTATTCACCCCCACTGAAATTCTTGTTCATCTAACAACACTTGACCATATATTTCATTCTAGACATTATTTTAGCTTAACTAAAGCTTTATTTTCTCAGAATGGAATCCAAGGTGGCTAGCTGAAGCTTGCAGTTAACCACTCAGTCATATCCTTTCACCACTGAAACCCCACCCCACCAGTGGTGCATTATTTCATTCATTCTTTGACAAAACTTTGTTGGCTCTGAGCTAGGCAGCTATGGAAAGCTAATAATTGCAATAGTGACATAAGAGGGAAGGTGGAGTTGAATGTGGTCTCAGAGATTTTAAAGTGATAAGCACTGAAACCAGTTGTCCTCAGAAAGGCTGGAAAAATAAACAACAAATTTGCTGCAATAGTTAAATAATTAGAGAACATTTGAACATTATTTGAACAACATTAAAATATGTGTGAGCTGTTAGAATGTGAAAAAAGTCCAACCAATGACCCCTTTATTAGCTACCCATTTTGTAGGCAGATGTTTGAATCCTCATGGTCCACTGTTGCTAAAAGAATCTAATTCTGTGCCCGTTTGGGCAAAATTAGAACCCAGATGTTTCTTATACCTTGAGTTTTACAAATGTTCCTAACCCATCACAAATAATCTGTAATAGACCTATTTCATGGCACCATTTTGACATTAGAGGTGCAAGAGATAACATTCTGACCTCATGGCCAGTAGGTGTCGCCCTCGCTGTTGACTCGCTATAATCTCATACCGGTTGCCAGGTAGAGAGATAAACAGCACTTCCTGGGGGCTAACATCAATATACTGCAGACTGCTAAAATCTCAGACCTTTGGTTATTATGATCCAGGCAGCGTGCCAGGCGAGGACTCTTGTGGTATAGAATTGTGAATTTAACATAATCTTCTCTGATGTGCATCTCCGGTAAACATTTTTAAAATAACTATATTGTATAGTGTAATTGACAGTAATGCTAATGTAGCACAGTAATCGAACCAGGTCGCTCTCTAGTTTTGATAACATAATTATGACAACACTTTAGTTCAGATTGTAAGGACTTTGACTGCTGTTAGTTGTTCTGTGGTTCCTGTAAATATGCTGAATCACACTTTTATGTTATGTTTATGTTCATCCATTCTAACTACACATACTTAAAAAAAACAAAAACATTGTTGCTATTAAGCTCCAGCAAACATTTATATCAGTTCCAGTTCATTATAGGTTGTAAATGTGTTTTGTTTTTATTGTTTTAAAATATATAAATAAATGTTGTGAAATGCTGGATGCCTGAATTCATTAGTGCCCTTTCAGTTGCCTGTAGAAGATGAAATCTATTGTTTATTCAGTGTGACAGATTCACAAAGTAATGGTTTACCTCCCCTCTGCAAAACTAAAGTATTTTCAGCATTTTTATAACGTAGTGATAAACAAGAACCTAAAATATACTATATGTATTAGATATATACATAACATTGTAATCAATGATCCTTAGTGAAGTTGGAAATAATTTATGGTAGAATAATAATCTTTTTCCGAATAATATTGTGTAAAAACAGTACTGCATCTCCAAAAATTAGCACATCACCATTCAGATCTATATCAAATAGCTCAGACATATTTATCCAAATTTCAAACAAAAAAATCTTAAAACAGTTAAATTTATATGGGATTATTTTAAAATATGAAAGTTTTACTTTTTAGATTGGAGTTATTTCTAAAATTAAATTTACCACAATATTCAACTTTTGGAGGTGGATGAGTAGAATTTAAAAGAAAATCAAGCTCAATTCAAGTGAGTCACCATATAACAAACAGGAATTTATTTGGGGGAAAATATTGATTAAAAAATAAACAGTCCAGATGCAGGATCCATGGGGCAGAGCTGGGAGAGCAATAGAGAAATTAATTAAATCAGGATTAGGACACTCCAGAAAGCTTCTGTTGTCCCCATAGTCAGTGTTGAACTTTTTTACTATAGTCAGGTACAAATTGTTGATGTAAAAAAGGACAGTCTTTAAAAAAGTGTCATCACAGACTAACAGCATTAAAACATGCCAGTATGTGAACTATTAGACAGTTTTAGGACTACAGCAGTGCTGCAAAGAGTTTACTTAGTCTACATAATGTGAATGACAATATTCTGTAGGTGAAGGAAAAACCAGGTACAGAAATGGAATTACTTTTTATGTATGTGTTGTGGGAGGAGGGGGGAGACCCTGGGGCAGACCCAGGACACGTTAGAGAGACTATTGGCCCTTTTCCACTAGTACCTACTCAGCTTTACTTGCCTCGACTCTACTCGGTTTGTAGGGTTTTCCATTAGTACCTGGTACCTGGTACAAGCTACTTTTTTCGTACCTACTCCAGTCGGGTTCCAACCGTGCTGAGTCAAGCTGAAAATGAGACGTCAACAGACTGCAGACCACTGATTGGTCAGGGCGTAATGTCATGAGAGCGCCGTCTTCTGCAGAATCTACAACCGCCATTTGCAACAAATTCTTCAGCGAGTAAACATTATAGAGATGACTTCGGAGAATACGGTAGAGATGGCTTCGCAGGTTTCTACACCGTGGTCCAGTGAGGAGGAGTGGACTTTTCTGTGCTTGGTGGCTGATGATAGAATCCAGATGGCAGCCCATGGATACAACCGGACAGCAAAACAATGGAGGGAGAAATTGAAAAGTGATTACTGGGCCATCAAGGACCACAGTGGTCGAAGTGGGGTGAACCAAAAGCACTGGAAGTGGTTCAACCAAATGGACGCCATTTATGGCCATCAGCCAGCCAGCAATAGCAGAGAGATTGGGCTTGACCTGGCCACGGCATTGTTGCAAACCATGGATGGTGAGTGTTTTGTGATATTGTGCATCTTTTCGCTGATCTATCCTATTGGTGGCAAGCTTACTTTTTTGAGCAATAACAACGCCGTTCTCTCCTGGCTAATGAGCGTTAGTGAGGCGCACTAGCTAGCTAATAGCTAGCTAGCTAGTAGCCAACTGCTGATTCGTGCTTGCTTTGTTTGAAGTATTCACTTGTGAGAGCAAAATGATGAAATATGCTAATCCTGGTTAAAAAGTTTTGTGTTTGTGTTGCACTTTGGTGCTGTGCATTCAGTTGTGTGTATTTTCTTTCTAGAATCTGTTTCCACATGCCAGGGGTCCACCTCCCTCAGCATGCATCCCCTGGGCTCTCCTGCATCTGTTGCAGCAGCAGCATTGGAGCTGACACTGATACCAGCCCCATCACCAGCTCCGTCAACATCTGGCACGACATGTTCAAGTGCTGGTAAGGCACAATAAACAAAAGATTAACAACCTGTTGTGTTTATGGATACAGGTCAAGTGGACCCCAGGATCCAAAATCTCAACATATACAACTGCATTTTCAAACAAGTGATTTATAAAGTGATTCATAAAATTTCCTAAAGCCTCATAATAGACCCACATACTTACAGTGGGGCAAAAAAGTATTTAGTCAGCCACCAATTGTGCAAGTTCTCCCACTTAAAAGATGAGAGAGGTCTCCAATTTTCATCATAGGTATACCTCAACTATGAGAGACAAAATGAGAAAAAAAAATCCAGAAAATCACATTGAAGGGTTTTTAATGAATTAATTGGTAAATTCCTCGGTAAAATAAGTATTTGGTCAATAACAAAAGTTCATCTCAGTACTTTGTTATATACCCTTTGTTGGCAATGACAGAGGTCAAACGTTTTCTGTAAGTCTTCACAAGGTTTTCACACACTGTTGCTGGTATTTTGGCCCATTCCTCAATGCAGATCTCCTCTAGAGCAGTGATGTTTTGGGGCTGTCGCTGGGCAACACAGACTTTCAACTCCCTCCAAAGATTTTCTATGGGGTTGAGATCTGGAGACTGGCTAGGCCACTCCAGGACCTTGAAATGCTTCTTACGAAGCCACTCCTTCGTTGCCCGGGCGGTGTGTTTGGGATCATTGTCATGCTGAAAGACCCAGCAACGTTTCATCTTCAATGCCCTTGCTGATGGAAGGAGGTTTTCACTCAAAATCTCACGATACATGGCCCCATTCATTCTTTCCTTTACACGGATCAGTCATCCTGGTCCCTTTGCAGAAAAACAGCCCCAAAGTATGGTGTTTCCACCCCCATGCTTCACAGTAGATATGGTGTTCTTTTTCCTCCAAACACGACAAGTTGAGTTTTTACCAAAAAGTTCTATTTTGGTTTCATCTGACCATATGATATTCTCCCAGTCCTCTTGTGGATCATCCAAATGCTCTCTAACAAACTTCAGACGAGCCTGGACATGTACTGGCTTAAGCAGGGGGACACGTCTGGCACTGCAAGATTTGAGTCCCTGGCGGCGTAGTGTGTTACTGATGAAGCCTTTGTTACTTTGGTCCCAGCTCTCTGCAGGTGATTCACTAGGTCCCCCCATGTGGTTCTGGGATTTTTGCTCACTGTTCTCGTGATCATTTTGACCCCACGGGGTGAGATCTTGCGTGGAGCCCCAGATCGAGGGAGATTATCAGTGGTCTTGTATGTCTTCCATTTTCTAATAATTGCTCCCACAGTTGATTTCTTCACACCAAGCTGCTTACCTAATGCAGATTCAGTCTTCCCAGCCTGGTGCAGGTCTACAATTTTGTTTCTGGTGTCCTTTGACAGCTCTTTGGTCTTGGCCATAGTGGAGTTTGGATTCTGTCTGTTTGAGGTTGTGGACAGGTGTCTTTTATACTGATAACGAGTTCAAACAGGTGCCATTAATACAGGTAACGAGTGGAGGACAGAGGAGCCTCTTAAAGAAGAAGTTACAGGTCTGTGAGAGCCAGAAATCTTGCTTGTTTGTAGGTGACCAAATACTTATTTTACTGAGGAATTTACCAATTAATTCATTAAAAATCCTTCAATGTGATTTTCTGGATTTTTTTTTTCTCATTTTGTCTCTTATAGTTGAGGTATACCTATGATGAAAATTGGAGACCTCTCTCATCTTTTAAGTGGGAGAACTTGCACAATTGGTGGCTGACTAAATACTTTTTTGCCCCACTGTATTCTGTAGATTTTCCAAAAACGGTGTTGGAACAGTGTTGTCGTGCTGTTTCTTTTCCACCATAAATCCCTGGATTGAAAATGTACTTGTAGATGTACAGAGTGGATCCTGGGGTGCTCACTTGTCAGGGGTCCACAACCTGGTCCCATTTTTAGCTGTGGTGAAGTACTGATATAATTCTTGTTTTTGAAAAACTGATGTAGCACATGAACTGACTTTCGAATGTACTTGCAGTCAGTGTGCTTCATTGAAATGATTCGAGTCAGCTGACTGTATTAACTCATTCAGATTTCTGAGGCCACAATAAAAACAAATTCTTTTAAACATAACCTGGCACTTGCAAAATCTGCTCTACTGAGGTGCAGCAACACGACAATTGTGCTTAAATACAACAACGAAGCATTTTTGTCACATCCCACCACTGGCTTTTACAAGTGCATTTCCCTAATATATGTTTTGAACTTGCTTTAACTAACTGCCATCCATTTCTGTCTTTCGTCTAGGCAAGAAGAAAAGGAGCCACCCCACAACGGACCTTGCAACTGTGTTTGCCCAGATGCATGATGATGAGGTGTGGCTCCATGAACAGCAGCTTGAACAGCAGTGTGAACAGCACCGTGAAGCACTTGCCCTGTGCCTTGAATCACTTGCCCAGCACATGCAGACCGTCAACCGGCTTGCCGATGACGCGCGTGAAGCAAGGGAGCAAGAAGTCACCTTCTGAAGGGAGGCGATGGCACAAACTGCTGTCTTCAATCAAGCTCTCCCGGCTGAACTCAGCAAGCTTGTGACCACGATGAGTGGCCTGCTTGTGTGACCCTGTCTCCCCACCCCCTGTGTTTTTTTTAACTTGTGTACATGCGAAACAAAACAGTCTGAAATTGTGGCACTACTTAATTGTGCTGCTGTAATAAACCAGTGATTGTGTTTGCATCATGACTGTGGTTTGTCTGTTATGACACTGGTGGGAAAACAGTCAATAATTACATACACATCCTCTCTTCTAACCAAATTTAGCTGTACATCAGGTTAGGTGTCTGCAGTACATTACCAGTTTTCTCCAAAGTTTTAGAAAAAAAAGCATCACTAGACAATTTTATTGGAATATATTATGGAGTCTAATTACTTAAACATCCTATAAAAGTCTATAGATCAAGGTCAAGTTGTAGGTTGTGGGAGCAGTTTTGGACCAACAAATTCTTGTGATGCAGTGAATCATGGCATTGTAGTTAAAAAAAATATTAAGACACATTTTGGTAATCCAGCCGTGCTATGTTTCCATGTTATCTGTGTGTAATGGTAAATAATGAAAGATCTTTCTTCACCAAAACAATACTTTTCCATCCTGGAAAATTGGCAGGAATGCTAAGGGGTTAAGAAAAAGTAAACAAAACATTTAGCATTTCATAATAATGGGATAGGGTTAAATGGGATATAACATGTTTCAACACATGATTCATAATTCTGTTAACAGACTTGCATCAAACCAAAAGGGATTTATCTAACTGCTGGATTATTTGTAGATGGCTTCTCCTGCATTTTAGCATTTAAACACTCCTACCTTCACAAATAACCCTTACAAACAACAGAGGAGACGTATCTGAAAAGGGTACAAAATTTTATTTTTAGAAAAAAAGGGTTGCTAGACAATTTTATTGGAGCATATTATAGAGTCTAATTACTTAAACACCCTATAAAAGTCTATAGATCAAGGTCAAGTTGTAGGTTGTGGGACCAGTTTTGGACCAACAAAATCTTGTGATGCAGGGAATCATGACATTGTAGTTAAAAAATATTGAGACACATTTTGGTAACCCAGCTGTGCAATGTTTCCATGTTATCTGTGTGTAATGGTGAATAATGAAAGATAACCAAAATTCTACTTTTCTACCCTGGAAAATTAGCAGGAATGCTACGGGGTTAAGAAAAAGTAAATAAAACATTTAGTATTTCATAATAATGGGATAGGGTTCAATGGGATATAACATGTTTCAACACATGATTCATAATTCTGTTAACAGACTTGCATCAAACCAAATGCAATTTATCAAACTGCTGGATTATTTGACGGCTTCCCCTGTGTTTTAGCATTTAATCACTCTTACCTTCACCAATAACCCTTATAAACAACAGAGGAGACATATCTGAAAAGGGTACAACATTTTATTTTCAAAATACAGAAGTTAGACAGGTGTAGGCACATGAATGGGAAGGCACTCACATTGTTTAGTCATTATTGCTACACAAGTACTGCATCAGAGCATCTCGTACATCCCTGCCCTGTTCCTCTACGCCATGTGCCACTGCAACCACCAGTTCATGTGCTGTAGCTACTGGATCATCCCATGCAGTGTCAAAAGTCTCCATGATTTTCACACAGTTTATGCAGAGCACAACAAGTCAGCACCATAGCTTTCACCAGTTGGATGTCACAGTCATTCCTTTTCAGAAGGCAGCACCACCTTCCCTTCAGCCTGCCGAAAGCATTTTCCACAACCACCCATACTCGATTGATGTTTTGGTTAAACATGTGCTGTTTTTCTGTCAGTCATCTAATGTCATGGAATATTTTCAAGAGCCAGTTTTGCAAGGGTTAAGCTGAGCCCCTGAGGATGTAGTAGTCCGCACTAACTGCATCAATGTTCCTGATGTGAGGTGGGAAGAGGTTTCCCTGGCCGACTAACTCCCACAGTATGGACAGTCTCAGAACCCTAGCATTATGCAAGCTCCCTGGAAGCCCAGCAAACACATTCCAGAACAGCCCCTTTCCATCAACAACACCTTGAAGGATTATGGAGTGCCAGCCTTTACGACTGAAGTAGTCAGTGTGATATTGTTGTGGTGCTACGATGGGTATGTGGGGGCCATCAATAGCACCAACACAGTGTGGTAGCCCCCACCTGTTCTCAATGTAGGCCAACATTTCTGTGAACCTCCCTTCATCAGGAAAACGGAGTTGTTCTGGCACCAACAATGACTCTGTTGCAGCACAAAAGTCCTGCACACACCTGCACACAGTTGTGATGCTGACTCCAAACAGATGGCCAATAGTGCGGTACTCTGAGCCGGTAGCAAGTTTCCACAGTGTAATGTGCACAGTGTAGGAGCTGGAGGCTCCTCTTCCTCATCAGCACCTCGTAAGTGTCTCAACACTAAGACTGAACTTTCCCCTTCCTTCCTCAGCTGAGGAAACCTCTGCACTGAACACTGTACATATCTGCACTGGCATTTCTCACCATTGCGGGACTATGGCAACCTGGAGAAGTACAAGGCTGCAAGTAGTTTCACTTCTACCATCCCTTGTCCGTAAGATTATTATTTATTCCACTTATTCATCTGTGAGTTACAAGATTACTCATATCTCCTTCTCTCTCCTCCTTGCAGGGTTGCCAAACTTCTCCCGCTCTGTACACACACACACACACACACACACACACACACACACACACACACACACACACACGTTCAATAAAGATCATTGCATTTCTAACCAAGTCTGTTATCTGCTCCTGGGTTTAAGTCTTAAATCATGTCACCCAGACTGTAACACCACCACCACCAAAGGCTCGTCTGGTGACAACAGTGACTGATGCATAGCACTCTCCTTGATGTCTCCAACATTGTTGGTGGCCATCATTTCTGCTCAACGGGAATTGACTTTTATCAGAGAACAGCAAATGCTCCCTGGCCCATGCAAGACGATGACGCCTGTGCCTGGTGGTGTGGTCAAGTATCGTTGCAGGTCATCTAGCATGCAGACCACGCTGATGTAAACAGCTTTGAATGGTCTGATGTGACACTTGGGTGCCTCTCACCTCCCTTAAATGTGCTTGGAGTTGAGTGGCATTCATCATCCGGTTTCACAGGGCACTGTTCACAATGAAGTGGTCATAAGTGTGGGATGTGGCCAAAGGGCGTCCACTTATATGCCTTTCTGTGACTCTTCCAGTCTCTCTGTATCTCTGTTGCAACCTGCTGATGACACTCTGTGATACTCTAAGCTCAGTGGTCACTTCTTTCTAACAACATCCTGTTTGAAGTCTTGCAATGACGAGGTACTGTTGATCAATTGTTAGGTGTTGTCTTGGTCTCATGATGTCAAAATGTGAACAGCATGATGAAGAGGACTGTGGAAACACCAATTCTAATTGAACCAGAAAACTTATTGGTCTATTCAGGGATCAAACACCTATTGTGAATTTTGCCATTAAGCACCTTGTTACTGAACAGCAAGTTATGCAAAAAGTGTTGTGTTTGCCCCTTTCAGGGCTTGAATGAGGTGCCAGATGCCAACAGAGAGTTTTTATTTATTCACAGAAGGAACAAAATAAAGAGCTACATGGGGCAAAACACATACACTAGAACACAAAATAAAGAACTCGAACATCAAAGCAAGAGTGTAGCAAGGGACACTATAGAATAACACTTACGAATGGTGAAGCTAGGACGAATCAAACACGGAAGGAAGACTGGAGCTGGGGGTAGGGACTCCAGTCCTGGTAGATGCAGGTCGCAGTGAGGAGTGAGCCTCAGCTGCTCCCTTAAATACTAATAACAAAAAGCAAAGAACCAAACAGGAGAGGAGGAAACGTAATGACCAAAATCAAGATCAGCTGTGAGCGTGCCCGTTCGGCTTTGACAGCCGGAAGTTCGGCCAGGGCGCTGTCACAGTAAAAACCCTGGAAACACCAATAATAACCAAGTATAAATAATATGGGAGGAAAAAGGGAAAGTACTGAGTAACCCAAGCGCGAATGAGCTCAGCGCTTGGATCACCACAGTACCCCCCATTCAAAGGGCGAATTCCAAGCATCCATAGTGACACCCAGGAAGCTCCCCCCCTCCAACCAGAAAGCTAACAAGACTGACCTCGGGTGGGCGGAGGGGGAAACAGGCTGGGAGGGAGAGAACCATGAAAGGAAATAAGCACAGAATGTCTAACAGCAAAATACAGGGGGAAAAAAAACAACCAAAGAACAAATGATAACAGGGTCTCAAGCACAAAATAGCCCAGTTAAAACTCACCTTATAACACAAATAATGAAACAAAATGTCCAAAACCAGATAAACAAGGGGAAACAAAAATACATATACACTTCAACTTAGAAAATGCTCAAGAGCTGCTGAATAGACGAACACAAAAATATACAAGTACACTGCACTCGATCACAAGGCATGAGAAAAAAAACCCTCTTTAGTAGTATACGAGAGCGAGAGAGAGAGAGAGAGAGAGAGAGAGAGAGAGAGAGAGAGAGAGAGAGAGAGAGAGAGAGAGAGAGAAAACCACCATGACAATACAAGTATGGGGGATACCGGCAGGTAGAGAGGGGAAAAAAAAGGCAGTTCAGGTGGCGTACTGGCATCCCAACTCCACATCAGGAGAAAAGGAGAAAAAAACACAAACAGTTTGGGTGGCCTGCCCAAGTCCCAGAACCGGGGAAACAGTACCTCAGGCAGCCGACCCAGGTCGCCCAACCAGCGAGGCAGTCTGTCAGGCGGCCGACCCAGGACACAGAACTGATGGAACAGTCCTTCAGGCGGCCGACCCGCGTCCTTAGACCACCAGGACCGGAGGGGGGAGCTCAGAGGCAGCTTCCCTACCGAGAGGCACAACGAGGGGAAGCCGAACCGAAAGAAAGGGACCCCAGCAGCGTTCGGTGGTGGAGAATGGGGGGGAAGGGGGGGAAACGAGGAACCAGTCCGGTGTCAGGTGGAAGGGGATTTGCAGCTCCCTCACCGACCTCGAACCGGGCCAGTGCAGTACCCTCAGTGGACCCGGACCGGGCCAGCGCAGCACCCATGGTGGACCCCGATTGGGCCGATACAGCACCCGGGATGACCCCCCGAAGAAAACCTGGAGCCTTGACGATATCGACCAGAGCTGACTCATCTCCAGTGACCCTGGAAAAAGGCTCGGAAAGAGGGGGAGAACAGGGGTCAGGATCACCGGCAGCGGCAGAGCCCGGCGAGACGAGCTTGGATGCAGCGGCCGGCTGCACCCGGCTCTCCTCCCCAAGAGACAGGCAAGAATGCTCCAGAACAGAGAATAGGAGGACAAAATAGAGCACTTGCCTGATCTCAAGCTCTACCGCTGTCCAGGAATCTGACGATCCAGGCTCGACGGTCAGGAGGTCCATCTTCGGTTCCCACTTGACTGCAGTGGCCTCCACAGCCGGCATGATGGTCTCCACAGTCCGAGAGCCCCCTTACGCTGAAACCCACACTGATGGCCCACTTGGCGTGGTGGCAGGGGGTCCATAGCCTGCTGACTGCTGCTCCATGGAGATCCGGGGACGGATCTGGGGACTAACCTGACTGGGGATTAACCCAGTCAGGAGATTCCCTCCCCTTCGGAATGAGCGTGTCCCGGGGAGGAGACAGATTCTGAGCAGGGGGGCGAAATCTTTTAGCTGGAGGCGAGGCTAAATTTAAATTAGGGAAGCGCCGCTGCTGTGCCGAAACAGAAGCCAGCAGATCGGCGAACTCAGGAAAGCTGTGAAGCTCAGGATTAGCCTCCACCAGTCTGACAGTGGCCACCACGCTCTTAGGGATCTTACTGGGACGGAAGGCAGAGCGTGCTTCAGCCACATGGCTCCTGATGAGTTCAGCTGCCGACTGTACCTCTTCACTGGGACCTCTGGCTGCCCTCCTCCTCTCTGTTGTGCTGGAAGATGGCTCTTCGGCGAAGCGGAAACGGGAGCTGGATGTGTAGCAGGAGACTGATCCCAGGGCGAGGAGCGGGAATGCCTCGCCGTTTGCTCTGTCTTCGGCCTCCTGCTGAAACCCTTCACCAGCCCACGATATTCCTGTTTAAGCGCTGCAAGATCAGCCATTCTTTCCCTGCCCTCAGCGTGCTTGGCCAGGTGAGGATGGCACTTTACTCCCGCTTCTGCGAGGTCCAGGTACCAGCGTGCATTTATGGAGGTGGCGAACATACGGGCATTGGCCAGGAGACCAACTATCTCCATCAGAGCCTGAACAAGCTTGAAACCCAGGCTCATAGAATATCCTGTCCTAGATGACGCCATAGCCCCCAACAAAACTGGCACCCGGAAAAAGGAAAAAATCTAGCCCAAAAACAAACTACTGTGGCTGGCACCTCGCTTGGCTGCGACCTACTGTCGTGTTTGCCCCTTGAATGAGGTGCCAGATTGCCAACAGAGAGTTTGTTTGTTTATTCACAGAAGGAACAAAATAGAGCCATGTGGGGCAAAACACATACACTAGAGCACAAAATAAAGAACTCGAACATCAAACCAAGAGCGTAGCGAGGGCAGAACCAGACACTATAGAATAACACTTACGAATGATGAAGCTAGGACGAATCAAACACGGAAGGAAGACTGGAGCCTGGGATAGGGACGCCAGTCCTGACAGACGCAGGTCGCAGCGAGGAGTGAGCCTCAGCTGCTCCCTTAAATACTAATAACAAAAAGCAAAGAACCAAACAGGAGAGGAGGAAACGTAATGACCAAAATCAAGCTCAGCTGTGAGAGTGCCAGCTCAGCTTTGACAGCCGGAAGTTCGGCCGCGGCGCTGTCACAGTAAAAGCCCTGGAAACACCAATAATAACCAAGCATAAATAATACGGGAGGAAAAAGGGAAAGTACTGAGTAACCCGAGCGTGGATGAGCTCAGCGCTCGGATCACCACAAAAAGTACTGAAACATTGAACAGTTGGACATGTGCATTCAAAAGGTTAGAGAAAGTCAAATTAATTTTACCTGTAAAGGTTATAGTGCATTTTAGCTTCATCCTGAAATTTCATCCGAAAGCTGAATATCCCTAACTTTTTGTGAGTAGTGTATGTCAGCAGATGCAAGGCTGCATGAAGTAAAATAATAAATAAAAATAGTAACAGTTTGCTTCCTAAGGCTTAATGATTTAAGAAAGATATCAAGTGGTTTTTTTCATTCGTTGCACTGCATTGGAACGGTATGGACTTGATCTTAGCGGCTTTAGCGTGCATTAATTTTTTAATATATCACAAAATATAGATCAATAAAATTTTGAACAACTGTCAGAAAAGCTGTGTATGTGTTAAGTTAAATAACAAGCATTCATGTCATGACAGCAGCATGAGCATATTAATTCTGGGGTAAAACAAACAGTTGCAGCTGTCTGTTTTACCCCGACATTAAAACACCGAAGCAGGGTGTTGTGGTTCTTTGTAACTCTGACTAGATTCTACGCTTGATTTGAGGTAAATCCGATTATGTCCAACATCTTTTAACAAAATGCAACCGACTTTATTGCAGTGGATACATTGAGCTTTCATTCGTTTGCAGCATTAGCATTTTTAGCAGCAGAGCTAACTAACGGAGCTACTGTCTGCGACGCCACTTTTTAAGGTCCTCTTCCCATCCCTCCATAGTTGTGGGAAGTGGTATGATTATATTACTCTTTCAGGTGCAAAAGGCCATGTTCCGGCATTTTTTTCCCACATAATGTAATCTATTAATTAAATTATCTTGATATGTCTGCAAGATAATTTAAGTATGCATTTAAAAGGAACAGGGAAGTTACTTTTCCAAGTAACTAATTACTTTAATCATGCAGTAACTGGTAAAGTAACTCAATTACTTTTGAAAAGAAGCATCTAATAACTGTAATTAGTTACCATTTTTTAGTAACTTGCCCAACACTGTGCATTTCTCAAGATTGGCTATGCTGGGAAATATACTATGACACCCATATGCTTATAAGACCAGTTTGACACTAAAGCAGGACAAACAGCTGGACCAACGGTAATAAAACTATTGTTTTCCTGAGTTACAACATGATTAAAGAGACAGAATCTGCATCTCATTCCTCCAATCCGCTGCAAACAAACAAACAAAAAAAAACAGGTGATCAAGGTCTCCCTCCTCCATGTTTGTCAAAGCTGCTGGATGGCACAGAATGAAGCTGTCACCTTGATGCTCAGTGAAGAGGCAGAGCGAGATGGAGGTTCTGCATCTTGGAGTCTCCAGGGGTCGAGGCTGCTGCTGAGTCTGTCCTTGTTTTTGTGCGTCAGTGAGAGTAAGAAACGATCGATCAAGACTTCTGTCTGGCAAAGATGCCTGTAGAGAAGCATCTTTATACAGGCATTTACTCTCAGGTGGTAAGGCAGTCATTTATGTTTTATAAGACATGCCAAGGATAGCATTTCTCTGGAGTAAGTAAAAAAAAATGAAGGGAATGTAGTCACCATAGAAGCTGAGGCTTTAGGGATGTTTCACTAACAGCTCTGTGAAGATGGACACATCAGAAAATTGTCCAGTTACTATTATGTATGTGTGTGGGAGTGCGTTTCAGTTCATGAACAGCAACAGAAATGTGGACTGATGATCAAGTTATGATCATTATTCAGTCCCTCCGGGATTTCGCGATGCTGCGATCGTAATAATTGACGCAAAATCAGCCAATCACTGCATCTTTTCGCAACCTTGCAACTTTGTCCAATCACTGCAACTTTTGCAGTTTTGGCCAATCATTGTCAACTTCCGCCAATTTCACTAAACAAATTTGTCCCTGAGTAGCGTTCAAATGCTCAGTCTAACCAATCAAATGCATCGCTGCATCATGCTCAGTTTTGTATTTACAGTGACTATAAACGGAACATACCAGCAAAAAACAGAGTGTGTGATTTAAAAAAAAACATTCCCCCGTGAGTTTTCCCACACCGTTCCTTCCTCCGTCTCCCCCGAGTGTATGAAGTGTGTATGAAGTGTATGAAGTGTCGGGTTTGTGTTGAAAAAAAATCCACCTGCCAGAAAAGCACCCCGTCGCGGGAGCGCGCGTGAGGAGAGACACTGTAAAAACACAAACAAATGAGCAAATCTAACACTACAGCCGGTGCTTGAACATTTTATACATCTTTTTTTTTTTTTTTTTTTTTTTTTTTTTTGGACTTATTTTGTACCCGTAGGTAGATTTGTTCTGCAGTCCGGTGACAAGCCACCAGCTGCCGGTCGCTGCGTGCGCAAGCGCCCCTTAACTCCCTAACCTGCATGTTTTGGCATGTGGGAGGAAACTGGAGAAATCCCGGAGTAAACCCACGCAAACACGGGGAGAACATGCAAACTCCACACAGATTACTGTTGGCCGGGGGCAGGGATCGAACCCACGATCTCATGATCCCCACGATCCCCCGGCCGAGGGTAAAACTGTGCTGCCGCGGTGCTAACCACTGCGCCACCGTGCAGCCATCTTTAGAGGTAAAATCATTACTACATCTTGTCATGAGCTTTAAAGCTATGAATCTTTTGTCTAGACATGGACCAACGTGCACCCCCACCCCGGCAAACCCCCAAGGAGAAGCCCTCCTCCCAGTACGACTCCCGGTAAAGGAAAGATCAGTGTCTGATGAGACAGGGGTGTGTCAAGACGTGCAGCAAATAGACAGACAGGTAGGAGTTAGGCACGTTAAGAGAAAGAATATTCAGTAATTTTTTTCAGGAAAACACAGACTTTGATAAACCGTACAGAGCAACAGAATAAATTATTTCTTTTTTCCTCTGCGCTTGGTACTGAGTGGTTGGGACCGTTGCGATTAAGGAGTTTTCAAATGAAGGTGCTGCCATAATTTTCAAATCTATACTCTTTAACATGCATTCAATGCAATTTAGATGTTGTAATGAATAATTATTTTATTCATCCTTTTTAATTAAAATTCTCAACAAGAGTAGTCTACAGTGTTGGTCATTTTTATGACACATTTATGAGTAGCTACTTCATTCTCACTTAATTGCATTAAACAGTGATTTGTTAAGTAAGCAGAAACTTATGCTATACAGAAAACATTCTTTTGAGCAGCAGCAAATACAGACTTTAAAAGGAAATTTTTGACAATCCTGTGCTTTTGTTTGACATAATGTTGGACCCAGGGAACACACACACACACACAGGCTCAAGTGCAATACAATAATCTTTACTGATTTACCAGCAGGTGTGTGGGTGTGTGTATGCGGTATGTGAGTGTTTTGTGGGTGAACGAGCTGCAGCCGGGGGTGAGACAGAGCGCTGTACAGCCTAGCAACCCTAGAGACAGAGCCAAACACAGATATTAGATTCAGCCGTGTTATTATGGATGGGAAACTAACAGGGCTTACTTGCAGATGTTCTGGTGATGGCGTCGGTTTGGGCTTTGGGCCTCCTGCCAGGGAGACAGCGTCTGCTGAGCGCACCCAGTGAAGCGCTGAGATGCGTGGCGTGGTGAGAGGAGCGATTCCATCGCCGCGAGGGAGAGAACCGCCGCCAAAGGGATCCACCTGTGTACAGGGGAGAGCCTGGGAGAAAAGGTAAGTTGGAATGTTGAGCTTACGTGCCAATGGAGAGTCCAACGATGATGCGCAGGGCTGAGAGGAATCACGGCATGCGCGGGACGAAGAGTGTAGCAAAGCAGACGGCTCCGTGCCGAAGCTCCAGGCAAAGCGGGCTATATAGCCCGGGGCTGATTACCCACAGGTGTGCACGCAGCTGAGGCAGGTGACGGCCCAGAGTGAGTTGTAACAGTACTTCCCCCCCCCGAGCGCGCTGGCTTACCTGGGTGCGCCTGGTGGAAGTCCTTAATGAGGCGTTTGTCCAGCACAAATGACTGGCGCACCCAGGATCTCCACTCGGGGCCATACCCCTCCCAGTCCACCAGGTACTGCAAGCCGTGACCCCGGTGGCGGATGTCCAGGATAGAGTTGACCGTCCAAGCCGGGTCACCGTCTATCAACATGGGTGGAGGTGGGGTTCTAGGAGGGGGGCAGAGCAGGTTGGAGACCACGGGTTTGACCTGGGAGACATGAAACGTGGGACAAACACAGAGGGATGGGGGAGAGCCAGACGCACAGCCACAGGATTCACCACTTTGACAATCGGGAAGGGCCCAATAAAGCGCTTGGCCAACTTCCTCTTTTCAGCCTTCAGGTTAATATGTTGTGTGGATAACCATATCTGCTGACCCACCTGATACTGGGGAGCAGGCCTCCTGCGCCGGTTCGCCGTCCTGGTGTTGCGCTCCGCTGTGCGTAAAAGGGCCTGGCGTGTAGCACCCCAAAGCTGACGACAGCGCCTCAGGTGCGCGTGAACTGAAGGTACGGCCACCTCCCCCTCCTCTTCGGGGAACAGCGGGGGATCGTAGCTCAGCGACGCCCTGAAAGGTGACATACCGGTTGCAGAAGAGAGGGTCAGGTTATGAGCGTACTCAATCCACGGCAGATGGCTGCTCCACGATGACGGGCTGAAAGCGATGACGCAACACAGAGCGACCTCCAGCTCCTGATTTGCCCGCTGGCACTGCCCGTTGCTCTGGGGGTGATGACCAGAGGACAGGCTTACCGTATCCCCCAAAGCATTACAAAAACCCTCCACACACTGGACACAAACTGCAGACCTCGGTCGGAGACAATGTCCGTGGGGATCCCACGCAGACGCACGACGTGCTGCACCAGAAGGTCCGCCGTCTCTCGTGCCGTTGGAAGCCCACGTAGAGGGATGAAGTGGGCGGCCTTAGAGAAGCGGTCCACAACGGTCAGCACAGTGTCGAAGCTGTTGGATACCGGAAGGCCGGTTACGAAGTCCAGGGCCACATGAAACCACGGCCTCCCAGGGACCGGCAAGGGGTGGAGAAGGCCCGCCGGCGGGGATGACGACGTCTTCCCGGTGGCGCACTGGGAACAGGCACGAACGTAGCCGATGATGTCACTCCGAAGACCTGGCCACCAGAACGATCTCTGGAGCAGCTCCACCAGACGGGAGATCCCAGGGTGGCAGGCGAGTTTGGATGAATGGGCCCAATGGATCACGTCGCCCCAAACAGCTGATGGCACGAACAGTCTCCCGGTAGGACCTCCGCCCAGATCCGGTTCAGTTTCTTGATCCTTCAGAACCTTGTTCCTGATGGCCCAGGAGAGGGCGCCCACGACACACGAGGCCGGGAGGATGGTGTGCTCCTGCTTCTCAGCGGCCTCTGAGGCGAACTGCCTGGACAGACCATCTGGTTTCGCGTTCTTTGACCCCGGGTGGTAGGTGATGGTAAACTGGAAGCGCCCGAAGAATAGGGACCAACGTGCCTGGCGAACATTCAGACGCTTAGCTGTCCTCAGGCACTCCAGGTTTTTATGATCCGTCTAAACCACAAAGGATAGCGTGGCCCCCTCCAGCCAGTGCTGCCACTCCTCCAGCGCAAGCTTGACCGCCAGGAGTTCTCTGTCACCGACGTCGTAGTTCCTCTCAGCGGGTGACAGCCGTTGAGAGAAGAAGGCGCAGGGGCGGATTACCCTGTCCACCGGGGAGCGCTGCGAAAGTACTTCCCCCACCCCCAAATCAGAGGCATCCACCTTGACCAGGCACTGCAGAGCGGGGTCCACCTGCGTCAAGACCCGGGAGGAAGAGAATTCCGTCTTTAGGGCCGCAAAGGCCGACGCGGCCTCCTCTGTCCACCGGAATGCCACCTTGGGGGAGGTGAGGCGGGTCAGGGGGAGAGCGATCGAACTATACTTGGGCACGAACCGCCGGTAGAAATTGGCAAACCCCAGAAATTGTTGCAGCTGTTTCCTTGACGACGGGGGCGGGGGGGGGGGGCAATCCACCACTGCCCTCACCTTCTCAGGGTCCGGGATGACCTGATTGTGTGAGATGATGAAGCCCATAAAGGAGGTCTTCTCGGTGTAGAACTCCCACTTTTTGGCCTTCACAAAGAGTTTGTTCTCAAGCAGTCGTTGAAGGACCCGCCTCACGTGAACCTGATGCTCCTCCTGGGACTGAGAGATGATCAGGATGTCGTCCAGGTAGACGAAAACAAAGGATCCAAGGAAATCCCTGAGGACGTCGTTGATGAGCCGCTGGAAGACGGCCGGAGCGTTGGTGAGCCCAAACGGCATGACGAGGTACTCAAAGTGGCCTCTGGGGGTCCGGAATCCCGTCTTCCACTCGTCGCCCTCCCGGATCCGCACGAGGTAGTAAGCGCTGTGGAGATCCAGTTTCGTCAACCAGGAGGTCCCCTGGAGGGAGTCGAAGGCAGAGTCCATCAGAGGTAGTGTATACTTGTCCTTGAAAGTAATATCATTCAGAGCCCAGAAGTCGATGCAAGGGCGAAGGGAACTGTCCTTCTTCCCGACGAAGAAGAAGCCTGCCTCCACTGGTGATGACGACGGCCGGATGATGCCTGAGCTGAGCGATTCCTTAATGTACGCCTCCATAGATAAGATAAGATAAGATAAGATAAGATAAGCCTTTATTAGTCCCACAATGGGGAAATTCCAGGATTGCAACAGCACAGGGATAGCAACATTCAGAGCAACAATCAGAAGGCAAGAGAAAAAACAAGAGCAGCAAGTATACATATGTACATATAAATATGAATATATATATAGACACACAGTGCGGAGCATTGTAGCTAGATGGGATAGATATATAAATATATAAATACAGTGCGGAGCATTGTAGCTGGATGGAATAAATATGTAGATATATAAACACAGTGCGGAGCATTGTAGCTAGATGGAAAAAATATGTAAATATATAAACAGTGCGGAGCATTGTAGCTAGATGGAATAAATATGTAAATATATAAACACACACAGTGTGGAGCATTGTTGCTGGATGGAGTAAATATATCAATATATATATAAACACACAGTGCGGAGCATTGTAGCTAGATGGAATAAATATGTAAATATATAAACACACACAGTGTGGAGCATTGTAGCTAGATGGAATGAAACAGCACAACCATCTACTTAGTTATCCTGCATGGTATGATTATGTACCCATACATATTCTCACCCTCCATAGCGACTGGTATTTTCCTAGTTGTATACCGGAGGGGACCATTGTGTAAGTCTATTGCGTCTTTTGCATTCAAAACTATTAGGTTGTCACGTCTTTTTGCTACCTCTGCGAGCAGCCCTGCTTAGGTTGTACAGTCTGACAGCCGTAGGTAGGAAGGACCTGCAAAACCTCTCAGTTGTGCACCTAGGATGATGTAGTCTGCTGCTAGCCTCCCGTTCCGGAGCCGATAGGCTGTAAAGGCAGCTCAACGGCAGGGGGGCACCCGGGCGGAGGTTAATGGCACAGTCATACGGGCGGTGGGGGGGAAGGGACAGTGCCTGGGACTTGCTGACCACCGCTCCGAGGTTGTGGAACTCTGGAGGCACCCTGGACAAGTCGGGGGTGGGGGGCGGGGGAGGAGAGGGGGACCGATGGAGAACAAGCTGCTGACTGGAGGAACGCACTCAGGCAGAACGGACTCCAGGCGAGAACACTCCCAGCTCGCCAGTCGAAGGTGGGGTTGTGCAAGCGCAGCCAGGGGTAACCCAAGATGACCGGGGCAGCCGAGGTGGAGAGAACGAACAGCCGGAGGTCCTCATGATGGTTCCCAGAAATGATGGCTGAGACCGGGGCAGTCCAGTGTGTCACCTTTTCTAAAGGAGCTTTTGACAGGGTGACGAGGTTAAGGGGAGTTGGCAGAGCTTGGCAGGGCAGCCCTAATCGGGTTGCCAGTTTTTCCGAGATAAAGCTCTGCTCAGCCCCCGAGTCCACCAGTGCGTATGTGAGGAACTCTGTGCGGTTGTGACAAAACCTAATTGGCAGGAGACACTTAGATAGGGGATTTGACCGAGATGAGTCCATGAGACCCCCTACAGCGACTCGCGGCCCCCCCCTCTTGGGCCGAACAGGGCAGGACTCGATTTCATGCTGGTCATCCCCACAGTACATGCAAAGACCTAGGTCCCTGCCACGCTGTCTCTCTGCCTGCGAGATTTTAGTCCGTCCCATTACCATAGCCTCAGGTTCATCTGGGCCTTCTAGTGCGGGCAGAGCGTAGGTGGAAGACTGAGAGGAGTGGTGTAATGGTTTGCTCGAACGGCCAGAGGATCTCCGTTCGGCAGCTCGCTCCCTCAGCCTGTTATCTAGGCTAATGGCCAGTGAAATGAGCTCAGTGAGCCGCTCAGGCTTATCTAAGCAGGCCAGCTCATCCCATAAGCTAGAGCTCAGGCTACGGATGAAGATGCTGCAAAGCGAAGCATCTTCCCACCCAACTTCCGCCGCTACTACCCGGAAGTCGACAGTGTAATCGGCCACAGACCGACCACCCTGGCGAAGGTTTAGCAAGCGGGTGGTTAGCACGCTATCACGATCCGAATGGTCAAAAACTTCGTGGAAATCTTGGACAAACTGGGCGTAGGTGAGATTGGTGTAGCTGGGTTTTGCCATTATGGCGTAAGCCCATGCTAACGCTTGCCCTTCCAAAAGATTAGCCACATAACCGATTCGGCTGTGATCAGAGGGGAAGACCCCGGGAATGCGCTGAAACACCGTCTCACACTGGAGGATGAAACCCCGCGCCTCCCCGAGCTTCCCACTGAAGCGCGTGGGCGTGGGGATCGGTGTGAGACGCGTGAGCTTACCCGGGCTAGCCTGGCTAGGTGGTGAGCTAACGGGAGCTGGCCTGCTGCTCTGAGTCGGAGGGAATGCCCGCTGTCCTTCTAGACAATCCAACCGGCTGTTAATCTGACCTAGCTGGTTCAGAATAACCTGCTGCTGGTAAGTAATTTGATCAACATGAGCCTCCAAGATGTTAAAGCGGTGTGCAAGCCCGCTGTTCGCTGGGTCACTCTGACGGAGCCGTGCTGACATAATGTTGGACCCAGGGAACACACACACACAGGCTCAAGTGCAATACAATAATCTTTATTGATTTACCAGCAGGTGTGTGGGTGCTTGTATGCGGTATGTGAGTGTTTTGTGGGTGAACGAGCTGCAGCCGGGGGTGAGACAGAGCGCCGTACAGCCTGGCAACCCTAGAGACAGAGCCAAACACAGATATTAGATTCAGCCGTGTTATTATGAATGGGAAACTAACAGGGCTTACTTGCAGATGTTCTGGTGATGGCGTCGGTTTGGGCTTTGGGCCTCCTACAAGGGAGACAGCGTCTGCTGAGCGCACCCGGTGAAGCGCTGAGATGCACGACGTGGTGAGAGGAGCGATTCCGCCTCCGCGAGGGAGAGAACCGCCACCAAAGGGATCCACCTGTGCACAGGGGAGAGCCTGGGAGTAAAGGTAAGTTGGAATGTTGAGCTTACGTGTCAACAGAGAGTCCAACAATGATGCGCAGGACTGAGAGGAATCAGGGCGTGCATGGGACGAAGAGCGTAGCAAAGCAGACGGCTCCGTGCCGAAGCTCCAGGCAGAGCGGGCTATATAGCCCGGGGCTGATTATCCACAGGTGTGCGCGCAGCTGAGGCAGGTGACGGCCCAGAGTGAGTTGTAACATTGTTGTGGTGTTTTATAGAATATCATTGCAGTAAACTATGGAAAAAAATATCTGCTTTCCCACAACTTTTAGTGCAAAAAAAAACACCTCTCAAATCTTTCTTACCTTTTGTTCTTATTAAAGACAAAAATAGAAAGGAGATGTTTTTACCTTCTTTACATGTTTCGACTGTTCACTGCAGCCTTCCTCAGAAGTGTCAGCTGATTGCTGCGAGGTGTCATTTTATCAGCTGACTTTCGTAGGCGGGGCCAGCCCAGCAGACCTGTCAGATCCACTGAGCCGGCCCCGCTTTCTGCCGTCCGATGGTCTCAGGAGAATGTGGTCGCAGGTGTGGGAAAGCATAAAGGCCCCCACATCCCGGTTCATGCTATCTTTCCCCCGCTTCCTGATTTCATCACATTCTTCAGAGACCATTGGATGGCGGAATGCGGGGCCGGCTCGGTGGATCTAGATAGAAGGGTAGTATTTATATGTACGATTCACTATGCTTACTCTGGGACACTATGGGACACTATGGAATGGTGGGTGGGACAGCACTGTGTATATCTGTGTTGTTTGAGGCTGGTTTTGATGTATGGACATCAATGTATGTTAGGATGGATGGGTGTTAATGTTGATATGTAAAAAATACAGTTAATTGCTTACTTGGGGTCTTAAATGTGGTAATTTGTATATTAATTCACATGGGTGTATTTATGGAAAAGAGGAGATGGAATTAATAAGTGTTCACTTTTTCCTTCTCCCTTTCGAACACTGTATACTGTTACTTTATTGCATTTGTCATTTGTTTTGTTTTTGTTATACTTTTTTGTTCGAAATAAAGTATCTATCTATCTATCTATCTATCTATCTATCTATCTATCTGACAGGTCTGCTGGGCTGGCCCTGCCTACAAAAGTCAGCTGATAAAATGACACCTCGCAGCAATCAGCTGACACTTCTGAGGAAGGCTGCAGTGAACAGTCGAAACATGTAAAGAAGGTAAAAACATCTCCTTTCTATTTTTGTCTTTAATAAGAACAAAAGGTAAATAATTAAAAGAAGACAAAATGAACCTACTTGAGCAACCTCTCAAATCATTGCAACTTTTATCACAACTTTTTAAAAAAGCTCCCGCAAATTCAGGCTTTTTGGACAGCAACAATCATAAAAACGTCCCCGAAATCCTGGTGGGACTGATTATTACATTGACTAGTTTTAAACTAGAGGGAATTATAAGATAAAAGAGCCCTGAGATCATGATTAGACTGCAGTGACATCCCAAACCAACCCAGGTGCATTTAAATCTTATCAGACACATAGGGCTTTATGCAGCAACATTTTCTTAAATTTTCTTCTAATTTTCTGTTGAGAGAAAAAGTTAGGGAAGTCAAATGCAGCAAATGTTCTTAACTATCCAAATCTGCTCTTACCTGGATGACCTGAATGATAATTGCATTTGATCTTAAATTGGAGGTTCATGATCATTCTTTGTGATCTGTAAAACATGCATGGTGCCTCCTTGCTTTAGCATCTTTACATTTGTTATGCAGTATGGCTTTCTCATGGGCATTATTGTGCATACAGTACCAACCAAAAGTTTGGACATGTCTACACATTCAAAATAAATGTGTAGGTGTGTCCAAACTTTTGACTGGTACTGTACCTAAGTGCCTAGGGTGTGAACTGTGTATTTGTTGAGACGACAACAATGCAAACTGTAAAGTGTCATTGTGTTGGGTAACTACAGCAGCAGTGATAGCAAATAAAAACAGATTCATACTGTAGTGCTGTTAGAATGCAGCACTGATATTAATATGCCCATGTCCCATTACTATGCCTATGGGGAAGATTTACAATTTGGGATAAGTTGAACTGGTGCATAACTTCACAGTTGGAACTACATAGAAGATTCTGCCATATGTACGGTGGGGGGGGGGGGGGCTGAAAAGTTCATAGTGGTCAAATTTGACTAAATGTGGTTTATTTTTCAACATAATCGCCCCTTCGGTTCACACACTTCTTCCATCGGTGCAGCGCTTGTTTCCCTGCGCTTGAAAAATAAACCACATTTGGTCACATTTGACCACTATGAACTTTTTAGCCTATGAATTTTTCAGCCTCCCGTACTGTTGTCAAGGCCGGCCAAAGCCTTCAAGTGGCCCTTGTCATGGCAAACCTCTGACATGCAGGGAAGAATGGACTCAGGTGCAGGCGAAACCTCTGGTCACAACAAGATTTAGTAACAAAATACCAAATAATGACAGCACGGGTGTCATATGCGTGCTTAAAACACAACACATGTAGAAAAAGGAGATGAAAATCCAACACAGGAAAGTGCTGAGTGTAATTTATTTGCACATGAAGACAAAATGACAAAAGGGTCCAATAAACACACAGAGAAACACACAGGACTACTCAACTGCACCCTTCGGTTCATTGGATAAAATGGAGGAAGGAAGGCTGGCCCCACGCGCTCCCAGGTCAGGACTAGGTAGTGGAGAAAAAGGGCAGACAGAGCCCCCCTCCCCCCCTTAACCGGTGGATTCTAGACACCAGAGGAGACGCCACAGTACAACAAAATAAAAAGAGGACCCCCCCCCCCCCACGAAGGCACTACCAAACCTCCCAGGGTGGGTGGTGGGGGAACAGGCCAGGAGGGAAACAACAAACATACAATAACACAACACAATGAATCTCCCACCCCAGAACCAAGGCAAGCCTTCCCCCCACGACTAAAGATTTCCCAGTTCCGGGGGTCGGCCAAAGTCCCAGACCCCCCGGTCCAGATAATGGGGCCATTCAGGTGGCCTACAGGCATCCCCGACCAGCCGAACCATCCGGAAAATGGGTCAGGTGGCCTGCCACGAAAATTTGGCCACCTAACCCAATGGCACAAAACATCAGGCAGCCAGCCAAGATACTTCAGCCACCAGTTTGGGAGAAGCGGACCGGGCGGTAGCCTCAACACAGGGAGACCCTCGGCTGATGGGGGAAGAAATATTATGCTCCCAATGGTGGGGAACTGGAGGGCAGCAGCACCTGCGGTGGTCCTGGCCTGGGACAGAGCTGCATCCGCGGCGGTCCCAGCCTGGGACAGAGCTGTGCCTGTGGCGGTCCCGGCGTGGGACAGAGCTGCACCCATGGTGATCCCGGCCTGGGACAGAGCTGCACCCGCGGCGGTCTCGGCCTGGGACAGAGCTGCACCCATGGTGGTCCTGGCCTGGGACAACGTTGCACCAGCGGTGACCCCTTCCCGGGGCCTCATTGCTCCCGCGGTGAGCCCCGACTGGGCCTGCGTTGCACCCATGGTGGACACTGACCGAGCCATGGTTGCACCCATGGTAGAGTCCAGCTGGACCCCTGCTGCATCTGTGGTGGACCCCGACCGAGCCATGGTTGCACCCTTGATGGAACCCGGCTGGGTCCCTGCTGCCCTCACGGTGGGACCCAGCTGGGTCGCTGCTGCACCCTTGGTGGGCCTCAGGCTGAGGCACGGTGCCCATGGCGGACCAAGGCTGGAGAGCATCACCCACGTGGGACTGACGTTGGGGCGTGGCATCCACGATGGTCCCGACCGGGACACAGCACCCACGGAGACTTGAACTGAGGTGGAACCCAGACGACGGCCTCAGGCAGGAGGGGAGCTGGACCCATGGTCACCTCAGTGGAAGCGGCAGCGGCCACGATGACCTCCAATGGTGAGCTTGGATCCTCGAACTCGTCCGGTGACCTGGATCTCTCTCTGGTAACCCTAGAACAGGACTCGAACAGAGAAGATGAAGGGTCAGGGTTGCCGACAGCAGCAGAGCCCGGCGAGGCAAGCTCAGGTGCAGTGTATGACTGCACCTGGCTCTCCTCACCTAGAGCTAGGCAAGATTGCTCTAGAACAGACAATAAAAAAAAAAAGAGAGCACTTGCCTTATCTCAAGGTCCACCGCCGTCCAGGACTCCGATGATCCGGGCGATGTATTCACGGGCTTGACCTCCTGGAGGTTCAGCTTGGGTGCTGTCACTACTGCGGTAGCCTCCGCAGCAGGCATGATGGTCATAGCAGTCTTGGCCTCCTCCAGAGACGGTTCCAATGCAGGCGACCCTCCCGGCGTAGATTCTGGAGGTGGAGTCTCACATTGCGCTGGACCCTGAGTGACTGAAGCCAAGGAACGCTCCGTCAGCTCAGGCTCCAGGTCAGTCACAGCACCCCCTCTCTGGCCATGGTGGCTCCACGGGGCTGGAGTAGAGTCTTTCTGCTCCGCGGGCTCCTTCTTCATCTGGAGCTCCAGGATCGGTGGACGCTAGAGGTAAAAGGAGGAGATATGGAGAGGGTTGGTGAGATGAAAGTGACTGCAGCAGGTGGAGAGATCTCTGGGGACTGCACACCCAGAGATTCTCTACCAGGGATCAGGCAAGACATTTCATCAGTATTAGAGAAAAAAGGGGAGAAAACTTGCCTGCCCTCCTAGTTAATGATGTCTCCTGCGGCATCTGGTGAGGCGGTGTCCCTCTCTGTGGCTGTTCGGGCCTGGGCTCCTCCATTGGCTGCGGAGAAGACTCCCAAACCGGCACTGAAGAAAAAGAGGTGGCTGCTGATCTCTCCTCCTCCAAGCGGTGATCTATGTCCGCCAGCCACACCAGTCTGTGTTCCTTCCAATCCCCCACGGAAGGAGCGGGCCCGAGCTCTGGAGGCGAGGGTGGGGCTGGAGAGGGAGAGCTAAAGGAGGAGGAATGCCTTTTCCAGCATGAACGCCTCTTCTGTGTCGGGGGCATCTCCAATGTTGACAATTCCTTCCCAGTCTCCTCTCTACGCAGCGCGAGGATGAAATGAAGGATGTCCGTAGACTCAGAAAAAAACAACAGGTCGGGACATTCCTGTAATACCTCCGCTGCGGTGTCCTGGGTGGCTCGACCAGCCTCTGAGGAATACTGCCCCTACGTCCGAAAAAAGGCGTCCTCCAAACAGGCCAGTCTGTGCAGCTCTGAGTCGCTGTAGAAGTCCATGATTGCACCAGCCATCAGGTAGGAAGAAAAAAACTCAGATGAAAAAAAAAATGATGCACTCAACACTTCCACGGATTTTCTTAATTACAGCCAGTTCATTCTGTCACATGCGTATGTAAAACGTAACGCATGTAGAAAAAGGAGATGAAAATCCAACGCAGGAAAGTGTTGAGTGTAATTTATTTGCACATGAAGACAAAATGACAAAAGGGTCCAATGAACACATATAGAAACACACAGGACTACTCAACTGCACCCTTCGGTTCATTGGATAAAATGGAGGAAGGAAGACTGGCCCCACGCGCTCCGAGGTCAGGACTAGGTAGCAGAGAAAAAGGGCAAGTAGAGATGAGGAAATGCCCCCAGCAGAACGGTGGGCAGAGTACTTACAAATGATGACTCTACTGAGTGGCCTACTCAGGAGTGGGGATGACATCCAATAAACCGGCGGGTAACAGGAGAACTAACAGGATATAAATACTTCCATCATAATGAACTAAAGTGATTACCTGTGTGAGGAGAGCGAGGACAGATGAGTGCGTGTGCTGAAAGACGCATGCAAATGTGTGTGTGCGTACATGAGAAAATGTAGATGAACTAAATGAATGCAGGTGTGTAAGTGAGTGAGTGCGCAGAGTGAAAAAACAAATGACAAGCAGCTGTTCACTGACAGGAGGAAGAGGCGTGGCAGTCAGCTGTCAGAGAGCAGGGCAGCTCCAGAGGAGCCCAGAGCATGCCTGACAACAAATAAAGACACAAACTAATAAACAGACAAAGAAAACAATAAAGGAAGGACAGCTACGTCATGAAGCGGGGCCTGGAAAAAGGAAATCCAAAACCCCTGCTCATGACAACGGGTGCTGTAACATAAGGAAAGCCATCAAGGCAAAAACACTACAGAAGCGAATATTCGACTCCAACACGACACGAGAAACCAGAGGGGAAAACAGACAATGACGCCACCAAAAACACTAATTCAGACTGACATATATAGAGTAACTAATAATTACATGGATGCAAGACAGCTGGGAGACAATCAGGGGCTAAATAGCAGCATTAGTGAGGGAAAGTGTCAATGAGTATGGAACACACAAGGGACTGGGAACAATAGTACAGGGAATACACACGAGACATCTACAGAAGACCACGGGGAACACAGAATAATAAGAACAGGGACAATGGGGAGGCCACGACAGACTAAGGACCGAGGACATAAAGGACAATTGTACTGCCTCTGCTGATTGGACAGCCAGCTAAACTCCTTCCCCACATCAAGACTCTGACGACACAGCTCTCGGTCCACAGGTTTAATGATACAGAGAAAGGTGAAACTGTAACATACAGTACAAGGCATAATCACTCTTTAACCGTTGTACAAATATTACAATGAAAATATATGAACTCAGCTTCTAATACAAATCATATTTTATCTTCCCACAAATTATATGAATTACTTTGCTTTTTAACTCAAATACAATATGAAATTATGTTCACAACAACTCCCGCCGCCAAAACGAATTGCTTTCCCTCCAAATTATCTGTCAATGTCCTCCAACCGATCCAACGGCTGTTGCCAACGTAAATCGCAGGAGACCACTTTTAGCGTATAAAGTCATCAAACCCAACATAACCTCAAACAAATCATCCAGAAATGCACACAAACAATAACAATTAATACATACCCACGATGCTACCAAAGGCAGAGGATGTTTGTGACTGCTGCTGAAGTTAACTGACGACGGTAAACACGCACAACCAACTTTCCTCTCAATACTCCGACCGACTTCCTGTTTACAGTTAGTCGGAGCCGAAGGTGATGTCACCTTCAGCTGCGAACTATGCCGATTCTAAGGTGAACCCAACACAATATTACAACGCGATATTCAACATTAATTAAGAATATAAATAATATTCCACCTTAACTTTTAATAGCTATCAGAACACTCCCCGCCTGGCGTGATTCTATGCCACCTCACTTAGTCCGTCTAGTCCATCTAGTCCACTTGGGCATCTGGGGAAAGAAGAAGTACTATTTCTGTAACAGGTCTCACAAGCAAAGTTTCTTTTCCTGGCTTGATGACCTTTACTTCCACCTGACAGACTTTTCCATCTTCGCTATGGAAGGCCTGTGTTACCAGACCGAGTGGCCATTCATTCCTTGGTACTTGGCTGTCCTTGAGGAGAACAACGCTTTTTGGTTCAATGTTTGGGTGAGGTGATTGCCACTTCCTACGTGCTTGAAGTGTTGGAAGGAATTGCTTACGCCATCTATCCCAGAAGGTGTTAGACAGGTGTTGAACCTGTCTCCACTGGTGCTTGTAGAGGTCTGAAGGCCCAAACTCTCCTGCAGGAGCGGGAACAGAGTTCACCTTTTGTGTTAGAAGAGCAGCTGGTGTGAGTATGAATGACTGGTCGGGGTCGGTTGTCACAGGAACAAGAGGCCGGGCATTAATGATGGCTGCTACTTCTGCCATGAAGGTTACCAAAACTTCGTGGGTAAGTTTGTCCTTCAGCTGGAGGAACATGGAGTCCAGAATCCTCCTAGCAAGACCAATCATTCTTTCCCACGCCCCACCGAAATGGGAGGCATATGGGGGATTGAAAGTCCAAGAACTTTCTTGATCCGACAGGTAAGATTTCACTCTTTTGTAGTCGATGTTAGAAGGTATCTTCAAAGCCTTGCATGCACCCACAAGGTTTGTGCCTCTGTCTGAACGAATGCTTTTGGCCGGTCCTCTCACAGCTAGAAACCGTCTTAATGCATTGATGAAGCTGGATGTGTCGAGGGATTCTACGACTTCAATATGAACGGCTCTTACGCTCATACATGTAAAAATCACAGCCCACTGTTTGCTTTGTGAGAGGCCTCCTCTAGTCCGGCGTGAAGAAATGCTCCAAGGGCCAAATACGTCGAGCCCAACGTTTGTGAAAGGAGGATCTGATGAAAGGCGGTCTGGTGGGAGACTAGCCATCTTTTGGCTACTAGTTGGGGCTCTGAGTCGTCTGCATGTTACACATCGGTGAATGATGCTGCTCACCTTCTTCTTGCCGCCGACTATCCAAAAGCCAGCTGAACGAACAGCTCCTTCCGTAAAGAAAAGCCCTGAATGGTGGACCTGTTCATGATACTGTCGAATGAGTAAGGTCGCAATATGATGATTGCCTGGAATGATCAAAGGGGTCTTCTCGCTCTGATCAAGACCTGAATGGTGAAGACGATCTCCGACTCTTAGCAGGCCGTGTGTGTCGACAAACGGATCCAGATTTTTGAGGGGACTGCTTTTAGGAATCTTTTTGTGCATTCTGCTACATTTGATTTCCTCATTGTAAACCTCTTCTTGCACCGTTTGAATGATGATAGCTGAGGCTTGGTTGAGTTCCTCAACACTAAATCCTGCCTTGCAGAGATGCCAGCCTTTACAAGAGTTGTTCATCATGGTTGTATTGAAACAACGAGCTATATGTTTCAGGTGCGCGATGGCACGAGTCAGTGACTTCCACGAAGAGAACTTGGCAAATCTTTGGGAGCCAAGCTGCTTGGATGCAGTTGCAGTGCTAAAAGTGGACACTAGAGGACGGATGTCTGGATCTGAACTTGAGTCCACAAGGTCGTAGGTACTTTCGGAGACATCTTGCTCTGGTTTGGACAAAAAGCTAGGTCCACTAAACCAGTTAGTGTTGCTTAACAGGCCTGCAGCAACAGAATGCGTTGCATGATCTGCGTTACAGGCGGTACGGTGGCGCAGTGGTTAGCACTGTGGCAGCACAGCAACTCACCCTTGGCCATGGGATCCCTGGTTCGATCCCAGCCCCTGACCAACAGTGATCTGTGTGAAGTTTGCATGTTCTCCCCGTATCTGCGTGGGTTTACTCCGGGATTTCTCCGGTTTCCTCCCACAGGCCAAAAACATGCAGATGTGGGGAGCGTGAAATAACGAGGCTGAATTATTTCTCAATTCAGGTTTTAATGTAGCTTTCACATCCCCAGCGATCTCTCAAAAACAGAAGAGGAAGAGCTGCATCAGAACCCCCACATTTATACATCAACATCAAAGGAAGAATCACACATCCCTGTCAAAATCCCGCATTGACAATAACTCTCCCCCGAGTCCCTTAGTCCTCCGCCTGGCCCCAAGAGGTCAGGAAGTCCTTTCAGCTCCTTATCCCGGTACCTCCATCCTCTTGCCGTTATCCACAGGCAGTCCAGACATATTGTCCCATCCTAAGATGTGAGGTCAATCGACATATGCAATCCTAAGCATCTCACTTTATACTCATACATATGTAGGCAAAAACACATGCGCCACATAACGTCGAAGAATGGACAATATCTCATAGTTCACAAAATATGACAACATCAACAGCATGATTTACACAACATGATCAAATCAAACATCAGTCAGTACGCCGTCTGGGCTTCAAACGTCTTCCAAATCTGCTGTAAGCAGGCCTCGCCGTCCCTGCGGTGCCGTCCTGCAAAAAATCTGCTGACTGAGGAAGAGAATGGTTATTTGATCTCTGCGAGGGCTCCAGGACCTGTTCCCTGGGGGGTCTGCCACGTCGAGGAGCCCTCGCTACCCATACAGACTCGTCGTTCATCACAAAAGCAGGCTTTAGTCTGTCAATACTAATTGTTTCCTTTCTGTCCCCCAAATCTAGCACAAAATGCTTATCACCTGTCTCCAGCACTCTAAATGGGCCATCATATGGCGGGCGGAGGCCTGATCATGAAGCTTTGTGCCTGACAAAAACAAACTCTGCATTTTTTAAAGCTTTGGGAACGAAAACACACAGAAAGGTGTGATGAACGGGGCCCGGGAGCATGTCTGCTCCTGTGCCACTCAGTGGCCCCAGAGCCGGGGGACGCCCGGGCTCCGGGTGCTCTGGTAGAAACTCACCGGGCAGCCTGAGAGGTTGTGCAAAAACAAACTCCGCTGGGGAGGCATTTAAATCCTCCTTGGGCGCAGCACACAACCCCAATAAAACCCATGGTAGTTTGTTTACCCAATCTGCATCCGTAAGCGACGCTCTGAGGGCTGCCTTCAAGGACCTATTAAAACGCTCGCATAAACCATTAGCCTGCGGGTGATACGTGGTAGTGTGGTGAATTGTCGCCCCTAAGCTGCTGGCCATCACTGACCAAAGCTCAGAGACAAATTGAGGCCCTCTGTCGGACGTAATATCTGACGGGACCCCAAAACGCGCTACCCAGGCCGTCAAAAATGCGCGAGCCACCTCTGCAGCCGTGGTCGATGCTAGTGGAACCACTTCCGGCCAGCGTGTGGTTCGGTCCACCATTGTCAAAAGATGTGTGAACCCCTGCGACGACGGTAGGGGGCCCACGAGGTCGACATGCACGTGATCGAACCTCTTGGCCGGAATGTGGAAAGGTTCAAAGGGGGCTTTTGTGTGCTTGTGAATTTTGGCCCGCTGGCAAGCCATGCAGGTTCTTGCCCACTCTTTCACGTGCTTGCGCAGGCTCGGCCAAACAAACTTCTCCGCTACCATTTTCACCGAAGCGCACACCCCTGGGTGTGCCAGGGAGTGAACCGAGTCAAAAACGCGGCGGCGCCAAGCGGCCGGTACCACCGGGTGCGGTCGCCCAGTAGAGATATCGCAAATTAGGGGGGGCATACCGGTTTGCAAACTCCTGCTCTCCAGCCTTAACCCTGTTGGTCCAGACTGGAGCGCGCACATGTCCGCATCTCTACTCTGTTCCGCCGCCATGGCTGCATAATCTATCCCCACGTGAACTGGGGCCGCGTGCGCTTCCGCGCTGCAATTTTGCCCTGCGGCTGCGGTAGTATAATCTACCTCCGCGTGGACGGGTGCTGTCACCGCGCGAGAGAGGCAGTCTGCCACTACATTGAGTTTACCCGCTACGTGCTGAATATCAGTAGTAAATTCCGAAATTGCTGCCAGCTGCCTCTGTTGCCGGCCCAACCAAGGTTCTGAAATTTTGGCCATCGCAAAAGTGAGCGGCTTGTGCTCGACAAACGTGGTGAAACGCCGACCTTCCAGCCAGAACTGGAAATGGCGAATGGCTAAGTGGAGAGCTAACAGCTCCCTGTCAAACGTGCTGTATTTCAGCTCGGCCCCGTGCAAGGATCTGCTGAAAAATGCCAGCGGCTGCCAAACCCCGGCAACCTGCTGTTCCACAACCGCCCCTATGGCCAAATCTGATGCGTCAGTGGTGAGCGCTATGCGGGCCGTTGGGTCTGGGTGAGCTAGGAGCGCAGCGTCAGCAAGGGCTTTTTTAACCTCCGCGAATGCGCGCTCCCACTCCGGGGACCACTCGATCGTGTTGGAGGGTTTTTGCTTTTTAAGCGCGGCATATAACGGTTGCATGAGCTGCGCTGCGTGGGGTAGGAAACGGTTCTAAAAATTTACCATTCCTAAAAATTCCTGTAATGATTTGACCGTTTGTGGTCGGGGAAAATCTGCCACTGCGTGCACCTTGTCCGGTAGCGGAACTGCCCCTTCTGGGGAAACGCAATGCCCCCAAAAATCGATCTGCGCCATGCCAAACTGGCACTTGGCTGGATTAATTATTAACCTGTGCTCTCCCAACCTCCGAAAAACTGCAGTGAGGTGTTTTTCGTGTTCCTCCTCGGAAGTACTGGTGACTAAAATGTCGTCAAGGTAGACGAACACAAAAGGGAGATCGCGTAACACGGCATCCATCATACGTTGGAATGTTTGTGCAGCGCCTTTAAGACCAAACGGCATGCGCAAAAACTCAAAAAGTCCAAAAGGGGTTATTACCGCTGTTTTAGGAACATCCTCAGGCCGGACTGGAACTTGATGGTAGCCGCGAACCAGGTCTATTTTAGAAAAAATGCGCGCCCCCGCTAGATGCACCGAGAAATCCTGAATGTGTGGGATTGGGTAGCGGTCATGCGCTGTGGCGTTGTTTAGTCTGCGGTAATCGCCGCAAGGTCTCCACGAGCCGTCAGCTTTAGGTACCATATGCAGCGGCGAGGCCCATGGGCTCTTCGAACGGTGAATAATGCCCAGCCTTTCCAGGCTGGCGAACTCCTCGCGCGCTATGGAGAGCTTAGCGGCATCCAAGCGCCGAGCTTTCGCGAAGACGGGGGGCGGGGGGGCAGCTGTAGTGATAAAATGCTCCACCCCGTGTTTCGCAACTGTTGCCGAAAATGTGGGGACTGTGAGTGCTGGAAACTGGGTGAGTAGCGTGTTAAACTTACCGCCTGCTGTGGCGACGTTGGTCTGCACTGGTGGCGGGGACACTCGAGCTGCACAAGGAATAGAATAAAAAGAGAGTGCATTTACCAGCCGCCTATTGGCAAGATCAACTAACAAACCATGTGAGCACAGAAAATCAGCACCTAACATGTTGAAACTCACCGCAGCAATAATAAAAGTCCATTCATAAGTGCGGCCGTGTAAGGACAGAAACAGTGTCCTCTCTCCAAAGGTGTCGATGCTCGAGCCGTTCGCCGCCATTGCCCCGTTACCCCGGGGGCCTGCCAGCCGGTCAGCATAGGTCGGGGTGATGAAACTCACTTGGGCCCCGGTGTCCACGAGGAAGTGTCGCCCGGAACTCGCATCTGTGATGTAGAGCAACTTATTCCGTTCTCCGAGAGCCGAGGCTGCTAACGACTCTCGGTCCTGGAGTTTGCCGAGCTCTTGAAGTTGCACGGCGGCACACATCTGTGCGCCTTCTCTGCGAAACGCCGATGATAAAAGCAGAGGCCATCTCCCCCGCTGCGTCGGGAACGCACCGCTGCCATTGTTGGTGGGGTTGGTTCTGCTGTCTCCGGCCATTCGCTGCTCCCGGACGCCGAACCGAGGTCTGCCACTGCTGCTGTAGCTGTCTGCTCACCGCAGGAGTCGAGGAGCCGCTGTGCCTCCCGGGCCAGCGCGCGGAAGACCCGCTGGGTCACACAACACATGCTGGAAAGGGTCCCTCTCATCTGCACTGGGAGGTTTCTCAGGAAGATATGCTTAAACAAGAAATTGTTGTTGTCTGAGTCCCTCAGCTGCAGCATATCCTCCATAAGGTCGACTGGCCTGCGTCCGCCCCGGTCGTGCATAGCCAGGAGTCTCCTAGCCCTGTCTTCGGCTGAGGGCGTAGAGCATTGGATGAGGGCAGTCTTCAGCTCGGCGTATTTGTCATCAGCGGGTGGTTGCTGCACCAGGCTCCGCACGCACCGAGCTGTGCGTTTGTCGAGCTTTGCGATGACGTGGTAGAACTTAGTGTCATCTGCCGTTATTCCCCCGAGTGCGAACTGTGCCTCGGCCTGGAGGAACCACGAGTCCGGGTTGTCCTGCCAGAATTCTGGTAGCTTTATGGAGACGGCACTCGCTCGGGCAGACTCCGACGAGTCTGGATCGGGGGACTCGCTTCTAGGCATTCTCACGTCTCTGGTCACCAATGTGGGGAGCGTGAAATAACGAGGCTGAATTATTTCTCAATTCAGGTTTTAATGTAGCTTTCACATCCCCAGTGATCCCTCAAAAACAGAAGAGGAAGAGCTGCATCAGAACCCCCACATTTATACATCAACATCAAAGGAAGAATCACACATCCCTGTCAAAACCCCGCATTGACAATAACTCTCTCCCGAGTCCCTTAGTCCTCCACCTGGCCCCAGGAGGTCAGGAAGCCCTTTCAGCTCCTTATCCCGGTATCTCCGTCCTCTTGCCGTTATCCACAGGCGGTCCAGACATATTGTCCCATCCTAAGACATGAGGTCAATCCACATATGCAATCCTAAGCATCTCACTTTATACTCATACATATGTAGGCAAAAACACATGCGCCACACAGGTTAGGTTAATTGGAGACTCTAAAGTAGCCCTAGGTGTGAATGTGTGTGTGAATGGTTAAGGGATAGCGCCGTACCGTGGCTGCTTCATCAATCCCAGGTGGATGCCCTCAATTTCCTCTCTGGGGATCAATAAATTATACAAAATTCAAAAAAAAAAATCAAAAATCTGCAGGGTTCTGGTTCGTGGCTACATAGCGCCACTGATGTGGACTGGAGGATCTTTGAATACGCTGGACCCGGTTATTTACATACACATAAAAGCGTCTGGTTTCATTGCAAATGTAGCCCAGAACCACTTTGCTGTCTGTGTAATATGTCACTGCATCGAGATGGAGATCAAGTTCTTATGACATCAGGTCAGCTAACTCAACAGCAAGTACTGCTGTGCAAAGCTCTAGTCTTGGGATTGTATGCTCTGGACGGGGGGCCAGCTTGGCCTTTCCCATAACAAACCCTACATGATTATTTCCATCAGTGCCCGTGACTTTGAGATATGCTGCTGCAACGATTGCTTTCGTTGAGGCATCAGAGAAGACACATAATTCTCTGCTGACAGCTGCTGATGGTGAAGTTTCAGTGTAGGGCCTGGAGATTGACAGGCTTGACAACTCTTTTAGAGAAGCTCTCCATGAAGTCCAGGCTTCCTCCATTTCTCGAGGTAATGGCGCATCCCAGTCACCATTCTCAACAGTAAGTTCCCTCAGAATAGCCTTGCCTTGGATAGTAACCGGTGCTACAAACCCAAGAGGGTCATAGAAACTGTTGATGGTGGATAAGACACCTTGGTGAGTGTAAGGTTTCATCTCATCAGAGACAACGAAGACAAAGCAATCTGTTTGGAGGTTCCAATTGAGTCCGAGACTGCGTTGCATTGGCACTTTGTCTGCACTGAGGTCAAGGTCTTTAAGGTCACTCGCATGGTCCTTAAATGGAAAGGCTTCCATGACCTCTTTATTGTTTGCTGCAATCTTATGTAGCCTCAGGTTTGACTTGGAGAGGACTTCCTGTGTCTTTTTTAGCAAGTCGACATCAGCTTCGACTGTGGGCAGAGACTTCAGTCCATCGTCTACGTAAAAGTCTCGCATTACAAACTGCTTTGCGTCAGAGTCAATGTGAAACTCGCTGACCTGAACGGACTGGTGCAAGTCGTGAATAGCCACTGCAGGCGAAGGGCTATTTCCAAAGACATGGACAGTCATGAGATAGTCAACAACAGCTTTGGAGAGATCGTTATCATGGAACCAGAGGAACCTCAAGAAGTTCCTGTCTTCTTCTCTAACCTAAAAGGAACAGAACATTTGTTCAGTGTCCGCCGTGAATGCGACAGCTTCTTTTCTGAAGCGGATCAGTACACCTAGTAATGTGTTGTTCAGGTCAGGCCCAGTCAACAGCACATCGTTGAGTGACACACCATTGAATCAGGCACTGGAATCAAAGACCACTCTAATCTTTTTTGGTTTCTTAGGATGGTACACACTAAATGTTGGCAAATACCATCGTTCTTCTTCCTCATTGAGGGGAGGAGCTAATTCATCATGACCATTTTAAAACATCTGTTCCATGAAGCTAAGGAAGTGTTCCCTCATTTCTGGCTTCCTCTCGAAATTTCACGTGAGAGACACGAGGCGGTTCAGTGCCTGAGGCCTGTTGTTGGGAAGCCGCCGCCGTGGATTCTTAAAGGGCAATGGAGCTACCCAGCTGTTGTTTGAGTTCTTCTGTAGTCCATTATTCATTATTTTCATGAATGAAGCATCCTGAATTGAAAGAGCAACTTGATTATCCTCTCTGGTCCTCTTGAACACACTGCATCCAAGATGTTCAATGTCGCAGGTAGCTTCCTCCACAGAATATGCTGGTGGGTGGTTTGTGACCTGGATGGTGCTGTACTTTTCCTTAACACAGAACACATTAGGGCATGGTTTGAAGAGAGATGGCCGACATAGCTCTGTGGTGTTTGTGTAGAAGGCGTTGATTACTGATGGTCTATGAACACTGCCGAGACACACATTGCCTACAACAACCCACCCTAGATCTAATTTCTGTGCATAGGGCTGGTTGTGTGAGCCGTTCACCTGTTTGCGAACTTTATGCACTCTGATAATGTCCCGACCGAGGAGAAGCATGATCTGGGCATTTGGGTCCATATCTGGGATGAGGTGCGCCATTGTCTTTAAATGTGTATGATGAAGAGCAACCTCAGGGGTTGGAATCTCATCTCTGTTGTCGGGAATGTCGTTGCATTCTATGAGGCTGGGTAATGGAATGCTGACTGTCCCATCCAGAGATTCCACTTCATAGCCCCTTGCCCTCCTTCCCGATGATTCCTTCATTCCTGCGCATGTTCTCAGTGTGTAAGGAGCACTTGGACTTCTGTCGCCAAACACTTCGAAGAACTGTGAACGAACCAGTGACCTGTTGCTCTGCTCATCCAGAATTGCATAGAGCTTCACTGCTTTGTCTCTGTGACCGGCTGGATATACTTTCACGAGGCATATTTTGGAACAGGATCTGTCTGTCAGATCTCCACCGCAGACCTTTGTGCATTTGGTCGTAATATCAGATTGAGGTTGAGGCACGGTTTCGACCTCCTCCCCGCCATGCTCTGGAGCAGGATCCTTCACTTCTGTCCTGGGTGCGGGTCCTGGATGTAGGGCTGAGTTATGTTTTTCGCTCTTGCACTCAGAACACTGAACTTTGGCCTTGCAGTTTTTAGCAATGTGTGACGAAGATGAATAACATTTAAAACACAGATTGTTCTCTTTCAAAAACATCTTATGATCTTCAATGGATTTTTCTCTGAAAGCACAACATTTGCTTAAAGGGTGTGGTTTCCCATGAATAGGACACATTTTATCATGGCCATCAGATTTTAATGAGGAGTCAGTGGAATCAGAACTAGCTCTGGTGGATATCTCTGTTTTGCAGACTGAGACTCTTTGATGCTTGTTTGGCTGCCATGCTAACTTTTCAGTCCTGGGAACAGTATCTGTCTGAGTGATGAAGTTGAAGCTTGGGTCATTGGCAATGCTAGCTTCCTGGCTAATGAATTTTAAAAAAAGGGAAAAGGGAGGATAGGGCACATGCTTTTGTCGCTTATAAGATGCACCAGCTGAAGCCCACTTTTCCTGCAGACGAAAGGGGAGTTTCTGCATGATTGGGTTGACACCTCTTGCCGTGTCGAGGAAGGAGAGACCAGGTAAGTTTCCTTCATCCTTTGCTGATAGAAGTTCCATCAGAAGATCACTCAAGTTAGTCAGTTTGGCGTAATCTCAGTTTCCTATCTTTGGAAAAGTGTCGATGCGTTTGAAGAGAGCATCCTCTACTGCCTCTGGCGAGCCTTAGGTTTGCTCGAGTCTATCCCAAATCATATTCAGGCCTGCTTCTGGATGATTGATGTGAATTGCTCTGAGCTGCTCAACATGTTCTTTTGACTCCTTGCCGAGCCACTTTAAAAGAAGGTCCATCTCCTCACTTGCTGTTAGATCTAAGCCACTGATTGCAGACAGAAATGAGCGTTTCCAAGCTCTGTAATTCTCAGGCTTATCACTAAATTGAAGTAAGCCTGTAGACACAAGCTCACGGCGTGCAAGGTACCTCACAAAGTCATTTGGATTGGAGCTGTTATGGTTGGAATTAGGAGGTACAGGATAAGATGGGGGAAATGTACCACAATAGTCATTTTGAAATCTGGAGTGCTGTGTTGGAGTAATATTGCTGCTTTCAAATTTCACTTGTCGTGGGTCACAAACATTTTCATCCTTACATATCTGAACCCGCTGTGGGCTGGGGTGTGAGTCTGATTTTATTGGGGCATCATCTTCACATAGCTGGTATTCTGCCTCCAACACTTTGGCTTGGTCAGCAACATACTGTTGAGTGCGTTGTGTGGCTGTCAAGGAGGTAGAATCAAATAATACAAACTCACGACTTCGTTTTTCACCACTGTCAACTGCAGCTTCCAGTGCTTCTGCTTCAGCAACAGCTGCAGCAGTCTCTTTCTTATATTGTAGCATTTGCATTGATGCTTCCAACTTAGCTTTTTCTAGTTTTAGGTTTATTTCCTCTTCAGCGTAGGAAAGGTGAGCTTTTGCTGCTTCCGCTTGTGCTCTTGCTTTGGCTGCAGCAGACTCTGTAGATGGCACACTGGAGTGCACAGAAGAAGTGTGTGGGTGTGTCTTTGACATGGCTCTTTTTTCTGACCTAGCACAGTTTGTGAGCGTACTTCTGGATAGACACTGATGTGTTGATCGTTTACTGGTTGAGTGTGACGATGATCGTCTCACTGTTTGCCAGTATGTTCACGTTATCATGCCCGCTAGGAAGCCATGGTTTCACTGTACTGCCTCTGCTGATTGGACAGTCAGCTAAACTCCATCCCCACATCAAGACTCTGACGACACAGCTCTCAGTTCACAGGTTTAATGATACAGGGAAAGGTGAAACTGTAACATACAGTACAAGGCATAATCACTCTTTAACCGTTGTACAGATATTACAACGAAAATATATGAACTCAGCTTCTAATACAAATCATATTTGATCTTCCCACAAATTATATGAATTACTTTGCTTTTTAACTCAAATACAATATGAAATTATGTTCATAACAACTCCCGCCGCCAAAACGAATTGCTTTCCCTCCAAATTATCTGTCAATGTCCTCCAACCGATCCAACGGCTGTTGCCAAGGTAAATTGCGGGAGACCACTTTTAGCGTATAAAGTCATCAAACCCAACATAACCTCAAACAAATCATCCAGAAATGCACATAAACAATAACAATTAATACATACCCACGATGCTACCAAAGGCAGAGGATGTACGTGACTGCTGCTGAAGTTAACTGATGACGGTAAACACGCACAACTAACTTTCTTCTCAATACTCCGACCGACTTCCTGTTTACAGTTAGTCGGAGCCGAAGGTGACGTCACCTTCGGCTGTGAACTATGCCGATTCTAAGGTGAACCCAACACAATATTACAACGCAATATTCAACATTAATTAAGAATATAAATAATATTCCACCTTAACTTTTAACATTAAATAGCTATCAGAACAACAATAATAATGAGAACAACAAGGGATGAGCACAGCAGATCAGGGGAAACACAGAAGACATTGTGCATCTGTGGCGCAGGGGTAGTGTGGCCAACTACTAATTGGAGGGTCAGTGGTTCAATTCCCGCTCTCTCAGCAGTCTGCTTGTCGAAGTGTCCTTGAGCAAGACACTGAACTCTCAGTTGCTCCTGGTGGGTCAGGCCAGCGCCTTGCATAACAGTTCCGTCACCATCAGTGTGTGAATGTTTATGTGAATGGGTGGATAGCAGGATCTGTAAAGTGCTTTGGTCATCCAGAAGTGAGTAAAAAGCACTATATAATTGAACGCCATTTATCATTTACATAATGCAAATGATCACAATCAAAACAACAAGGAAAAACACAAAGATGTCAAAATGGAATATAAAGAGTGGGTGTCATGAACGCCCCTCCGGGGCAGAAACAAATCCAGGCATTGACTGCAGTGAGATGATTTATTGACAGGAAGAAAACATAACAGTCCAACTAACTGTGTAGACAAAATCCCAAAATGCAAAGACAGAAAAACTTACACAGAGCAGATTCTCCAGAGCTAAGGAACTCTGGAGAAGAGGAGGGGGAGACTGAGCTGAGAGATGAAGTTCAGTCTGAACACATTCGTGACTGCCACAATAACAGGGGAAAAAGGCAGCGTATAAATACATTGAGAAGGTAACAAGCAGCAGGTGCGAACACTGAGCTGGAAGAAACTAATTGCCCAACTGCTCTCAGCTGAGGGAAGAGTAGCCAGAGGGCAGTGAGAGGGGAAAAACAATCACTTGCAGCTGAGGGACTGGAAGCTGTCTGCGAGTGAAGGTGGCTGCCTGGAATGGAGGAGAGGGGCTCAAAACCCAAACAAAATAACAGAACTAACAGGAAAATAATAATGAACAGAAAAACACCCAAAACTACAAAGGAAGTCTGAGCGCTGAGGACAGACGCTCAGACGTATGACAGAGAACCCCACCCCCACAAGGGGTGGATTCCAGACACCCCAAGGTAACACCAAAAAAGACCCCCCCCCCCCCCCCAAAAAAAAAAAGAAGGAGTACAGCAAAAAAACACCCCGGGAGGGAGGTGGTGGAAAAATGGCTAGGAGGGAAAAAACAAACCAGCTCATAATTCACACCTACACCCCGACGGACCCCCTAAGCCCCCATGGTCCCAGAGCTCCAGGGTTCGGGTGGCCGGACAAAGTCCCAGGCCAAGCAGACGGCTCGATGGATGGAGTCAGGCAGCCTGCTGGAGAAAATGGGCCACCCGTCCCAGAGACTTAGTCTTTCCAGCGGCCGGCCAGCGTTGTTGAACCACCAGGACTGGAGGGGTGACTCAGGAGGCAGCTTTCCCACCGGGAGGCTCAATGGTGGGTGGCCGGACAGGAGGAGGGGGACCCCAATGGCGTCCAGCAGCAGAGGAAGGGCAACCACGACGGTGTCCAACAGAGGAGGAAGAGGAACTCCGAAGGCCTCTAGCAGAGGAGAGAAGGCCTTGGTCTCCTCAGGCTGGCCGGCAGCACCCTCGGTGGTCCTGGCTTGGGACACAGCTGCACCCTCTGTGGCTCCGGGCTGGAGCACAGCTACACCCACAACGGCTCCGGGCTGGAGCTCTGCAGCATGCACGGTGGACCCGGGCTGGGCCAGCACTGCACTCACGGTGGACCCAGGCTGGGCCAATGCTGCACCAATGGTGGACCCCGGGCCCGTGGCGGGCCCAAACTGGAGCCCAGCACCCACGTTGGGTTAATGCTGGGGCGCAGTACCCACGAGGATCCTTGACTGGGACACAGCACCCAGGGTGAGTCGGACTGAGGCGGGACCCAGATGACAGCCTCTAGCAGGGAAGGCACTGCACCCACGGAGGACCCAGCCTGGGTGGGGGCTGCACTCATGATGACCTCCAGCGGCGAACCTGGACCCACGGAAACCTCCGGTGGTGCTGGAACGTCTCTGGCAACCCTGGGAAAGAGCTCAGAAAGAATACAAGGAGAGGCAGGGTCAGGGTCACCGGCAATGGTGGAGTCTGCCAAGGCGCGTTCAGGCACTCACCAAGAGCCAGGCAAGATTGGTCTAATATGGAAAGGAGAAAGACAAAAGAGACCACTTGCCTGAGCTTGAGCTCCACCGCCATCCAGGACTCCGATGATCCAGGTGATGTCATCTCGGGCTCGGCCCTCTGGAGGTCCAGCTCGGTGGCTGACACTGCTGCGGTGGCCCTCGTAGCAAGCAGGATGGTCATTGGAGTCTCTTCGGCCCCAGGTGGAGCAGACCATGTGGGGGGCTAATCCAGCGTGGCAACTAGGATCCGGCTCATCATAGGCGCTGGACTCCGCGTAGTGGATTCGGATTCAGCACCCTCCCTCGGACTGTGGAATAACAGCAAAGCTGGGATGGTGTTTTCCAGCACTGCGGGCTCCTCCATCATCTGGTGGTTGAGTTCCAGGGCTGGTGGACACTCAGAGGCGAGATGCAGAGACACAGAGAGGGCAGATGAAAAAAATCATTTGCAGAAGTGATAGGATATTTTCAGGTTTCATTGATTATTCTATATTATTTTAATGCTGTACTATTCTATTTTATATTATAATTGTGTCTGGTGCATATAATGAGCCAATGTCTGATTCTCTGTGTTTTTCCATTGTCTCAGAGCTTGAAAAGAATGTCTGTTTCTCAGTGTAAGATTAGGCTGAGCAAGGTTGTAAATAATGACCAAGGTTTTTGTTTTATCATACTGAGCTGTTCTGCTCAGAATGCCCAAAGTTAGGTTGACCAGGTCATGTAAAGATCATAGCAGAATGTTCAGCGCTGTCCATAGATTAGAAGCAGTCTCGAGGAAAGATGGCTCCAGCAGTCTTTAGATTTAGATAAGGTCAGGGACGCCTGCCCATGGTATAAGGAGCAACATCCTTGAACACATGTTAGGGAGTTGGTGTGAGCAAGCTCTGAGACACGTTATACTGTGACCGATTGCCTCCTTTTTCTGATCAGAAAGAGAATAAATGCAGATTGCATGAGAAGGATTTTGACTAACAGAGATGTTATCGCTGCTACTCTCTCCAGGAGGGTTCACGAGGAAGCTGCACTGATCTTGGCCAAGCCAGGAGACGTCGTCCTCATCAAAGCTATCAAAAAGAAGAATTGGACTGATTCACCCTGGCAAGGACCACATAAAGTTGTTTTGTTAACGCCAACAGCGGTGGAAGTTGAAGGACGGGACTCTTGGGTGCATTTAACACACTGTAAACTTTACCCTACTCAGAACTCACAGCTAGGGACTACTGAATAAATATCTTCAACTTCTTTTCATTAAAGACTTTCAGCAAGAGATTTTTTTTTTATTGTTTCCCTATACAGGTGTCAACTGACGGCGCCCCGTGTAGTGTCCGGTATCGGCTCGGGATATTGAAGCAAGTGGTTGACCATCATGGAGCGACAAGAAGCACAAGAAAGACGTTCAATCATTAAAGGGTGTAGTTGTTGTTGTTTCCTTTGCATCTTCATCCTAGGGGTGACGTTATTACTTTGGTTTCTTTTAACTGCACCACAAACCATACATCATAGTGCTAGGGACCTTGCACATATTCAACATAATTGGCTAAAGCTACATGAGCATCATGATCATGAATATGCTGCCAATACGTGGTGGAGGTATGCTAACTATACGGCCAGGGCAGCTAATCGTTCCAATTGTTATGTTTGCTCCTTAGTGCCACCGTCAGCTGGACAGACTGCTGTTGTGGCTAAAATGATGGAACCAGCAAAAGCTCTGTTTTTTACAGAAGGCTATGGAAAGGGACTATACAAAAAAGATTATTTTGAATCACTCTTGTGAAATCTTTCATCACTCTACTAATCAGAGAACTTATGGCACCCCTTACTCTGTAAGGGCAAGGTTAGTTTCATCAGGGACTTTTTCTTTTTGTCTGAAGGGAAGTGGTAACAACCCTCTGGGCAACCTACCCCTTTCTCGGTGTGAGGCAGTGTACACTATACACCACACCTGTGATGCTAGTATCCTGACCAATCAGATGGGCGGGTGGTGTCCACAGGCTAACCGTTGTCATTACGGACCTATCACCATGCTGGAGCTCTGCAGTGCTGCTATCTGCAACTTCCATATGTATGGCACACATATGGTGACAGGTGGTTAGTGGCTGTGTGGTCGTAAGGCGTATTCCCATCTGCCTATGAATTGGGCAGGAACCTGTGCCCCCGTCTTTGTGACTGACAACACCCTGATTATGTCAGAGGGTCAGGCGAGCAGAGGGAAGAGAGACCTATCACAGGATGCCATTTTCACACCACATGATTCCATCTGGGGTACAGACGTGCCAGAGCAGTTTAAGATACTTACTACAGGTCAAAAGGTAGTTCAGTCGCTGTTCCCTTGGGTGGGAGTGGCAAAAAACACCTTGTGGGTTGAGACTCTTAATTATAGACTACAGTCTTTTGTGAATTTTTCCTTAGCCGCCTGGAAAGGTGAAAGGGAGGAAATGACTACTATAAGACTTGTAGCAACACAGAATAGAATGGTACTTGATCAGTTGACTGCTGCCTGAGGGGGTGTGTGCGCAATTGTAGGTCAGTACTGTTGCACCTTTATACCTGCACATGATGCAGATGGAGGTGTCATTGCTTCAGCCATACGTAATCTTACTTCTTTACAGACTGCTGGAACAAAGGATAATGTTAATGACTCATCACACTGGATAAACTGGTTGTTGTCCTCATGGAGGAGTCTTGTGATAAACTTGGTGGTGATTATTGTAGTGATACTTTTGATCTTTTCATGTGTCATTCCTTGCTTCCGTGATATGATACTGAAACTTGTTCATGTGAATTTAGTGTTATATCATGAGGCCACCACTGGAGATGATGGGAAAACAACACCAGCTTAATGTTTTATGAGTACAGAGTAAAAGTATGACTGACATAAAGAAAACCAAAAGGAGATGTATGTTCATGATGTGAATTTGAAATGTACTGAGTTGCAAGAGTAATCAAATATGTCTTGAAGTTCAGAGAAGTTGTGTTATCCCTGCTTGAGATTTTTTCACTTTATCCTGTTTATGTTCTATTTTAATATATATCGCATTTGAAACCACTATGTTACTAATCACTATTTAGCCAGTATACAGTTTTACTGTATTGATTGTTGTTTGATTGTTGATACCTTGTTGCATTTTCACATTAAGGTACTAATACACATAGGTTAGGATGCTAGCACACATAGATCCCTAATACAAACATACAAATAAGTTTTTTACACATATAATCGTTTTTGGTCATTTTTATTTGTCTTCATTGAAGGTACATTTACACATAAGTATTAACTTTTTATTAAATCACTGCTAATCTACTGACACATAGAACGACAAATGCATACTATACACTATTTCATCTCAATTTATGGTTAGTCACCATCACTGGATAAATTTTTCTGTTTTATGACTTAATTAGATGATTGATTTCTGTTTTGAAATAAAAGGTATTATCCTCACATGCTCCCCAGGAAATGAAACATTCCAGCAGTGCTCGAGAGTGGCAGCGGGGCCGATGGCGGACCTTCCTCATTAAAAAGCGAGTTAGGATCTTTTGCAATAAAATGCTTTAGCATAAAATGCACCAGAACTTAGCAAGCTGCCCAATGAGGTTTTAAAAGCCATAGTGTTTCATCTCTGATGCTTTTAAGCATCAAGGGGGAATGATAGGATATTTTCAGGTTTCATTGATTATTCTATATGATTTTAATGCTGTATTATTCTATTTTATATTATAATTGTATCTGGTGCATATAATGAGCCAATGCCTGATTCTCTGTGTTTTTCCATTGTCTCAGAGCTTGAAAAGAATGTCTGTTTCTCAGTGTAAGATTAGGCTGAGCAAGATTGTAAATAATGACCAAGGTTTTTGTTTTATCATACCGAGCTGTTCTGTTCAGAATGCCCAAAGTTAGGTTGACCAAGTCATGTAAAGATCATAGCAGAATGTTCAGTGCTGTCCATAGATTAGAAGCAGTCTCAGGGAAAGATGGCTCCAGCAGTCTTTAGGTTTAGATAAGGCCAGGGACGCCTGCCCACGGTATAAGGAGCAACATCCTTGAACACATGTTAGGGAGTTGGTGTGAGCAAGCTCTGAGACACGTTATGCTGTGACCGATTGCCTCCTTTTTCTGATCAGAAAGAGAATAAATGGCTCAGAACTTGGAAACCGCCTATTGGTTATTGATTCAGTCTCAATCAATTCATTTTTGAACTAACAAGAAGGCGAAGAGAACTCAGGGGACTGCGTGACCTGAGTCTCTCTCAGGGAGAAGGGAAGACAAATCACAGAAAATTGAAATCAAATGAGATTTTACTTGCCTGTCCTCCCGGTGTGTGATGTAGCCTGCTGCATCGCTGCCCCCCTCCGTGGCTACGGTGGACGCTGGCCCCTCAGTGGATTGTGAAGGAGCTGCCGCCGTGGATGCGGGAGTGGGCAGAACCGGGGAGGATGCAGCCAAACCCTCAGCAGCCGGGAAGCACATTGGGCAGACAGGAAAAACCGCAGCAGGGAAGGAGGAAGAGGAAACCGGCGTAACAGTCGGCAATGGAATGAGAGAGAAAAGATCTGCTGCAGAATTAGCTTGACTCAATGTGGAACTGGTGGCTGTCTGAGAGGTGGAATCACCTCTCCGATGATCCGGAGGAGGGTGGTGGTGCCGTCGAGGACCGGGCGATACACGTGCTGGAGCTCGAGGAGAGTTGGATGAAGCGTGAAGAAAGATGGTCATCTGCCGAAGAGGGCGCTTCCGCCTTGAGTCTGTAGAGAACGTCAAACCTGGGAATGACTGTTGAAGATCTGAAGAGTGTGCCTCCATGCTGCATCCCTCCACCCCGCATCCTCCCACCCGTCCAGGGGCAGGCAAAGGGTGTAGCACTCTCCCACATCCCTGATGAGGTCCTGCAGCTCCTGTCGGTGGGCAACATCCTCAGGTGGGGAGCTTGGGGAAGAGGAGAGAGGAAAGGTGGGTGAGGGTATTGGAGCAGCAGCAGAGTTGACAGCAGAGACAGGTGGAAAGAGCTCAGCAGTGGTGGTAATTAACTGCTGCTGAGGCCCCTCACCGGGAACAGAACAAAACCTTCCTGTGGCAGATTTTAAAAAATGGAAAGATACTTAACTCTGTTCCCATTCTGCCCCCACCGGGAAGTCGGATGAGTCCTCCCAGGAAATGCTGGAGCTCTTCTGATGAAGAGCCAAAGCCGGAGCTATGTGACGTCAAGGGGAGTGGCGTCTCCCGGCACCTTTCTTCCACCCGGACCCGCCTAACACTAACTGAGATTCACAAATCTCTTCATTCTGGGTGGCGAACTCCTCAGGGGATAACAGTGGCGGGAGGGCTTCTGGCTCCGGTGAGGAGGAGACAGTGGGAAATGGTGGTAGTGGAGGGAAGGTGAGGTTCTGTACCTGGTGTTGGGGTTCTGTACCTGGGGTATTATATATTTGAGAAGTATCATACCTTTCATATGCCATGTTTAATCTTTATATGTGCATTGCATATAGGATAAGTTTATATATTCTTGGCATGTTTCTGTGAGCAATTTCAGAGAGTTCAGACTGGAGATCAATACAGGGTCGTTACATGCATAAGGAATGATCTAAGCCACTTTTATAATCTCTCTGACATGTCCTGTTTTGGGTCACAGGAATGCGCAGGCCTCAGCTTACATAGATTAGTGTTTTATGAACATTCTGTTAGTTTTATGGATCTCATGTCTCCATGACCCCATGTCTCCAGAGTGTCTGTGACGGATAAGCTCAGTTATAAGGACTTTCTGTCTGTCCCTCTCCTTTCCTTCTCTCTCATCCCATCCTCCCCTACCTATATATATATATATCAGACTTAGAAGAATGAATCCTTTAGGGATCCTAAGTGTGTCTGAATGCCATGCTTTGTAATTCCTCCCCCAAAGTAGCCATTGGGGTGACTCCTCATATATTTATGTAATAAATGTACATAAATTCAACTTCCAAACAGTGGATCCACATATCTCAGTCTTTCTGGCACCTCTGCTTGATTTCAGCAAGTGCACAGCTGATAAAAAGACCTCCCCAGGCTGAGTGGGAAAAAAAATGGCTCAGTGTTACTGCAGTGAAGGCATTTCAGACCAGGGCACTGGAAATGACTGGGTGACAGATCTGAGAATCCCACAGGTGGCTTGAATGTAAGTACATTTGTTGTTGTTTATGGATAAAAGAAGTGTTTAGATTGCCTGGACCGGTGGTACATTGCGGATGCTGAAAGGGGTGAAACTAGCAGCCTGATTGCTGGGTTATTTCTACCCACGGTGAGCGATATCGTAATAATCCCTTGGGAGGAACGAGGTTTTTCCTCTGCAAATGGTGACCGTTATCGCAAGACCAGGGGTGATTCTTAGAAATCCGACGCTCTCTACGCCCCATTAAGTGGAGTGGAGGTGCCGGAAGTTTGCATGCAAAGAAAAAAGGGAAAGATTCATGCTGTTCTAACCACAGACGTTTAATTGTCTAAATAACTAGGCTGTTGACATCCTGTGGAAGAGACACATGATCCCAGAGAAGTAAATTTTTGGGGACAGATTTGGGTCTTTGTGACCATTTCTGCTTATGGTCCAGTGTTTGGATTTTCAGCATTTGTGGGGAGGTTACATGAACCCCTAAAAAGGTAGATTTTATTTTGAGAATTTGTTGAAGTACTGCAGTCTGGTTTGTTTTGTCTCTGTGTTATCTGCTCCGGTGTGAAAAAGTGAGAGTTCTCCGCGGAGGCGGAAGGAGCAGGTTGTAAAGTTGATGTTTATGATTTTTTCTGATATTTGTGGAGCATAAAAGGATTGATTAGTTGTTATCCTTTTGAGAAGTGTTTAAATTTATAGGTATTTGAAAATAGTAGCTTTGAGCAAAAACAGTGGACTGGTGTTGTGTTTTCACGGCAGTGTAAAAAAAAAAAGGAAAAGGGAGCTTCACGCTGTAGTGACAGTGTGGGGGGTTGCCATATGTGCGTTTTCCCGCTGGAAGTTGCCAGTTTCTGAGATTAATTGAAGTAATTCTCATGCTGTTTTGGGTTTTGGCATGAACCTAAATGTCTTTATTGTATGACCTTGTGGCGATAACGCAAAAGAGAACATTTCTGTGGGCCCTGTTTGTCTGTGTGTGTGTGTCTGTGTCTGTGTGTGTATGTGTGTCCTTGAGAGAAAAAAAAAGAAGAAAAGAAAAACAGACACAAAGAGAGAACTTGGGAAAAAAACAGAAAAGGCTGTGTAGCTACTGATTTGTGTGTAAAGACTTGGTAAAAGGGAAGAGAAGAAAAAAAAACAAAAAACACTCTATAAATGGGTATTTTTGCAAAGTTTGGGGGTTTTACTTTTTCAATCTAACTTTGTGGGATTTAACTCTAATGTTGCGTACGTGATAAACTATTTACATATTTTTTAAAGCCAATTTTTTGATGTATCACTGACGTTTCTTTTTTCTTTGACTGAAAAAAGGACACATGACTAACGATTTCCCTGCTGTCGCCAAAACAACCAGCCTCTGGGACCCAGCCCCTCGCCACTGTCAATGCCTCCCACGACGTGACCACAGGTGCATAGAACACTAAGTTAAGTACAAATGCTTGCATCTTAATCAATGCTACCAGCATGACAATGATGAAATTACTGTAACTAAACATTACAATATCATGCTGTCACTTAATAATGCCTAATCACTGAAGGCTTTATGTATACCCTATATTACATGATTCAAAGCATAGAGGTTCAAAAGAGATTAATAATTAATGTGTTTGTGCATATGATTTGCCAGAGACTACTGATTATCAAATAGTGGTCTTGCTAATTGTATGTCATATTGTTGCTTTGTTTAAATAATACTATACTCACTTTTTAATAAATGACATATGCAATCTTATTTACATTTTGACCCTAGGCCTATCCATGTAAAAAAAGTTGGGGGGGGGGAGAACACAAGATTTATGAACAATTTATGAACAGAAAAGACAGAAATAGCACAAGATTTCTGGTAGAATGGAGAAAGGGAATTTAATTTCAATGGTCAACCAAGAGGAGATGTCAGACTGACCTAGATAAGATAACGGTGAACAGACAGAATCAGCCTTCAAAAGGAAAAAAAAAACAAAAAACAAACAAAAAAAACCCCCACACAGACCACGGATTGTGGTCCTGTGCCATAAATTCCTGAAAACAGATTAAGCCTGCATTTCCAGTTACTAATTCTAACTGCTGCATTGGTTTCAGGCTTCTAATATATGGCACTGTTTTGTTTAAACATAATTCTAAACTAGCGATTACCCATGTCAATTGGTAAAACATTTACTGATTCATAGAGTATTTAGCGAATACTTGCTGTGAATAGCAAAAACACATTCAAATTGTGGAAGCTTTAGGTGTAATTTAAAAGTTTTTCTGCTATTCTTCATTCTTTGTTTTTCAACAGGAAAGGGAAAGTATTCACTTTTTTTTTTTTTTTTAGCTTTCACCAGGAATTAGATTTGCCAAATTAACAAGGAATCATCACATCACCATTACCTTTCAATTTAATAAATCCTTGGTGACATATGCAATATGTAATAAAATAATAAAAAACAATAATTCACTTGTGTTTCTTAACATCACACGTTATAATAAACAGTGGGATAAACATTTAAGGGACGCAACAATAATGATGATAACTGGAACATTAGTAAAATCAATTTATGAGGTGATAAAATTTGCACTCTTGTTGATGTAAATACTGAAGGTGCAGACGGGGAAGCCTTAAGGCTTTCCCCAAATTTTTCTTTGCAGGATGGCACCGAGATTTGATCTTTGTGGGAGATGGGAGGAGGCCGGACAGTGGGTGCGGGTGATGTGCTCATTGGCTGGAGGGGGCGACAGTGACTACAAGGGAAAGGACCTCTCAGTTGACAAGCATTTTTTGAAGCTAAGTAGAACAAATGACATTGCAAATGACATAAAGCATAACAATTTAAATGACTCTGACTTTAAAAATGTAGTGTTCATATGACTTCACACTGCAAGATACATCTAATGCCACTCACCACATAATGGTGTGACAATATCACATTTCAGAAATGTGACAGTAATAGGGAATGTGTTTTCCCGGTGCTCAGCTGTGGCTGAGCTGGGCCTCGGGACTACAGTCCACCCCATAATTTACCAAGGAATATATAAAATGAGGCATTCCTTGTACAAAATTAAGCCAAATTCTAATTAGGCAATATGTCCACCTTTCCATTGACTGAAAGAGTGTGACACAACCTTTCACAAGGTTTCACTTACACAAATTCAATCTGTCTGTGTTCAACTGGACAAACTGATTTTAGTTATCAATGCTAAATCATATCAAATCTGCACAGACAGCTATATTGTTTTTTTTTCCTAAATGGAATTTGTAAATTGGTTCAAGAGATTACACAAAAGAAGCCATGATAATTGAAACCTCATTTTGAAGGAGCTATACTACACTCAAACTTTCATCTAAATTAATGTGTGTAATACATAAAAAGTGGTAACATGTTTCCTTCTGGTAAAAATACACTACGCATCAAGCAAATACCCTGTATCTTTGGTGCATGTGTGTCTCCATGCATCAAAAGGAGGGTACCAAAGAAATTAATTAGCAAAAAATAATTAGCAATCCTCAGAAAAATAGATAATGCATAAAAATTATCAATAGATGATCAATAATGAAGAGAAAAATATAAATGAAACTGCTTGGCAATGAAGTCACAACATTCAATAGGAGAAGTTAAAAGTTACATCAATAAATTTCCAGATATTTAAAAAAATATCTGCAGATTATTGTAAAGGAAATATCATGTTTATAAGAAACAAGGTAAACTGATAAGGAAGAAAACCATGCAAATATATGAGAAAAGTTCCAAATGTCTAAGAAAAGTCCAACTTGTGCTGAATTTATGTTTACTGTGGGACTTAATTTAGAATCTACTACAAAGACAATACAGATTCTTACTCAATTAAGAGAACAATGCTTTAGGGAGCTCAAAGCAAAACAATTTGATCTTCCCTACATAAACTTAGTTTTTTCAAAACCTTTGCATGGATCTCATTGAACTAAATAAGAGTGAAGGTAAAAATGTTTAGAAATTATTTACACACTTATTGAATATACAAAGGCTTTCCTCTACACTAATCTAAATATTGCTATGGTGACACTGAAACCCTTAACTAAAACAATATCAAGATTTAAAATAGCTGAAATGATCTACTTAGATAATGGAAATGGAATACACTTTGTAAATCAAATCATGTCACATTTAAGTGCAGTTCCTAAATTATTAGTACCAAACATTTACCTAGGAAACCACTTACCTTACCATCAACAATCTTCAAGATTAGTATAATATTCAAATAAGAAAATAGGGAAATTGTGAATGACAAGCCCTGTTATTGAAGCCATTTAACTTAGGTGATGAGGAAGGGTTTCTGGGTGATTATATGCAAAGAATGACAACTGACAGCAATGTCATCCATACTGCCCTTCCCAGGAGGGACCATGTGACGAAGGAACCGTGGGAGGTGCACCCATCACTTGAGCAAACCAGGGGATCTGGTCATCAAAGCAAACTGGACCAAAACACCCTGGCAAGGACAGCACAAAGGTTATCCTGCTGACCTAAACAGCCGCGGAAAGCGAAGGACGTGGCACTTGGGTGCATCTAGCGTTTTACCCCACCTGAAACCCTCAGCAAGAGACTGTTTAATATATACAGTATATATATTGTATACTTATTTGAAAAAAAGGAAAACAACAAATAACTGTTATAGGAGGAAATATATGGAATATTAATAAATATGAATATGATCAGGTATGAATTATTTAATTTATATTGATGTATTGGAATCTGAGATCAAATCTCATTTCATATACATCAGAAAAGTTAATAACACTCGTAAGGGGCACCAGCTTCTATCTTTAAGAAGGAATTTAATCTTTAATTTCACTTTATACCTGTTTGATCACTCAATAAATTAATCAATAATCAGTCTCAAAAATTTTCCGTGAATTCGATACCTGTGCTTGAACAGACTCAGAATGAAATAAATTCTCAATGACTTGTCTCATTTTCAAATATTTATTAAATGAAATGATTAACAGACATTGCAGTAATTTCATTAATCATAAAATCAATCTTGTAAAGATTAACAATGTCAATATTTTCGGAACCAGGGTTAACTTGAGAAACCAATTTCTATCAGTTTGAGTTAACAGATTATTGAAACAACGCAAATTTATGGAGAAAGTTTACTAATTATATGAAAAGTCCTTGATTGATCTTAAGAAAATAAAAACGGAATTTTAATGAAAAGAAGAGTTATGTTAACCACTTGTACTCCGGGCAATTTTCCTAAAAATGCCAAAAAAAACCGTGCCCAAAGTAAATCGAAAGCTGTTATTCAACCCTTTGCAGCATCTTCATGGGGTTGGTCTCATTTAAAAGAAAACACTTTGAATTTTTTGGCAAAAAAAACCATAATTTCTCTACGTGCTCCGGCCACTGAGTTACAGTCATCTAAACATACTGAACTTGAAGAAAAAAAATTTGGACACAGTGTTTTTTTGGATACAAATGCTTGTAAATAACACACAGCTGTCCGATCCGGCTGGAAAATGCAACAGAAATGTAGAACCAAGTGTTATCCAGCTGAGATCCAAATTTGGTAACAATACCACAAAAAATGAATATTTTACACAGCTTTGTTCTCAGGCTGTTCCCAGGCGTTTTGGAACTGTGCCAAATTGTGCCAAATGGCACAGTTTGGAAAAACGTCTGTAACTTTTGAATAATTCAATGTAGAAGCTTCATTTTAGGCTCTAATGAAAGGTCACACTCAGGGCTGTGTCTGTGTGTGTGTGTGGGGGGGGGGCGTCCCCCCCCCCGCCATCAAGGACAGAGTTCGGCCCTCGCTACATGAGATTACACTCGTTGCATGTTTCCACAGCAACGCTGTCACAGCAGCTCCCCCCCCACTACTGTGTGTGTGTGGGGGGGGTTGTCCCCCCCCCCCCTGCTCGCTAGGGAAGATGGACTTTAGCCATCGCTACACAACGGATTAGCCTTATGTGGTGATGTAGCACAGCAGTGCAGTCACCGCGGCTCCCCCCCCCTCGCTGCAGAAGAATAGCGGGGGTGGGGGGGCGTTCACAGCCTGTACACTGCGAGCAACCCCCTTGTACCGCGGCGCACGAACTTCAGACTTCGTGAACCGCACAGCTGTAATTTACTGATCGGTCAAAAGTCATTTTGGATTACAATTTTCAGGGATAGAGAATAATTTAGCTTATAACACCTTACCTCTTCACAGCGGAGTCTGGGCGAACTTCTCTTTCTCATTGTCAGATGAACGCGACGCTGGTCCGCTCTGGTTCTGGTCTCGTGACTCGATCAAAACATAATTCCATTATTGCGGTTTTGTGCTTCCATGATTGTGGTTTTTGGCGAACGATTTTTCAAAACAAATAACAGTAGTAATTAAAAAAAGACTGGCGAAGGCGTGTGTGTCACTCAGCCTTCGTCGTCAGCCTCCGTTGGTCTATAATGACCATGGAAGAAATCATAACGTCTACTCTGCTGGAACCAATACAAAATAAGCACCGCCTGGGGCCGAACATGCCGATCCACGAATGGCACTCCCTGTCACACAGGTTGCATTTGTGGATGGTCTCCATGCTGCTGGGTCTGTGGAGCTCTTCCTGTGTCCTTTTTTGATCCGCTCCAGCAGTCAGTCTTCACCCAGCCTTAAAAAAAAACAGCTCACGAACTTCTCTGCTTCAATTGGCTCACTGCATTCAAAGCGTTGGGAGGCGGGTCCTCCTTCCTAGGTTTTCATTCATTGGTTCGTCAAGGTTTCAGAAACACAAGGCTCTTATTAGTCGAATGAGAGGTCAATCAGATGAACTAATCTGTTCGCGGCTGTGTTTGCAGATTTTTTTTTCAGTGGCGCTTGGAGGGCACACCACCTACACCATCACCATCAATATCCTTATCATGCGTCATGCGCACGAGGGCGCACGAGCGCGCTCTCGTGCGCCCTCGTGCATCATAGGACGCAGAGACTTGCCCGCCCACGGAACAACGGAGCGCAAGTGGTTAAGGGCTTCTTAATTTGCATCTGATTAGATACACAAATTATTACCGAACCTCAGACGTTTAATTCAGCAGATGAATTAAAGTTTTGCAGCTCACGTGATCCTCGGTGATGATGGTTCTGGCGTCGTCCTGATGAAGTTTTGAAGTGTTGTTCAGGGGCAAAACCCAGAATATTTGTCCCGCAAATATTCTCTTGACGATTAATGATATTCATGAGATCGTAAGTTGGATCTCGATGGTTGCGATGCTGCAGAAGAGAGCTGCGTCTTTTCTTCCTGGTAGACAAGCGCTGCAGGTCTTCGGGAATAATTAAAGATATCTGATCAGATTTCAAATTAGAAGAGAAAAAAAAACTTTCGGACTTTAGATAAAATAATAGCTTCTGGTGGGTGCTTGGTCAAGAAAAATATAAAAATAAAGTCAAGATTAAAGTTTACATTAAAATTAAACAAACGGTGGTTTTACAGAAAGTTTAACAAAGAAAAAGAGATAAGTAAAAATTGGAGTTTAACTCCGATTAAGAATTGAGCTCAAAGAAATAGGAATTCCTAGGTATTTAAGAGAAAAAGAAAAAGGCATTAAAAATACAGAGTTACATAAACGAATTACGAGTTATCTGCTCTGTGTTCAGAAAAGCGACACGTGGTCGAGTCTTTGTTCAGACGGTCCTTTGTTCTTCCTTTCTGTGTGTAGACAATAGAGAGAGACGATCGGTGAAAGGGGGAGCCGGAAAGAGAAGAGAGCCGATCCGTGAAGAGAGCCAAAAGGGAAGAGAGACAAGAGAACGAAGCAGGGGTCCTTCTGTTATTTATAAGTTCTGTTAAGCTTCGCGGGTTTCCGGGATCTCAGCCAATGAGTGTCCTTCGTGGGCGGGCTCGATGAACTTTTAGTCCAATAACAGGCCTTGTCTGTGAGAGACCAATAGGATGAAGAAGCTGGGGTTCTATGAAGACTGGTGGAACGTGATATCAGTCCACAGGAATACACACAATTTGAAATACATTGGAATATACTGTTACACACTTATGTATAACTAAACTAACCTTAGTGTACCTTATAAGCAGTGCTTCTAAATCAACTTGCAGGAATAAACATTCATTTAAACATTAACATGCATATATATAAAATCACAGATTAATGCATTTCACACATATTATTGATTTTCCACATTAAAACATCAGAGTCCATTTTCTTTTCATAGTTCTGAAAAGAAGAAGGTTTAGAATTGAGTGTAATAATGTACTTTAAAATTCACTGGTTAAATCCAACATGTCCAGAGTTTAAGGAAATTAGCTGAGTTGTGGGTCTGTGTGTGACCAGGTCTGGTGCATGTTTATGGGGGCAATAAAAGCAAAGCCGGACATTGGGGAAATTCCTTAGGCTGGTTTTAACAAAAGAAAGGGGATTTCAGCTGTGGCCTGGAGGGAGAAAATCCATTTCTTTGTGTTACTCCTGGGTGAAACAAAAATGTCTTTAAGCAGAAGAATAATTATTGCTGAGCCAAAGTGAGATGATGCTACAGTCCCCCCCTCTGGTATCAATGGTGACGTTGATTCAGCGTTGATAGCAATCCTAGGCATCAAATCCCAATTTGGCAAGGCTTGATTCAAATGCTGAACTAAAGTTCTGATGTCGATACGTCTTAAGCTTGTAAACAGTATCTATTCCAAAGTGTAGGTCCTTAAATTAGGTTTTCTGAAAAACTTCTGGAAATTTCAAAAATAATTTTGGCATGACCAAATATAAACATTGTATAATTGTCTAGGATATACTAAAGTTCTGTATAAGCCTGTAAAGACTTAAAAATTCTGGGTACAAAAAAAAAGTATGTGGGTTTTGACATACTTGATATAAATGTTTTGGGTTTGCTGAAAAATATCTAGTCAAAATTTCAAAAACAGTTTAAATGTACATAAAATCTAAATTAAAGTATAAAGGATTATTTGTATATACACAAGCATGTATCCAAAAATCTTAGTCAAAAGCAAAAATAAAATTCTTTCATATTTGAGGTAGATTCAGACTAATCAATATTGAGGTGACTCAAGGAGGTTCAAATTGAATTTGTTTAGTTAGACTAAACCATGGTTCCACAGATGTCCAAATCATAGGGTGTTTGAGGCTTTTGTTCAGAAAAACTGAGTGGGCATAGGATGTCGTTATCATTCTTTGGATGGCAATGAGAAGTAAATTTGGATTTACTGCAAAAAGGACATGATGAGAGAGCATATTCATTGCTAAAGCATTAACTGAAAAGCTAATGTTTCTAGCTACTTCTGAGATTAACATACATTGGCTGTGTGTGAGCATAGTCAACCCTTAACACAAAGAGCAAAGAGTTCAAGACCTTGTTGAGTTTGATTGAAGCTTCGGAGCAAGCATTCAAAACCAACACTGTTTCTTGTAAGATTTTGGTAACAGTTTGTGGTTCGACAACCTGGCGTTTTGGTTTAGCGGTGTTGACAGAGTTAACAGTGGGCGTGCTAAGGTTAACAAGAGGCTCTAACGATGAGGCTGTTATTAAGAATCCACCCGAGGATCTTTGACCTTTCGTTTTGGCTTGGCCCAATTCTGACTGGGTAACAGTGGGTGTGATTGCTAGGCAGATGGCTAAACTGATAAACAGGAGGGCCATCATCTTGGCAAACATAAAAGTGAGTGGTTTTTGGTCTTAATCTTCTTGTTGATCTTTCTTTAGATACCTGGTTGGCAAATGAAAATTCCTCTTAGAGGTGGAATGATTTCTTTTAGATGGATGTACTTTATTGATCCCAAAACTGGGAAATTACAGAGTAGAGATAGAGATTGAACTCTAAACCTTGTGCTCGTTTTTCACCTTTGATGGGAGTTTTAAGATTATTAGCTCAAGCTAATGGTGTTGAATGTCTTGTGTATACTATTTGATAATAGTAAGTTGATTGAAGTTTATTAGATTTTACAGAGGTCTTTGAAGTTAGTTTAAGGGCTAATTTGGTTTTAATATACCCTTTCCTTTCTGGAGGTTTTGATGCAGTTGTGGTCTATATTAATCATATATCCCATAACCTACATATGTATAAGCATGTGAGAATGTTTGGTGATTACATATGTAAAGCGACTTCACACCTCAGAACAGGACAAAGAGGTCTCAACCGCCAGTGAAGATCAAAGAGCATCCGAGGCACTGCGGTGGAGACCGGATAGGTCGCCCTGACCCCCCAGGGCCAGGTGGAGGGGTACGAAGACAAAAGAGGGGATTAAGATAGTGAGGGATGTCAGCTTTTGATATGCATGTCTTTTGTTATGTGCGAGTATAAGTTGGTAGAGCCGAAGGTGTTCGCTCTCTTACTTCTTCTGCTGCTGCACCTAGATGAGACTTGTTAGAGGAGCTGATAATAAACTTTGGTTTATGAATCACATCGCCTCGTTATTTCAAGCTCCTCTACACTGGTGACCCTGACGCGAGAATGGACCAGAGGCGTTCCCCCGCGATCGACTCATCTGTGGCGACCCAGGCAGACACCGGCACCCATGCAGACAGGGGAGCAGATGGACGACGTTCCCCCACGGCAGAAGTGATAGAGAGGGTTCAACCGAGCACCAGCGCCGCGGAGAGAGCCGAAGCAAGGCACTCTCATCCTGCGGACACATCAGTGACGGTCCACACAAGCGCCGTCACCGTCAAGCTGCCGGACTTCTGGCAGGAAGACCCCGCCTCGTGGTTTCAGCAAGCTGAAGCCCAGTTTGCACTTGCGGGCATCACGGCTGACGATACAAAGTTCGATCACATCGTCGCCAAACTCGACGCCGCCACTTCGAGATGTGCGCGGAGCATAATCCAGCGGCCGCCGGCCCAGGACAAATATAAAGAACTGAAAGCGACCATCGTGGCAAATTACGTCCCCTCAGCCGAGGAGAGAGCCGAGAGAATCCTGGCGGTCTACGGCCACAGAGGATGCAGACCCAAGGCCCTCATGGAGGACTTGCTGCAACTTAAAGAAGAGGACAACAACAACTTCCTCTTCCAATTCATATTCCTCAGTACGCTGCCGCCACACATGAGAGGGACGCTTGCCAACATGCGATGCAGCACCCAGCAAGACTTCCGCACGCTGGTTCACGAAGCTCAATGGCTCGTCAACGCCTGCAAGGAGCAGACACCCACAGCAGCATCCGCAGACCTCAACGCTGATGTCCGGAGCCACGAGGAGCCACAAACCACCGAGCAGAATCAGCCCGCGGTGACAGCGACACGGCCAAGACGTAACAGACGGAGCGGCGTTTGTTATTACCACCACCGCTTCGCCGAGAAGGCTTACAAATGCTTTCCCCCCTGCAAATTCACGATTTTGGGAAAACGCCAAAGCCGAGAGCCGTTAACAGTGGCGGTTCTCGACGAAAAAAGCAAGCTTTTATATGTGACGGACGGACACACCGGCAAGCAGTTCCTTATCGACACGGGAGCTCAACTAAGTTTTGTCATGCCCTCCCAAGCAGACCGGGCCATGGGCCCCCGGGGCAATGGAGCGGTGGCAGCCAACGGCTCCATCATCGACACTTTTGGCGAAAAGAGCCTGCCCCTCTGCATCCACGGCCGCAACTACAGATGGACATTTGTTGTAGCGGCGGTGAGTTTTAACTTGTTGGGCGCAGATTTTTTGTGTGCACATGGGTTATTAGTTGATCTAGCGAACAGACGCTTGGTTAATGCACTGTCCTTTGCTTCTATTCCCTGCTCAGCTCGAATTTCTCCACCACCCATGCAGGCCAGCGTCACCACAGCAGGAGGTAAGTTTGATCAACTCCTCACCCAATTTCCAGCACTCACAATCCCCAAATTCTCAGCCACAGTGGCTAAACACGAGGTCGAACACTTTATTCCCACAATGGGCCCACCCGTATTCGCCAAAGCTCGGCGCTTAGACGCGACCAAGCTCGCCATAGCTCGGGACGAGTTTACCACCCTTGAAAAATTAGGCATTATCAGGCGCTCGAAAAGCCCCTGGGCGTCACCACTTCGCATGGTGCCGAAATCCGATGGTTCTTGGAGACCGTGCGGCGATTACCGTAGATTAAACAATGCAACAGCGCATGACCGCTACCCAATTCCTCACATTCAAGATTTTTCACTACATCTGGCGGGTGCGCGCATTTTTTCAAAAATAGACCTGGTCCGCGGCTATCATCAAGTCCCAGTTCGAGCAGAGGACATTCCTAAAACAGCTGTAATAACCCCCTTTGGTCTTTTTGAATTTTTGCGGATGCCTTTCGGCCTCAAAGGTGCCGCTCAAACCTTTCAGCGGATGATGGACGCGGTATTACGCAACCTCCCCTTTGTGTTCGTCTACCTCGACGATATGCTGGTAGCCAGCTCGTCTGAGGAAGAACACGAGCAGCATCTCACTATGGTTTTTCAGAGACTAGAAGAGCACGGGTTAATAATCAATCCAGCCAAATGCAAATTCGGCGTGTCTCAAATTGATTTTTTAGGACACAGAGTTTCACCGAAGGGGGCAGTCCCACTGCCAGACAAAGTTCACGCAGTAAAAAGTTTCCCACGGCCACAAACGGTCAAATCGCTGCAAGAATTTTTGGGAATGGTTAATTTTTACAACCGTTTCCTCCCCCACGCAGCTCAGCTCATGCAGCCCCTATATGACGCACTCAGAAAACAAAAACCTTCCAACGCGGTCGAATGGACCCCGGAGCGCGAACACGCCTTCGCGGAAGTAAAAAGTGCCCTAGCTAATGCCACATTGTTGGTTCACCCTGATCCCTTGGCCCGCATTGCGCTAACCACAGACGCTTCAGACCTGGCCATAGGGGCAGTTGTAGAACAACACGTCAGCGGAATCTGGCAACCTTTGGCATTCTTCAGCAAATCGCTAAACCAAGCTGAGCGTAAATACATCACTTTTGACAGGGAGCTGCTCGCGCTTCATTTATCCATCCGCCACTTCCAATTCTGGTTGGAAGGGCGGCGTTTCACGGCTTTTGTAGACCACAAACCGCTCACCTTTGCGATGGCTAAAATTTCCGAACCGTGGTCAGGCAGGCAACAGAGACAGCTAGCTGCAATTTCAGAGTTCACCACAGACATTCGACATGTGGCAGGCAAACTTAACGGGGTAGCAGACTGTCTCTCTTGCGCTGTGACATCGCCAGAGCACGAGGAGACAGATTATACTACCTCAGCTGCAGAACTCTTCACCAATGCGGACACATACGCGGCCCCAATCCATGCAGGGATAGATTATGCAGCCATGGCGGAGGAGCAAAGTAATGACGCGGACGTGCGCGCACTCCTGTCTGGACCAACAGGGTTAAGGCTGGAGGAAAGGGGTTTACACGACGGTGTGCCCCCCCTAATATGCGACATCTCAACCGGCCGACCTCGCCCGTTAGTCCCAGCTGCATAGCGCCGCCGTATTTTCGACTCGATTCACTCCCTCGCGCACCCAGGTGTGCGCGCTTCAGTTAAAATGGTCGCCGAAAAGTTTGTGTGGCCTGGCCTGCGCAAAAACGTAAAAGAATGGGCAAAGACTTGCATTTCTTGTCAGCACGCCAAAGTACACAAACACACAAAAGCCCCTCTAGAGCCTTTTCGAATCCCTGCTAGAAGGTTCGATCACGTTCATGTCGACCTCGTGGGGCCACTACCTTCCTCCCAAGGTTTCACACATCTGTTAACAATAATAGACCGCACCACACGCTGGCCGGAGGCAATCCCTCTGGTGTCAACCACAGTGGAGGAAGTCACTCGCGCTTTTTTGACAAACTGGGTGGCACATTTCGGCGTCCCATCGGACATCACGTCCGATAGGGGGCCTCAATTTGTCTCGGAGCTTTGGTCAGCCATGGCCAGCAGCTTAGGGGCGACAATTCACCGCACCACTGCTTATCACCCTCAGGCTAATGGGTTATGCAAGCGTTTTCACAGATCTTTAAAGGCCGCCCTCAGAGCCTCACTAACGGATACAAATTGGGTAAATAAACTTCCCTGGGTTTTATTGGGGTTGCGTGCTGCGCCTAAAGAGGATCTAGACGCTTCCCCAGCAGAATTAGTTTTTGCACAACCTCTCAGGCTCCCAGGTGAATTTTTACCAGAGAACCCAGAGCCAGGGCATCTTCCTGCCCCGAGGTTTTTAGGCAGCAACGGACCGGACTCTCTCCCCGGACCGGCACATCACTCTTTTCCATGGGTTTTTGTCCCCCAAGCCTTAAAAAATGCTGAATTCATTTTTGTTAGGCATGAAGTTTTAAAACCAACTTTCCGCCCACCATACGATGGACCATTCAGAGTGCTGGAACCTGGTGATAAGCATTTTGTGGTTGATTTTGGGGATAGAAAAGAAACAGTCAGCACTGACAGACTTAAACCTGCCTTCTTGTTGAGAGACGAGCCTGCACGGTTGGCGAGAGCACCTCGGCGGGGTAGACCCCCCAAGAGAAAAGACTCAGCCCCCCTGCAGGGAACAAATAATCACTCTCCTCCCCAAGCTGCAGATTCCTTACAGGAAGGTCCCACCAGGACGCCCAAGCGGACCCACAGCAGATTCGGGAGAAGATTAAAACCCAGACGGCACAGGGCCTGATGCAAACTACTCAACAGTTGTTCACTAATTGTGCTGTAACAGTTTAGGACTGACTTGTGATATTACTATGCTGTTATGATTACCACTGAACTCTCTTAGGAGCATGGCTGCTGGAAAGTTTCTTCTGTGTCAAGAGGTGTAGCAGTTAGTATGTCATAATAATTATCTTAAACTGAATTTTTCTATTGTCCTTTTCTTAGTCGTTTGGGGGGGGCTGTGGTCTATATTAATCATATATCCCATAACCTACATATGTATAAGCATGTGTTTGGTGATTACATATGTAAAGCGACTTCACACCTCAGAACAGGACAAAGAGGTCTCAACCGCCAGTGAAGATCAAAGAGCATCCGAGGCACTGCGGTGGAGACCGGATAGGTCGCCCTGACCCCCCAGGGCCAGGTGGAGGGGTACAAAGACAAAAGAGGGGATTAAGATAGTGAGGGATGTCAGCTTTTGATATGCATGTCTTTTGTTATGTGCGAGTATAAGTTGGTAGAGCCGAAGGTGTTCGCTCTCTTACTTCTTCTGCTGCTGCACCTAGATGAGACTTGTTAGAGGAGCTGATAATAAACTTTGGTTTATGAATCACATCGCCTCGTTATTTCAAGCTCCTCTACACAGTTAACTAATTGTTTGGAGAAATTTGACTTAATGTACCTGAGGCTAGTAGTTAGCTACAGTTATTTCTCAGACGTAGGTTTGATTTTAATCTTATTTATGGACTTACTTTGACAGTGTTGTACCCGACAAGTCCCATGGGGTTTTGGTAAAGGTTACTCTGATTTTGGTGAGCCCATTTGAAAATGGGGTCTTGGATTTGGCTCTTGGGTGGCCAAAGTTTGTTGTTGACAATGTGTGGATTCATCCACTTGGGCAGGAATTTAGGAGTGATTTTCCTTTCCTGTAAATTGATTTCAGGTGTTTGCGGTACAAATGTAGGGTGGAAGATCTTGTCCCCCCTTCGCAGTTCGTCATGCGAGAGTTTTTGATCGTTGTACGCTTTCTGTTGTTTGGCGACTCGGTCCAAATGTTTTTGAAATACAGCCTTGGGAGCTTTGTATGTCGTTTTGACGCTTTTGTGTTCTGCAGCTGGAATGTTATAGGCATTGGCAGTCATCACCCCCCTCTGGTTTCGAGGAACTCTGAGCGGTGGCGATGATGGTTTGTCGGAAGCATGAACAGGAGTGCCATTGTATAGCTGCAGATAAGGTTGTGTCGCATGAAGTGGTGTCAGGTTTGGTATGTCAAAGGGTTTAGACACAGGCAGCGCATGTACCGTTTTATCCGATCGGTGTTTGACGGTTTTATCGATCATTTGTTTGCAAGGTTGAGTGACTGTGCGCCTTGCGTTTGCAAAAGTTGGGTTTGTTGTCGCAAAAACTTGAGATTTCAGAGGGTCTAGAGAGCCGGTTGGTGTGGCTCTTGTGACCATGCAGGCCTCATGGGTGGGTGGGTGGGTTTCAAAATGTGACACCACCACTGAATCATGGGTATCAAGTGTTTCAAGGGGGCCGTTTGGGGTTTTCTGCTCGGCCGTTGAGTTTTCAAGGTCGTTTGAGTGTTTGGCTTGACCTTGTATGTGAAGGTGACTTTTGAATTCTTGTGGACAGTACTCACCTTGGTCTTGGCGGTCGCTTTCACTCGGTTGCAGTTGTTCCAACAGTGCTAGTTGTGTGAGACTTGGGGTGTCTAAAGTGTTCAGAACAAAGCACTGTGATTCAGTTGTTCTTGTTGGGTCAAATGGGTGAGGGTGTTGCGTTTGAGCCCATAGTTTGAGGTTCTTGAAATCAATCAGTGGCTCAAAACGGTTCATTAGGTCTTTGCCAACAAGTAATGGGATGGTGTCAAGTTTGGACACGTAGACCGGATGTGACAAGGTCATGGGTCCAATGGACATGTTTAGTAGTGATACGCCCAACAGGGTTGTTTTAGTGAGCGCATATGGTCGCACGGCTAATGAACAGGGTTCCAGTTTCAAATGTTTGTTAGCGCGGTTAGCAGCTACACATAGTTTGTCAAAAAGGGTGTGTGACATGAGAGTGATGTCAGCAGCGGTGTCTAAAACAGCATCCTGACACACCATGTCTTCAAGGGTCAGTGGAAGGTAGAATTTCCGTGCCACCCCCCTCTCGTTTAAATCGCATAGAAATTGTGGAACCGGTGGTTCGACACAGAGTTGCGAAATGTCATTAGAGGAGTGGTCTGTGACCTGTGGTTGGGCTGCCATAACAGCACTGGACTGCATTGAGTCTTTTGGTCCTTCCTTATTTGCATGAGGGATTTTCTTCTTGCGTTTCCTTCGTTTGGAACGCTTGTTTTGAGTTGGCACAGCTGATATAGCTAGAATGTTAGTAGTTTTATTCTCTTTGTAGTTTTTAATCTCTGCTAGGAGGTGTTGGACAATTTCAATAGCTTCTCTACTGAATGTAGGAGTTTCTTCTTCCTTCCAAGGTTTGTGATGGGTCTCTGCTTCTGAGCTTCTGTGATGGGATGGAGACCATTTGTCGCGGTTACGCGTGTCTTCGTAACGGTATCTGTCATCATGGTAGTCCGTATCGCGTTCTCGTGACCTATCCCGTGGATATGGGCTACGACGGTAGTCGGGTTTTCGCAAAGTTGGTCCAAAGTGATATCTAGAGGACCTAGTGTGGTTTTGACCTTGATGAGGTTGGTTGGAAAAATGCTTCGGCTGTTGATGTACTCGGGGTGTAAGAGGTGGAGTAGAGCGAGGGGCTCATTCCAACTCCAAGGTGTTAGATGCATCGCTAATAGCTAGCACTGTGGCAGGCTCAGCGTGCTTGTTGCGACTTTGTTGCTGTTTTTGGAACGCATAGTGTGCAAACTCTCTCAGCTGACTTATTGAGTTTGATTTTGGGTTAGCTGTAACTCCCAGGTAATGACTCACAGTGGGATGGAGGTTTTGGATGAAGAGGGTCTTGAAATTGTGGTCTTCTTCCATCCCTGGTGTATTTTGAGATCCAAAATATGCAAGTAGGAGTCTCTGGTAGTAGGCTTGTGTTGGCTCTGAGCGTCCTTGCTTCACGGCTAGGGCTGCGGTTAGCCCTGCCTGTAGGCAGTCGTCGGAGAACTCCTTTTCGATGGCTTCGCGGAGCAGCATGTAGTCTGCTTTGATGTTTGTCGGCTGTCTGTCTATGAATTTTGATACTGACCTGTTAGATGTTAGCTTAATCAGATAGATGCGATCGTCAATCGTAGCATCAGGATACTTACGCAGGTAGTAATCAATGTCCTGTAAATAGACTTTAGCATCAGGTGAACCCGTAGGTCCTGGATCAAATTTGGTGATATTTCGTGCCATCTTGTCAAGGTCGCGGTCTGAAGGGGCACACGCACGCTGTCCACGCGGTCGTCCGTATTCGAAACGGGAATCGGGCGAGGGAGCGTGGTGGATGTCCCGGTGTTCATGTCTTTCCTTTAGGAGCAGTTGACATTCCTTGTAATCCTTCTTCACATTTTCAAGTTGACCTTCAACTCTTCTGAGTTCCTTCTTTGTGTCTTGAAGGGCATCTTCAAGTTCATTGTTGTCTTGATGAAGCGCGTCATTGTTATGCATCAACCGTTCCTTTTCTGACTCTGCACGGTCCAAATCTTGTAACGCTTCATCCAATTGGTTTTGAGTTTTGTCATTCTCCTCTTGAGATTGTTCCAGATTTTCCTTCAGTGTTTCATTCTCTTCTTGGAGAGATAGGATCATTGTTTGTTGATTTGCTAGCTTGTTCTCGGCTACCTTTAATCTTGCGACTAATGTTAGCGCAAACTTGCCTAACACACTGGTGAGGTCCTTGCCTTCTGGTGGTTTTTCAGTGTGTTCATTCAAAAGTTCTTCAGTGAGTTGCTCCAATTCTTCGGGCTGTGTTTCCTTGACCCGTGTTGTGAAGCTAGAAATTAAATTAGAAGTCCATGCTTCCAATGTTGTTTGAAGGTCATCCAGTTTGGTAAATCGGTCGGTTGTCTGACGACTCGTCATGTTTGACTGTTGTTGTTATTTAGCCTTTAAAAAAATTCAACTTGTTGATTATTCTTAAATTTGTTCAACAAGGTTTAACCTTGAGATTTTTGTGTTACAACCATGATAGTTGAAAATTCCTTTGAGAATTTGTTTCAACTTGTAGGCTTGCAGGATGGGAAATAGAATTTTGAAATTATTTAGGAATGTAGAGATACTTCAATTAATTTGTTTGTTGAAACTGTATTTTGATAAATAAAGTTGAATTGAAATTAGGTTGAATTTGTTTCACAAAACAAAACAGGAATTTCAATTGTGTGGATTGACTTCTTTCCTTTGATTTTCAAAGTCTAGTATTGGATTTTGTCATCAATAACTAGCTTTGGGATTTTGCAAAATGTCACTTTGAAAGTGAGGATTTTATTTACAAAAGGAATACAAAAACAAAAGAGGCTAAATACTTTAAAGATTTAAGATTATAAGTTTCCACTTTCTTTTAAAGTTAAGGCTTTCCTTTGGTTTTATTTGTTAAAGCCCATTTTCATTTGAAGCATTAAATGTTTAAAATATTTAAAAATTAGAAACAAGTGAATTGTTTGAGTATTTGGTGTCCAAGGATTTCTTAGGAGTGAAGCCAATAGTGATCTGTCTTGATTGTTATCTATAAATTTCTTATTTATAGAATAATCAATGTTTGCACCTTTTTTGACTTTTCTTAAATCCTGGGAAAAATTTGAAAATTATGCAGGTTGGTTAAATGTTTTTCTTTTCCTGTAGAGAAAACATGAATCAGAAATGACACAATGAGTTTAAATAACACCTAGAGCTTCGCTTAAGTATTAATTGCTTAATGTGGTTTTCTAATTTTGAGAAAGAGGAAAAATTATAAGTATTCACTAAGTCTGTAAATTTGTCAAAATGCACAGGATTAATCCTACTTTAATGTTACTCTTGAGTAAACATCAGCATTAGAATCCTTAATCTAAACTGGGTTTCTGTGGGAAGGGAATCACACCATATCACATTTAAAAACAGCAAAATAAGCACACATACAGCTTCAAAGTTTGTAACTTTTTGCTTAAAAGTGTGTAAATATGTTTGTTTTTAGCTTAAAAGATTATAATATGTGGTTACATAAGTGATTAAATATAATAGAGATGTTTGTATATGTTCCTGCTATAGGTATCTATATAGTGAGTGGGGTTTCACCACTGAGAAAAAATTTCAGAAGCCAACAGGTCCTTTTACTTTTATTCTTGGCATAAAAGTTTGGATTAGTGTTAAATTTAGTTTATTCCGAATAATATGAATTGCTTTGAAGTTACTTTGAAGACTTAATTTGGTTATAAATCGTCTTTAAAGATTATAAGTTTAAATAAAAATTGCAGTCCCTATGTTTCACCACAAGATGGAGGCAGTTTTTGTCTGCACTTCCAGAAGAGGAAACCCAATGACGTCACAAGGAGTCAAGGATCTCTACTCAAAATGGCGGCTACAGGGAACTTTTACCTAGACTTAAGATGGCGTCGCTTGGCCAATCTACACATGCGCAGTTTTTGCACAGCTTGACGGTCGCGTGCACGTGCCACGTGGATGCAGCTTAAGCTTCAGTCCATAAAACCACGCCTTGCTTTCCAAAGGCGGGAAAACTTTGGTCTCCCTAAACTTTATTCAACAAGTTTGTAAATGGTTAATTCAATTAAATCCCCCAAGGGTTTGCTTCGCCTGCGGGGTGTTGAAATAACGGGGAAAATAAATAGGATTTCTTTGCTATTTTGTTCCCAGGCCTATTTTAATTATTCAGCGTGTAGTCATGCTTCTTACGCATGCATTGAACAACAAAAAAACTAAAAACTGACTAGAGTGGGGTCTCTTCACCCCCACCTTCTCTTGGTCAGCTCACACACACACACAGCAGTAATCGGGGGGGGGGCAAATTCACCCCCTCCCCCTTGTGACACAGAGACAGACAATAGCCTTGCTGCAGACAATGAACCACTTTTGTGAGTTAAAAATTTGACCAAAATCACACACAGCTTATGTATTAATTTTTTTCATTCTGAGTTGTCAAGTTCAACCAGGCCTTCACACGGGATGCACCAAAATATATAGGAGGAAATATATGGAATATTAATAAATATGAATATGATCAGGTATGAATTATTTAATTTATATTGATGTATTGGAATCTGAGATCAAATCTCATTTCATATACATCAGAAAAGTTAATAACACTCGTAAGGGGCACCAGCTTCTTTCTTTAAGAAGGAATTTAATCTTTAATTTCACTTTATACCTGTTTGATCACTCAATAAATTAATCAATAATCAGTCTCAAAAATTTTCCGTGAATTCGATACCTGTGCTTGAACAGACTCAGAATGAAATAAATTCTCAACGACTTCTCTCATTTTCAAATATTTATTAAATGAAATGATTAACAGACATTGCAGTAATTTCATTAATCATAAAAACAATCTTGTAAATGATAGATTAACAATGTCAATATTTTCGGAACCAGGGTTAACTTGAGAAACCAATTTCTATCAGTTTGAGTTAACAGATTATTGAAACAACGCAAATTTATGGAGAAAGTTTACTAATTATATGAAAAGTCCTTGATTGATCTTAAGAAAATAAAAACGGAATTTTATGAAAAGAAGAGTTATGTTAAGGGCTTCTTAATTTGCATCTGATTAGATACACAAATTATTACCGAACCTCAGACGTTTAATTCAGCAGATGAATTAAAGTTTTGCAGCTCATGTGATCCTCGGTGATGATGGTTCTGGTGTCGTCCTCATGAAGTTTTGAAGTGTTGTTCAGGGGCAAAACCCAGAATATTTGTCCCACAAATATTCTCTTGACGATTAATGATATTCATGAGATCGTAAGTTGGATCTCGATGGTTGAGATGATGCAGAAGCGCGCTGATTCCTCAGCCTGCGCGTGATGTGGAGAGCTGCGTCTTTTCTTCCTGGTAGACAAGCGCTGCAGGTCTTCGGGAATAATTAACACTAGAAGTCCCAGCATTTTTCTGTCTACCTAGAAAACCCACAAGAGGGCCAATTGGCCCCAAGCCCCCCCTGTGGTCACTCATTTTGTTATGGTAATGAGGCTGTTAGTGACAGTGTGTGGGGTGAGGGGGGTGTGGGGTGTGGGGTGTGGGGTGAGGGGGTCACACTTCAAACACTTCAAACACTTCACACTTCAGTGGTGCAAAAGAACATTTTAGACCCCACACCCCACAACCCACACCCCACACCCAACACCCCCCTCACCCCACACACTGCCACTAACAGTTAGGTAAAGTTGCTTTTTCATTCTTTGTAAATGTTTTGTTTTGTTTTTTTTTAACAATAAATGTCAGTGTGTTGATCCCTTCCTTCCTGTTGATCCTTTCCACTGCATACAGCTCAGTCCAGTCTTTATGGCTATGTTCACTGAGGTATTTATCCATCTCAGAACTAAAGCTTGCTCTCAAAAGAACATTTTAGACCCCACACCCCACAACCCACACCCCACACCCCCCTCACCCCACACACTGCCACTAACAGTTAGGTAAAGTTGCTTTTTCATTCTTTGTAAATATGTTTTGTTTTGTTTTTTTTAACAATAAATGTCAGTGTGTTGATCCCTTCCTTCCTGTTGATCCTTTCCACTGCATACAGCTCAGTCCAGTCTTTATGGCTATGTTCACTGAGGTATTTATCCATCTCAGAACTAAAGCTTGCTCTCAAAAGAACATTTTAGACCCCACACCCCACAACCCACACACCCCTCACCCCACACACTGCCACTAACAGCCTCATTACCATAACAAAATGAGTGACCACAGGGGGGACTTGGGGCAAATTGGCCCTCTTGTGGGTTTTCTAGGTAAAAAGGCCAAATGGCCCCTCTCTGGGACTTCTAGTGTTAAAATTTTTAATCGTGATTAATCTTTTGGAATGCTGAGTTAATTACAATTAATCGTGCGTTAATTGAGTGTTTTTCCATTCAAATACAGTGTACCTTAAATTGGTCATTCTTCCAAGTTTCTCATTACTGACAATACTGACACAACTCAGCATCCAACTCGACTCCCATAGCACATCCACCACTTTTAACAGCTCAACACAAAACAATGGATCTTGTGTGTCACAAAAGACACAATTTCACTTTTAGAAGAAAAATTCAATTCAATTCAACTTTATTTATATAGCACCATTTCACAACAACAGTCATCTCATAGCACTTTCAACTGTAGGGGAAACCCCCACAATTGCAGAAAGACCCCAGCAATCAGGCGATCCCCTATGAGCAAGCGCTTGGCGATGGTGGAGAGGAAAAACTCCCTTTTAACAGGAAGAAACCTCCAGCAGAACCAGGCTCAGGGATGGGCAGTCATCTGCTGCGACTGGCCAGGGGGTGAGGGGATAGAGAAGATGAAAAGAACAGACATGTAGCGAGCAAACAGCACAGTGGGGACTCAATCTATGGGAGACAACAAACAGATCTTAATGAGCAGCAAAAAAAAAAAAAAAAAAAAAATTCATTGAGAGTGAAGAAAGGAGTGAAGCCCAGTGCAATTAATGGAGGTCTCCCAGCTGTCTAAACCTAATAGCAGCATAACTAAGGGAGGGTTTTGTAAACATACACTACTGTTCAAAAGTTTGGGGTCACTTAGAAATTTCCTTATTTTTTAAAGAAAAGCACTTTTTTTTCAATGAAGATAACTTTAAACTAATCAGAAATACACTCTATACATTGCTAATGTGGTAAATGACTATTCTAGCTGCAAATGTCTGGTTTTTGGTGCAATATCTACATAGGTGTATATAGGCCAATCTCCAGCAACTATCACTCCAGTGTTCTAACAGTACAATGTGTTTGCTCATTGTGTCAGAAGGCTAATGGATGATTAGAAAACCCTTGTGCAATCATGTTAGGTCTGCAATGCTGTAATTGCTGCAAATGGAGGATTCTTTGACGAAAGCAAAGTCTGAAGGAAAAAATTATTATTTCAAATACAAATCATTATTTCTAACCTTGTCAATGTCTTGACAATATTTTCTATTCATTTTACAACTCATGGTGGTAAATAAGTGTGACTTTTCATGGAAAACACAAAATAATTGTCTGGGTGACCCCAAACTTTTGAACGGTAGTGTAAATAAACAACTGTCTCCCCATGATGACATCACCACCCGGGCTTCAAAAACAGGGCGTGGGAGTGAGTGGACATTATGAACACAGCTTCAGAATTGGAGAATTTTAGACTGCTGCTAACCTACTGATAGTTGGACTTGAAGCTATGAGGATGAAACAGGCGGAGTGTCTGTCCGTGTCAGCTGCTGACAGCCAGCTACATCTGTAGCACGTAGCTGTTTACACTGCTAGCCGGCTTCAAAAGAAGAAGAACAACCAACATCCCAACGAAATTTTGGACGAGGCTGTGACAGTTATCCTGGTGAGAGCTCTGACAGATAACTTTGTAAACTTAAACATGACAGCATTTTGGGGATTTCCATGGCTATGATCTAGCTTGTTTGACTTCACAATGTCTGTATGGTGTGGGCAGTGTCTTTATAGCTGCAGAGTGGCTCCGGTACAGAGTGCAGCTAGGCCAAAAAACTACTGTTTGCGCTTTCTGCCGTTAACCACGATCACAAAATTTGTTGCTGTTAATGGGGGCGAAATGTTAACGGGTGATTAATGTGATAACACCAACACCACTACAAATAATTAAATGCCCTTGAGGGCTCTACTTTGCTTATACTTTGGGGCAGTCCTGACTGTTGTTATTATGATCACTTTCTGAGCCTGTTGTGGGCTAAAAAGTTTTCCTATACTGCAGTTACAGAGTGAAAATGACAACAAGATGTTTGATCCAACCCGATTCGAGACCCAAACGGAGACACAGACTGGAGACAGTTTGTAAATTTTAAAACAAGTTTATTTACAATTATTGTGTATGTGAGTGAAGACCTAGCAACCCCTGTGTAGAGTGAAGAGGGAGATGATAAGTTAGACTACAATAAATTTATGCAAGAAGAACTTATGCGTATGTTTTTCCTTACAGGTTGTATTTTGGTTGAAAGCGGGGGAGGAGATGTCCAATGGCTGCCCGCATCTTCAGATGAGTACAACTGGTAGGTGGGTTGGTTATCTTCTACAGCAAAGGGGAAGAGGTGCCCAGGCACTGAGGACTTAATTAATGGAATGAAAGGATTTTGCTTAGTGCACTTACAGATGGGTGTTTTCCAGGTTTATGGTCCACCAGGTGATGGTCCAGTTCTCCAGATAAGAGAGTGAAGGAGTCCTAAGAGATGGAAGGTGGAGATCATGACATTGAATGTTACCTTGCACTTACAGGGGGATCCAGTGTGAGAAGGTTGCTGAGGAGGAGAGCACGAAGCACACAGGTTCCACACAGGCGAGGAGATCTGCACTTCTCAGCTGACAAGTCAAGTCTGATATTCCCACCACGAGGTGGAGTCTTATGTTCCCTTTTTCAAGCAAAGGTAACAAGAAGATAGGTGGCAAATTCAAGACAGGTGAGAAACATCAGACAATTTGAAATGGAAACCGTGTGCACAGACCTGAGACAGTACAATCTCATGAAAACTTGTACCAAATGCACGCTTTCCACCCAAATGTGTATTTGTACTTAAGACAACAAAAACACATACCCGAGATACAGAGATAAATGACTCACTGCAGGAATTCAACAGCACATTGTCATGCATGAAAAAACACACCATTTTCACTGCACATGAGCAAAACAACACCTGTTTTAACACAACTTCAATGCTCATTTGGTTGGTGGGAGGGTTACATGTGCTTTCAATCAACATGTCGCGAGTTTGCGTCCCATACTGAGCTATTTATCACTTTGGCTTCTATTTAGTTGTTTTGACATTTTTCACTCCACGATTGGTTAAGGTTAGGAAAAGGTTAGGCTTAGGCATCATCTCGTCTAATGGTTAAGATTAGGAAAAAAAGTTAGATTTAGGCATCACCTCTAAAAACAGAAAGAGAAAGAGAAAGGGGTGCTGGCAATATGTTTCTTAAAGGTGTAAACACCACGTATCCAGTGCACGTGAAAAATGTTATTTCTGTGTGTGTGCATGTTTTCTCAGAGTGAAAAACTGTGCATTGGTACATTTTTTAGGAGAGAATGGGCTGATTTGATCAGTGGTTTATGTTGTTAACCTATTTGAATATCTTTGAGTTGCTTGATTGGATTGATTTTACTGTGAAGAACTTTTTGACTACTTTTGTCTAAATAACAACTGCTAGAAAATAAACTTTATTCTCTTACTTTTTACACATTTAACTACCGTATTTTAAAATATACACATTAATACAGATTTCAGCTATCTTCTTTGGCTGCAGAACTAGGTTGCATGGTGAAAAGTAGTTTACCAAACACTATCTAGTCTCAGTTTGTCTTGGGATTTGGTCCCAGAGTCACAAAGTGGGACAGGTTTGAGACTACCACTGATATTACATACCTCTTATCAACACTTATTTTTTTCCACATCTACCTTTTTAGTAGAACGGAAGAGCATGAGAAGGATGAACTCCTATTGTTCACTGTTGTGCCCTTCCTCTGGTCAGCCGAGTTCTCATTTAGCTCCCCTGGGTTTGGGTGGAGGAACTTCACTGCTACTCTCAGGGTAGTGCAGCTGATGTGGCAGTCACTGTGATGCAGTATGTACAAACTTTAACTATGAACTCACAAAGACAAAAAAGTCCAATCTATGCTATACACAGTAAAACTGATCAATATAATGTGAGTCAGTGAACGTATGTTCCTAGAGCATTCCCTGGCTTCTTTGGGTGAGAGGCGGGGTATACCCTGGAGAGACTGCCAGTCCCTCACAAGGCCAATACAGATAGACAACCATTCCCTCTCACATTCATACCTAAAGGGAATTTAGAATCTCCAGTTAATGCCAGTTAAGCTAATGTGCATGTCTTTGGACTGTGAGGGAAAACTGGAGTATCTGGCAAAAAAATATGCAGACACAGGGAAAACATGCAAACTCCACACAGATAGGTTCCAGCTGGCTAGCTCTTTGGTTTGAATCCCAAGCCTTTTATGCTGTGAGGTGACAGTGCTTGATTTGAATTTTATACTATGTCTTCAGTGTTAATTAAACTCTAATAATCTGAAATAACAATTACTAAATTAAGGTCACAGTCTCTAAACTTGAGTGTTTTCTTGATATATATTTTGTTGGTGATTCAGTAAAAAAAAGACTGCATGTTTGACAAGAATAGGTGAAGATGGGCATATCTTAAAGAGGATTTAACTTGTTTTATTGTGTCCCCATGGTAGGTTTGGAGACTGACCCACACAAACGTGAGAGGAATTTTGATCCAGAGGAATGATAGGTGTTAGGTGAAGTGCCTAATACAGTATATCTTTAATTAGCTACAACAATAAAATCTCAGTAGACTGCTGCAAAAAGAATCTGTCATTGAAATCAACCAAAATCAAGATTTGGACCCAATAACAAGATACAACACACATGGACAACAGATGAAGCCAGAAAGGGAATTTTATTGAACTACACTCCCCTCTAAAAGTATCAGAACAGTGACACAAGTTTTGTTATTTTAGTTGTTCACCAAAACATATTCAAGATACAGTTATATTGTCATGTCTGCTGCGTTATGGCGCAACACACAAATACATGTATAGGAGCCCAACTGCTGGTGAAGTGAACGTGTTTATTAACCAAGGCACAACAAACAAAAATGTTCAATGAGAAACAGTTTGGAACACAAAACAATGGATGACCGAACTCAGTTGGCAGGAGGAGGAAACGCCCCACACGCTCCCAGACGGAACTGGAGCGGAGAGGAAGGGCAATTAGTAATAACAAGGAGGAAGACTTACTAAAGGCATCGGAGCGCAACTGACTCTGGGAATGACAACACCAGAGAAGTCCAAAACAGGAGAAACCAACGAGCTCCAGAACATCAACATTGACTTAGTGTAGCCTTAGACTTGGGAAAGTGTTGACTTCAGGCTTTAGACTAACGCCGCCACACCGAGTGCTCCCACTGCCACACATAAATACCCTGTGGTCTAATGAGCAGCAAGTGGAAGCAGGTGCGGTGGCAGGCCTCAGTGCATGAGTGCGTGCATGTGTGTGTATATGAACTGAATGATGCATGTAAGTGTGGGTGTGTGCATGGTGTGTGTCCGCATATGTGCATCAGAATGAATGTGTGTGTGCAAGGACAAATGAAAAACAACATACAGCTGGTGGATACCGGCTCAGAGGCTCCAGTAACCTGCCAGCTGGAATAATTAACAACAATCAGGGAACTACAGCCACAAATCATGGAACAACCCCGTTCATGACAGAGCCCCCCCCTCCCAAAGGGTGGATGCCAGACACCCACCGTACCATCAAAACAACACATAAGGAAAACCTGCCCCCCCCCGGAAAACCATCACCACTAACCAGGGCGGGAGGTGGGGGAAACAGGTCAGGAGTGATTAAACAAGCAAGAAAAAATACTACAGAACAGAGCAAATGCACAAAAACACCCAAACCCAAACCTAGGACTAAGCCACCCCCCCCCCCCAAGACCCAAGAGTCCCAAAGTTCACGGGGCCGGCCAAAGTCCCAGGGCCAGCAGGCGGCCTGCAGAACAGTGTCAGGTGGCCTGCCAGACAAATTGGGCCACCTGACCCAGAGACCCAGTCCTTCGGGCGGCTGGCTCACATAGTTGAGCCACCAGGACCAGAAAGGTGGACAAGGTGGCAGCCTACCTACCAGAAGGCTGAGAGGCGGGTGGCCGGACAGAGGAAGGGGGACCCCTGCAGTTACTGGTGGCAGAGGAAGATGGAGTAGGACGGTGCCCAGCAGAAGAAGAAGGATCACCCACAAGGCCTCTGGAAGGGGAGAGGAGACCCTAGTGTCCTCAGACTGGCCGGCTGCACCCTCGGTGGTCCTGGCTTGGGACTGGAGCTCGGTCACACCCGTGGTGGACCCGGGCTGGGCCATGGCTGCACCCGCGGTGGCCCCAGCCTAGGACAGAATTGCACCAGTTGTGGTCCCAGCGTGGGACCTCATTGCTCCCACGATGAGCCCTGGCTGGGCCTGCGTTGCACCCCCGGAGGACCCTGACCGGGCCATGGTCGCACCCACGGTGGAACCCAGCTGGGCCCTGGCTGGGCACCTGCTGCACCCGTGGTGGGACCCGGCTGGTCCACTGGTGACCCCAATACTGCCTTGACTGTGGGCCAGCCGACCCGTGTGAGCACCCGAGCCAGGAGGCGATCGATCACAGGCACTCCGGGCTGGAGCTGTGCACCCACAACGACCTCCACAGCAGGGGAGGCAGGACCCATGGTGACCTCCAGCAGCAAGCCTGGATCCTCGGACACGTCTGGCGGTGTTGGACTCTCTCCGGCAACCCTGGAAGAGGACTTGGACAGAGAACAAGAGGGGTCAGGGTCGCCGGCAGCGGCGGAGCCCGGCAAGGCGAGCTCAGGTGCCGTGTGCGACTGCAGCTGGCTCTCCTCATCTAGAGCTAGGCAAAAATGCTCTTATATGGAAAAGAGAAAGACAAAGGAGAGCACTTGCCTTAGCTCGAACTCCAACACCATCCAAAGCTTCAATGATCCAGGTGATGTTTCCACGGGCTCGGCCTCCTGGAGGTTCAGCTCGGGTTATTGCGTTATTGCACAGCGCACAAATAAATGTATAGGAGCCCAACCGCTGGTGAAGTGAACGTGTTTATTAACAAGGTACAACAACATAACCATCTACAGTAGACGGTTATGCTGTTTCATTCCATCTAGCTACAATGCTCCGCACTGTGTTTATATATTTATATATTTATTCCATCTAGCTACAATGCTCCGCACTGTGTGTATTTATATATTTATATATTTATTCCATCTAATTACAATGCTCCGCACTGTGTATATTTATATATTTATTCCATCTAGCTATAATGCTCCGCACTGCGTGTCTATATATTTATATATTTATATGTACATATATATACTCGCTGCTCTTGTTTTTTCTTGTCTTCTGATTGTTGCTCTGAGCGTTGCTATCCCTGTGCTGTTGCAATCCTGGAATTTCCCCATTGTGGGACTAATAAGGGCTTATCTTATCTTATCTTAACAAACACAAAAATGTTCAATGAGAAATTGTCTGGAACACAAAGCGACGCATGACTGAGCTCAGCTGGCGGGAGGAGAAAAAGCCCCACAGGCTCCCAGACGGAACTGGAGTGGAAAGGAAGGGTAATTAGTAATATAAGGAGGAAGACTTACTAAAGGCATCGGAGTGCAACTGACTCTGGGAATGACAACACCAGAGAAGTCCAAAACAGGAGAAACCAACAAGCTCCAGAACATCAACGTTGACTTAGTGTAGCCTTAGACTTGGGAAAGTGTTGACTTCAGGCTTTAGACTAATGCCACCACACTGAGTGCTCCCACTGCCACACATAAATACCCCGTGGACTAATGAGCAGCAAGTGGAAGCAGGTGCAGCGGCAGGCCTCAGTGCATGAGTGCGTGCATGTGTGTGTATAGGCCCATTTCCATTAGTATCGCCTTGGCCTTACTTATTTCTACTCGATTCACTTTCTTGCCATTTCCACTGTACCCAGCACGGTTTAACCGACCATATTTTCGTGCCGGTTAAGAGGCAGGGTATAACCATGTGAAAGCGAGCCGAGATGTGACGTCAATAGACTGCTAGCCGCTGATTGGTCAGGGCATAACGTCACGAAAGCGCCCGTCTTCGTTGAAATCTTTACGACCGCCATTTGCAATTTATCACGGACTAACTCGGTCACGGAGTAAATACGATGACAGCGTTGTAGGCTTTGCGGAAATCTACACCGTGGTCCAACGAAGAGGTACGGGATTTTCTCTGCTTGGTGGCAGATCCACAGTGAGAGGAGTGATCCGGACCCATACAGATGGCAGCCCTGAATAGAACTGTACTACTGACAAGCTGAAGACGAATGTAAGAGAACCATCGATTGTGAGTGATTTTTAATAATGTGCATCTGTTTGCTTATTTATCCTGTTGATGGTAAGCTCACTTTTTTTGAGCCACACAGCGCCGTTTTGTGCTGGCTAACTCGTTTTAGCTAACGAATTTTAGCTAGTAGCTAGCTGGTACCAACTGCTGATTCGCGCTTGTTTTCTCCTAAATATTCGCTTGTGAGAGCAAAACGATGAAATATGTTAATCCTGGTTAAAGTCCTGGTTTGTGTTTTGTATTGCACTTTGGTGCTGCGCATTAAATTGTGTGCAATTTAATGCTAGAATGTGTTTCCACATGCCAGGGGTTAGCCTCCCTGTTTATAGTGGATACTGGTGAAATGGACCACAGGAGCCGAAATCTCAACAATATAAAAGTGCTTTTTCAAACCAGTGATTCATAAAGTCATTCATATAATTTTCTAAAGCATCAGAATAGACCCACACACCTATTCTGTGGATTTTCCATAAAAGGTGCTGGAACAGTATTGTGCTGTTCCACCATAAATCCCAGTGATATATTTCAAGCATTTATTTATTTTGATTTGGATGATTATGTCTTACAGCCCCTGAAAAACCCAAATTTAATTTGGCAAAAAATTAGAATATTACATAAACTTTAAAAAATAGTTTTTAAATAGAAATGTTGGCCGCTGAGGTGTTGGTTAATATGGGCTGTAGCCATAATCATCAATATTAAAATAAACACTTTCAATATATCACTGTCCCTGTAATGAATCTATATATGGGTTTCACTTTCTGAAATGAGTGACAAAAATATTTAACTTTTTCATGATATTCTAATTTTTGAGATGTGCCTGTATAAGTGTTGAACTTGCTTGAAACTAACCATCATCCATTTCTGTCGTTCGTCTAGGCAGGAGGGAATCAGCCGCTCAACAACGGACATCGCCACTGTGGAAGGTACTGAAATCCTTTGCTTTTATAGGTAAAGTGTCAAAACCAAAGTAGCACAATTTCCACTTAATATAAAAGGGACTGAACTGAGATTTATTTGATTGTGTGAGTATTAATTACAGAATAATTGAAAAAGACTGGCGCATCAACTGTAAAATAAACCACTTGTTAATGTATTTATTTTTTTTGTCAGATCACTTGTGTGATCCTTTGTGAGTTATGTTCATAACTGTATCTTTTGGGGAATGGCAGTTGTTCAGTCATCAATATAATTTAGTTTATATATGTAGTTTATACTCTATCATCAATAAACTCATGCAGTAACAGGACACATTACAAATATTTGAGACCCATTGTAGTGCATCCTTTTATATTTTAGCAATAAAAGTACAAAACACCGCCCACACTTGAAGCCAGGGCAAGAAGAGACACTTTTACAGACAAGACAAACTTTTATTGATAAAAACTCCATATTTTGACTGAGCGACTCCATACTCAGTGATGCACACCCTCAGTTAAAGTACTAGATTCCATTCAAGTGAATGTATTAATTCATTCTGATTGCTGAGGCCACAGTAAAAATAGATGATTTTAAATGTAAGCCTGCCCTTGTAAAATCGACTTTACATCAGTGCAGCTACATGAAAATTGTGGTTAAATACAACAACGAAGTACTTTATTGTCACATTGGAATTGGAATCGCTCCTGTTTTGTTTTTCTTTTGAATTCTTGGATGGAATATGGTGGGCAATATAAGCTGCAGCTTCAGCCATCACCCATTTCAGATAACCTATGTTGAACTGTATAATCAGAGGAGTTATTGTTTAATTCGACCTTATTAGATTTTTTTCCCCTTTGTTATATTATTCCATTTTCTTTTAATCTATCTGAAATAAAGATTCATTCATTCACATTCCACCACTGCCTTTTAGCAACAAGTGTATTTCCCAAATATGTTTTAAACTCCTTTATTTAACCACCACCCATTTCTGTCTTTTGTCTAGGCAAGAGGTAAACGGTCGATCCACCCCAAACTGGACCTTGCGTCACTATTTACAGAGATGCAGGCATAAGATCTGCTGATCTGAGACCAGTGTGAGCTGCACATCCCAGCTGCTGAGTGAATAAACAACGTAGTGATTTATGTGTTTGCATCATGATTTCTATTTTTGTCTGTTAATACACTGGTGGGAAAAGAGGCAATAGTACAAACCATTAATGGGTGACCTTGAAAGTAATGGCTCATTTTTAAGAAATTTATGTCACATGGTGGTAACCTTCACATATAAAAAAGAGACATCTGCAAAAACTTCAGAGGTTTATTGTCAGTGCAATACTACATGAATGCATGTAGTACATGCATGTATACATACATGTATGCATACATACATGTATACATGCATGTATGCATGTATACATGCATCAATGCATGTATAGTACATTGTTGATGCAGAGAATATATATTTCTACAGTATATGTATCTAGTAAATCAAGCATTTTCCATGTAACCTTGTGACTGCATTATTTTAATTGCTTTTAATCCTAGATCAAGTTTGTTTTGTCCTAAAATGCATCATAACTGTCAAATATATCTAATTATACCTAACTCAGTACTGTTTACCTTTTTGAATATATATTTTGTGGCTAATATAGTTATTAACCTGGAGATCAAGTTGTGTAAGCTGATCATTTTTTGCTATGACACCATCTCAGACTCAGTGCAGCTGGAGAAGGTACGTCCATGATGTCTCAACAGTCCATGATTTTCACGCAGATCAGAGCAATTTTTTTCCCACAATATTTTTATTGAACCTTTTTTTTTTTTTACAAACAGCACACACAGTCAGACACTAACACAAAATTAATTTAAAAACTAAAAAGAGCAATAACAAAGTAACAAAAAAGGGTAATAAAAACAACAACCATTAACAAAAACAAGTCAACAACAATGCTCCTCTGTTTAGTCTAGGTAATCTATTACATAAGAATAAATAATATACATTCACCAGCTTGGAATTTGCAAGGTCCACACATATCATTCACCTTCTTCTTCAGAAGTTATGTTTAATTTCTTTACATAATCAATGAAAGGTCTCCATATATTCTCAAACACATTTTCCTTTGATTTCAGTATGTATGTTATTCTTTCTAGTGGAAGGTTGGTAACATCTGTCTTAACCACTGAGTCACATCTGGTCTATGAGTTTTTCCACAGTAGTGCAATACATTCTTTGGCATTAAGCAAACTGAGGTCGATGAATATTCTTTCACTCTTATTAAAGATATGTTTTTCTGGATACAGACCCAACAAAAACAGTTTAGGGCTCAATGTGATTTGTTTTGAAATTATTTTTTCAATTGTTACCCTCACCTCTTCCCAAAACATTCTGATTTTTCTAAATTCCCATAAACAGTGAAATAGGGTTCCTTTACTTAGATCAGAGCAATTTTTTGCACAGGAAATAAACCAGACATTCTTAAGCTCTACAACCACTGATCGTTTGTGAAGCTGTGCTGACATCAGTGACAGGCTGTGCTGAACGCCAGACTGACCGTATATTTTGTGGCTAATATAGTTATTAACATGGCGATCAAGTTGTGTCAGCTGATCATTTTTTTCTATGACCATCTCAGACTCTGCTGCAGAAGCAGGTACGTCCATGATGTCTCAACAGTCTCTCCATGATTTTCACGCAGATCAGAGCAATTTGTTGTACAGGAAATAAACGTTTCTACAGACATTCTTAAGCTCTATAACCACTGATCATTTGTGAAGCTGTGCTGACATCAGTGACAGGCTGATGACATCCGTGACAGGCTATGCTGAACACCCAGACCGAATGAAGCGGTAATTTCCCCACAACAGAGCCATCTGAAACACACACAGCATACATATTTTAGTACCTAACAGCGATAACTTGCAGAGATTACAGTGTAGTACGACGTACTTATAGCAAACTAGCATTAGCAACATTAGCTTACCGTCACATATGACCTAGTTTGTATCCTCACGTCTTCGGCTCTCCCAGAAACTGCAGAACTATTCCAGAGTGTTTTCGTCTCACTGCCTGTACCCTTGTCTGGCGGTCCTTTTTGGCATTTACGGTGAAAAAAGCCACAGACCGAGGAGTCGCCTTGTAAAGCCGCCATGTTGTGTTTGGCTTGGGTCGTGTGTTTTATGTCACGGGAGTGTGGCGCCGCCTTGCTGTAAAAAAAATCCCGCCCACCACAGCTTAACCCTGCTTTACCTGGCTACTATGGAGACACAACCGCGGCCGAAATGAGTAGTAACAAAACGAAACGAGGCGAGTCGAACTGGGCTAGTGGAAAAACGGCATATGTGAACTAAATGATGCATGCAAGTGTGGGTGCGTGCATGGTGCGTGTCCGCGTATGTGCGTCAGAATGAATGTGTGTGTGCAAGGACAATTCAATTCAATTCAACTTTATTTATATAGCGCAATTTCACAACAACAGTCATCTCATAGCACTTTCAACTGTAGGGGAAACCCCCATGAATAAAAAACAACTGACATAATGCACGGCCCAGGAGACACACACACAGGCTCAGGATAGATTTAACAGCTTTATTAGCAACAAGGAAGTGTATGGCTGCGTGTCTGTGGAATAAGAATGTATTGGTGGTGGCGTCTGCGTCAGGCACGGGGGCAGGAGGCCGTACAGCCGGACAACCCTGTGGGAGAGAGCAGAGGGAGAAGGGTAACGGGCACCACACCAATACAGGGAATAATGATGATAGCTGGCTTACTTGGTTATGACAGGTGGCTGGCGTCGACAAGGGCGAGGCCCGGGGGACAGCGACCTGCAGTACCTGTGGCAGCAGCGTAGAGCCAACGGCGAGGTGAGGAAGTCTGCTGCCGGGAATGTCCACCTGTGCACAGGGGAAGGCTAGAGGAGAGAGGTAAGGGGAGCTTACCCAAGTTATCTTCACTAGTCGGTTTGAGATCCGTAGTAGCAAAGGGGCCGAAGTTGAGAGACGGCTTCAGGCCGAAGCCCAGGGCAGAGTGGATTAAATACCTCGCCGCTGACGAGGAGCAGGTGTGCGCGCGGCTGGCGCCGCTGATGAGCGGCGAGTCATGACAGTACTCCCCCCCTAGCAGCGCCTCCTGGCGATGGTCTTTCCGGGTGCGCTCGATGAAACTCAGAAATGAGTGACCGGTCCAACACCAGCGAGGAAGGCACCTACTGTCTCCACTCGGGTCCATAGCCCTCCCAATCCACCAGGTACTGCAATCCGCGACTCCGGTGTCGGGCGTCCAAGATCTCAGCGACGGTCCAGGCCGGATGGCCACCAATCATCCGGGGAGCGGGGTGCGCCGCAGGTGGAGGGCAAAGGGGATCAGAGACCACCGGTTTAATTTTGGAGACGTGGAAGGTGGAATGGATGCGGAGGGAGGAGGGAATAGCCACACGCACAGCCACCGGATTGATGATCCTGGTTATGGGATAAGGGCCGATGAACCGTTGGGCCAGCTTTCTCCTCTCACCCTTTAGGTTAACGTCCTGTGTGGATACCCAAACTTGCTGTCCCACCTGGTAGGCAGGTGCAGGTCTCCTATGTCGGTCCGCCGTAGACTTATTGCGCTCCGCCGTGCGTAAAAGCACATTACGCGCCGTGGACCAAAGGGAGCGACACCGCCTCAGATGTGCCTGGACAGAGGGGACAGCCAACTCGCCCTCCTGCGCGGGGAATAGAGGTGGATCATAGCCCAAGGATGCTTTGAAGGGCAACATCCCGATGGCAGTAGAGCGAGAGGTTTTGTGGGCGTACTCCACCCAGGCGAGATGAGAACTCCAGGACGTGGGTTTGGATGAAGTGACGCAGCGGAGCGTAGCCTCCAGCTCCTGGTTAGTCCGCTCACACTGCCCGTTAGACTGGGGATGATGGCCGGAGGAGAGGCTTACCTTGGCTCCAAGGGCGTTGCAAAATGACCTCCAGACATCCGAAGAGAACTGGGGGCCGCGGTCGGAGACCACGTCGACCGGGATTCCATGCAGTCTGACCACGTGCTGGATGAGGAGGTCCGCTGTCTCCAAGGCTGAGGGGAGCCCACGTAGGGGCACAAAGTGGGCGGCCTTGGAAAAACGGTCTACAATGGTCAGAACTGTGTCAAAGTTGTTGGAGACCGGGAGCCCGGTGACGAAGTCTAGGGCGATGTGCGACCAGGGCCTTCCAGGGACGGGCAGGGGCTGGAGCAGACCCGCAGGGGGAGCGTTACCTGACTTATTGGTAGCACAGACGGGGCAGGCCCGGGCGTAACGGGCGGCATCCTTTCGCAGGCCTGGCCACCAAAAGGATCGCTGGAGAAGGTCAATCATCCGTGAAGCTCCAGGATGGCAGGTGAGCTTGGAGGTATGAAGCCAGTGTATAACGTCCCCCCGGACCGCAGATGACACGAAGAGCCTCCCCTCCGGTCTGCCGCCAGGGTCCGGTTCCGACTCCTGCGCCCTCCGGATCTTGTCTTCTATGTCCCATGAAACAGCCCCCACGACGCACGACCTGGGTAAGATGGTGTGAGCAACGTCTTCTGCGGCCTCCAGGGCAAATTGCCTGGAGAGGGCGTCGGGCAGGCCGTTCTTGGAGCCAGGCCTATATGTGATGCTGAACTTAAACCTTGCAAAGAACAGGGACCAACGCGCCTGGTGGGCGTTCAGACGCTTGGCAGATCTCAGGTACTCCAGGTTCTTGTGGTCAGTGAGGACCACAAAAGGCAAGGCTGCCCCCTCCAGCCAGTGACGCCATTCTTGAAGGGCAAGCTTGATGGCAAGAAGCTCTCTGTCCCCCACGTCGTAGTTTCGTTCCGCCGGGGACAGGCGCCGAGAGAAGAAGGCACAGGGTCGCTTGACTCCGTTGGCTGGGGACCGCTGGGACAACACCGCCCCCACCCCCGTGTCCGAAGCGTCCACCTCCACAATGCACTGCAGCGCGGGGTCGACCTGGCTGAGGACCCGGGAGGAGGAGAACTCTGTCTTCAGCGCCTGGAAGGCCGTAGCGGCCTCTTCAGTCCACCGGAACGGGGTCTTAGGAGAGGTGAGGCGGGTCAGGGGCCCGACGATGGCTCCAAAGTTTGGGACAAAGCGGTGGTAGAAATTGGCGAACCTGATGAATTGCTGAACCTGTTTCCGAGAGGTAGGTGTGGGCCAATCCACCACCGCTTTGATCTTCGCTGGGTCCGGAAGCACCTGGTCATGGGAGATGACAAACCCCAGGAAGGAAGTCGTTTTGGCGTAGAATTCACATTTTTCCGCCTTGACGTACAGACGGTTCTCCAGCAGTCTCTGCAGGACCCGCCTCACGTGGACCCGGTGTTCATCCCTGGACCTGGAGAAGATGAGAATATCGTCCAGGTAGACGAATACAAACAGGCCGATGAAGTCCCGGAGGACATCATTGATGAGGCGCTGAAAGACGGCTGGAGCGTTGGTCAACCCAAACGGCATCACGAGGTATTCAAAATGACCGTTTGGGGTACGGAAGGCGGTCTTCCACTCATCTCCCTCCCGGATCCGGACGAGGTGGTAAGCGCTGCGGAGATCCAGCTTAGTAAACCAGGTCGCCCCCTGGAGGGAGTGGAAGGCTGTATCCATAAGGAGCAGGGTATACCGGTCCTTCTCCGTGATATCGTTGAGAGCTCGATAGTCAATACAAGGGCGAAGAGATCCGTCCTTCTTTCCCACGAAGAAGAACCCTGCACCTACTGGAGAGGAGGATGGTCGGATGATCCCAGCACTGAGCGACTCCTTCAAATAGCTGTTCATTGCCTCCTTCTCCGGCGCTGACAGGCTATAGAGGCGTCCTGAAGGTAAGGGCGCCCCCTGGCGGATGTTAATGGCGCAGTCGTAGGGCCGGTGAGGAGGCAGAGACATCGCCTTGGACTTACTGAAAACAGCACCCAGGTCGTGGAACTCTGAGGGCACAAGGGTGAGATCCGGGGGCGCGGTGTCCAGAGCTGTGGGAGGCGAGGATGGGGCGCAGGCCGCGGATTGGAGGCAGGTGCCCATGCAGAAAGTGCTCCACGCTGACACCTTCCCAGTCTTCCAGTCCAAGGCGGGGTTGTGGAGGCGGAGCCAGGGATATCCGAGGATGACAGGAGTTACTGAGGTGGGCAGGACGTAGAAGGAGATATCCTCCCGATGGTTTCCAGAGATGATCACCGGGACGGGGGATGTTCGGTGAGTTACTTTTTCCAGGGAAACTTGGGAGAGATTAACCAGGGCGAGAGGAGTGTCGAGGGGGTGACAATGGATGCCCAGTCGGGTTGCCAGGCTTTGTGAAATAAAGCTACCCTCCGCGCCTGAATCCACCAGTGCATGTGTGAGGTGCCCAGTGAGGTTTTGACAGAAGCGGATGGGCAGCGTCAAATGTGTGAGGGGATTTAACCGATTAGCGTCCGCGAGGCCCCCTACAGTGACTCGCGGACCACGTCGTTTGGCTTCTCCAGACAATGCTCCACCATGTGCTGGCTACCTCCGCAATACATGCAGAGGCCCAGGTCACGACGGCGCTGTTTCTCCGCCAGGGGGAGCTTTATCCGGCCTGTCACCATTGGTTCCGACTCCTCGGAGACCTCCGGCGGCGGCAACGCCAGGTGGCGAGCTTGGGGCAGGCACGCAGAGGCGCCCCGCGAGCGAGAAGACTGCTTCCGCTCGGAGGCGCGCTCGCGCAGCCTGTTATCCAAACTGATGGTGAGAGAAATCAGCTCCGCCAGCATCTCCGGGGTATCCCGTCCGGCCAGCTCATCCCTCAGACCAGAATTTAGGCTGCGGAGGAAGATGCCGCAGAGCGCACGCTCTTCCCAACCAACTTCCTCCGCGGTAACCCGGAAGTCGATCGCGTAGTCGGCCGCCGATCGGCTCCCCTGTTGGAGTCCGAGAAGGCGGTCGACCTGGACACTGTCCAAACGCGAATGATCGAACACTTCCAGAAACTGTCGCACGAACTGGCCATAGGTGAGGGGCCATAGGTGAGGGTGGCATAGCTGGGCTTCACCATAATGGCGTAAGCCCAGGTAAGCGCACGACCCTCAAGGAGATTACCTATATAGCCAATTCTGCTATGGTCTGAGGGAAAATCTCCGGGAACGCGAAGAAACACGGACTCACACTACGTAATAAAACCCCGAGCTCCACCCAGCTTACCGCTAAAGCGAGCAGGAGTGGGATTGGTGTGAGCCGTGTTGGTGCACCTGGAGCGGGCTGGACCGCCACCGGAGCCGCAGGAGCCGCGCCACCCGGACGAGCCAAGGGGAACGGCTGCTGGGGGTCCAGGCGGTCTAATCGGTTAGTAATGACAATTAATTGATTTAATATCACCTGTTGCTGATGGGCTATTAAATCCACCCGAGCCTCGAGGGTGGAAAGACGGCGTGCGAGCCCGCTGTCTGCCGAGCCGCCCTCCTGAAGCCGTACTGACATAATGCACGGCCCAGGAGACACACATGCAGGCTCAGGATAGATTTAACAGCTTTATTAGCAACAAGGAAGTGTATGGCTGTGTGTCTGTGGAATAAGAATGTATTGGTGGTGGCGTCTGCGTCAGGCACGGGGGCAGGAGGCCGTACAGCCGGACAACCCTGTGGGAGAGAGCAGAGGGAGAAGGGTAACGGGCACCACACCAATACAGGGAATAATGATGATAGCTGGCTTACTTGGTTATGACAGGTGGCTGGCGTCGACAAGGGCGAGGCCCGGGGGACAGCGACCTGCAGTACCTGTGGCAGCAGCGTAGAGCCAACGGCGAGGTGAGGAAGTCTGCTGCCGGGAATGTCCACCTGTGCACAGGGGAAGGCTAGAGGAGAGAGGTAAGGGGAGCTTACCCAAGTTATCTTCACTAGTCGGTTTGAGATCCGTAGTAGCAAAGGGGCCGAAGTTGAGAGACGGCTTCAGGCCGAAGCCCAGGGCAGAGTGGATTAAATACCTCGCCGCTGACGAGGAGCAGGTGTGCGTGCGGCTGGCGCCGCTGATGAGCGGCGAGTCATGACAACAACAGACAGCTGGTGGATACCGGCAGAGGGAGAGACGTGGCACTAGGCTGGCAGGGAGCCCAGGCTCAGAGGCTCCAATCACCTGCCAGCTGGAATACTTAACAACAATCACGGAACTACAGCCACAAATCATGGAACGGGGTTGAGACATCAACCAGCCCTGCTGGAGGAGAGAGCCAAGCGGACTGCTGGAACTGGGCCTCTCTTCCGGGAGACAGAATACAGCCTTATAGTACAGACTCTCAGCTTGAATTTAAGGGTATTCACATCCAAATTGAAGGAACAGTTTATGAAATGCAACCATTCATCATTACATTGAATTAAATGAGAAAACACTTGCCTATTCTCTCGGTGCTTGATGTTGACAGCTGCGGGCAGTTGGCCATCATCCCCCCGCCCTTCCCGCGTCTGCATCACTGGCTGTTTTGGCCCCTTCACAGGATAGCTGAGGAACCGGCTCCGATGACGTGGAGGTGGGCATAGCGGGTGGCGGATTGGTAGAACTCTTATGACAAGCCCTCCAGGAATGGCGGCGACGGGAGGAGACAGGCGGCGGGAGTTCCAACTCCCCTGGTGACAGCCTCTCCTGCGTCTGGGATCCATCTCCCGGTATAGACAATGGCATGGTCAAAACAGGAGAGACAGATGAACAGTCAAGGTCACCAGCTGTCACCTCCTCAGGAGTCAGGCAAGCAGTTTCAAATGACATTAAAAATGACTGGATAAGTACTTGCCTGAATTCCTGGGAGGTGATAATGTCGGCTGTCGTCTCTGGATCGGGGAGGTGTGGTGACTCCATGGTCGGGGACCGCTCCTCCTCTGGCTGAAGCTCTGGTTCCCACGGGGAATTATCTTCCAACCTCCCGGTCAACTCCGGGAGGAAACGCGGTTTCACCTCCAGGAGGAGATCAGTCTCTGCCAGAAGAACCAGAGGCTGTCCCAGTTCATCACCTTTAACGCCGTGTCCCAAGCCTGTCGAGCCATCTCGGAGGAACAGGGCTCCAGCATCCACGAAAGAATCTCTTCCAGGAAGCACAGCGAGCGCAACTCCCTCTCCAATAACTCCATGGCGCCCGGGAAACAGGTGAGCGGGAAATGTGAAAAATAGTCAAAAGAAAACAGATGTGTGGGTGCACCCACTAAATCCTATGCTGACTGGGTCTTTCTGTCATGAACCCTCCTGTGTGCTTTTCCACAGCACACGGGAGGGTGCTGTGGAAAAGTCTCTTTCCACAGCACCCTCCCTGGACTCAGAGACATTTTTCTGATTGAGCCATTGACCTGAGGTTTTCACCATATACTGTATCAGTAACAAGCCAAGTAATCCATACATACAAAGAAATTAAGGCAACTGTGTTCACAAAACAAGTTATATTTAATAAAGTGGAATGGCACAGGGAATAAGTATTGAACACATGAAGAAAAAGAGGTGCACAAAGTCAAAGAAAGCCAAGAAACCAGCTGAAATCCATCAGAATTCAGGAAGCCATCCCATCCCCCATCAGTATTTCAGCTGGTTAAGTCCTGATTGATAGCCTTTAAAAAGGACTGTGAATATCAGATTGTCACACCACAAAGAAGTCATGATGGGTAGAAGCAACGAGCTTTCTCTAGACCTTCGCAGTCTTATTGTTGCAAAACATAATGATGACACTGGTTACAGGTGCCTTTCTAAACTGCTGAATGTTCTAGTGAGCACTGTTGGAGTCATCATTTGGAAGTGGGAAGAACATCATTTTACCATAAACCGGCCATGACCAGGAGCTCCTCACAAGATTTCTGACAGACGAGTCAAAAGAATTATCAGAAGAGTTATCCAAGAGCCAAAGACCACTAGTGCAGATCTCGAGAAAGACCTGGAGTTAGCAGGTACTGCTGTTTCAAAGAAAACAATAAGTAATGCATTCAACCAACATGGGCTCTATGCCCACTCACCTTGCAAGACTCCATTGCTCTAAGAAAAAGCATGTTGACGCTCGTTTAAAGTTTGCTGTACAATATTTGGGCAAGCCAGTAAAATACTGGGAGAATGTAGTCTGGTCAGAGGAGATTAAAATTGAACTTTTTGGATGCCACAACACAGAACATGTTTGGAGGAGAAATGGCACTGCACTTCAGCCCAAAAACACCATACCAACAGTGAAGTTTGGAGGTGGGAGTATCATGGTATAGGGGTGTTGGTCAGCACATGGTACAGGCAGACTTCATATAATTGAAGGAAAGATGAATGAACAAATGACAGAAACATCCTTGATAGGAACCTGTTGCCATCTGCCAAGATGCTGAAGATGAAACGAGGGTGGACATTTCAGCAAGACAATGATCCCAAACACACAGCCAAGGAAACTCTCAACTGGCTCCAGAGAAGGAAAATAAAGCTGCTAGAATGGTCCAGTCAGTCACTTGTTGTGAATCCAATTGAAAATCTATGGAACGAACTGAAGATCAGAGCTTATAGAAGACACCTATGGAACATTCAAGATTTGAAGACAGTTTGTGTGGAAGAATGGGCTAAAATCACTCCTGAGTAATGCCTGCGCCTAGTTTCTTTGTACAGGAGGTGTCTGGAAGCTGTTATTACCAACAAAGGCTTTTCTACTAAATATTAAATGAATTTCACCAAGCAAGTTCAATATTTATTCCCTGTATCATTATACTTTATTAAATACTGTACAACTTGTTTTGTGAACACAGTTGCCTTGAATTCTTTGCATGTATGGATTGCTTGGGTTATTACTGATATCTGGTGAAAATTCCAGGTCAATGGCTCCATCAGAAATATGTTGACGTGTTCAATACTTATCTTCCCTGCTGTATATCACTCTGTGTAATGGATCTACTGTATATAATCTATGAGTTTCATTTTTTAAATGGAATTACTAAAATAAATCAACTTTTTGATGACATTGTAATATGGTGAGATGCACCTGCATATACAAGAACTACAGCATAAAGGGATTTGATTCCTGGAGAGACAGAGAGGGAAAAAGAGTGACTATCAGAACTACACTGTTGAGTAAAAATTTTGCAATATGATGGCTGGGTCACTTTGTGAAGGAAGGAATCTAACTGGTGTCAGTGGCGAGGAAACAGGTTGGTTACTGAACCTGTAGGTCATGGGACAGAGGAGCATGCTGTTGAAAAGTCTGGTATGGATTGATAATTATTCGGTTCTTATGGAAGGAGAGTTCACATTCACATTGGGAAAGTCTGCTGAAGGTGAGAGCTTGGAACTCAGAGTGACAGTAGGGCAGAGAGAACACAAGGAGCCCGAGAATCCAGTGAGAGGAGAAGGAACCAGAACACACAGAGGCAATATCCTGGAGCACAAGGTTTGTTATTTGAATTTGCAATTGAGTTCTTATGTGGAGTTCTGGGGAGGCGGCGGTGTTTGAGGGTGCTTTCACACCTACAGGCTTTAGTTTGTTTCAGTTGAACTTGAGTTCATTTTCTCCGTTAGTGTGGTTTGTTTTGCCTGGTGAGAACATGGTAATTGCATTCAGGTGCTCACCAAAGCAACTGTACCGAGACCACCTGAAAGAGGTGGGCTTGATTTGAATCAAATGGTGAACTCTGGTGTGGTCCTGCAGATGAGAAAGGGGCCACACTAAAACAGAACCAGTGGCAAACAGTAAAACATTTTATGTCACTGTACATACCTGACGGATCTTCTAAAATATCTGTGGCTGAACATGTCACAGTTCTGGAGTATTAATGAACATTAATATGTTATTTTCTATCCATAGCTGTGCTTCATTTGCAAACTGTACGATTTGCTGAAACTGGTATATGCACGTAATTGTCATGGTCCGGGTGCTGACTTTATCAGCACTCGGATTGTCTGGTTGTTCTCCGTTCTCTTCCCAGACACACCACTAAGCCTCCAGGCTTTTATTCTGACAGCGTCTCGGCGGGGCTTCCGGCTGTCAGAGCGGAGCTTCGCTGAACAGTGAGATTTCAATCAGCTGGTGACCTTTCATCAGCTGGTAATTCTGTCAAAGCCCTATTTAAGGGAGCAGCTCTGTTTGCTTGGGGCTGCGACCTCGCTTGGATAACGCTGGTCTCCCCAACGTTAGACTGGAGTCCCTACGCTCCGGCTCCAGTCATCCTCTTTTCCTCGCCACTTTCTGTAAGTTTATTCCTGTATCAGTGTTTATCGTCAGTGTATTCTTGCCTTGTCCTTATTTGTGTTTTGCCCCTCGTGGCTCATTATTTTGTACCTTTTGTCATCATTTAATAAATACGCAACTCACTACTCACCTATAGTGTCTCATTGATGGCTCGTGAGGGCCATCGTTGACAGTAGGTCGCAGCCAAGAGAGACGCCGGTGACCGTGAGTTTGCTTTTGGACTTGATTTTTTTCCCTTCCCTGGGGTGCTCGTATCTCTCGGTATGTCTGCTCTCGAGCGTGGGTATTGTCCCGAGTGGCTTCAGGAGGTACGGCCACCTGGCAGAAGCCCGTCTCCTCATGCCCACCTACGCAGCATACGAGCCCCTGGGTCTCGCTCAGAGAGCTTTATTGAAATACCACCTAACCTCCTTTCTGGAGGGAAAAGAGCGAGTGACATGGATTGTGTCACAGCATACATGGATTGAGAGAGCGCTCGAGAGGGCAGCCAATGAACCCTCACCTCCTTCCCCGAGAACGGCGTCCCCGACAAGGAGGGAGATCCGTGGACTGGAGGGAAATCCCAGCAGGAGGCTGATGGTGGGGCATCTCCATTCCTCGCCTCGGGAGTCAGCTCCTGTCACCCGTCCAGCCCAGGTGCAGCGTTTCCCTGGCTTCTCCTCGCCCTCTGCCAGTAAACGTCATCACACAGCCACCGGTAAGCCTCTGCGAGAACCCCGTCCGGATCCAGTTCCGGGTCGTCGGAGGAACTCTGCCTCCCAGTCAGCTGCTTCTTCTGCGTCACGTCAGGAGGGAATTCCCGTAGCCTCTCCCTCCGGGTCATCTGTCCCTGCTGTCCCGTCAGCTCCTCGTGCCCGGATCGCCTCGGCTGTCACCCCCTCCTCCTCGACATCTTCCCTGCCTGCTGTGAGTACCACGAGTCCTGCTTCGGCGAGGTCCGTCATCGATCCATCGTGAGCGGCTCCACCTCGTCTTCCCGGGGGGCCCTCCGTCACCATCCAGCGGGGGAAGGGAGGAACCAAGTCCACTGCAGTGGGTTCTATTGGGCCTCAACGGATCAGGCAAGTGACTCTTCATTCTTTTCCTTCATTGGGTGAATTGCCTTGCTTGATTCCTGGGGGTGGAGTTCGGGGTTCACAGTCCCCTGAGCTTCCTCCACCTGCTGCAGTAACTAATTATGGACCTGCTACCTTTGTGTCTCCTTCCCCTGAGCGTTCCGCGGCACCAGGCCTACGCCGCAAGACGAGGAGGGAGCCTGCGGGCCTGGAGAGCCTGGTTCCAGCCCTGCAGCCACGACACGGGCAGAGGAGGAGGTCAGACTGCAAATTGGAGCCTGCACCGACGACGAAGCGTCCCCGGGTCTCCATGGAGGAGTGGTTCGGCCCAGCAGGTTGGGAATCTCCTGCCACCACACCTTGCAGGTCGTCAGCGTTGGAGGGTCCTCAGACTGTGGTGACCATCATGCCGGGTGCGGAGCCCACCGTAGTCGAGTGGGAGCCGGAGGAGGTCCTTCTTCGTCCTGAGCCCGGATCGCCGAAGTCCTGGACGGCGACAGAACTCGAGATCAGGCAAGTGCTCTACTTTGTCTTCCTTCTTTCTACTCTGGAGCATTTTTGCCTGTCTCTCGGGGAGACGAGCCAGGTGCAGCCGTCCGCTGCATCCGAGCTTGTCTCGCTGGGTTCTGTCGCAACCGGTGATCCTGATTCCGGTTCTGTTCCCTCTCCTGAGCCTTCTCCCAGGGTCGCCGGTGACGAGCTGGTCCTGGTCTCTGCTCTGAAGGTTCCTGGTTCGGGGTTGGAGGTCGTCCTTGGTGCTGTTCTGACCCAGTCGGGGTCCATCGTGGGTGCAGCCGCGATCCGATCAGGGTCCATCGTGGGTGCAGCGCAGGCTCACCTGGGGTCCGACAGGAGGACAGCACCCTTTCTGGTGAAGTTCGGAGGTGGAGCTGCAGACCCTCCGCTGGTCTTAGCTGGACTGGCCCCTTGTTCTGTTCCTGTTTCCTCTTTCCCTCCATTGGGTGACACAGGGATTTCCCGTGATTGGCTCGGCTCTCCCTTGCCACTCCTCGCCATAAGGAGGCCGTCTCCGAATCTCCCCCTCTGGTCCTGTTGGCCTGATGATGCGGGTCGGCCGCCTGGGAGACTTCTTCGCCGGTTTGGCGTTCTGGATCGGCCACCCGACGAGTTGTACTTTCTACTGGGTGACCTGTTTTGGCTGCCGGTGGTTCCGTCTCTCTGGGCCTGGGACTGGGATAGGCCGCCTGAACTCTTCCTTTCCCTCATTTGTCATCTGGACGCTAGACGCAGGCAGGCCACCTGAACTTGTTTTTTTTTTTTTTCTCCATTGCGCTCTGCCTGTCGTCATTCCTGTCCCCCCCCCCCCGCCCCGAGTGAGTAGGGATGATTTTGTTTGAAGACTTGGACTGTTTTGAACTGTTTATCGCCGCTCTTTTGCGTGTGCCTTTTTTTTCCCTTCCTCGATTGTCTGAGATGTGCTCTGGTGTTGTCTCTGCCAGTTTTTGTTTCTCATTGTGCTGTATTTATTCGCCGCTATTTAGCGTGTTTTTTTTTCTCCTCTTCCTCCCCCTGTTCAAAGGATGATTGCCGTTTATTTCTTCTGCGCCTGTATATTTTGGGTTTTTTACCTGGCATTTCTGTTTGTGACCTGTAGGCTTATATTCTGTTATTCGTATTCATTGTCCTGACTGGCAGTCATCTGTGCATTATGGAGTGTTTTGTGTTTTTTTTCTATGCTCTGTAATTGCTCCATGGTTTATTTTCTGTGTTTGCCTGTGTCTCCTGGTTCTGACCCTCCTCGGCCTTTTTTCCCCCTCCTCCCTCCCTGGGGCGGTCATGTTGGCCTCCCAGTTGGTCGGGGGCCCGATGTTACACCGCATCTGGCATCCGCGTCGTGAACGGGGGCAAGTGTCATGGTCTGTGTGCTGGCTTTGTCGGCACTCGGATTGTCTGGTTGGTCTCCGTTCTCTTCTCAGACACATCACTAAGCCTCCGGGCTTTTATTCTGACAGCGTCTCGGCGGGGCTTCCGGCTGTCAGAGCGGAGCTTCGCTGAACAGCGAGATTCCAATCAGCTGATGACCTTTCATCAGCTGGTTAATCTGTCAAAGCCCTATTTAAGGGAGCAGCTCTGTTTGCTCGAGGCTGCGACCTCGCTTGGATAACGCTGATCTCCCCAACATTAGACTGGAGTCCCTACACTCCGGCTCCAGTCATCCTCTTTTCCTCGCCACTTTCTGTAAGTTTATTCCTGTATCAGTGTTTATCATCAGTGTATTCTTGCCTTGTCCTTATTTGTGTTTTGCCCCTCGTGGCTTATTATTTTGTACCTTTTGTCATTGTTTAATAAATACGCAACTCACTGGTCACCTATAGCATCTCATTGATGGCTCGTGAGGGCCATCGTTGACAGTAATGTCATAAACGATAACCGGGGCGATGAAAACCCCCCATAGATTACGCTACGATTTGTATTATATTCTCCCCAGAAATGCATAAATGCACAGTAGTCATCCTACTTTCTCTATTTACCTTTCCTATTCTTGTGACAAAAAAACAATAAAAACAGAGAACGTTCTGACGTAAGTTTCACTGGATTTAATGTGATGCAGTTTGGAAGGGAACCGAATCAAGGAAAAAATGATACAAAGTAACAAACTTATCAACTGATTCGGACCAAAGTAAACAAATTTAGGTGTGAAAGCACCCTTACTGGTGGTGGTAGTAGGTGATGAGCACCACCAAGGAGCACAAGGATGCCAGCAGTCAGAGTTGGCTTTAACCAGGGAGACAGAGAGAAGTTAAAGTGGAGCGGTGCGTTGAGCAGAGCAGTGGTGTCAACTTGACGATCGCACACTGGAGCACACTCTGACAACCACTTAAAAAAGCACTCGGCTTCCAGTAATCAGCTGAGAGCAGTTGATGTGTCTAATATAGAGCAGCAAGGGTAGCTTTCTATCTAAGACATTCAAGGTAGTGAAATAGCAATGACTGACTTGAGAACTGCAGAATAATACAGTACAAGCACAATAATCAATAATATGTCATTTATCGAATTTAATGAATAAAATTGATGGCAACAAAGGACTGCTCTGGAAACAAAGACAGTTTGCAACCATTAAAGATGCTTGAAATATGAGTTGTGTCATGAGTGTAATGTACACTTAGGGGAAACACTCTGGTCAACGCCACATGACAGGCATCTGATCAGTATTTATCTGCTATGACAACATGCATAAGTGCTCTGTCAGCAATCGGAGAGGTGCTCTTTGGAGAAGCACTCCAAGTACACTGGAAGAGGGATGTGTCAACAAGCTACATCTTTTTTCCACTGTGTGATTACACTTTTATATGGTTATCTCAGGTCCATGTAGGTCTGGCTTTTAGAACTTAAAGTGAGTATAGATGAACAGAGAAGCTGCACAATGATAAAGCATTTGATCAATACACATAATGATGATGTCATAGCAGCAGAGAAGTAAAAAGAGATAAAGAATACCTATTTAATTATTGATTTGTGGAGGTGGTTTTTGACCCTCTCTTCTTTTTGTTCTTTACTTTGTTTTTTGCAGGCAGAAATAAAATTAAAAAGAAAAAAAATTGGAAAGTAGAAAATGAGCATACAGTGCATCCGAAAAGTATTCAGTGCTTTACTTTTTCCACATTTTGTTATGTTACAGCATTATTCCAAAATAAATTGAATTCATTTTTTTCCTCAAAATTCTACACGCAATACCCCATAATGACAATGTGAAAAAACATTTTATTTTTTTTAGATTTTTGCAAATTTATTAAAAATAAAAAAAAACTAAGAAATAACATGTACATAAGTACTCACAGCCTTTGCCATGAAGCTCAGAACTGAGCTCAGGTGCATCCTGTTTCCACTGGTCATCTTTGAGATGTTTCTACAGCTTAATTGGAGTCCATCTGTGGTAAAGTCAGTTGATTGGACATGATTTGGAAAGGCATACACCTGTCTATATAAGGTCCCACAGTTGACAGTGCATGTCAGAGCACAAACCATGCATGAAGTCAAAGGAATTGTCTGTAGACCTCCAAGACAGGATTGTCTTAAGACACAAATCTGGGGAAGGGTACAGAAAAATTTCTGCTGCTTTAAAGGTCACTATGAGCACAGTGGCCTCTATCATCTGTAAATGGAAAAAGTTCAGAACCACGAGGACTCTTCCTAGAGCTGCCCGGCCATCTAAACTGAGCAATCAGGAGAGAAGGGCCTTAGTCAGGGAGGTGACCAAGAACCAGATGGTCACTCTGTCAGAGCTCCAGCATTGAACTTTCCAGAAGGGCAATCATCTCTGCAGCAATCCACCAATCAGGCCTGTATTGTAGAGTGGCCAGACGGAAGCCACTCCTTAGTAAAAGGCACATGGCAGCCCACCTGGAGTTTGCCAAAAGGCACTTGAAAGACTCTGACCATGAGAAAGAAAATTCTGTGGTCTGATGAGACAAAGATTGAACTCTCTGGTGAGAATGCCAGGTGTCAGGTGTTTGGAGGAAACCAGGCACCACTCATCACCAGGCCAATACCATCCCTACAGTGAAGCATGGTGGTGCAGCATCATGCTGTTGGGATGGTTGTCAGTGGTAGGACCTGAGAGACTAGTCAGGATAGAGGGAAAGATGAATGCAGCAATGCACAGAGACATCCTGGATGAAAATCTGCTCCAGAGCGCTCTTGACTTCAGACTGGTGCGACGGTTCATCTTTCAGCTGGACAACGGCCCTAAGCACACAGCTAAGATATCAAAGGAGTGGGGCAACTCTGTGAATGGCCTTGAGTGGTCCAGACTTTAATCCAATTGAACATCTCTGGAGAGATCTGAAAATGGCTGTGCACCAATGCTTCCCCATCTGATAGAGCTTGAGAGGTAGTGCAAAGAGGAATGGGCGAAACTGCCCAAAAATACGTAGGTGTGTCATGCTTGTTGCATCATAGTCAAAAAGGCTTGAGGCTGTAAATACTGACAAGGGTGTATCAACAAAGTATTGCGCAAAGGCTGTGAATACTTATGTACATGTGATTTCTCAGTTTTTATTTATAATAAATTCGCAAAAATCTAAAAAATTTTTTTTATCACATTGACATTATGGGGTGTTGTCTGTAGAATTTTGAGGAATAAAATTAATTTATTCCATTTTGAAATAAGGCTGTAACATAACAAAATGTGGAAAAAGTGAAGCGCTGTGAATACTTTATGGATGCACTGTAACAGGTCAAACTTGAAATGATATACATGTAGGGTGAATCCCAATTCACCCCTTAGCCCTACCCCTCTGTTTTGTGCATTCACTGCTCAAAATGAAGGGATAGGGCTTCGGGGTGAATTGGGACGCACCCGTAGTTACTAGGGAGGAGCTAATCCGATCCACCGCATCGGTATCGGGTTTGATCCAGGCAAAATGGCTGGACTGGTATCGGTAAGGAATAAAAGTAATTTACTGATCTGATAGATTAATAATAATAAAATGAAGGTGTGTTCATGTTCTCAGCCGCGCTGCGCACAGCTTCTGTAACCACACACAATAAGTCTCACCTCACTAAAGCCTGTCTGTGGGACTCACCTCAGTATGGTGCTGTGTGGTACCAGCATTTACAATTTTCTACCACTAACTTGATAAAACACTTGCAAAAGTATCATGGCAAAGGAGTATGTTGAATTCTGTCAAGAACCAAGCAGTAGGACGTGTGTTGCGTAGCAGCAACTGCTGCAGTGCTGCTTTTCCAGCTCTGGAGTCTGGATGCTAAAAGTGAAACCTAAAAAGAACGATACTGAGAGTAAAAACCAGACTGGAGCATACCTTTTGGGGGAGAGTATTACAGTTGATGAAAGGTAGGTGACAGAAACATAAATAGCAAATTATTATTATTATTATTATTATTATTATTATTATTATTATTATTATTATTATTATGTTTTGTATTTTGTTTGTATTTTGTGTAGTTTATTAATCCCATAGGGTGCAAGGCTACATGAACATGAAATGGAACAGGAATGACCTCAAAATATGAGCAAACCTAAAATCTAAGAATGAACAGAGAATAATATCAGAAACACTACTAAATAAACCGAGGACCAGGAGAATACTTATGATAACAATAATAATGGATGACAAAAATACAACTTAAAGGGTTGATTCTGTCAGAATGTGGGTTAAACCCACATCTTTGCTTTAAGTTTATTGTCTATTTGGATTGTGACCTTGGTTCTGTATTTTGTTCATCTTTGCCTTAAGTTATATTCTGGGTTTGTCTGTAGTCACTATTGCTTATCATAGTCCTGTTTGTTATCATATTCATGTTTTATCTTGGGTTTGAGTTTAATGTATGTTTATGTTCACCTTAGTCTTGTTTGGTTTCCTGATTAGTCACGACTGTTTTGTGTTTCTATTGATTATTGTCTGCTTTATTTGATAAACGCAGCCCCTCACCTGGGTGCTGCGTCATTCATCATTATTGGTATTTCACACACGCTTCTGCCGAGTCTTGTCTTGCCAAGTCAATGAGTTTTCTGTGTCAAGTCTGAGTTTTGCTTTTGTTTCAGCTTCCGAGCTGCTTTATTTTGAATTATTAAATGATGTTAAACACTTGCTACGCATCTGAGTCCTGCTCTCTGCCCCACCGGGGCACAAACCATGACAGTGTGACGCAGCCAGCTATGGACTCAGCGAGTGAGCCCGGCAAGAGGAGCAGGAAATGGAGCCGCAATGAGCGAGAGGTGGTGACCATGATAATAGATCTGGTGGCCACTGCTCGGAGCAGCTTACCCCCAGAAACCACGAGGGATTGCTGGGGGGCAGTAGCAAGCTTGATGACCACTAGACCCAGTGTGCTCTCCCAACCTCGGGTAAAGAGACTCGCGCTTCCTGCACTTCCTCCGGTACCAGCTGTTTCTTTCTTGCCGGAGCCAACTTCATGGTCACCTGTTCTCTCTCTGGTGGAGCAGAGAGAGCTTTGTGGCTGCAAGTTGGTGCTTGGGGGGCCCCGGGTGTAAGGATGATTTGATGCACTAATGTGTATCTGCCATTTGTTCCACCGGTTTCCACTACTGAGGCTGGTAGTGGCCCGGATGAAGATTCGTTCCCCCTGTCTGAGGTGACTGTGCCGGGGGTGGACTCCCATGTGTCAGGGCATGAGGATTTGCAGCCGCTGCCACTTGGGGTCACTGATCTGCATGCTACATCTGAGCTTGCCGCAGATCAGCCTGTTTTGTTGGGATCTATCATTGTGCTTGAGGTCATGGGACCTCCACCTGTTGTGGTGCCAGAGGTCGGTGCACCACCACCTGTTGTTTTGGAGGCTGGCATGCCACCACCAGGTGCTCCTCAGGCCGTTGAGCTCCTTTCAGCACTCACTGAGGCTGGCGCACGCTTATCGTCATCAAACTCGGAGCCGGGCCCTCTCCAACTACTGGTCGCTGAATTTAAAACTCGTCTGCTGCAGGTTGGTGTACAGCAGTTGCCTGTTTCTGAGCCCAGTGCACCTTTGTCAGCTGTTTCTGAGGGCTGTGCGCCTCAGCCACCTGCCACTGAACTAACAGCTCACCTGCCATCTGTTTTGTGAATTAAAGACTCCTGTATCTGTGTCTCTTGAACTAGAAATTTCTGCATCTGTGTCCCCTGAGCTAGATCTTTCTGCATCTGGGTCCCCTGAGCTAGAAATTTTTGCATCTGTGTCTGATTTAAGGCTTTTTCCTGGGTTATCCCCTGAGCTTAGAGTTTCTGTACTATTTCCTGTGCACAGGGTTTCTATGTTACTGCCTGAGCCAGAAGCTCTTATGAGGATTGAAACTCGCATGTTGTTTTCTTTTAAGCAAAGGGCTCCAATATTATCTCCTGAGTTTAGGGGTGTTATATTTTCACTTCCTGAGCTTGAGAGTTTTTCGTTGTCACCTCGTGAGGTTGAAGTTTCTGTGAGTAAAGGTTTCATGCCACTTTCCCCTGAGTATTATGCTCCTGAGTTAGCATTTGAGCAAAGGGCTCCTGTGTTAGCTTCTGAGCTAAGAGCTTCTGTGTTAGATTCTGAGCTAAGAGCTCCTGTGCTAGTTTCTGAGCTAAAGCTCCTTTGTTCGCTTCAGAGCAGAGAGCTCCTGTGTTAGCTGCAGAGCAGAGAGCTCCTGTGTTAGCTGCAGAGCAGAGAGCTCCTGTGTTAGCTTCAGAGCAGGGAGCTCCGGCATTAGCTTCAGACAGTGTTGCCAGATGGGAAATGTTGAAGTATCATACCAGCGGCTTAAAATTACCGTATTTTAAGGAAAATTATCGTACACACACCCAGTTTTCATTCTGACACGGCTCAGGACCATCTGCTTCAGTAACATATTATCACAGATCATGCATATTACAGACTATAACACAGTTTTACCTTTAAATAATCTAACAGATTGGTTGAAAAAAAAGCACCTCTACCTATATAGAGTACAGGACGCGCCCTTGACCTGCACTGAACAGCCCAGAATGTCAGTCATACTTTATCTTCTAAATGGCTTCTGTTGAATCATCATGTATCAAGGTCTTGCCTCATAAATATTTTGAGAAGTACTCTGTTTATACATTACGAATAAACATCAATCTACCTAAACTTCTACTAAGATACTTAAAGCAGAAACCTGTTTCACAATTTTATTGAGAACCACAATCCAGTGACGTTATTGCACAAATATCTGCATGTTGCAGCAGTGACAGAAAGCTTTAGTGCTAATGCCAACAACAGGATTGAACCACCCAGTAAAACTGGGGTCTGCTTTCCCCACCATTTGCTTCTCAACCTGTTCGTAATGTTGCTTACCTGTTGAGTCTGCCATGCCTGCATGAGTGCTGTAACTTAGGCGAACAATTCAGTCAAGTGTACTGGTTTTTAAGGGTGAACATACTGTACTGAATCCCTCACCAGAACCGTAGTGGAAGCCAGGGATCACCAGCTGCACCACCTGCCTGAGCATCAAATGAGCCCCGCCTGCTCAGTTCAGCTAACTCTCAGCTCCGTGAATGGTAGACAGTTGGAGCACCAGTACAGCACTGAGTGATTTGGTGTACAACTATTTCTAACAGATCTTTTTAGCTTGACTCAGTATGTTTCATTGAACTATGGATCCCATCACTAACCTAAGCCTCTTTTCCATTAGTACCTACTTAGCCCTACTCACCTCAACTCGGCATGCTTTGTAGGCTTTTCCATTAGTACCTGGCACTAAAATCAGGTACGAAAATTGTCCCTGCGCCGGTTTGGTTCCAACCGTGCTGAGTCGAACTGAAAATGTGACGTCAGCAGACTGAAGGCCACTGATTGGTCAGGGCGTAACGTCATGAGAGCAACGTCTTCTACAGAATCTCCAGCTGCCATTTGCAAAGATTCGTCTGCGAGTGAGCAAGAAAGTGTCAGTGTAAACAACAATGATAGAAATGGCTTCTAATCAACACTGTGGTCCAACAGACTTTTCTGTGCTTTTTTTCTGATGACAGAATCCAGAGGGAACTAGACGGAGTGACCCGAAATGAATTTACGGCCACTGACCGGCAAATAACAGGAGGACCTGACCATAGCAGTTGAAAACCATGATATTAGAGGATATAGAGGATGGTGAGTGTTGTGATGTGATGTGATATTATGCATCTTTTACATTATTTATCCCAGCGGTGGAAAGTTCGCTTTGAACAAACAACACCGTTGTCTCCTGTATGCAGACAATGAGCTAGCTAGTTAGCCGTCAATGTTAACTCCATGCTCTGCTTGTATTTTGTGCTTGTGTCGACAACATGTGACAAAATTGTCATGAACTGAGCACAGGAGGTTTCCGCCTGGCTCAGTCTCATGGCCTTTTCTTTATATTTATATATTTGCTGTATTTTGTGCTTTTTGGGGTTTCTGTATTCTTGTACTGTTTGCTTTTTTCCTGTTTATGTTTTGGTTTTGTTACACTTTTATTTTGTATTAATTTACAATTATATTTCAGTCTGCATTTGTTTATATTTTATTCTTTAAAATCTTTACTGTTGGGTTGACAGCTGTCGAGGGCGTTTCCGGGTTTTATGCTTTGTGTGGGCGTCGCCCCTGTCAGCAGTCAGCTTCAGCCTCTCCTCTCATTGCCCCCAGCTGGTCCAATTATGCATCGTTTTCTCCTGCCCTCTCATTTGACCCACACCTGTTGTTACTTATGTAAATTGTTTTTGACCCTATTTAAGGGCAGTTATTTTCATTTCTTGTTGCCACAGTCTTAAACGAGTTTGTCTTCGTCTCCACCAGAGCCCTGTCCCTGCTCTGGTGAGCTGTATCAGTAAGTTTATTCATTATTTGTATTTTCTGTTAAGAGCACTGTGTGGACTTTATGAAATTTTCAATAAATTTCACAAACTCACAGTTCAGCGCATGGGTGTCACCTTTCTGCCCCGAAGGGTGATTCATGACAGAAGACAAGACTGTGGCCAGTAAGAGACCCAGCTGCTGTGAGTTTGTGCCTTTTGTTACTTTTTCTTTTTTCCCCCGGAGCTGTCAGCATGGTCCCTGACTATTCTGGGTCTATGGGCGGGCATACGTACCTGATGAGCCTGGGGTGGGAGCTTTGTCGGACACTGATGGAGGTGGACGACCTCATCTCCAATGCGCACAGAGCTCTTACCTCGGAAGACGCTCTTTGGTACCTGGGCCTCGTGGAGGCGGCTGCTTGCCAGTGCCCTCAGCTCGCACAGCATGCTGAGGGGATAGAAAGGATCGCGCTGATGGCGGCGCTGTGAAGGGAGAACGGTGGGAGGAAGAGGAGTTTCCCAAAGAAGCAGAGGTCAGCGCCTATGGGGAGGCATCCCCGGTTCTCAGTACCACCATGTCCTCACCCACCTCCAGCTTCACCTGCAGCTCTTGCTCCATCAGCTCCACGACATCACCGTCATCCAGCTCCGGACCGTCGGAGGAATCCTCCCACCTCTCTGGCAGCAATTTCCCCTTCACTGAGGAAGAAGCCTCCTTCAGCAGTGCACTCACCGTGTTTTTCTTCTATGGCTGAATCGTCAGCTTCTTCCCACGCCACAGCTGCTACTTCCTGCTTCACCTTGACGTTCTCTCCCGCTGCCGAGAAGTTGTCTGTTTTTCCTCTGTCTCCGCCCGTCTCCGTGTCCACAGGGGCAGCTCCTCCACAATCCTCTGAGGGCCCCATATCCACCGTAGCCACGGAGAGGGATGACTCTACACCTGCTGCAGCAGGAAACATTGAGCCCTGGGAAAACAGGCAAGTGTCATTTCATTCTCCCTCATTTTATGAAGATGTGTCTTGCCTGACTCCCGGTAGTGAGGCTCAGTGTTTGCAGTCCCCTGAGCCCTCACCGCCTGCTGCAGCCATCAGTTTCTCACCTGCCCTCTCCATGTCTCCTCCTATTCTCCCCAATTGTCCACCAACTACAGGGTTGAGCCGCCGGACGATGGAGGAGCCTGCGGTCCTGGAGGATCTAATCCCAGGCCTGCAGCCACGGTCTGGATGGAGGGAGAACGCTGGTACCGAGCTGGAGCCTGCATCAACAATGGAGCATCCCTGGGCCTCAGCTGTACCGGATCCAGCACCTACAGGGAACGGACTTCCTGTTGCCACTCCCGGAGATCCACCTGCATGGGTCAAATCACTGGGGGGTCTCGGGACTGCATTGATCATCATGTCTGCTGCTGGGGCCACCACAGCAGAGCTCGAGCTGGATCTCCAGAGGACCGGACCCGAAACATCGTTGCCTGGATCGACGGAGTCCTGGACGGCGGTGGAGCTCGAGCTCAGGCAAGTGCTCTCCTTTGTTTTCATTGTCTCAATTTTGGAGAGATCTTGTTGGGCTCTTGGTGGGGAGAGCCAAGTGCAGCCGTCAGCTGCACCTGAGCTCACCTTGCCGGGCTCCACTGCAGCTGGTGACCCTGACCCTTTTTCTCTGTCTGTCTTGTCTGAGCTTTCCCCCAGAGTCACCGAGGATTGTCCAGCTCAGCCAGATGTCTCCTTGGGTCTGAGCTCGCTGCCCAAGATCCTCATAGGTCCAGCTCCTCCCGCTGAGGTCATTGCGGGTGTTCTGTCCCAGCCCAGGACCTCTGTGAATGCTGCTTCCCCTCTGGTTGAGGTTGTCGTGGGTGCGCCGTCCCAGCCCGGGACCTCGGTAGGTGCTGTTTCCACATCTGGTGAGGTCGTCGCCAGTGCTCCATCCCTGCCCAGGACCTCTGTGGGTGCAGCTCCTCAATCCGGGTCTCCATGGGTGCTGTTTCCCAGTCGGGGACCATCGTGGGTGTTGCACCCCAGTCTGAAACCAACTTGGGTGCTGCGCTCCAGTGTGGGCCCGCCGTGGGTGCAGCTCCGCTCCAGCCCAGAGCCACCGTGGGTGCTACAATGTCCCAGTCTGGGACCATAGAGGGTGCTACCGGCCAGTCCGAGGGCGTCATGGTTCCCCCTCCTCTGCCTGACACCTTCGTGGTTCCGCCTCCTCTACCAGATGCCATTGTGGTTCCCCCTCCTCTGCCAGACACTGTTGTGGTTCTCCATCCTCTTCCCGAGGCCGTCGTGTTTCTCTCTCCTCACCCTGATATCTGTTTGGGTTCCCTGACTCCTCCATCTTGCCCACCATTGGTTCTTCTGTTTGGGCAGCCGCCTCCTGGATGACCCTTTCTGTTCAGGTGGCTAAAAAACTGTGGCAGACTGCCCGACAAACTGTGCCGCAGGGTTGGGTGGCCCACGTTCTCTGATAGGCGACCCAACTCTTTCCATCATGCCATCTGCCAGGCCTGGGACTTTGGCTGCCCACCTGAACTGCCCAGCTCTTTGGTCCAGGGGGCCTAGGTGGTTGGGTTTTCTCTGATGTGAGTTCTGAGCAGGGTTTTGTTTCATTCCATCCGAGCTGGTTTTCCCCACCACCCACCCGGGGTGGGTTATTGTTGTGCTTCTGTTTTTTGGGGGGGGTCTTTCTTTTTCTGTTGATGTTACCCTGGGGTGTCTGGTCTCTACCTCTTGAGAGGGGGGCTCTGTCATGAACTGACCGCAGGAGGTTTCCGCCTGGCTCAGTCTCATGCCCTTTTCTTTATATTTATACACTTGCTGTATTTTGTGCTTTTTGGGTTTCTGTATTCTTGTACTGTTTGCTATTTTCCTGTTTATGATTTAGTTTTGTTACACTTTTATTTTGTATTAATTTACAGTTGCATTTCAGTCTGCATTTGTTGATATTTTATTCTTTAAGATCTTTACTGTTGGGTTGACAGTTGTCAAAGGCGTTTCCGGGTTTTGTGCTTTGTATGGGCGTTGCCCCTGTCAGCTGTCAGCTTCAGCCTCTCCTCTCATTGCCCCCAGCTGGTCCAATTATGCATCATCGTTTTCTCCTGCCTCTCATGTGACCCACACCTATCGTTACTTATGTAAATTGTTTTTGACCCTATTAAAGGGCAGTTATTTTCATTTCTTGTTGCCACAGTCTTAAACGAGTTTGTCTTCGTCTCCACCAGAGCCCTGTCCCTGCTCTGGTGAGCTGTATCAGTAAGTTTATTCATTATTTGTATTTTCCGTTGAGAGCACTGTGTGGACTTTATGTTATTTTCAATAAATTTCACAAACTCACAGTTCAGCGCGTGGGTGTCACCTTCCTGCCCCGAAGGGCAATTCATGACAGAAATAAACTAGTGTTAATCCTGGTTAAAAAGGTATTGTTTTACATGTTGCACTTTTGTGCTGTGCATGTACTTAAGTTGTGTGTATTTTCCGTATTTTCGTTCTAGAGTCCAACCAGCATCTGCTCTGACACTGGCAACATTTAGCATGACGTGTGTTGACTGGTAAGAAACAAGTTGCATACAGAGCGTTGTTTTAGCAGTGGTGGAGAAAGTACTCAAATCCTTTGCTTATTAAGTTAAAGTACAAAGTGCCAAAACCTAGTAGCACAATTTTCACTTAAGTAAAAATATTACAGAACTCACTTTTGAATGTACTTGAAGTATAGCTAGTGCATGCCTGTAGAAAGCAAGTATTCCTATCTGAAACAGGTAGTCCAATCAGGCGTTACAGGCCCAAATGTAGGCTGTGTTTGAAAGTGGAATACAGAGGTGTAGCCTATATGTAGGCAAAAACACGTTAAACTTTGACAAATATGAAAGGGACTAAACTGAGATTTATTTAATTGTGTGAATATCAATTACAGAATAATTGAAAATGAATGGGACATCCAATATTAGTCACTGTTTAGGAACCACTTGTTTATTTTTTTTTTCTTCCCCCTTGTCCTGTCCGCCAGCTAGGCAAGCAGAACAGGGATCTGTCACCCTCATTGTGCCAAAACAGATTTACCTTGCCAAGAGAAGCTTATACAGTACCTAACTGTGTATTGTATATTGTTGTGAACTCCTCCTGTAATAATTTTTAATACTTTATTTTAATTATTTTACCCATGGAACACCCGACAGGATGGGGGAAGAGGGAAAGGAAGTCTGTGGAGGGGGAAAGAAAAGGGAGGGGAACAGACAAAAAAACAAACAAACCAACAACTAAAACAAACAAAAGACAAACTGCTTCTTCCACCAAAGATGTCTCAACACGACTCTGGTTTCCCCACCTGTTAAAGGAGAGACACTTGTGCGTGTACGTCTGCGTGCATATATATGAGAGTGCGTGCAAAATAAATATGTGCATGTGAGTGGTTTGTCAGGAAACATACGAAGCAGAGGGCCGGTCGCAGCAGCTCTCGCCCCGGGAACCCCGAGCAGGCAAGGCAGCACCACCATCCCCCACAGGGCACAAATATCCGAGGTCAGCAAGCCCCAGGAAAATCAGGCATCCGCCCCCGGAGGGACGATCGAGGGAGGCCAGGTCGCTTGGTGGCCGGCACAGCAAGCCCACATCCCTGGACCCGCCTTACCCCTGCACCCCCAGCGGGTCCGACGCCCGCCCCCGGGCCCCAGGCCCCAGGAGGCCAGTGACCCCACCCCCCGGGCTGGAGACCCCCCCCCCCAGGCACCCCCACAGCGTGCCCGCCCCAGTGCCACTGCCGCACACTCCGGGGACCCCCATGCCCAAAGAAGTCCCCCTGCCCAGGGGAGCCCACATTGCCGAGAGGCACTACCCCCCTTAATCCAGCACCTCCTGACTCGCAGACACACCCCTCCCCACACCTTCACACCCACATGATCCCATACAGACGTGGAGAAAATTGTTGGTACCCCTCTGTTAATGAAAGAAAACCCCACAATAGTCACAGAAATAACTTGAATCTGACAAAAGTGGTAATAAATAAAAATTCTATGAAAATTAACCATTGAAAATCAGAAAATGCTTTTGAATTGTGGTTCAACAGAATTATTTTAAAAAACAAATTCATGAAATAGGCCTGGACAAAAATGATGGTACCCTTAACTTAATATTTTGTTGCACAACCTTTTGAGGCAATCACTGCAATCAAACGATTTCTGTAACTGTCAATGAGACTTCTGCACCTCTCAGCAGGTATTTTTTACCCACTCCTCATGAGCAAACTGCTCCAGTTGTCTCAGGTTTGAAGGGTGCCTTCTCCAGACGGCATGTTTCAGCTCCTTCCACAGATGTTCAATAGGATTTAGATCAGGGCTCATAGAAGGCCACTTTAGAATAGTCCAATGTTTCGCTTGGGTGTTTTTAGCTGTGTTTTGGGTCATTATCCTGTTACAAAACCCATGACCTGCGACTGAGACCAAGGTGTCTGACACTGGGCAGCACATTTCTCTTTAGAATACCTTGATAGTCTTGAGATTTCATTGTACCCTGAACAGATTCAAGACACCCTGTGCCAGATGCAGCAAAGCAGCCCCAGAACATAGCAGAACCTCCTCCATGTTTCACAGTAGGGACAGTGTTCTTTTCTTGGTATGCTTCATTTTTGGGTCTGTGAACATAGCGCTGATGTGCCTTGTCAAAAAGTTCCAGTTTTGTCTCGTCTGTCCATAGGACATTCTTCCAGAAGCTTTGTGGCTTGTCAACATGCAGTTTGGCAAATTCCAGTCTGGCTTTTTTATGATTTGTTTTCAACAGTGGTGTCCTCCTTGGTCGTCTCCCATGTAGTCCATTTTGGCTCAAACAACGACGGATGGTGCGATCTGACACTGATGTACCTTGACCTTGGAGTTCACCATGAATGTGTTTAGAGGTTGTTCTGGGCTCTTTTGTTACCATTGAAAAGGATGATAAAATAAAGGCAGCGTTGGATTTTTAAATAGCTTTATTATCACCCACCTTCATCAGAACTCGGCTCCAGCCCATAGTGTGAGCAGGCTGAAGCCGAATTCCTCAGGCTCTCAAAGAGGACACAGTGTGTGTGTCTCGCAGCAGATGCAGAACCAGAATGAGAGAATGAGAGGGTTTGCGTTACAGAGTTGCAGCATATATACTCGACTACAACAATACATCAAGGGCATACCCCAACAGTTGGTATGATCAAAGAGATAACAGAACAGGCATAAGACATTTGCATTTGAGAGACATATTGATCTCAGTCCCTAGGTCACAGTGAGGACAGGATGCATGAGCACAATGCATGAAAGGCAACATTAACATCACAGAAGTGAGCCAGACGAAACGAGTCTGCCTGTAGACATTAATACACATTTCACTGTTCTGTTATTTGCTCTAGCCGAGTGCTGTGTTTGACCAGTCTGTTTGTGGGGGTTACACCAAAGCACATCTACATATCAGTAGTGCAGCAGAAAACCAAGAGAAGAGAGCTGAGTGTCCTTAATCTGTTGTGGGGGTTAACCGAACCGCCACACACGCTCCCCCCCCAGAGGGCACGGCAGGGGGCCGAGACCTCGATAATCCCTCTATGGGAGCGAGCTGTGGGAGAAGCTCACTGCAGGCGGAGGGGGAGGGAGGAGGGGGGTAAGTGCCGGCAGGGGGATGGTGAACTCGCCCGAGCCGCGCAAAAATTGCTTGTGGGTCCGCGATGTTGAAGGGCTGTCCCGTTGAACGTGCAGAGGTCCACAAGAAGAAAAATTAGTCTCTGGCTCCTCTCGTGGCCATGAAGAAAACAGGAGCGGCGAGGCTGCGTAGTGGTTGTAAGAAAAAAAGAAGCAGAGGGTCTCGGCTTGTTGGCTTTAGGTGCAGGAGCAACCCTAAAGCCCCCCGGGAACAGCTGACGGCTGAAATCCCTTATGTGCCGTGGCTGAGACCATTAAAAAAAAATCCAGTGGCAAGCTGCGTGCTTGCTTCAGGTGAACGAGCAGCCCTGAGGGTTCTGTGAGCAGCGGCGGAGGACGATGGCGGTCTCTGGAGCCGTTATTTGTCCCGTGCGTGATGCGCCGTCCTCGTAACTCCCCGGTGCTTGCGCCAGGGCTCGTGCGTGGGTGGGCCAGCTGGAGAGGAGAACCAGGGTGCAGAATCTTGGTGGGGATCGGCGCAGATGGCGCCAATAAAATCCGGATTGAGCTGTGGCTGCAGATTGGCCATGGCGCGTTGGAGCGGTGAGAGGAAATAGACAATCTTTTGTCCCTCAGGCTCGTGCAGATGCGTTGGAGCGGTGGGAGGGAATAGACGATCTTCGTTCCTCAGGCTCGGGTAGATGAGAAGGCTCGCAGAGCGGGAGGAGTAGCGGTGAGAGGGGGAAAACGTTCTGTGCCCCTCGGCTGGTCCAGCGTGGACGTCCCGATCTCAGGCAAGGGTCGCGCCATGACGTTTTCTGCCGCTTACCCGGTCTTGGTTGACGTCCTGAGAGCAGCTCACCCGCCGTGGGCTCTGCGTCAAGGCGGGCAGACCAGTCAGGCCGCTGTGACGGAGCATTCATGCCCGGGTGCTGCGTTCGCTGGCCGCTCGTTTTCTTCAGTCTCGGGTTGCCAGCGTGGCTGTTCAGATCAGAAGGTTGCGTTTGCACAAAATGTGTGCATTCCGGGGTCACCAGTGAGGACAGGACGCATGAGCACAATGCATGAAAGGCAACATTAACATCACAGAAGTGAGCCAGACGAAAAGAGTCTGCCTGTAGACATTAATACACATTTCACTGTTCTGTTATTTGCTCTAGCCGAGCGCTGTGTTTGACCAGTCTGTTTGTGGGGGTTACACCAAAGCACATCTACATATCAGTAGTGCAGCAGAAAACCAAGAGAAGAGAGCTGAGTGTCCTTAATCTGTTGTGGGGGTTAACCGAACCGCTACACCATTCATATTATCCGTCTCCTCCTGCAACCACATCCAGGGAGGTTGGCTACAGTCCGGTGGATCTTAAATTTCTGAATAATATGTGCAACTGTAGTCACAGGAACATCAAGCTGCTTGGAGATGGTCTTACAACCTTTACCTTTAACATGCTTGTCTGTAATTTTCTTTCTAATCTCCTGAGACAACTCTGTCCTTTGCTTCCTCTGGTCCATGTTTAGTGTGGTACACACCATGTCAACAAACAGCACAGTGACTACTTGTCACCCTTTAAATAGGCCGACTGACTGATTAATTCAGCTTTATTTTATTTATTTTTATTTATCTTTATTTATACTGCGCCACATCACAACAAAAGCCGTAACAGTAAGATGCCACAGTGCAGAAATAAAAAAAACCCCAAAACAGTCTCAGAAAGACCCAGCAATCAGACGATCCCCTATGAGCAAACACTAAGAGACAGTGGAGAGGAAAAACTCCCATTTGGTAGGAAGAAACCTCTAGCAGAACCAGGCTCAGGGAGGGGCAGTCGTCTGCTGCAGTTGGCTGGTGGTGAGGGGATAGGGAGGATGGAGAGGACAGACATAAAGAACATAACAGTAAGATGCCAAGTACATTATTGAAGGTCAACCAGCAGTATGGATCAGATAACAACAGAACAAAAGTGGGGTTAAGAGACACAAAATCCCTCCTTAAACGTAACCTATATTAAAAATGAAGGATTTTACCCTGTTCTTAAAAACAGAGACCGAGTCTGACTCCTGGACCCAGAGTGGTAACTGGTTCCAGAGAGAAGGGGCTTGGTAGCAGAAGGCTCTGCCTCCCATTGTACTTTTGGAGATTCTGGGCACCACAAGTAAGCCAGCATTTTGGGAGCGTAATGCTCTATTAGGATGGTAAGGTAATATCAGATCTTTTATATATTGGGGGGCCAGATTGTTAAGAGCTTTGAAAGTAAGAAGAAGGATTTTAAACTTGATTCTAAATTCTATGGGAAGCCAATGAAGGGAGGACAGAACCGGGGAGATATGATCTCTTTTTCTAGAACCAGTTAAAACTCTAGCAGCAGCATTTTGAATCAACTAAAGATTTTTTAAGGATACTTTAGGACAACCAGATAATAGCGAATTACAATAATCTAATCGAGAGCTGACAAAGGCGTGAATCAGTTTCTCAGCATCATTCAGAGACAATATGTTCCTGATCTTGGCAATATTGCGTAGATAATAGAAGGCAGTCTTAGAAACAGTTTTAATATGTGAATTAAATGACAAATCTTGATCAGAAATAACTCCAAGGTTCCTCACAGAACTGTTCAGAGTGAGAGTGGCAGCATCTAAATTAAGGACATAATCTGAAAAGGAATTTCTAAGATGTTTTGGGCCAACAAGAATGACTTCATTCTTATCAGAGTTATAATAGTAACAAAAATACAAGTCATCCAAGCTTTGATGTCCTTAAGACAGGCATCTAACTTGGCTAATTGATTACAATCATCGGGCTTCATTGACAGGTATAGCTGTGTCGTCTGCGTAACAGTGAAAATGTATACAGTGCTTTCTGATGATATTACCTAACGGGAGCATATATAGACTAAAAAGAGTAGGGCCCCACACAGAGCCCTGTGGAACTCCGTGACTGAGCTTAGAGTTGGAAGAAAATTCATCATTGATATGGACAAACTGAAATCTATCAGACAAATAAGAGCTAAACCACTGCAACGGAGTTCCATTCAGTCCAACAAAGTATTCCAGTCTATCAAGTAGAATGGCATGATCAATAGTGTCAAAGGCTGCACTGAGATCTAAAAGAACAAGAACAGAGACAAGTCCATTATCAGATGCAGTCAGGAGGTCATTAGAGACCTTCACTAAGGCAGTTTCAGTGCTGTGATGAGCTCTGAACCCAGATTGAAACACCTCAAACAAACCAACTCCCTGCAAATGGTCAGATAATTGCACAGCAACAACTCTTTCCAAGATTTTTGAAATGAAAGGCAAATTAGAGATTGGTTGATAATTGGCCAAAACTCCAGGATCGAGCGTCGGTTTCTTAAGTAAGGGTTTAATTACAGCAGTTTTAAAAGCCAGTGGAACATAACCCAGAGTTAAAAAAGAATTAATTATAAGAAGAATACGGCTACCAATAATTGGGAAGATAATTTTAAATAACCTGGAAGGAATAGGGTCCAAAAGGCAAGATGAAGGCTTAGATGAGGAAATTATTTTATCCAACTCTAAGAGGTCAATTGGAGTAAACTTATCTAAGCAGATATCAGTTGAGGGATTTGCAGTAGTTAATGTACTTGAGTTTACGGTAGGAAGAATCTGACTGATTTCATCTCTAATAGATAAAATTTTAAGATTAAAATAGTTCAGAAAGTCCTGACTAGAAAGCTCAGGGGGGATGTAAGGACTGACCGAGTCCTGGCTCTTTGTAAGCCTGGCTATAGTGTTGAAGAGAAACCTGGGGTTATTCTTGTTTGCTTATATTAATGCAGAATAATAGCTTGATCTAGCTTTTCTAAGAGATTTTTTATAGATTAAGAAATGATTTCTCCACGCTAAGTAGAATTCATCTGAATTAGTTGAACGCCATTTCCTTTCCAATTGACGAGTTTTCTGTTTTAAGCCAAGAGTTTTTGAGTTAAACCAAGGGGTTAGAAATCTCTGGTTAGACTTTTTCTTTTTTAAAGGGGCTACCAAATCTAGAGACCGATGCAGAGAGGCAGTAACACCATCAACCATGCTATCAGTCACGAATGGAGCAGACTCTCCATCATTTATTTCTGTTGTGTTGACCCATGGCATAGAGGGGACAATCTGCAAAAATTTAGCGACAACATCATCAGAAAGACATCTGCTGTAGTAGTATTTTTCTTTAGGAAATAAGTGATGAGAGATAATGAAATCAAAAATTAACAGACAATGATCAGACAGTACGGGATTATGAGGAGACACGACCAGATTTTCGATATCTATACCATAAGTCAAAACAAGGTCCAATGTATGGTGGAAATAATGGGTAGAATTTTTTTACTTTTTGGGAAAACCCCATTGAGTCTAAATTTGAATTGAATGCCTTATTAAGACAGTCACTCTCTACATCAACATGTATATTAAAGTCCCCTACAATAATTATTCTATCGGATTTCAGCACTAAATCAGCTAAAAATTTGGCAAATTCCGATAGAAACTCTGAATAAGCCGTAGGAGGACGATAAACTATGGCAAAGAGAATTGGGTTCAAGCCAAGATTGCCAACAGGCCCCACACTGAGGACCAAACCTTCAAAGGAATTAAAACATAATTTCTGCTTAACATTAACTAGTAATTTAGAATGGAAAATTGCCGCCACTCCACCACCACAACCAGAACCTCTGGGGTTATGGCAGTTTAAATACCCAGAGAGAGTTGATTCATTCAGACCAATATAATCATCTTGCCCAAGCCAAGTCTCTGTGAGGGATAGTAGATCGATCTGGTGATCAATTAATAGATCATGAACCAGAAAAGACTTGGAAGATAGAGACCTAATGTTTAATAAACCACATTTAATTTTTAAATTTTGGGGAGGAACAGAGGCCAATTTATTGTATGAATTGATTGTCTGCAAGGTGAGAGTGAATGAAGGGAAGGAATGAATGTGTTTGTTTATAGTGAGTGACGAAGGGAGGGAGGCCTGAAATAGGCAAATGTGAGTCAGGTTGTTATATTTGTGTATTTATAATATTTATAATATTTATAATTGTGTATTTATAATCTTTTTTGCATTGATGTATGTGGTTATTGTGTATTTTTTTTTTCTTTACTTGATTATCTTTTCTAAAGCCCATCCAGGGACAAGAGTTGGTTATATTTGTGTATTTATAATATTTATAATATTTATAATTGTGTATTTATAATCTTTTTTGCATTGATATATGTGGTTATTGTGTATTATTTTTTTTTTCTTTGCTTGATTCTCTTTTCTAAAGCCCATCCAGGCACAAGAGTTGCAAATTTGCTAATAGCTATACACTCTATGTGCAACACATCAGATTGATTGTCATTGATTAATTGTCTATGTTTATTGCACTGTCCCTGTCAAATAAACTAATCTAGCTATCTATTAATTTTATTAATTTTAGGGACTTGAGGCTGGATTAGAATTTTACCAACATTTTGTTTAATCAATCTGGGAAGTTTATGCATTCTATTTTTTTTAATATTTAGATATAATATAATTAGATATAATATAATAAATATTTAGATATAATATAATTTAATTTTTTTTTTAACTTTAGAGGGAGCAGAAAAAAGGTTCTGCAAGGGAGGAGACAGGGGCAAAATTTAAGGGTGGTGGATGGGGAGGAGCTGCAGGAGTGTGTGTGTTTTTCATTTGTCCTCGGTTACAATATTTAGGGCAACGGGAGACAGACGCAATCTCTGTAGGATTATAAATCAAAGGCTGATCCAAACGGTAAAGACCACTTGAATTAATGGGATCGATACAAGACGTGGGAACAGAACCAAAAAAGGGCAGTTTGGCAAACCCAGAAGCTTCAGAGCGAGTAAACACGCCAAGTCCCAGTCACTGTACTAAAAAACACCGAATGGAATAGAAAAGATTGTCTCTTAAAACACGTGCACCAAGTTTATTTGGGTGGATGCCATCAGGCCTCATAAGTGATGGGCGGTTCCAAAATAAGTTAAAATTGTCAACAAAACCAATGTTAAAAATAGGACAAGTAAAACACAGCCAAGAATTAAGACTGAGAGTTCTACTAAAACGATTACAGCCTGGTCTGAGAGGTGCCAAAGATCCAGAGATGAGTGCACGTCTGCCACAGTTCATAAGAGTGGACAGAAGGCTCCTGAAGCCAGTTTTTAAAATCTCTGACGTTTCATCTGGGATGTTATTGCATCCCACATGCACAATGACAATTTGTACATGAGGGAATTCATTCAGCAGGTCAGGGATAAGAGCCTCAATGTCAGAGACTCTAGCCCCGGGAAAAGATTGAGTAACACAGTACCTGCTTCCAACGTTGCTCACGATCGAGTCACCAATTACCAGCATCGTCTGGGGGGTTTTTGTTGGTGGATTCTGACGTGGAGAGGAATTTTGAAGAGGGTGATATTGTTGTTGCGAAGGCGGGGAGATGCGCTCTTTTCTATCTGGAGCTGGTGTGTAATTTGACACACCCAGGGTGGTCTTTATCCGGGGCTTGCGGACATGAGCCGCAGCTGAAGGAGAGGAGGGAGGACGAGGGGCGTCCACGGGCGGGCAGCCAGCGTCCAGGTGGGGAAATTCTCCAGGGAAAGGATATCAAATCTGTTTTCCAAGGACACGGGAAGAGAAGAGGCGTGGCCCATTCTGGTCGATTGACGATTGTTATTAGCTGGTCGAACCAAGGTCCAGGGCGCGGATGGAGGATGAGAGGGACCAACCGAAGCTTTGGCTTTAGCCCCGAGACGAAAACAGTGTTTGTTGCTGAGGTCATGGACGTCTGCGGAGGCTGGAGCAGGAGTGGAGGTAGGTGGAGACGCGCTGAGCTCACCCAAGTAAGTAGCAGTATCCGCCAGCTGCGAGTCGGTAGCCGGAGCCGATGATCGCCCGAGAATGATAGTGTCGATGTGGTCTTCGGCCTCCCTAATCTTGTAAAGGTTGGAGAGCCTCGTTTCCAGCTCAGAGACCTTACCGAGGAGCGATAAACAGCGGGTACATGTCGGAGAAGGAGCCATGGCGTTCCAGGCGCTGAGATGGATAGCCCGCCAGCTAGCCAAAAACAGCTACTCATGCATCCGAACGGGCTTTTAGGCAAGGCCAATACCGAGCTAACAGTAAACAAAAAATAGTAACAACAAACAGAGATAAAAAATTTAAAAAAACTGAAACTGAAATCAATAAAAACAATCAATAAAAACAAACAAAAACTGAGAAAATAGTACTCTGACGCGATGAGTGTCAGACGCAGCTGTCACGCAGCTGTCACCAATCATCAAGTTTGTAGACACCTGTGATGTTAATTAGAGGACACATCTTAGTTGAACGTGTCCCTATGGTCACATTATTTTCAATCTTTTCTAGGGGTACCATCATTTTTGTCCAGGCCTGTTTCATGAGTTTGTTTTTTTAAAATAATTCTGTTGAGCCACAATTCAAAAGTATTGTCTGATTTTCATTGGTTAATTTTCATAGAATTTTTATTTATTACCACTTTTGTCAGATTCAAGTTATTTCTGTGACCATTGTGGGTTTTTCTTTCATTAACAGAGGGGTACCAACAATTTTGTCCATGTCTGTATGCACCCATATGCGCTTGTTTATTTTTTTGTCAGATCATGTGTGTGATTCTCCATGAGTTATATTCATAATAGTGTATCTTGCACTTTGTTATGATCCCTTGTGCGCCATTACGCAGCGCACAGAGGGACAACACAATAAGCTAACCCCCCCCCCCCCCCCCCAGAGAAAAACAACAACCCAGGGTGGGAGGTAGGGGAAAACAGGTTCATGGGAAACAACAAATAAATACTACAAAAACAATATACAAACAAGGTGAGGTGAACCCCCTCCCAGCCCCAACCTAGGACAATACCCAGGAATCCAGAGTTCAGGGGGCTGACCAGAGTCCCTGACCCCAGGGGTGATGGAAAGAGGCCAATCAGGTGGTCTATCCAGGTCCAAGACCAGACAGACCACCCGGGAGAGTGGGTCAGGTGTCCGGCCAAAGGTAAAGGGCTACCTTACCCCACGGTACAGTTTGTTGGGCGGATGGGCTGGGTTCTTGAGCCACCAGCTCAGAAGCGGTGGCCCGGGAGGCAGTCTTCCCACGGGTAGGACCAATTGGAGGGGAAACCAAGGAAGGAGAGCCCTGACATCATAAGGAAGAGACAAGGAAGGAGCCCCCCCCCGCCCCGTGGCTCAGAGCTGGGGGACAGTCACACCCGCGATGGTCCTGGGACAGAGCTGCTCCCGCGGTGGCTCCCGGCTGGAGCTTGGTTGCACCTGCGGTGGATTCCAGCTGGAGCTCAGCTGCACCCGCGGTGGACCTGAACTGGGCCGGAGCTGCACCCATGGAGTACCAGCTGACCCGTGAGAGCACCAGACCCAGGATACGGTCAGTCAGGGGAACCCTAGGCGAAGGCACGGGAGGCGTGTCTCATGGCGGGAGAAGCTGCACCCATGGCGAACTCTGGCTGCAGCTCTGCTGCATCCGCGGTGGGGCCGTCCTGGGACAACGTTGCACCAGCCCTGGCCCTTTCCCAGGACCTCATTGCTCCCGTGGTGAACCCCAACTGGGCCTGTGTTGCACTCATGGTGGACCCCAACCGAGCTATGGTTGCACCCATGGTGGAGTCCGGTGGGACCCCTGCTGCACCCATGGTGAACTCTGGCTGGAGCGCCACTGCATCCGCGAACGGCCAACCAATGGCAGGAGTGGCTGGAACCTCTGGTGGTGACCCTAGATCCTCGGTGGCCTCTGGCAGTGCTGACTCCTCTCTGGTGACCCTGGGAGTATGCTCTGAGATAGCAGAAAAAGGAGAGGGGTCAGGGTTGCCAGCAGCGGCAGAGCCCAGCGAGGCGAGCTCAGGTGCAGTGGGAGGCAGCACCTGGCTCTCCTCACCAAGAGCCAGGCAAGAATGCTCGAGAACAGAGAAGAGAAAGACAAAAGAGAACATTCGCCTGAGCTGGGGCTCTACCGCCATCCAGGACTCCGACGATCTGGGTGCTGTATCCTTGGGCTCGGCCCCCTGGAGGTTCCACTCAGGTGTAGACACTGCTGTGGCAGCCTCTGGAGCAGGCGCGATGGCCGTAGCAGTCCAGGTGCCCCCAGGTGAGGACTCCAACGCTAGTGCCTTCTCCAGCATGGCGACTGAGGGCTGCCTCCCTGCTGGCCCCAGAACAGGGTTCCCCAGGGCCTTCGACTCCTCCATCGTCCAACGGTTCATGCCTGGAGCCAACGGACACTCAGGGGAACAAGGATGGGACACGGAGAGGATAGGAACAAAGTCAGTTTCTGCAACTGGAGGGGAGAACCCAGCAGACTGCTGACACTGGACCTCCCCCTCAGGAGACAGACAAGGTTCATCATAATTAAGGTGAATTAAATGAGAAAACATTTGCCTGTACTCCTGGTCTTGGATGTTTACAGCTGCAGGAGGCATGCCGTCATCCTCCTCCAGGTCTCCAGTTCTTCTGGACCCCTCGGAGGTGGGTGGAGGACCCATCTCCGTGGCAACGGAGGTGGGCGTAGCCGAAGGAGGTCAGGATGAACTCTTAACAGCGGAAGCGGTCTGACCAGATGACGGGAAAACGGCTGTTGAAGAGGTGGGCTTCCTCTGGTGCTTGGACGCAGGATGACGTTGTTTCTTGGACGTTTGGGCAAGCTGGGTCGGAGCAGGAACGGGTGTGGAACTCCGGCGAGGCATGGAGACATCAGCGACCTGGAAGCTGTCATCCTTCGGCGAGAACCCGGTCCTCTTCGGGGGCTTCCTCCCCCTTTCGCCATTTTCACGCTGGAGCGCAGCTAGTCGGGCTATCCCCTCGACTCCCTCGGGATGCTGTGAGAGCTGCAGACACCGCTGAACCTCCTCCTCCGCCAGCCTCACATACCAAAGGATGTCCTCCTGGGTAGAATATTCGCTAACTGAGGAGATGAGTCCGTCGATGTCCATGAGTGCCCGGCAGCACTCCTATCCCAAACTCATCGTATAACTCCGATCCAACACCATCCTCTCTAAAACTGGTTAGTGGAAAAACAGGGAAAAAATCTAAGGGAGATATTGTGCACAATACTCCGCTGGGTTTATTCTGGCCGGATCATTCTGTTATGATCCCTCGTGCGCCATTATGCAGCGCACGGAGGGAGGAATGAAAACCCACGAACAGAGGTAGTGAGAGCAATTTATTAACCCTTTAACTACCCTAGGTGCCATGTGGTGCCTGGGGCAATGCAAAGCAACTCAAGCCCCCCCCCCCAGTGGTCAAGGGTGGTAAAAAAAAATTTCAATAAAATAGTTCAGATTTCCAAGGCTACTGTATAACTTAAAAGTTACAAGAGATAATGGATTACTGTCAATTAGAAACATGTAGAATATGATCCAAAGTTTCAGATAGGAATATTTACGCCTCTAATTTGCATAATGTCATGGCAGCTATATAAATTACATAACTCAGTCAAAAGTGGACTTTAGTCACATTTACATAAAGAATGGTCCGTTTTTTTACGCAGATTTGGTTACAGGGGTATGTTTTTATCTAATCTTCAAAGTATATGAACCAGAAAATCAATAAAATGTCAAAAAAACAATTTCTCTCTTACCTGTTACTGGGAGGGGGGCTCGCCCGCCCACGGGACCGGTCCGTTTTCGTCCATCGTAGCCGATGTTTCTGTGTTTGCTCAGCCATTTACACCATGTACCACATCTACAAACTCTTATGATTACCCTACGTGAATTTCGTTTGTATTACATGGCTATTTTTTTCTGTTTGGTGCATTTTTCCTGTGGGAATCCATGCCGCCCGTGGGCGCTGCCATCTTGGTATGGGGAGATCAGTTTTTTGTTACATCGACCTTGATGTAACATGTTTACTTAGTAATTTATACCTGTGTACCACATCTACAAACTCTTATGATTATCTCACGTGAATTTCGTTTGTATTACGCGGCTATTTTTCCCGCTTCATGCAGTTTCCGTCATCATCGCTGCCATGATGACCGATCGTGAAGGCATACACATTGGTGTGCAAGCTCAAAGCGGACAAAGGAAGAAGAATAATGAGGATTTCTCCTTCTTTGCTATATTCCATGTCAGCCATGATTCCTTTGGCATGTGTCTGCCACCTTCTAAACTGTCAGATCAATAGAGATTAGTACAAATTCTCAGTATAGCCAGGGGACGTTAATAAGTTGACTCATGCAGTTGCTGCGCTGTGCCCCTGGGGCGCGTGACCCGTCCATTTAATCTGGGCAGTTAAAGGGTTAAACTGTAGCACCTTGGGGGAGCCAGATTATCTAGCATCTCAGACAGGAGACAGTGGATAAGCATGGGAGAACAAAGAGCTGGAAATTCCTGGTGAGATAGCAGGAAGGAGTCAAGGATGAAGGATGATGAATGCAGTGTGATGCAAATGTCATGTTGTGTGTGATGTAAATGCCATGAAACTTAAGAGGAGAGTTTCTGCTTAAATGTTCAGTCTGTTCTGTGCTTGAGAGATGTGAGTGTGTAATAAATCGTCTGAAATGAATCTGCCTATTTTTTCACACGCTCCACACTGGTGACCCAAGACGTATTATGGAACACGAGGCAAGATCCCCGGAGCCGGCCCAGTCAGGAAGCTACAGCGAGGCGGCAGCCATCCCACAGACAGCCCGGACTGGAACCTCCAGCCACACGTGTGCGGTTTCAGTCAAGCTACCGGATTTCTGGCAGCACAACCGGCGCTCTTGGTTCCACCTCACTGAGGCCCAGTTCGCCCTCCGGGGAGTAACGGCAGATGATACCAGATTCTACCATATGGTCGCAGCGCTCGACGCCCGCGCAGCTCAGCAGGTAGCGAGCCTGCTTGATCAGCCACCAGCCAGAAGCAAATACCAGGCGCTTAAGGCTGCGCTCATCCAGCGCTACACGCTCTCGGACTGTGAGAGAGCGGAGAGGCTCCTGACGCAGACCGAGTTAGGAGATGGTTCGGCCGTAGACCTGATGGAGAAGATGCTGGCATTAATGGGCATGGACGATGGGCACTTTCTGTTTGCCCACCTCTTCCTCCGGAACCTTCCTACAGTGGCGAGAGCGGTTCTGGCAAATTCGCCGTGGCTGGCCGCGCGCGACTACCGTGCGCTAGCCCAGGAGGCAGACCGAATCATCATCACCACCAGGGCGATCACAGTCAAAGCGGCAGCGGCGGAGCCCAGCGAGACGACCAGAGGAGGCGAGGAGCCACCGACGGTAGCAGCAGCGGGGGCCAAGGAGCGCCAGAGAGACACGCTCTGTTTCTACCACCGCCACTTTGGAGAGAACGCACGCAGATGTGCGCCACCGTGCCAATTCAAGCGCTCGGGAAAACGCCAAGGCCGGGGGTCGGTAGCAGCTGCCACCCTCGGTGAAGAGAACAAGCTGCTCTACTTGACGGACGCACGCTCGGGGAGGCGTTTCCTCGTGGGCACCAGAGCCCAGAAGAGCTTCATCCGGCCGACCTACGCTGACCGGCTGGCAGGATCTAGCGGCCCCGGGATGTTGGCAGCAAACGGCTCGGATATTAAGACCTTTGGTGAGAGGACTCTGCTCTTATCTCTACACGGCCGTACATATGAGTGGACTTTTGTCGTAGCAGCACTGAATTACCATATACTGGGGGCTGATTTTCTGTGTGCACATGGTTTACTGGTTGATGTTGCTAACAGATGCCTGGTTAATGCACTGTCCTTTGACTCTGTCCCCTGTATAGCTCGAGTGACCCAGCCAACAGCACAAGCCAACGTCACAGCTACAGGCGGTAAGTTCCACACACTGCTCACTCAGTTCCCAGCACTCACGGTCCCGACGTTTTCCACGGCGATTGCTAAACACGGGGTGGAGCACTTTATTACCATCTCCAGGCTGCCCGTTTTTGCAAGACCTCGGCGCTTGGATGCAGCTAAACTGGCCATAGCGCGTGAGGAGTTCGCCAACCTGGAAAGGTTGGGAATCATCAGGCGTTCGAACAGCCCATGGGCATCCCCGCTACACATGGTCCCTAAGGCTGAGAGATAGTGGCGACCGTGCGGGGATTTCCGCAGGTTGAACAACGCCACAGCGCACGACCGCTACCCAGTTCCCCACATACAGGATTTTTCTGTTCACCTTGCCGGAGCGCGCATTTTTTCCAAAATAGACTTGGTCCGCGGTTACCACCAAGTCCCAGTGCGCGCGGAGGTCATACCTAAAACAGCGGTAATAACTTCGTTCGGTCTATTCGAGTTCCTGCGCATGCCATTCGGGTTAAAAGGAGCGGCACAGACGTTCCAGCGCATGATGGATGCAGTGCTGCGCGATCTCCCGTTTTTGTTCGTCTACCTGGACGATATCCTGGTAGCCAGTGCATCCGAAGATGAACACGAAACCCACCTCACGACGGTTTTCTGGAGGTTGGAGGAGTACGGGTTAATAATCAACCCGGTGAAATGCCAGTTTGGCGTGACGGAGATTGATTTTTTGGGGCACCGCATCTCTCCGGAAGGAGCGATCCCGCTGCCCGACAAAGTGCGCGCCATGGTGGATTTTCCCTGGCCTCAGACGGTCAGGGCGCTGCAGGAATTTTTGGGAATGGTGAACTTTTATAACCGTTTCCTTCCCCGCGCGGCGCAGCTCATGCAACCATTGTACGCCGCGCTCAAGAAACAGAAACCCGCGGATAGGGTCGAATGGACCTCGGAGCGAGAGCGGGGGTTCTCGGAAGTTAAAGCAGCCCTGGCAAACGCCGCACTGCTGGCGCATCCGGACCCGGCGGCCCGCATAGTGCTCACCACCAACGCTTCAGACGTGGCCATAGGGGCTGTCGTGGAGCAGCGTGTCGCTGGGGCTTGGCAGCCTCTCGCCTTTTTCAGCAGAACTTTGCGCGACAGCGAACGTAAATACAGCGCGTTCTACAGAGAGTTGCTGGCTCTTCACCTGGCCTTACGCCACTTCCAGTTCTGGCTCGAAGGGCCTAGCTTCACCGCGTTCATGGACCACAAGCCGCTAACATTCGCGATGGCCAAGGTTTCAGAACCGTGGTCGGGCCGGCAGCAGAGACAGCTGGCCGCGATCTCAGAGTTTACTACTGATATTCAGCATGTGTCTGGTAAACTGAATGTAGTGGCGGACTGCCTCTTGCGCGCCGTGGTGGCCCCGGTCTGCGTGGGGATAGATTACGCAGCCATGGCCGCGGAGCAGATTAGCGATGCAGACGTGCGCGCGCTCCAGTCTGGACCAACAGGGTTAAGGCTGGAGAGCAGGGTGCTGCAGGATGGCACCCCCCCCCTAATCTGTGATGTCTCCACGGGTCGCCTGCGTCCGGTGGTCCCGGCCGCGTGGCGCCGCCACGTGTTTGAGTCGGTTCACACTCTGGCGCACCCAGGAGTGCGCGCATCGGTCAAAATGGTGGGAGAGAAGTTTGTGTGGCCGAGCCTACGCAAACAAGTGAAAGAGTGGGCTGCATCCTGCATGGCGTGCCAACGAGCCAAGGTACACAGACACACGAAGGCTCCCTTGGAGCCGTTTCGTATTCCGGCTAAGAGGTTCGACCATGTTCACGTGGACCTCGTGGGCCCCCTCCCGCCATCACAGGGGTGCATGCACCTCCTGACAATGGTGGACCGCACCACGCACTGGCCAGAAGCAGTCCCGCTGGCGGCAACCATGTCCGCGGATGTAGCGTGCGCTTTTTAACAGCATGGGTGGCACGTTTTGGAGTCCCGTTGGACATTACATCCGACAGGGGCCCGTAATTTGTTTCCGAACTCTGGTCCGCGATGGCACGCAGCCTGGGTGTTACAATTCATCGGACAACCGCGTACAACCCACAGGCCAATGGGTTATGCGAGCGTTTTCATAGGTCACTGAAAGCAGCACTCAGGGCTTCATTGACGGATGCAAATTGGGTAGACAGGCTGCCGTGGGTTTTATTGGGGTTGCGCTCCGCGCCGAAAGATGATCTGGAAGCTTCCCCGGCAGAGCTCGTTTTTGCGCAGCCACTACGGCTGCCCGGGGAATTTCTGCCAGATAATCCCGCGCCGGGCAGCTGCCCGTCTCAGCTTTTGCAGTGTAGCGCAAACACAGGCACGCTGCCGGGCCCTGCCCACCACAGTTTTCCGCGTGTTTTTGTGCCTAAAACTTTGAAGAGCGCGGCGTTCGTGTTTGTCAGACACGACGCCCACTGCCCTCCATTGCGCCCACCCTATGATGGACCGTTCAGAGTGCTGGAAACAGGGGATAAGCATTTTTTGCTAGACTTGGGGGGTAGGAGGGAAAAAATTGGCATAGACAGACTCAAACCCGCTTTCGTTGTGGCGGACGAGCAAGTGCTTTTGGCTAAGGCCCCTCGGCGTGGAAGACCCCCACAGAGAGCTCCCCAGGGAAACGATTCACCAGAGCAGCCACACGGACAGACCGAAGTGGCCCCCCTTCCAGCAACAACCCACCCGCAGCCAGACACACTCCCAGCAGCACCCCACCGGCACAGCAGCGCCGCGGAGGCGGTAAACCCCAGTTACAGCAGATACGGGAGGAGACTGAAGCCCAAGCAGCATGTGGACTGATGTTCAATTGTTCTATCACAGCATGTGGACTGTTATTCTATTGTCCTATCTAAGATGCTGGGGGGGGGGGGTAGTGTAGCACCTTGGGGGAGCCAGATTACCTAGCATCTCAGACAGGAGACAGTGGATAAGCATGGGAGAACAAAGAGCAGGAGGTTCCTGGTGAGATAGCAGGAAGGAGTCAAGGATGAAGGATGTTGAATGCAGTGTGATGCAAATGTCATGTTGTGTGTGATGTAAATGCCATGAAACTTAAGAGGAGAGTTTCTGCTTAAATGTTCAGTCTGTTCTGTGCTTGAGAGATGTGAGTGTGTAATAAATCGTCTGAAATGAATCTGCCTATTATTTCACACACTCCACAAAACCACAGAAATAAAGAGTTCAGTTCAGCACACAGTTATGATGAATAAACAGAGAGTTGATATTATTGTAATGGAGAACACCAGGAAAACAGGGGCACCACTCAAACGCTCAACAGCCCGAGGGAGGGGGAGCCTTGTGCCGCAGAACAGCTGTCGGCACAAAGAGAAAGGCAAACATGAACTTATGGGCTGGAGCAGTCCGAGGCGGTCCGTGCTGTCCGGTGTGAGCAGGCAAAAAGGAACCGATGCTAACATCAGGTAACGAACGGGCATCAGGTGATGTTAAGGAAGACTACACAGTCAGGCATAAAGTATAACGCAGGGAGTAGAGACTCGCATACACAGTGGAAACAACAACTGTGTACAAAACACAATGATCCGGTGATCGCTTTCCACTCAAACAGAGCTTAAGTAATGACAATACTAATGAGGGAAGAGACCGCCGGTGTGGAAGTGCATGGGCAGGACCGAACAGAAAACAGGTGTGCATGAGTGAGTGTCTCAGCATGTGAACGGAGATGAATGGATGCATGTGTGTGTATGTGTGCAGAGAAGTGCATGTGAGTGAGAATGAGAGTAAGAGTGTATAAGTGTGTGTGCGTGCGTGCATGAAGGAAACCCAATAATAAGAAGCAGCTGGTGACACTGACAGGAGGAGGGGGTGTGGCTGAGCTGTCAGGGAGCAAAGGACCCAAGACCTCTCTGAAGCGCCTGAAGAGAAATAAACAATGAAAGGAGGCAAAATAGCCACAGTATCAGAACTGGGTTTGGGACCACCAAACCCAAGTTCATGACACACTTTGGGGAATGGGAGTTGTTCTGTCACCATTATAATTTAGTTTATGTGTGTAGTTTATAGTATATCATCAATAAACTCATGCAGTAACAGGACACATTACAAATATTTGAGACCCATTGTAGTGCATCCTTTTATATTTTAGCAATACAAGTACAAAACACCGCCCACACTTGAAGCCAGGGCAAGAAGAGACACAGTGGTGACAGAGAGGTGGCTAAACTTTTATTGATAAAAATTACATATTTTGACTGAGCGACTCCATACTCGGGGATGCACACCCTCAGTTAAAGTACTAGATTCCATTCAACTGAATGTATTAACTCATTCTGATTGCTGAGGCCTCAGTAAAAAATGATTTTAAACATAACCCAGCCCTTGTAAAATCTACTTTACTGAAGTGCAGCTACGTGAAAATTGAGGTTAAATACAGCAACAAAGTATTTTTTTGTCACATTCCACCACTGGCTTTTAACAAGTGCATTTCCCAAACATGTTTTAAACTTGCATTGATTAACCACCACCCATTTCTGTCTTTCTTCTAGGCAAGGAGAAAACAATCCACCCCAAACTGGACCTTGTGTCACTATTTACAGAGATGCAGGCCTGCTGAACTGGGACCAGTGTGGGCAGCACATCCAGTTGCTTCTCAGTGAGGCAGCATGGCCGGGGTGTGTGGCCAAGTTTTTTTTTTTGTTTTTTTTTTCATAGTTTAGACTTTGAATTTTGCACATTCTAAATAATCTGGATTTTGCTGCTGATTATAATAAACAATTTAGTGACTTATGTGTTTGCATTATGATTTTCTATTTTGTCTGTTAAGACACCAGTGGGAAAAAAGTCAACAGTACAGACCATTTATCAGTGACTTTGAAAATAATGGCTCATTTTTAAGAAAAAGTAACCAAAAGCAATTATTTTATTTACTGAAGACTGTATTGTTGGACAGCGCGGTGGAGGAGTGGTTAGCACTGTGGCAACACAGCAATTCACCCTTGGCCGGGGAATCCTGGGTTCGATCCAAGCCCCCGACCAACAGTGATCTGTGTGGAGTTTGCATGTTCTCCCCATGTGTGCGTGGGTTTACTCTGGGATTTCTCTGGTTTCCTCCCACATGCCAAAAACATGCAAGTTAGGTTAACTGGCATCAACTGGGGATTCTAAATTGTCCTTAGGTATGACTGTAAGAGTGAATGGTTGTCTGTCTCTCTGTGTTGGCCCTGCGATGGACTGGCGATCTGTCCAGGGTGTACCCTGCCTCTCGCCCAAAGATGCTGGGATAGGCTCCAGCCCCCCCCCCCCACCCCCCGCGACCCGAAAAGGATTAAGCGGAAGAAGATGGATGGATGGATGGATGTATTGTTGGATGTGCCAGTGCAGAAGACACTGCACACTTTAGTGATAGTACCAGTATATGGAGGAATTCTGTGCCATATTAGCATCTGGATTTCCTAATAATAGGTTAGGGCAGGGGTGTCCAATCATGCGCCATAGAGGGCAAAGACCCTGCAGGCTTTACCTCCAACCAGTGTCTTCAACAGCAGATTCCACTGAATTTCTTCCACTGACTGCTGATCAGTGAAAACACCTGCTGAAGAGACTGGGTAGAAGAAAGAACCTGCAGGGTCTTGGCCCTCCATGGCACATAGATTAGACACCCCTGGGTTAGGGTTTAATGGGATTTAACATTTTAACACAAACTGCTTAATGGTTCATAATTCTTTTGACAGACTTACACCAAACCAAAAGTGATTTCTCAAACTACTGGATTGTTCTTAGACAGCTTTTCCAATCTTTTAGTGTTTAATTTATGTCACTTGGTGGTAACCTTCATACATAAAACAAAGGTGGAGACAGATCTGCAAAAAGTACAAAGGTTTATTGTCAAAATTTCCATGCAATACTAAATGAATGCATGTATAGTACATTGTTGATGCAGAGAATATATATTTATAGAGTATCTACATGTATATATCCAGTAAATCCATGTACTGTATTTTCAATGTAATCTTGTGACTGCATTATTTTAATTGCTTTTAATCCTAGATCAAGTTTGTTTTGGCTTAAAAATGTATCGTAATTGTTAAATATATCTTATTATACCTAACTCAGTACTGTTTACCTGTTGAAATATATATTTTACGGCTAATATAACCCCATAACTACAATATGGCACCTGGCGATCAAGTTTTGGCAGCTGATCACTTTTTGCTACGACACCACTGGCTGGAGCAGGTACATCCCATGATGTCTCAACAGTCTCTCCGTGATTTTCACACAGAACAGAGCAATTTGTTGAACAGGAAGCTAAACATTTCTACAGACATTCTGAAGTTCTGTAACCACTGAGCGGTTGTGAAGCTGGGGTGACATCACTGGGAGGCTCTGTTGAGCGCCCAGATCCACGGTTTGAAGCAATAATTTTGCCACAAATTTTGCCACCTGAAACACACACACAGCATACATATTTTAGTACCTAATAGCGATAACTTGGCAACATTACAATGTAGTACAGCGGACTTAAAGCAAACTAACATTAGCAATCATTAATTACCTTCATATGTGATCTAATTCAAATCCTCATGTCTTCGGCTTTATACTGCTCGATAGCTTCCTAAATGCTCCAGTACTTTTCCAGAGTGTTTCTTCTCGCTGCCTGTAGCCTTCTCTGGCTGTCGTTTTTTGTCTTTACTCTGAAAAAAAAAGCGAGAGACTGAGCAGTCACTGTGTAATCCGCCATCTTTTGTTTTTCTTGTGTCACATACTTTACGTCATGGGAGTGCTGTGCTGTCTTGCTGTAAAAAGATCCCACCCACCTCAGGCAGTACTCAGCTGTAATGGAAACAAAAGCGAGCTGAGCTGAGTAAAGCCATTTCGAGGCGAGTTGGGCTATATAGGTACTCGTGGAAAAGGGGCTCTACATCCGAGGAAGCCTCTTTGCTACCACAACGCAAGTCTTCCATCTTCTTTTCCACGCAGCCAGAGCATGTGAGAGGATGCATAAAAACAGGCATAGTGTGTATACGGAGGGTCCTGATTGTGTTTGCTAATGTATTAACTTAGCCATGTAATGAAGGGATCAAATTATCGTATATTATGGATTTTTTTTTAAATTATTGATCGTACATCATACAGAGGGCAAAACTTTTGTACAAATACAACAATTATCATATGTCTAGCAACACTGGCTTCAGAACAGGGAGCTCCGGTGTTAGCTTCAGAGCAGGGAGCTCCAGTGTTAGCTTCAGAGCAGAGCTCCCATGCTAGCTTCAGAGCAGAGAGCTCCTGTGTTAGCTTCAGAATAGAGAGCTGCTATGTTAGCTTCACAGCAGAAAGCTTCTGTGTTGTTTTCAAAGCCTAAAGCTCCTGTGTTTTCTTCTGTGGTTAGGGTGTCTATGATGTCTCCTGAGTCTGAGGTTTCTGTGTTATCATCTCCTGAGGTTGAGGATTCCATATTATCACCTCCTGAGGTTGAAAAGTCCACGTTATCATCTCCTGAATATAGAGTTACCGGGTTATCACCTCCTGAGGTTAAAATGTCTATTTTATCACCTCCAGAGGGTAAAATGTCTCTGTTACCATCTCCTGAGTTAAAGTTTCCATGTTATCTTCTGAGTTTGAAATTTTTGTGTTGCCAGCTCCAGGGCAAGAGGCCCCTATGTTGTTTTCTGTTGAACAAGGAGTTCCTGTGTTGTGTGTGGCTCGTATGTTATTTTCTGACCAAAAGGCTCGTGTGTTTTTTCCCGTCTGGTGGCCCATGGACTTTGGTAAGCCACCTGATGCATCATGTTCACCCCTCAGGTGGCTTATGAATTTGGGTAGGCCCCCTGACCCGCCTTGCTCTACGATCCGGTGGCCCTGGGGCTCTGGAGGACCACCCAATCTGCTTTTGTTTTGGGTTTGGGGCTGTGGACTTTGGTTATGCCCCACAAACTATGTTGTCTGGTTTTGGACTCTGTGGGGTGGGTTGTTTTGCCCCACCTGGCCTGGCACCCCGCCCACCCTGAGAGGGTTTCTTCTTGGTTTTTTGTTTTGGTGTGACCTTTGGGGCATCTGGGAGCCACCCCTTGAAAGGGGGGTAATGTCAGGACATGGGTTGAACCCACATCCTTGCTTTAAGTTTATTGTCTGTTTATTTGGATTGTGACCTTGGTTCTGTATTTTGTTCATTTCTACCTTAAGTTATATTCTGGGTTTGTCTGTAGTCATTATTGTTTATCATAGTCCTACTTGTCATCATATTCATGTTCTAGCTTGGGTTTGAGTTTAATGTGTGCTTATGTTCACCTTAGTCTTGTTTGGTTTCCTGATTAGTCACGGCTGTTTTGTGTTTCTGTTTATTACTGTCTGCTTTATTTAATAAAAACAGCCCCTCACCTGGGTGCTGCATCATTCGTCATTATTGGCGCTTCACACACGCTTCTGCCGAGTTTTGTCTTGCCAAGTCGGTGAGTTTTCCTTGTCAAGTCCGAGTTTTGCTTTTGTTTCAACTTCTGAGCTGCTTTATTTTGAATTATTAAATGATGTTAAACACTCGCGACACATCTGGATCTTGCTCTCTGCCCCGCCAGAGCACAAACCATGACAAGTTACTTTATTTTCAGGTCTACACCATTTTTTACATCATGCATAAAGTGACACTTTTAATTTCATCTGAATGTTTGCTTAAATACTCAGCTTCAAAGTTTTGTATAAACTTGCACTTAAACCTTCAGAATGTATGTTTACATAGTGCTGACCAGTGAAATGCTGCCAAATGTTGCAACGTTTTAAAAAAAAAGCAGCAGCGTTGCTGAACTGAGCCAAATTTGCAATATACAATGGTGTGAAAAAGTGTTTGCCCCCTTCCTGATTTCTCAAATTTTTGTATGTTTGTCACACTTAAATATTTAAGATCATCAAACAAATTTAAATATTAGACAAAAATAACACAAGTAAACACAAAATGCAGTTTTTAAATGAAGGTGTTTATTATTAAGGGAAAAAAAAATCCAAATTTACATGGCCCTGTGTGAAAAAGTGACCCCCCCCCCCCCGTTAAAATATAAATTAATTGTGGTATATCACATCTTTGGAAAGCTAAGTTGAATTTCTCTAGCCACACCCAGGCCTGATAACTGCCACACCTGTTCTCAATCAAGAAATCACTTAAATAGGACTTGCCTGACAAAGTGAAGTAGACCAAAAGATCTTCAAAAGCTAGACACCATGCTGCAATCCAAAGAACTTCAGGAACAAATGAGAAACACAGTAATTGAGATCTATCAGTCTGGAAAAGGTTATAAAGCCATTTCTAATGCTGTGGGACTCCATCAAAGCACAGTGAGAGCCATTATCCACAAATGGCAAAAACATGGAACAGTGGAGAGCCTTCCCAGGAGTGGCCGGCTGACCAAAATTACCCCAAGAGTGCAGTGACGACTCATCCAAGAGGTCACAAAAGGCCCCACAACAACATACAAAGAACTGCAGGCCTCACTTGCTACAGATAAGGTCAGTGTTCATGACTCCACCATAAGAAAGAGACTGGGCAAAAATGGCTTGCATGGCAGAGTTCCAAGACGAAAATCACTGCTGAGCAAAAAGAACATAAAGGCTTATCTCAATTTTGCCAGAAAACATCTTGATGATCCATAAGACTTTTGGGAAAATACTCTGTGGACTGATGAGACAGAAGTTGAACATTTTGGAATGTGTGTGTCCCATTACATCCGGTGTAAAAGTAACACAGCATTTCAGAAAAGGAACATCATACCAACAGCAAAATATGGTGGTGGTAGTGTGATGGTCTGGGGCTGTTTTGCTGCTTCAGGACCTGGAAGACTTGCTGTGGTAAATGGAACCATGAATTCTGCTGTCTACCAAAAAATCCTGAAGGAGAACTTCCGGCCATCTGTTGGTGACCTCAAGCTGAAGCGTACTTGGGTTCTGCAGCAGAACAATAATCCAAAACACACCAGCAAATATATCTCTGAATGGCTAAACAAAAACAAAATGAAAACTTTGGAGTGGCCTAGTCAAAGTTCTGACCTTAATCTGATTGAGATGCTGTGGTATGACCTTAAAAAGGCGGTTCATGCTCGAAAACCCTCCAATGTGGCTGAATTACAACAATTCTGCAAAGATGAGTGGGCCAAAATTCCTTCACAGTGCTGTAAAAACCTCATTGCCAGTTATCGCAGATGCTTGACTGCGGTTGTTGCTGCAAAGGGTTGCCCAACCAGTTATTAGGTTTAGGGGGGGCAATCACTTTTTCGCACAGGGCCTTGTAGGTTTGGATTTTTTCCCCTTAATAATAAACATCTTCATTTAAAAACTGCATTTTGTGTTTACTTGTGTTATCTTTGTCTAATATTTAAATTTGTTTGATCTGAAACATTTATTTGTGACAAACATGCAAAAAATGAGAAATCAGGAAGGGGGCAAACACTTTTTCACACCACTGTATTCTCTGACTTTTGCATTTCTGTTTTTATATGTGTTCAAAATGCAACCAGTGATTAACAAAGTATGTTCTGTTACTTTTATTGTTTTAAATAAGAGAGATGGTATCGGATTTGGATCAGTATTTGTCATAACCCGAGTGTCGGTTCTGGCCACACTCGGGTCTTATATCTTTTTTCCCTGGCTTTGGCAGCTGAGGATTCCTTCCAGCTCCTCGGGCTCTTATTGTGAAGGCGCCCGGGGGAGCTCCCTGCTGTCAAAGTCAGCTGCTGCTCCGCTGTCATTAGGAGCAGCTGTGCCGCGTTGGGGTCATTAGCCGCCAGAGATATAAGCGGGTGCTAAATGTCCTCCAACGCGGCAGTCTCTGTTATGTTCTCTTGTTATGTCCACCTGTTATGATCATCTGCTATGATCATCTGTTATATTCAGCTACGTTCTGATGGTGCTCCTATATGCTCAGGTATGTTCCTGTTTGCCTAGCTCATCCTTGTTAACGTTGTCGTCTGGCGCATCGGGTGTTCCCCGGCTCAGACTTCACCCAGCCACTGTATGTGTTCTGTGTGTGTTCGTCCTTCTCTACAATAAATTACCACTGCAAACTCACTGGTGACTGAGGCGTCTTGTGACGGTCCGTGAGGGCCGTCGTGACAGTAGACTGCCGCCTAACGCCCGGAGAGGAGGCGTTGTGTTGAGACGCCATTCACCGTGCAGTTTGCAGTAGTGGACTGTTTATTCCTACCTGTCTGAGTGTCTGCAGCGGGGAGTATGTCGTCATCCAGGGGCCGTTGTCGGCGCCTTGGCAGGCAGCAAGCGGAGGTTCTGAAGGAGGTAGACTACACCATCTTCACCGCTACGCTGTTGGACGCTCCCAGCGATGTTCGTAGATACCTGGACCTAGCCGAGGAGATTCTGGATTCTCTTCCCCGCTTCACTAATCATCCAGAGGTAAGCATGAGGAGAGATGACATCGCCACCCAGCGTGAGATACTCCGAGGGCTGGAGGGAAATCCTGGCAGGAAGCTGAAGCGGAGGAGACGTCGCCCCTCGCTTCGGGATCCCGCTCCTGCCTCTGTTCCGGCCCGGGAGTTCGCTCCATCCGGAGGTCTTTTCCCATCGGGCATGTCGTCACTCGGGATTCCCCCAGAGTTGCTGCAGCTGACAGCAGACAAGATCTGGGACCGGGTGGCTGCTGCTTGCTCCGCTAGGAATCCTCCAGCGTGTATGAAGCATGTGGTGGCGGCGGTCAGACTGGTGGAGAAGAATCCAGCGCTGCGTGAGTTTCCTGAGTTCGCTGACTTGCTTGCCGCTGTTTCTGCTCAGGAACGGCGATTTCCGGACCTCACCTTCGCCTCACCCCCTACAAGGAACCGTCGTCACTCCGGCTTCCAACCTCGGCTAGAGCCCCGTCTGGATGCTGTTCCGGGTCGCCGCAAGGGCTCAACCCCCCACACAGCTGTCACTCCTGTGCCTCGTCAGAGGGGAATCCCCGCAGTCTCGTCTTCTCCCGGGCCCTCGCCCGCTGTCCCGTCAGCGCTCCATGCCTGACTGACCTCGGCTGTCGCCCCCTCCTCCTCGTCGCCTATCCTGGCTGCTGTGTGTCACGAGAGCTCCGTTTCGGCGAGCCTCATCCCTCTTCTCGTCTTCCCAGAGGGCCCTCTGTCGCCATCCAGCGGGGAAAGGAAGGAACGACGTCCCCCACAGCGGGAACCATCTTACCCTTAGGGGAAAGGCAAGTGCATAATAATTTCTCTCCTTTTGACATTGTTTTGCCTTGTCTGACTCCTGGGGGTGGAGTTCGGGGTATGCAGCCCCCCGAGCTCCCTCCACCCGCTGTGGATGAAAGTGTTAACCCTGCTTCCTCTGTGTCTCCCTCCACTGAGCGGTCCTCGACGTCAGGCCAACGTCGCTGGATGAGGAGGGGAGCGGACTGCAGCGTGGAGCCATCGCCGATGAAGAAGCATCCCCGGGGTTCCACGGAGGAGCGGTCCGGTCCAGCAGGGCGAGATTCTCTTGCCACCACGCCGTACGGGCCACCGGCATGGACATCGGTGCCAGAGGACTCTGTAGCTGCACGCACCATCATGCCAGCTGCGGAGCCCGACGCAGCTGAGTGGGAGCCTGAGGACGACCTCCTGACTTCTGAGCCCGGATCATCGCAGTCCTGGACGGCGTCAGAACCCGAGCTCAGGCAAGTGCTCTGTTTTATCTTTCTTCTTCACCTTTTAGAGCACTTTTGCCTGTCTCAAGGGGAGATGAGCCGGGTGCAGCCGCCCGCTGCGTCCGAGCTTATCTCGCCGGGTTCTGGCGCTGCCGGTGATCCTGATCCTGGGTTTTCTCTCTTGTGTGAGTCTTCTCCCAGGGTCGCCGGCGAGGGGCTGCTCTCGCCTGCTGCGCCAGAGGTTCCGGTTTCGGGGTTGGAGGTCGAGTCTGGTGCCACGCCGACCGGGTCCACCGGGAGTGCTGTTCCGGAGGCCCAATCGGGGTCCACCGGGAGTGCTTCACTGGCCCAATCGGGGTCCACCGTGGGTTCGGTTCCGGAGGCCCAATCGGGGTCCACCGTGGGTTCAGTTCCGGAGGCCCAATCGGGGTCCACCGTGGGTGCTGCACCAGCAGGTCCTAGATTCGGTGAGGGAGCTGCGGATCCCCGGCCACCGGATGCTGGACAGGCTCGTTTCCTTCGTCACCCTCATCTCCACCGTCATCCTCCTCGTCTCCCTGAGGAGCGCTACCCATCTCCACCTGGGGCCGTTGGGGTCTCGAATGCTCTGCCCGGTTCCCCCTCGTCTCTCCCCTTTTCGGCGGGACCGCCGGCTGCTTCTTCCCAGCGGTTCTGGTGGGCTGGTGTTGCGGGGCGGCCGCCTGAAGGACTGTCTCGTCAGTTTGGTTCTCCGGGCCGGCCCCCCGACCTATTTGTCTTCCTGTGCGGTAACCTGCTCCGGCCGCCTGAAACTCTCTTCTCCCGAGCATGGGACTGGGGTAGGCCGCCCGAACTGTCCTCTTTTCCCCTCCTTGTTCGGTGGTCTCTTGTTGCCGGATGACTCCCCGAACCTTTTGCCCCCATCCCTCCGGGTCTGGACTGCACCCTTCCCGGGTTCCTGATCTCGTCTGTGGGACTGTTGGGGTGTGTGTGTGTGTGTGGGGGGGGGGGTTGTTTTGTGTTTTTGTGGCTCACCAGGTTGTTTCTGAGTTTGGTGGGTTTTTTTTTTCTTCCACCTTATGTCACTCTATTTGCCAAAAGGTATATTGCCTATTTTGAACTTATTGTGGTTGCCCACATTTTTGGGGATTATGGGTTTTTTTTCTCCCCCTACCTTTATAGCCTTGTTGGTTGTTTGTCTCTCTCCCTCCTGCCAGCGCCCCATCCACCCACCCTAGGGGGGTGGGGGTGGGGGGGGGGCTTGGGTGTTACTCAGGCCGCTCAGAGCTCGGCCTTGAGGGGGAGGTACTGTCATAACCCGAGTGTCGGTTCTGGCCACACTCGGGTCTTATATCTTTTTTCCCTGGCTTTGGCAGCTGAGGATTCCTTCCAGCTCCTCGGGCTCTTATTGTGAAGGCGCCCGGGGGAGCTCCCTGCTGTCAAAGTCAGCTGCTGCTCCGCTGTCATCAGGAGCAGCTGTGCCGTGTTGGGGTCATTAGCTGCCAGAGATATAAGCGGGTGCTAAATGTCCTCCAACGCGGCAGTCTCTGTTATGTTCTCTTGTTATGTCCACCTGTTACGATCATCTGCTATGATCATCTGTTATATTCAGCTACGTTCTGATGGTGCTCCTATATGCTCAGGTATGTTCCTGTTTGCCTAGCTCATCCTTGTTAACGTTGTCGTCTGGCGCATCGGGTGTTCCCCGGCTCAGACTTCACCCAGCCACTGTATGTGTTCTGTGTGTGTTCGTCCTTCTCTACAATAAATTACCACTGCAAACTCACTGATGACTGAGGCGTCTTGTGACGGTCCGTGAGGGCCGTCGTGACAGTATTGGCTGATACCCAAAGTCATAGTATCAGTATCGGTCTTGAAAAAGTGTCATCGGCTCATCCCTAGTAGTTAACCACATTAGTCCAACAGTCTTCAAACAGAAAAGTCTTATTTGATCACATCACCAGAAGGTATTGCCACCTATTGAAAAGGTTCGCCCTTCGGGGCAAAGAGCAGGACTCAGATGCGTAGCGAGCAGTCATCATTTTAATAACAAACTCAAAACAGCTGAGAAGCTAAAACACAAAAATACTAAACAGACTTGACTTGGCAGGGCAGAGAAAACTCATGGAGAACAGGACTTGGCAGGAGCGTGTGTGAAACGCTAAACAGACAAGAGAGGAGAATGATGCAGCACCCAACTGAGGGGCTGCATCCTTTAAATGACAGGTGACGTGATACAAAAATACAAAACAGCTGAGACTAATTAAGAAGAGAACTGAGCATGAAACGAGTAGACAATAATAACAATGAGTAATGACAATCATAACAAATAATAATGATCACAAGACTTGAACCAAAATACAAATAGCAAAAAACAGAGAGAACAGAAATAAATTCTAAAAGTGGGAATGACCCTACGGTCATCCCCCAGACCCTGACACGTATACAATATACTATGTATGTTTTGACACCCTCGAATCCTCATGCAAGTAACAACTTAAGATGACATTGTGGAGGTTTGCAGCTGTAAAGTGTGTATAGACCTTCACCCTTCTCAAACCATTACCCTAATCTTAACCATAGTCCCTCTATAGGACTTCAGAATGGCAGTGCTATTGCTATAGATTCCCATCCATCACCCCCCAACCTCCCCAAGAAAATTTAAGCGACTTTCACACTGTGAAATGCGATAGAACTTGGTGATGTCATTACCTTAGACACGATACATAATATGATCATATTCAGAGGCTGCAAACACATTTTACATTTCAGTTGGATGATTTCTTGGCAAGTCCTTATACTATCTTAAATGGCTATAGTTACTTAAAGAACAGATATCAGTACGTATGTGTAGGTAGCAAAAACTCAGTGGAGTCCCACAAGGTTCAGTTTTGGGATCATTGTTATTCAACCTGTATATAAATGATATATGTAAAGTTTTGGAAAAATTGGATTTAATATTGTTTGCAGATAATACTAATTTATTATGCAGTGGTAGCAATTTGAAACAACTTTTGGATTCACTCGGAAAGGAATTAGGAAAGCTTAAACTTTGGTTTGATTCAAACAAATTAATGTTCAATTTAAGTAAGACAAAATTTATAATTTTTAACAACCATCACAGCAACTCAGTGTAAATGGTGTAGAGATTGAAAGAGTATCCAAAATCAAATTTCTTCGAGAAATAATTGATAATAAATTGTGTTGGAAATCATGTATTAATAACAGTATATTAAAGGTAAACTATCCAAATCAATCGCAGTACTACACAGAGTGAAATATTTGCTGAATCAACTCACACTATATACCCTGTATCACTCATTAATACTCCCGTACATGACATATTGTGCTGAAGTATAGGGAAATACATATAAAACAAACATATATCCAGTATCTATGCTTCAGAAGCAATCCATTACAATAATAAGCAAAGCTGCTTACAGGGAACCAGCAAAACCCACTTTTTCCTCAAATTAAAAGCTCTCAAGTTGAAAGATCTGGTTGATTTTAAAACTGCCGTAATAATGTTTAAAGTGAAGAATCTATCACTGCCCGCAAATATCCAAAAGTTGTTCCAAATAAGGGAGAAACTGACATAACGCACGGCTCAGGAGACGCACACACACAGGCTTAGAGTAGTTCAAAGAGTTTATTAACAGCAGGAGTGAATGAGTGTGTCTGCGGGATGCAGATGTGTTGGTGGTGGCGTCTGCTTCAGGCACAGAGGCAGATGACCGTTCGGCCGAGCAACCCTATGGAGAGAGCACAGGGAGAGGGTGACGGGCATACACCAACACAGGATGAATTATGGCAAGAGAAGATCTTACTTGAGTTGTCAGGATAGCTGGCACAGCAAGGGGAACGTAGCCCGGGAGACAGCCACCTGGAGAGCTCCGTGCAGCGGCGAAGGATGGGCGATGGAACGGAGATGTCCGCCGCCGGGGAATCCACCTGTGCACAGGGGAGCAGACTGGAGAAGGAGGTAAGGGTTCTTACCCAAAATAGCGATGCTGAAGAAAGGTATGCTCACAGCGGTGAGGAAACGAAGTCTGACGGCTTCAGGCCGAGCCTCCGGGCGAGGCGGCTTTTATCCCTCGCCGCTGATGAGGATCAGGTGTGTGAGCAGGTGGCGCCGCTGATGAACGGCGCGGCGTGACAGTACTCCCCCCTCTAGCAGCGCCTCCTGGCGATGGCTTATCCGGGTGCGCTCGGTGGAAGTCCGCGATGAGCGATGGGTCCAACACAAACGACGGGGGCACCCATTGTCGATGCTCGGGCCCATAGCCCTCCCAGTCCACCAAGTATTGCAACCCACGACCCCGGCGCCGGGAGTCCAGGATGGAGAAGACGGACCAGGCCGGGTGGCCACCAATCATCCGGGGCGCGGGTTGCGCTGCAGGAGGAGGGCAAAGGGGGTCGGTGACTGCCAGCTTCACCTTTGATACGTGGAAGGTGGAATGGATGCGGAGGGAGGGGGGAATAGCCACGCGCACAGCCACCGGGTTGATGATCCGGGTGATGGGGAAGGGACCCATGAAGCGCTGTGCCAGCTTCCTCCTCTCGCCTTTTAGGGTGACGTCCTGGGTGGAAACGTAGACAAGTTGCCCAACTCTGTACGCCGGGGCAGGTCTTCTACGCCGGTCCGCCACGTTGTTGCGCTCCGCTGTGCGTAAAAGCGCATGATGCGCGGCGGCCCAGGTGGAGCAGAACTGCCTCACGTGCGCCCTAACTGATGGAACAGTTACCTCGCTCTCCTGCGCTGGAAGCAGCGGGGGGTCGTAACCCAGGGACGCCTTGAAGGGGGACATCCCCGTTGCAGAAGAGCGGGCGGTGTTGTGGGCGTACTCCACCCAGGCGAGATGGTTGCTCCATGATGTTGGCTTGGATCTTGCAACACAGCGGAGCGCAGCCTCCAGCTCCTGATTGGTCCTCTCACACTGCCCGTTAGACTGGGGGTGATGGCCGGAGGAGAGGCTCACCTTGGCTCCGATGGCGTTACAAAAGGATCTCCAAACCTCGGATGAAAATTGGGGGCCCCGGTCCGAGACCACGTCCACCGGAATCCCATGCAGCCTGACCACGTGTTGGACGAGGAAGCCCGCCATCTCCAGGGCGGTAGGGAGACCTCGCAGGGGGATGAAGTGTGCCGCCTTGGAGAAACGGTCCACGATGGTCAGGATGGTGTCGAATGAGTTGGAAGCTGGGAGCCCGGTGACGAAATCCAGTGCGATGTGCGACCATGGCCTGCCAGGGACGGGCAGAGGCTGGAGCAGACCCGCTGGAGGGGCGTTTCCCGACTTGCTGGTGGCACAAATTGGACAAGCCCGGGCGTAGCGGGCTGCATCCCTCCGCAGGCCCGGCCACCAAAAGGACCGTTGGAGGAGGCTGATCATCCGAGAGGTGCCGGGATGACAGGTGAGCTGGGAGGTGTGGAGCCAGTGGATGACCTCTCCTCGGACCGTAGACGGAACGAACAGTCTTCCCTCCGGTCCGCCGCCAGGATCAGGTTCCACCTCCTGTGCCTTCCGGATCTTGTCCACAATGTCCCAAGAGATAGCTCCCACGACGCACGACCTGGGCAGGATAGTGTGGGGCGTCTCCTCAGCCCCCACGGGGGTGAACTGTCTAGAGAGGGCATCAGGCAGGCCGTTCTTGGAGCCTGGCCTGAAGGTGATAGAGAACCGGAACCTGGTGAAGAACAGAGACCAGCGCGCCTGGCGGGCATTCAGGCGCTTGGCAGATCGTAGGTACTCCAAATTCTTATGGTCCGTCAAGACCACAAACGGCAGGTCCGCCCCCTCTAGCCAGTGGCGCCACTCCTGTAGGGCGAGTTTAATGGCCAGGAGCTCTCTGTCCCCCACATCATAGTTCCTCTCCGCCGGGGACAGGCGCCGGGAGAAGAAGGCGCACGGTCGCTTGGCGCCATCGTCCGGTGATTGCTGGGATAACACTGCTCCCACTCCCGTGTCCGATGCGTCCACCTCCACAATGCACTGCAGCGCGGGGTCGACCTGGCGAAGGACCCGGGGGGAGGAGAACTCCGCCTTCAGCGCCTTAAAGGCAGTATCGACCTCTTCGGTCCACCGGAACGGGACCTTCGGGGACGTGAGGCGGGTCAGTGGTCCGACGATCCAGCTGAAATTCGGGACAAAACGGCGGTAAAAATTGGCGAAACCAACAAACTGTTGCACCTGCTTCCGAGATGCGGGAGTAGGCCACTCCACCACCGCCTTCACCTTCTCTGGGTCCGGGAGCACCTGGTCTTGGGCGATGATGAATCCCAGGAAGGATGTGGTCCTAGCGTAAAACTCGCACTTCTCAGCCTTCACGTACAAACGATTCTCCAGCAGTCTTTGAAGGACCCGCCTCACATGGACCCGGTGCTCGTCTCTGGACTGAGAGAAGATCAGAATGTCGTCCAGGTAGACGAACACGAAGAGGCCGATGAAATCCCGGAGGACGTCATTGATGAGGCGCTGAAAGACGGCAGGAGCGTTGGTCAGCCCGAACGGCATGACGAGATACTCAAAGTGGCCGTTCGGGGTACGGAAGGCTGTTTTCCATTCATCTCCCTCCCGGATCCGGACGAGGTGGTAAGCGCTGCGGAGATCCAGCTTGGTAAACCAGGTCGCCCCCTGGAGGGAGTGGAAGGCAGTGTCCATGAGGGGCAGGGTGTAACGGTCCCTCTCAGTGATGTCATTAAGAGCTCGGTAGTCAATACAGGGACGGAGGGAACCGTCCTTCTTCCCTACAAAGAAAAACCCCGCCCCCACGGGTGATGACGATGGGCGGATAATCCCAGCGCTCAGTGATTCCTTCAGGTACGTATTCATGGTCTCCTTCTCCGGCGCCGACAGGCTGTAGAGCCGACCAGATGGCAGGGGAGCCCCCTGGCGGAGGTTGATGGCACAGTCATATGGTCGATGCGGGGGAAGAGACATAGCTTTCGATTTGCTAAATACCATACCCAGGTCGTGAAATTCTGGAGGCACCAGTGACAGGTCCGGAGGTGCTGTATCCGCCACAGGGGGAGCCGCGGATGGGGAGCAGGCAGCGGACTGAAGGCAGGTGCCCATACAGAAGGTACTCCATGCCGATACCCCAGCGGACCTCCAGTCCAGGACAGGGTTGTGGAGGCGTAGCCAGGGATACCCCAGGATGACGGGCGACACAGAGTTGGGCAGGACGTAAAATACCATCTCCTCCCGGTGGTTCCCTGAGATGATGACTGGGACAGGCAAGGTTTGGTGAGAAACTCTCCCAAGGGAGGCACGGGAGAGATGGACCAGGGAGATGGGGTGTTTTAATGCCTGACAGCGGATGCCCAATCGGGTTGCCAGGCCTTGTGAAATGAAGCTGCCCTCTGCGCCCGAATCCACCAGTGCGTGGGTGAGGTGCCCAGTGGGATTGTGGCAAAAACGGATGGGCAGCTTTAATTGAGTGAGAGAGTCTAACCGGTTGGGATCAGCGAGGCTCCCTACAGCGATTCGCGGACCCCGCCGACTGGCTTTCCGCGGGCAACGCTCCACAGTGTGTTGGTCACCTCCGCAATACATGCAGAGGCCCAACTCACGGCGGCGTTGTTTCTCCGCAGGGGAAAGCTTGGTCCAGCCCGTCACCATCGGCTCCGACTCCTCGGGGCACAATGCTGGCGGCGCCGCCAGGGGGCGAGCTTGGAACAGGTGCGGCGAGACTCCACGAGGGCGAGAAGAAGAAGACTTCCGCCCCGAGGAGCGCTCGCGCAACCTGTTATCCAAACTTATCGCTAAGGATGTCAGCTCCGCTAGCGTCCCAGGGATATCCCGTCCAGCCAGTTCATCCCTCAGATCACTATTGAGGCTGCGGAGGAACAGGCCACAGAGGGAGCATTCCTCCCAGCCCAATTCCTCCGCCGCTACCCGGAAGTCGACCGAGTAGTCCGCTGCCGACCGGCCTCCCTGCTGGAGAGCGAGAAGCCGATCGACCTGGACCGTCTCGGTTTGAGAATGGTCAAAGACCTCCAGAAAGCGCCTCACGAACTGGTCATAGGTGAGGGTGGCATAACTGGGCCTCGCCATTACGGCGTAGGTCCAAGTTAACGCACGCCCCTCCAGAAGATTCCCTATGTAACCAATCCGACTGTGATCCGAGGGAAAATCTCCGGGCACACGGTGGAACACGGACTCACACTGCATAATGAACCCCCGCGCTCCGCCGAGCTTACCGCTAAAGCGGGCGGGGGTCGGAATCGGTGTGAGCCGAACCGGTGCCACTGGAGCCGGCTGGACGGCCGCTGGAACAGCAGGAGCCGCGCCACCCTGACGAGCCGGGGGGAACGGCTGTTGAGGATCTAAGCGGCCCAACCGGTTAGTTAAGTTTAATAATTGATTCAGGATAACCTGCTGTTGATAAGCAATCTGATCCACTCTAGCCTCGAGAGTGGTAAACCGGTGTGCGAGCCCGCCGTCCGCCGAGCCGCTCTGCTGAAGCCGTACTGACATAACGCACGGCTCAGGAGACGCACACACACAGGCTTAGAGTAGTTCAAAGAGTTTATTAACAGCAGGAGTGAATGAGTGTGTGTCTGCGGGATGCAGATGTGTTGGTGGTGGCGTCTGCTTCAGGCACAGAGGCAGATGACCGTTCGGCCGAGCAACCCTATGGAGAGAGCACAGGGAGAGGGTGACGGGCATACACCAACACAGGATGAATTATGGCAAGAGAAGATCTTACTTGAGTTGTCAGGATAGCTGGCACAGCAAGGGGAACGTAGCCCGGGAGACAGCCACCTGGAGAGCTCCGTGCAGCGGCGAAGGATGGGCGATGGAACGGAGATGTCCGCCGCCGGGGAATCCACCTGTGCACAGGGGAGCAGACTGGAGAAGGAGGTAAGGGTTCTTACCCAAAATAGCGATGCTGAAGAAAGGTATGCTCACAGCGGTGAGGAAACGAAGTCTGACGGCTTCAGGCCGAGCCTCCGGGCGAGGCGGCTTTTATCCCTCGCCGCTGATGAGGATCAGGTGTGTGAGCAGGTGGCGCCGCTGATGAACGGCGCGGCGTGACAGAAACAATATCATTTCAGAGGAACATGCATATTTCAAAAACCTTCAGTGAGAACTACCACCAAGCAACACTGTGTCTCAGTGCAGGGAGTCAGACTGTGGAACGCTTTTGGAGCTGAATTAAAATCATATACAACACTTGGACAATTTAAACAAAAACTATTGGAAGAAATACTCCAAACATACATGATGGCGGTCAAGTGCCGCCATCACTGTGTGAATGTGTGTGTGAGTGGGTGGACAGCAGGATCTGTAAAGTGATTTGGCCATCTAGAGATGAGAATAAAAGCACTATATAAGTGAATGCCGTTTACCATTTACCACACATACAAAATGACATGTAAAATCACATAAGAATTATCATATCCAGTCTGTGTTGTGTTGTTTTGCCACGTTTTGTTTTGCTTTGTTTTGTTTTGCAGTTACTTTTATTTTGTTGACTTCTTAGAGGGAACATGGGTGGATAATATGACCTGTGGCTTCAGCCATCACCCTTTTTGGATAATTTATTTTGAACTGTATAATCTGAGGAGTTATTGTTTAATTTGACTTTGTTGGACTCCCCCCCCCCCCCGGTATATTGTTCTGTTCCTTCCTTTTAATCTTTTAATCTAATCTATCTGAAATAAAGATTCATTCATTCATTCATATCGCCTTTGACGTAATCACGACACAATATCAGTTCTCAAAAGTTTTTTTGAGTAATAATATCAATTAGAATGAGTAACGCAAACCCAGCCAATTTTTTTTTTTTTTGGGGGGGGGGGGGCAAGCCAGTTTACTCCTAGTGCCGGTCCCAAGCCTGGGTAAATGGGGAGGGTTGTGTCAGGAATGGCATCTGACCTAAAACCTTTGCCAAATCAAACGTGCGGATCATGACGAAGGTCACTTTCATACCGGATCGGTTGAGGTGCCGTTAGCCGACAGGGTGCCGGTGGAAATTGTGCTACTGTTGGTCGAAGATCAAGGAGGAGGAGAGGAGGAAGGCATGTTAGGAGGGAGAGAGAGAAAAGGAAAGGTAGAAGTGTGGAGGTGAGGGTAGGAATGTTAAATGTAGGGACTATGACTGGTAAAAGCAGAGAGTTGGCTGATATGATGGAGAGACGAAAGGTAGATATACTGTGCGATCAAGAAACCAGATGGAAGGGAAGCAAGGCTAGGAGCATTGGAGGTGAATTTAAACTGTTCTACTATGGTGTAGGAAGAGAAACTGAGTAGGCGTAATCTTGAAGGAAAAGTATGTGAAGAGTGTTGAGGAGGTAAAGAGGGAGTCAGACAGAATCATGAGTTTGAAGCTAGAAGTCAAAGGTGTGATGAATGTTGTCAGTGCGTATGCCACACAAGTTGGATGTCAGATAGAAGAGAAAGAGGAATTCTGGAGTAAGTTAGATGAAGTGATAGAGAGTGTTCCCAGGGGGGAGAGAGTGGTGACTGGAGCAGACTTTAATGGACATGTAGGTGAAGGAACAGAGGTAATGAGGAGGTCCTGGGTAGGTATGGTCTTAAGGAGAGAAATGTGGAAGGACAGTGTTATATTTTAATTATGGTTATTATTATATTATTATTATTATTGTGTGTCATGGGTGACGGCTACACCTTTCTGGTTCTGCCGCCACCCAAGATATAAAAGGCCTACCCGGAAGATGCACGGTCTCTTAATGACCAGCACCTCTGTCTGTAACGGGAGCACCTTCGGTCAGTGTGAGTCTGTTTAATAAAGTTCTGTTCGACTGCATCTTCAGCCTCATTATTGGAGTACTGGTTATGGACATAACATTTGGCGACGAGGATAAAGTTATGGAGAGAGGAGTTTCTAGTATTCGTCCATTTTTGGGCTGCAACGGCTTCGCCGGCATTTAAAATGAAAGAGGGCGGGGCAGGACCGGCTGGCACGGTGGACAGACGTGCCACACAGCAGCACTGGAGGCCGAGTCTGGCTTCACATGGGGTCAGTGGAGTGGTTCGACCCAGAGAGGAAGCCTGGTCTAGATGTCTTGGACGTTTGAAGCTGAGTCGAGCTCCCTTGCAGATCGCTGACGTGGTTCAACCCAGGGCAGAGGCTCAGCTAAGAGGAGTTCATGGCAAGAGGAAATGACATGAGGACAAGTGATGGCTGCAGGTGGTGGCCATCTGGGAGGATGGTTGTCTTCAGATGTCCAATGGGTCATGAAGACACACCAACGAACTGAGACGTGCTGGTGAGGAGAAGGAGGCGTCAGGGCGCCGACGTGGTTCATCTCCGGGGGCGAAGCATAGAAGAAGTTCTGGTCAGGGCCCGCCAGACGGGTCTCCGGGGGGGTGGTCTCCCCATCAAGATTGTATGGTGGCAAGGGGCAGTATGTTTTGGGGTTAACCTATTAACATGATAATGTTTAAAATGTTAATGTGTGCACTACCAGGGCTGCGTGATTGTTGTGTTAACATGGTATATGTATAAAAGTGGCCGGGTTGAGTGCTCATTTAAAAAGAAAAAACAAGAATGTGGACTACTTTTATCACGGGGTTTGTGCAGAGTTGCCAGTAGGTGTGTATTGCCCTAGCCATGTAGATAATATGTTTCACAGTTACTCGCTGTGGGATTGCTGTGTGTGTGTGTGTGTGTGTTTTTTTTTTTTTTGAAAAGGCCCAACACTGTCTGCATTGTTGCATTAACTTGCATGTGTGATGTGTAATTTACCCGAGTTGTGGGGTGAGGGTATTGGGTGGGGGGCTGGCACAGCGGGGTGCGGATGTGCATATTGTCTGTTCGTGGAGTGTTTTGATAGGCTTTGGATTGTACATATGTTCTGGGATTATTTTTACATGTTACACTAGGAACACGGCAGCTTATTGTGTCCTATGGACTGTTTTATATATGAGCTGGCAGAATAATCCGTTTGGCCGTGTGGAGGTGGGGCAGTAGTCCACCTGTCCCCCTCTAGTTTTAGTTATTTGTGTGCATGGATAGGCCCTGTTATTATGTTTACTGTTATTGTGTGATTCAGGTCGAAATTTGGGTGGGCCTAATGGTGTGTCCTGGACCTTTCTACGGGGGTCGGGTGGGGGGAATATTAATTATGGTTATTATTATTATATTATTATTATTGTGTGTCATGGGTGATGGCTACGCCTTTCCAGTTCCGCCGCCACCCAAGGTATTAAAGGCCTACCTGGAAGAGGCACAGTCTCTTTACGACCAGCACCTCTGTCTGTACGGGAGCACCTTCAGTTAGTGTGAGTCTATTTAATAAAGTTCTGTTTGACTGCATCTTCAGCCTCATTATTGGAGTACTGGCTACGGACATAACAGACAGATGGTTATGGATTTTGCTCAAAGGATGGAAATGGCTGTGGTGAACACATACTTTAAGAAGAGAGAGGAACATGGGATGACTACAAGAGTGGAGGAAGGTGCACACAGGTGGACTACATCTTCTGCAGAAGGAGAAATCTGAACGAAACAGGAGACTGCAAGGTGGTGGCAGGGGAGAATGTAGCTAGACAGTATCGGATGGTAGTCTGTAGGATGACTTTGGAAAGCAAGAAGAGGAAAACAGTGAAGGCAGAGCCAAAGATTAAGTTAGGGAAGTTACAGAAGGAAGAAGGTCACAAAGAATTCAGGAAGGAGTTGATACAGGCTCTGGGTGGTAGGGAAGAATTACCAGATGACTGGGAAAATACAGCAAAAAATATTGAGGAAATAGGTAGAAAGGTATGTGTTGTATCCAGTGGACATAGGAAGGAAGACAATGAGGCTTGGTGGTGGAATGAGGAGGTACAGGAAAGTATCCAATGGAAGAGGTTAGCAATGAAAAAGTGGGATAGTCAGAGAGATGAAGAAAGTAGACAGGAGTATTTGGAATCTCAGCACATGGCAAAGAGAAAGGTGGCAAAGAAAAAGGCATACAGTGAATTGTATGAGAGGCTAAACGCTAAGGAAGGAGAAAAGGAGTTGTATTTATTGGCTAGACAGAGAGATCGAGCTGGAAAGGATATACAGCAGATTAGGTTGCTTAAGTACGGAAATGGTAATGTACTAACAAATGACAAGAGTGTGTTGAGAAGGTGGAAGGAGTAGTTTGAGGAGCTAATGAATAAAGAAAATGAGAGAGAAAGGAGGGTGGATGAAAGAAAAATAGTGAACAAGGAAGTCCTGAGAATTAGCAATGCAGAGGTGAGGGCAGCTTTGAAGAGGATGAAAACTGGAAAGGCGGTTGGTCCAGATGACATAACTGTGGGGGTATGGAGATGTTTAGGAGAGATGGCAGTGGACTTTTTTTTGACACTTTTTATTTATTCAAGTTTTATATATTAACAATTCAACATTATATACAACACAACAGAACTTCCCAAATACCCCCTCCCCCCCCCAAAAAAAAATAAGAAGCCAGGAGAGAGAGAGCGAAAAAAAAGAAAAAAAGTGTTTTATTTCTTTTTTCCCAATTTGATTCCACTTATATCAAATATTGATATTATTTGTATTCTTCACATATAAGGTAAATGGCTGCCAGGCCTTATAAAACTTGTCGGTGGGTCCCTTCAAAGTGGATCTCAATTTTTCTAAATGTAAAAACTGTATTAGGTCCCTAATCCAGTGAGTATGGGTGGGTGGAGCCTCATCCTTCTATCTGATAAGAATTAATCTTCTCGCTATTAATGTAGCAAGAGCAATAGCATCCAGTTTATATTTTGGAAGGCGTGATCCTTCAACTATACAAGATATTGCAGTTAGTGAGGATTGATCCTGAGAAATATCAAAGACATCTGAAAGGGTTTTAAATATCTCCCTCCAAAATTTGCCAAGTCGAGTGCAGGTCCAAAAACTATGAATAAGTGTCCCTGTTTGATTTTTGCATCTAACACACATCGAGTTCAAATTCGGAAAAATCTTGGCCAATATCTCTTTAGTATAATGAAGGCGATGAACAACTTTAAATTGTAAAAGTCCATACCGGGCACATATGGAAGATGAGTAGACTCTCCCCAATGTTGATTCCCATGTATCATCGCTCAATTGCAATCCAAGGTCCTCTTCCCAAAGGTTTTTAATTTTAGATAAAGAGGTACATTCATAATCAAAAATTAACTCACATATTCACGTAACCACACCTCTACCAAATGGATTTATATCCAAAATACTATCCAGCAAGGTTTTTGATGATAAATGTGGAAAATTTGTCAAGTTAGATTGAGCAAAATTCTTGACTTGAAGATACTGTATCCAAAAAACTGGTTACTTCCAAGATTATATTTATATATCAGCTGAGTAAATGAGGCAAAAACATTATCAATATACAAATCAATAAAAGAATTAATATTTTTTCATATTCCAAATTCTAAAGGCCGAATTCTGCATAGATGGCGAAAAAAAGGGATTCTGATCTGTTGGTGCAGATAAAGCCATAGACCTTAAGCCAAATTTCTTCCTGAATTGCAACCAAATTTTAAGAGCATTTTCCACTGTTGGATTAAGTCTGTAATCAACTACCTCTATAGGTAAAGGTCCCACAAGAAGCACATGTAATGAGGAAGTTTAAAAAAAAAATAGGCTTCCATAGCTAACCATGATATTTTTTGGTCACCTCTTTGATTTTTCCAGAATAACAAACCACAAATATTAGCTGCCCAATAATAGTATTCAATATTGGGTAGGGCTAGTCCTCCTAATTTTTTGGATCTCTGCAGAAAAACTTTCTGCATCCTTGGAATTTTTTTACTCCATATAAATTCTGAAATGTATTTATCAAGTTCTACAAAAAAAAAAAAAAAAAAAAAAATTCCTAATCAAAATCGGCACAGCCTGAAACAAATACAAGAATTTATATCTTTTAATATCTTCATCTTAACCACATTAATCTGACCTACCAAGGATAAATGAAGTCCATTTCACCTCTGAAAATCTTTTTTAACTGCTTTTAGAAGAACTGCAAAGTTTAAATCAAAAATTTTACTGTGCCGTTGTGGAACATTGATTCCCAAATAAGTAATATATGTTGATGATGGCCCCAAACCTAATTTTTGAAATGACAATTTTTTTTGCTATGGCATTTATGGGAAGCCATCTGCTTTTACCAAGATTTAATCTACAACCTGAAATTATGCCAAAATCTTTAAGTATACTAAAAATATGTGGTAATGATGTTAGTGGGTCAGAAATATAAAGCAAAAGATCATCTGCATACAAAGACAATTTATGTTCTTCCTTACCTCTAAATATACCTTTAAAATGTGTCACTGAACGGAGTTTGCTTTCGGCTTTAGGACTGTGACTAGGATTCTTCTTTGACTTGGCACAGAGGTGTCGTCTCTTCGAATTTAGTCTGCTGGTAGGATCATTAGCTTCCCCAGGCGAGCCCGGGTACTGGCGGAGGGCGCGACGAGAACGCTGATCCATTGCAAGCTCGCTGGTGCAAAATGGGGGGCGGCAGTCTCCACCCTGCGCACCTCAGCACTGGCCCTTTCATACTCTGTAGCAGAATATTGTGCCCCTGTCTGGTTCAGGTCATCTTACACACACCATGTAGACACCCAGCTCAACTCAACCATGAGAACTATAACTGGAACAATCCGCTCAACACCACTCCCCTGGCTCTCTGTACTGTCAAACATAGCCCCTCCACACATCCGGCGAGCAGCATTAACTCAAAGGATGCTCCAAAAAATTAAAGATTTTCCTCACTTACCAATCCATGCAGATATCTACACCCCACCCACTGCCCGACTTTCATCCAGACGGCCGATTTGGAAAAACCCTTCCCCAGCTGACTTTACCATCCAGACAGCTTGGCAAGAGGAATGGGAGACCAAGGAGGTCCCAAACAAACAGCTGGTGATAAACCCCAACCAACAGGTCCCGGGCACCAACCTCCCAAGGAGAGAGTGGTCTACACTCAATCGCTTCAGGACTGGACATGGCCCCTGCTTGGCCAGCCTTCACAGATGGGGCAGTAGCCCTAGCCCACTGTGCGCATGTGGAGAGGAGCAAACTATGGAACACATCATAGAGGCTTGCCCGCTCCAAAGACTGGAAGGAGGATTACACACCCTCCATACAGCAAACCAGGAGGCAACTGCTTGGCTTAAGGACTTTGCATTCGCTAAATAAATAAATAAAACTGAACGGAGTTTAATTGTTAACAGTTCTGTCATTATTGCAAAAAGGAGGGGGGATAATAGACATCCCTGCCTTCGACCGCGGTGGAGTGGGAAATAGTTTGATTTATCTTTATTAGTTTGTACTTGTGCCACAGGAGATGAATATAATAATTTTATGCATGATATAAAACTTTTATCAAATCCAAATTTAGTGAGAGTAAAGTATAAATAGTCCCACTCCACTCGGTCAAAGGCCTTCTCTGCATCAAGAGATAAAATAATCTCTGGTGAGGAAGAGGAAGGCATATACAAAATATCAAATAATTTACGTACATTAAAAACATCCATATCTTCCTGTGATAAACCCAGTTTGATCCTGAGATATGATAGAAGGTAACAATTTTTCCAACCGCCTAGCTGGAACTTTGATAATATTTTGAAATCCACATTTAATAAAGAAATTGGCCAATAGGATGAGGGTTCTGATATATCTTTATGCAGTGGACTTTTTAACCATATTGTTAACACAATCTTGGAGAGTGAGAGGATGCCTGAGAAATGGAGAAGAAATGTTTTGGTACCAGTTTTCAAGAACAAAGGTGATGCTCAACAAAGGTGTAGTAACTACAGAGCATAAAGTTTATCAGCCACATTATGAAGATATGGGAAAGAGTTTTTGAAGCCAGGCTAAGAGGAGAGGTGACAGTCAGTGAGCAGCAGTGCGGTTTCATGGCAAGAAAGAATACTACAGATGCAATGTTTGCTTTAAGAGTGTTGATGGAGAAGTATAGAGAAGGTCAGAAGGAGTTGCACAGTGTCTTTGTGGATCTAGAAAAAGCATATGATAGGGTGCCAAGAGAGGAAGTGTGGTACTGTATGAGGAAGTCAGGAGGGGCAGAGAAGTATGTGAGGGTGTGGACCATGGCGTTTGCAGACGACATTGTGATCTGTAGTGCGAGTAGGGAGCAGGTGGAAGAGAACCTGGAGAGGTGGAGGTATACTCTGGAGATAAGAGGAATGAAAGTCAGTAGAAGCAAGACAGAATACATGAGTGTGAGAATGAGAGGGAGGAAGGTGTAATGGTGAAGATGAACGGAGTAGAGGTAGTGAAAGTAGATGAGTTTAAAAACCTGGGGTTAACCATCCAAAGCAATGAAAAATGCCCAAGAGAGGTGAAGAAGAGAGTGCAGGCAGCATGGAGTGGGTGGAGATGAGTGTCGGGGTGATTTGTGACAGAAGGGTAGTAGCGAAAGTGAAACGGAAGATTTACAAGACGGTAGTGAGACCTGCTATGATGTATGGTTTGAAGACGGTGGCGCTGACAAAAAGACAGGAGATGTAGCTTTAGGTGGCAGAGATGAAGATGCTAAGATTTTCATTGGGTGTGACTAGGAGGGACAAGATTAGAAATGAGTATATCAGAGGGATAGTTCAGGTTGAGCGGTTTGTAGACAAAGTAAGGCTGAGATGGTTTGGACATGTGCAGAGGAGGGATAGTGGATATATTGGACAAAGGATGTTGAAGATGGAGCTGCCAGGCAGGAGGAAAAGAGGAAGACCTCAGAGAAGATTCATGGATGTAGTGAAGGAGGACATGAGTGAGATGGAGGCAGATGATCCGCTGTGGCGACCTCTAAAGGGAGCAGCCGGAAGAAGAAGAAGAAGAAGAAGAAGAAGAAGAAGAAGAAAAGCAAGGCTGAACTTGTATTACACAAAAACAACCCTTTATTGTCAACCAATTTTTATAGTCTTTTTGCAAAAATATTCTTCCTGTATTTTTCTCGGCTTTTCCCTCTGGACCATGTATTTTTGTATGTGTACCACAAGGGGTTCCTGTCCCACTGAGCCTAATGGAAAAATAACTTGATATTAACATGACCGTTACCACTTTCTATGTACTGGTCTCCTCCTCTCGTCTCTCCTGTCTTGCTGGTTTCTGCTGGTCCAATCCCACCTTTGTCTCTCTGTAACTAATATGACACATAAAAGGGTGCAGACAATAGGAATGGCAGTAAGACCAAATCAGGCTTCACTCGATACCAAAGCCTTTACTCATGAGCCTCAGGGTATGTGGGAGGAAGGAGGAAGAGGTGGAGGAGGCAATCGCAGCTTATTTATCTTTTTCATGTGGCTTTTTTTCTTTTTAAGAAGCTATCAGACTCCCTCTTCGGTAGTTGTGCAGTTGTTATTCTCCTCAGGAAGATCTTTTGTCCGTCAGGAGGAAGAGTTTAACACCAAGACCCTCAGGTTAATAATAGGCTTGACCTCACAGATAAACCTGTGTATATTTGCCTTGAAAACTATAAAAGGTGTTTGTGCTTGTCTTCCTTGCTGTCTCTTTAAGTTGATAGTTGGTGTAATAAGTTGTTTTATAGACAAAGCGAATTGTCTTTCAGTGTAGCAGTGCTGCGATAAGCTGCCAAACACTCTGAGGCTATTTGACTCTTAATTGTTCTGCTTGACTCTTGTCTTGGTACACATTAATATTATCATTATAGCTGAATATTGTTAAGTGTGTGCCCCTGTGGGCTAAAACAGATAGTGCTTTCTGTTAATCAAATAATAGGCTACAGTAATCCTTTTGCCCTAGATAACAGTTAAAAGATAGTGCTATGTTAAAGACACTCTCCAGCCATATTAAAAGGTAATAAGAAAACGTGGTAGTGGGGAAAGGTAAGGAGAGAAAGCTAAATTCTGCTGAACATTAAAAAGGTTGCATTTCCGGTGAGACACATAGACTGTGAAGAAAAACTGTAGAGCATCAAATTTCCTTTCAGTCCGGGCCGCCTGAGTTGAAAGATTATTTCATCTGTGACCATTTTTATTTGTAAAAATCATGCAGTGAGGAAAATAAGTATTGAACACATCAACATTTTTCTCATTAAACATATTTCTGATGGAGCCACTGACCTGAGATTTTCACTAGATATCAGTAACAACCCAAGTAATCCAAACATACAAAGAAATCAAGGCAACTGTGTTCACAAAACAAGTTATATTTAATAAAGTGGAATGACACAGGGAGTAAGTATTGAACACATGAAGAAAAAGAGGTGGAAAAATGCATCGAAAGCCAAGAAACCAGCTGAATCCATCAGAATTTACGAAGCCATCCATTTGCCCATCAGAGCAAATTAATTTCAGCTGGTTAAGTCCTTACTGATAGCCTTTAAAAAGGTCTGTGACTATCAGATTGTCACACCACAAAGAACTCGTGATGAGTAGAAGCAAAGAGCTCTCTCAAGTCCTTTGCAACTTTATTGTTGCAAAACATAATTATGGCATTGGTTACGATGCATTTCTAAACTGCTGAATGTTCCAGTGAGCACTGTTGGAGCCATCATTCGGAAATGGAAAGAACATTATTTTTACCATAAACCAGCCATGACCAGGAGTTCCTTGCAAGATTTCTGACAGAGGAGTCAAAAGAATTATCAGAAGAGTTATCCAAGAGCCAATGACCACTCATGGAGATCTCCAGAAAGACCTGGAGTTAGCAGGTACTGCTGTTTCAAAGAAAGCAATAGAAGAGTTCTTTTGCAAAAACAGACAAGCCCAGTTGTGCTCAAAATGAGAAAAAAACACCTTTTCATCTGCTAGTTTATAGGTGTTGTCATGAATTGTCCCATGGGGCAGAGAGGTGACACCCACGCACTGAACTGTGAGTTTGTGAGATTTACTGAAAATAACATAAAGTCCAAACAGTGCTCAACACAAAATTCCAAGCTGACAAACAACAGACTTATAAGATTTACCCACCAGAACAGAGGCTGGGTTCTGGTGGAGATGTGAGAAAATCAAGACTGCCGCAATAAGAAAGCAAAATCCATCCATCATCCATCCATCCATCTTCTACCGCTTTTCCAGAGGTCCGGGTCGCGGGGGCAGCAGTTCAAGCAGAGAAGCCCAGACTTCCCTCTCCCCAGCCACCTGCTCCAGCTCTTCAGAGGGGATACCAAGGCGTTCCCAGACCAGCTGGGAGACATAGTCTCTCCACCGAGTCCTGGGTTTGCCCCAGGGTCTCCTCCCAGTGGGACGTGCCTGAAACACCTCAAGTGGGAGGCGTCCAGGAGGCATCCTAATCTGATGCCCATACCACCACAACTGGCTCCTTTCAATGTGGAGGAGCAGCGGTTCTACTCTGAGCCTCTCCCGGATGACTGAGCTCCTCACCCTATCTCTGAGGGTGAGTCCAGCAATCCTACAGAGAAAGCTCATTTCAGCTGCTTGTATCCGCGATCTCGTTCTTTCGGTCATTACCCAAAGCTCGTGACCATAGGTGAGAGTAGGATCGTAGATTGACTGGTAAATTGACAGCTTTGCCTTAGAACTAAGCTCCCTCTTCACCACAACAGACCGGTACAACGTCCGCATCACTGCAGATGCTGCTCCAATCCGTCTGTCGATCTCTCGCTCCATTTTCCCCTCACTCGTGAACAAGACCCCAAGATACTTAAACTCCTCCACTTGGGGCAGGAGCCTGTCCCCAACCCGGAGAGGACAATCCACCTTTTTCCGGCTGAGGATCATGGACTCTGACTTGGAGGTGCTGATTCTCATCCCAGCCGCTTCACACTCAGTGGCAAACCGTCCCAGCAAGAGCTGTAGGTCATTGCTGGATGAAGCCAACAGGACAACATCATCTGCAAACAACAGAGATGAGATCCTGTGGTCACCAAGCATGACACCCTCCATTCCCTGGCTGCGCCTAGAAATCCTGTCCATAAAAATAATGAACAGGATCGGTGACAAAGGGCAGCCCTGGCGGAGTCCACCTCTCACTGGGAATGACTCCGACCAAGTGTTGGCAATACGAACCAAACTCTCACAACGGTCGTACAGAGACCGAATAGCTCATAACAACAAGCCCGATACCCCATACTCCCGAAGCACCCCCCCACAAAAATCCACAAGGGACGCGGTCAAATGCCTTCTCCAAGTCCACAAAACACATGTAAACTGGTTGGGCAAACTCCCACGAACCCTCAAGAATTCTCGAGAGGGTAAAGAGCTGGTCCGATGTGCCACGGCCAGGACGAAAACCACATTGCTCCTCCTGAATCCAAGGTTTGGCCAACGGCCGGACTCTCCTCTCCAGTACCTTGGCATAGACCTTCCCAGGAAGGCTGAGGAGTGTGATCCCTCTAAAGTTGGAGCACACCCTCCGGTCCCCTTTTTTGAAGAGAGGAACCACCACCCCGGTTTGCCATGCCAAAGGCACTGCCCCCGACCTCCACGCAATGTTGCAGAGGCGTGTCAACCATGACAACCCAACAACATCCAGGGCCTTGAGGTACTCAGGGCGAATCTCGTCCACCCCCGGTGCCCGGCAACCAAGGAGATTTTTAACCACCTTGGCGACCTCAGCCCCTGTGATAGGCGAGTCATCCCCCTTGTCCCCAAACCCTGCTTCCTCTGTGGAAGGCGTATCAGTTGGATTGAGGAGATCCTCAAAGTATTCCTTCCACCGCCCGACGATATCCCCAGTCGAAATCAACAGTGTCCCATCTGCACCATACACAGTGTGGACGGGGAGCTGCTTTCCCCTCCTGAGCCGCCGGACAGTTTGCCAGAATCTCTTTGAGGCTGACCGAAAGTCTTGTTCCATGGCCTCACTGAACTCCTCCCATACCCGGGTTTTTGCTTCAGCAAACACCCGAGCTGCACTCCGCTTGGCCTGCCGGTACACCTCAGCTGCTTTGGGAGTCCCACAAGCCAACCAAGCTTGATAGGACTCCTTCTTCAGCTTAATGGCCCCCCTCACCACTGGTGTCCACTACTTGGTTCGGGGGCTGCCACCACGAGATGCACCGACCACCTTGCGGCCGCAGCTCTGGGCCGCCGCTTCACCAACAGAGGTGGAGAACATGGCCCATTCAGACTCCATGTCTCCAGACTCCCTCGGAATGTGGTTGAAGTTCTTCCGGAGGTGGGAGTTGAAGACCTCCCGGACAGAGGCCTCAGCCAGACACTCCCAGCACACCCTCACTATACGTTTGGGTCTACCAGGTCTGAATGGCTTCCTCCCCTGCCATCGGATCCAACTCACCACCAGGTGGTGATCAGTTGACAGCTCTGCACCTCTCTTTACTCGGGTGTCCAAGACATACGGTTGTAGGTCTGATGATACAATAACAAAATCGATCATCGACCTGCGACCTAGGGTGTCCTGGTGCCAGGTGCACATATGGACACCCTTATGCTTGAACATGGTGTTCGTTATGGACAGACTGTGGTTAGCACAGAAGTCCAATAACTGAACACCACTCGGGTTCAGATTGGGCAGGCCGTTCCTCCCAATCACCCCCCTCCAGGTTTCACTGTCGTTGCCCACATGCGCATTGAAGTCCCCCAGTAGGACAATGGAGTCTCCAAGAGGAGCACCCTCCAGCACCCCAGTCACAGACTCCAAAAAGGGTGGGTACTCTGAAACATCATTTGGTGCATAGGCACAAATGATGGTCAGGACCCGTTTCCCAACCCGAAGGCGCAGGGAAGCAACCCTTTCGTCCACCGGGGAAAACTCCAATATAGAGGCAGCAAGGTGGGGCGATACAAGAATACCCACCCCTGCTCGTCGCCTCTCGCCTGGGGCAACTCCAGAAAAGGCCAAGCTCCAGCCCCTCTCCAGGAGACTGGTTCCGGAACCGGAGCTGTGTGTTGAGGTGAGGCCGACTATATCTAGCCGGTATCTCTCAACCTCGTACACCAGCTCAGGCTCCTTCCCCACCAGAGAGGTGACATACCACGTACCAAAAGCCAGTTTAGAAAGCTTGGGATCAGTCCGCCAAGGTCTCCGCCTTTGACCGCCACCTAATCCACATAGCACCGGACCCCCATGATCCCTCCTGCAGGTGGTGAGCCCACTGGAGGGCGGACCCATGTAACTCCTTCGGGCCGAGCCCGGCCGGGTCCCATGGGTGGAAACCCGGCCACCAGAAGCTAGCCTGGTAAGCAAAGCAAAATCACAGTCTTTAAATAGCTGAAAATCAAAATGACACAATTAATGGCAGGTGTGTATCACTTGAGTGGGCAGGTGACCTAATTACAGAATAGCTCACAGCTGAAACAACTAAGCAACAGAAACAACATACACAGCCCATGCAAGAAGGTCACAGGGTGGGAGTGTCTGGAAGAGGAGGTAAAGGCTCGTGTCACAAAAGAAACAAAATATAAATCCTAAACTACAGAGACTGATAAAACAACAATAATACTAAGGCCATTAAAACTAACAGAACAATAGACCACCAAGAGCACATCTTAAATCAACACACAGGAAAATAACACAACACTGGAAAAATACAGAAACTACTCAGATGAAAATTAAGAGCCTAAGCCCGGTGACACTCCGCACTCAGGCTCATGACAGGTGTTAGTATTTCCAAATCAGCTTCTAAGACATGGTCACTTGAAATATGAGTATCTCAGATATAATAAAGCAAAAAATCAAACATCAACTCATTGTTACTTTTTGGCAATTTATTAGTACCTTTTTTTGCAAAAACAGATAAGTCCACAAGCCATTCTTTTGCAAAAACAGACAAGTCCCGAAACCATGATATTTTGTCTGGAACATACTTGAATGTCTATAAGCATCAATGTAGTATGATTGACACACTGATTTAGGCATATCCACTCAGTAAAATGGTATAGTATAGCTATAATAAAGCTATAATTCAAGTTTCAAAGATTTTATTGTCAATACTACTATACGTACAGGACATACAGGATAATTGAAATGGCGTTTCTCTCTCTTCATTGGTGTGCACAGTATAAAAAGAAAAGGAATAAGGCTGGAAAAAAAGAAACTCCTTCCCGTATAGTGTACTATATAGTGAATGTGCAGCCAATGGAGCAGTGAGAGAAGAGCTTCACATCACAACATAAACTACCTTAAGGTATTTATATTTAATAATTCAGCAAAAATGATTTGATTTAATACATATTTACTACAAATTACATGCAGGTATTCATTTTTTTTTACCACCATTAGTCTGTTACATTTTACTGTCTCTGTGGTGATCCCGCACGCGGGTCTGCCCCATGCTTGAGGCACTTATTAGTTTCCTTTTTTTCTGTCTGTTTAATCTTGTTTGTTATGGGATTTACTTTGTGCTTTTAATTTGGCAGCACAACGGCAGCACTTCCTCCTGTCAGGCTGCTCGCGGGCTGTCACAGCTGCGGGCACTTAATCCCTTATTATTTGTCTCACCTGTTTGTGGTTTATTGGATGCTCTATTTAAGATCACTGCTGGGAATTAGTCCTTGCTGCAATCTCACACCCATTCAGGCTGGAGTCCCCACGTCCAGCTCCAGTCTCTTTCCAGTGTCAGGTTTCGCCCTCACTGTATAAAGTGTAAGTGACTCTTTGATTCTTTGTATTTGTTTAGTTACTTTGACCCATCAAGGTTGTGTGTTGCAGTTTATGGTTTTTGCCTCTCAAGGCACATTATTTTGTACTTTGTAAATAAAATAACAAAACTCAATATTGGCTTTTGGCGTCTCATCTTTGCCCTGCAAAGGGCAATCATAACAGTCTCACGTGATGACATCATTGACCATGCTGCGTACACAAGCCCAGTAGTGTCCGAAAGCGGTTAATTTTATTGTTATATTGAGTTTACTGTATAGTCCATTATATCTAAATTCACTATATAGTGAGTAGGGAGTGAGTGAGTGAACATTCCGAACACAGCCAGGGAAATCAGTCAGAGCGAGCAGACCGGGAAGGCAGCCAAGATGAGTCACGTGACCCAAATACCACCTGCTGATTTGCCCTGTGGAGTTAGCAGCTTTAAAAAAAAAAAAAAAAAAAAAAAAACGCTCCCGCCGTTTATCGGCTTTTGAAAAAAACAAAACAAAACATGAATTTGTAGTGTCTATAACATTGGACATATCGGTTTTTGAGACAAAACAATTTGAACTTCTATAAGTAGGTAATTTTAACAGTTGCTTGATGTAAAGAATGAAATTTTCATGGAAGTGGCGTTTATCGGTTTTTGCAAACAAACTCTTCAATAAGTAATGCACTCAACCGACATGGGCTCTATGCCCACTCACCTCGCAAGACTCCATTGCTGAAAAAAAAGAATGTTGAAGCTCATTTAAAGTTTGCTGCACAACATTTGGGCAAGCCAGTAAAATACTAGGAGAATATAGTCTGGTTTCATGAGACCAAAATTGAACTTTTTGGATGCCACAACACACAGCACGTTTGGGGGAGAAATGGCACTGCACATCCCATCATGGGGTGGGGGTGTTTTTCAGCACATGGTACAGTCAGACTTCATATAATTGAAGGAACGATGAACAGACAAATGCACAGAGACATCCTTGATAAGAATCTGTTACCATCTGCCAAGCTGCTGAAGATGAAACAAGGGTGGCCATTTCAGCAAGACAATGATATCAAACACACAGCCAAGGAAGCTCTCAACTGGTTGCAGAGAAGGAAAATAAAGCTAGAATGGCCCAGTCAGTCACCTGACCTGAATCCAATTGAAAATCTATAGAACGAACTGAAGATCAGAGTTCATAGAAGACACCCAGGGAACCTTCAAGATTTGAAGACAGTTTGTGTAGAAGAATGGGCTAAAATCACTCCTGAGCAATGCCTGCGTCTAGTGTATGGGTTCCTATCTGACCTGTCTGCCTGCCTCTATCTCGCTCCCCGTTGATTAAGCACCTTCTCCCAGCAGCTACAATCACCACCTGCAGCCAATCAGTGGGACAGTATAAGTAGGATTCTCTCACACTACTCGCATCTGATCACCAACCTGCCTGTATCCTGCCTGTATTCAAACCTGATTAATCTTGTGCCTTGTTTTGCCTTGAACTGACCCCTGCCTGTTTATAGACCCTGTGCCTGCTTGCTGAATTGGAAGTGTCTGCGGTTCTGATCTAGCCTGCAGAGCTCTGACCCCTGCCTGCTTTTGGACCCCATAAACTGCCTAATGGACTGCAATTGGATATTCTTGGATTGTGCGCTTAATCACCTCCCCAAGTCAGTCTACTTACATATATATCACGATTATCATCCTTCCCCTTTCCCCAGCACCTAGGCCTGGCCAGCCTTTTCCCCCTCGCCCACTGACCTGCACCAAAGTACTCCTTCCTTGGTCTTCACCATCATAAGAACCTGCTGCCATTCCCTGCTGGTTCACCAGGAGAATTCTGTAAGCATACAAACAATAGTAATCATTATTAAACAATATTAATGCCCCTACCCTATACTTACCATTGTCTCTGCTTTCTCCTCGGCAGAGTTGCCAGATCCTCATCATTATCAGTATATTGCAGTATTATTGTCAATAAAATAATTGTTTCACTTACCTTAACTGTTGTCTTCCATGTCTGCTCCTGAGTCTGAATATTACAACATGTCACATAGTTTCTCCATACAGGGGGCATCTGGAAGCTGTTATTACCAACAAAGGCTTTTCTGCTAAATTTTAAATGAATTTCTACTAAATATTAAATGAATTTCACCAAGCATGTTCAGTTCTTATTTCCTGTGTCATTCGACTTTATTAAAAGTGCAAGAGATAGCATTCTGACCTCCTGGCCAGTAGATGTCGTATTCATTGTTGACTCACTACAATCTTGGACCGGTTGCCAGGTAGAGAGATAAACAGCACTTCCTGGAGGCTAACATCAAAATACTGCAGACTAGTAATATCTCAGACCTTTGGTGATTATGAGCCAGACAGTGTGTCAAGTGAGGACTCTTGTGGTATAGAATTGTGAATTTAACATAATCTTCTCTGATGTGCGTCTCCCGTGAACATTTTTTTTAAATAACTATATCGTATAGTGTTATTGACAGTAATGCTAATGTAGCACAGCAGTGATGGAACCGGATCGCTCTCTAGTTTTGACAGCGTAATTATGACAACACTTTAGATCAGATTGTAAGGACTTTGACTGCTGATAGTTGTTGTGTGGTTTCTGCAAATATGCTGAATCTGTGGGGAGCGTGGAATAAAGAGACTGAATTGTGTTTTATTCCAGTTTATTCCAACATTCATTTCCCCAGCCTGCTCTCTCCAATAAGCAGGAAGACAAGAGACTGAGCCACATCAGAGTATCACATTTATACCTTTTCTCATACAGACTTCTCACACACAGGGGGGATCACATATCCCCATCAAAACCCTTTATTGACATTTCTCCCCCCTCCAGTCTTCCGTCTTCTACCTGCGTCCTGGAGGTCAGGAAGTCCTTCGTTCGCACCCCTGTCCTCTCTCGTTGTCCTCCGCAGGTGGTCCTGACTTACTGTCCTCTTCGTCGTGAGGTCAATCCACATATGTGCTGTCAGCATCTCTCTTATGTTTAACATACGTATGCACAAATACACCCCTTTTATGTCTAAACATATGTATGCACAAATACACAGCTACAACCCCCCCCCAAACGATGAAGAATGGACGATACATAAAAATTCTGCGAACATGTTACTCTTAACAGTACAACCAACATCAAACACTCAGTCTGTGCGCCGTCTGGGCTTCAACCGTCTCCCGAATCTGCTGTAAGCCGGCCCCGCCTTGCCTGCGGCGCCCTTCTGCCCATGCTCTGTTGACTGAGGAAGAGAGTGGTTATTTGACCTCTGCAGGGCCTCCGAGACGCTCCCCCTGGGGGATCTGCCGCGTCGAGACGCCCTCGCGACCGGTACAGACTCGTCCTTCATGACAAAAGCAGGTTTCAGTCTGTCAATACTAACTGTCTCCTTTCTGTCTCCCAAATCTAGCACAAAATGCTTATCCCCTGTCTCCAGCAATCTATATGGCCCGTCATATGGCGGTTTGAGTGTTGATCTTCGTGCCTCGTGCCTGACAAAAACGAACTCAGCATTTTTTAAAGCTTTGGGAACAAAAACATGCGGAAAAGCGTGATGCACAGGGCCCGGGAGCGCGTCCGCTCCCGTGCCGACTAGCGGCCCAAGAGCAGGGAGGGGGGGGCGGCTCCGGGTGCTCTGGTAAAAACTCGCCTGGCAGCCTGAGAGGTTGTGCGAACACTAACTCCGCTGGGGAGGCATCTAAGTCCTCCTTGGGCGCAGAACGCAAACCTAACAAAACCCATGGTAATTTGTTTACCCAATCTGCATCCGTGAGTGCCGTTCTGAGTGCTGCCTTCAAAGACCTATGAAAGCGCTCGCATAAACCATTAGCCTGAGGGTGATAAGCTGTAGTGCGGTGAATTTTGGCTCCCAAGCCGTTGGCCATCGCTGACCAAAGCTCAGAGACGAATTGAGGCCCTCTATCGGACATAATATCCGACGGAACGCCGAAACGCGCTACCCAAGCCATTAAAAAAACGCGAGCCACCTCCGCGGCCGTGGTCGTCGCCAGCGGGACCACTTTCGGCCAACGTGTGGTTTGGTCCACCATTGTCAAAAGATGTGTGAACCCCTGTGACGCTGGTAGGGGGCCCACGAGGTCAACATGCACGTGGTCAAACCTTCTGGCCGGAATGCGAAACAGTTCTAACGGGGCTCTTGTGTGCTTGTGGATTTTGGCCCGTTGACAGGACATGCAGGCCTTTGCCCACTCCTTCACGTGCTTGCGCAGGCTCGGCCAAACAAACTTTTCCGCTACCATTTTCACCGAAGCGCGCACCCCCAGGTGCGCCAGCGAGTGGACCAAGTCAAAAACGTGGCGGTGCCACGCGGCCGGAACCACCGGGCGGGAGCGCCCAGTCGACACATCGCAAATTAGGGGGGGCGTACCGGTTTGTAAACACTTGCTCTCCAGCCTTAACCCTGTTGGTCTAGACTGGAGCGCGCGCACGTCTGCATCCGCACCCTGCTCTGCTGCCATGGCTGCGTAATCTATACCTACGTGCACCGGGGCTGCACGCGCCCCCGCGCCGCCGCTCTGCTTCACGGTCGCGGCGGGCTGGTCTGCCTCTGCGCGTGCCGGTGCCGTGACCGCGCGCGAGAGGCAGTCTGCCACCACATTGAGTTTACCCGCTACGTGCCAAATGTCAATAAAGGGTTTTGACGGGGATATGTGATCCCCCCTCTGTGTGAGAAGTCTGTATGAGAAAAGGTATAAATGTGAAACTCTGATGTGGCTCAGTCGCTTGTTTTCCTGCTTATTGGAGAGAGCAGGCTGGGGAAATGAATGTTGGAATAAACTGGAATAAAACACAATTCAGACTCTTTATTCCACGCTCCCCACATTGGTAACCTATCGACGTAGAGAATGCCTGGAGAAGGTCTCCGCGTTCCAGACTCGCTGGAGTCTGCCCTGGCGAGCACCGTAGCCGTCAAGCTGCCGGAATTCTGGCAGGACAATCCACGGTCGTGGTTCCTACAAGCGGAGTCACAGTTCGCACTCGCAGGAGTAACGGTGGATGACACTAAGTTCCACCATGTCATCGCTAAGCTGGATAACCGCACGGCTCGGTGCGTGCAGAGCTTGGTGCAGCAGCCACCCGCCACCGACAGATACAGCAGGTTGAAAGCTACCCTCATCAAGTTTTTCACGCCCTCGGCCGAAGTGAGGGCTAGGAGGCTCCTGGCTTTGCTCGACCAGGCAGGACACAGGCCAAGCACCCTGATGGAGGATATGCTACAGCTGAGGGTGTCAGACAACGACGACTTCCTTTTCCAGTACATCTTCCTCACCAACCTCCCGGTGCACATGAGAGGGACGCTGGCCGGCGTACGTTGTCAGACCCAGGAAGATTGCCGGGAACTGGCCCAGGAGGCAGACAGGATCCCGGACGCCTGCACCGAGAAGACGACCGCAGCGGCGACCCAAAGCAGCGGGGAGCCGGAGGCAGCAGACCCAAGCTTACCAACAGCGGCAGCGGCGCGGTAGCGGCGCGGCAGCGGTGCGGCCTCGACGCGGTGGAGGTGATGGTTCAGTGGCAGAGGCGCGGCCCCGACGCAGCGGAAGAGAGGATCTCTGCTTTTATCATTGGAGGTTCGCCGAGAGGGCACGCAGGTGTGTGCTGCCTTGCAGCTTCAGGAGTTCGGGAAACGGCAAGACCGAGGGTCGTTAGCAGCTTCGACTCTCGGTGAAAGCAGCAAGCTGCTGTACATCACAGATGCGAGCTCCGGACGGGATTTCCTTATAGACACCGGAGCCCAAGTGAGTTTCATCACCCCGACATATGCTGACCAGTTGGCTGGACCCCGTGGTAGCGGAGCAACGGCGGCAAACGGCTCGAGCTTCAGCACCTACGGGAAAAAGACTTTGTCTTTATGTTTACATGGCCGCACATATGAATGGACTTTTGTCATAGCGGCGGTGAGTTTCAACATGTTAGGCGCTGATTTTCTGTGCTCACACGGTCTGTTAGTTGATCTTGCCAATAGGCGGCTGGTAAATGCACTCTCTTTTTACTCTCTCCCCTGATCAGCTCGAGTGTCCCCACCACCAGTACAGACCAACGTCGCCGCAGCAGGTGGTAAGTTCCACACACTCCTCACCCGGTTTCCAGTCTTTGCGAAAGCTCGGCGCTTAGATGCTGCCAAGCTCTCTATAGCGCGCGAGGAGTTCGCCAGCCTGGAGAGGCTGGGCATCATTCGCCATTCGAAAAGCCCATGGGCTTCGCTGCTGCATATGGTCCCGAAAGCTGATGGCTCCTGGAGACCGTGCGGCGATTACCGTAGGCTGAACAACGCCACGGCACACGATCGTTACCCCATCCCACACATCCAGGATTTTTCAATACACCTGGCAGGGGCGCGCATTTTTTCCAAAATCGACCTGGTTCGCGGCTACCATCAAGTTCCGGTCCGGCCGGAGGACATTCCTAAAACAGCAGTAATAACACCGTTTGGACTTTTTGAATTTCTACGCATGCCGTTTGGTCTTAAAGGGGCGGCGCAAACGTTCCAACGGATGATGGACGCTGTGCTACGCGATCTCCCTTTCATGTTTGTGTACCTCGATGACATATTGGTTGCCAGTACTTCAGAGGAAGAACACGAAAAGCACCTCACTGTGGTTTTGGGGAGGTTGGGAGAGCACGGCTTAATAATTAATCCAGCCAAGTGCCAGTTCGGCGTTGTGCAGATCGATTTTTTGGGCCACGGCGTCTCCCCAGAGGGGGCGGTCCCATTACCGGATAAAGTGCGCGCAGTGACAGATTTTCCCCGACCACAAACGGTCAAATCATTGCAGGAATTTTTGGGGATGGTGAATTTTTATAACCGTTTCCTGCCCCACGCAGCACAACTCCTGCAGCCGTTATATGCCGCGCTCAGGAAACAAAAACCAACCAGCGCTGTTGAATGGTCCCCAGAGTGGGAGCACGCGTTCACAGAGGTGAAAAAAAGCCTTGGCTGACGCTGCGCTCCTGGCTCACCCTGACCCAGCAGCACGCATCGCGCTACCGACAGACGCATCAGATGTGGCCATAGGGGCCATTATAGAGCAGCAGGTTGCCGGAGTTTGGCAGCCGCTGGCTTTTTTCAGCAAATCCTTAAGCGTGGCTGAGCGAAAATACAGCGCGTTCGACAGGAAGCTGTTGGCGCTGCATTTGGCTATTCGTCATTTCCAGTTCTGGCTGGAAGGATGGCGTTTCACCGCTTTCGTGGACCACAAGCCGCTCACATACGCCATGTCCAAAATTTCAAAACCGTGGTCAGGCAGGCAGCAGAGGCAGCTGGCTGCAATTTCGGAATTTACCACTGACATTCGGCACGTAGCGGGTAAACTCAACAAGTCCGAATGGTGTTATTACCGCTGTTTTAGGAATGTCCTCCGGCCGGACCGGAACTTGATGGTAGCTGCGAACCAGGTCTATTTTGGAAAAAATGCGCGCCCCCGCTAGGTGTACTGAAAAATCCTGGATGTGTGGAATGGGGTAACGATCGTGTGCTGTGGTGTTGTTCAGCCTGCGGTAATCGCCGCACGGTCTCCAGGAGCCATCAGCTTTCGGGACCATATGCAGCGGCGAAGCCCATGGGCTTTTCGAACGGCGAATGATGCCCAGCCTCTCTAGGCTGGCGAACTCTTCGCGCGCTATGGAGAGCTTGGCAGCATCTAAGCGCCGAACCTTCGCAAAGACGGGGGGGCCAGATGTAGTGATAAAATGCTCCACCCCGTGTTTTGCGACCGTCGCTGAAAAAGTGGGTTCCGTGAGTGCTGGAAACTGGGTGAGGAGTGTGTGGAACTTACCACCTGCTGCGGCGACGTTGGTCTGTTCTGGTAGCGGGGACACTCGAGCTGAACAGGGAAGAGAGTAAAAAGAGAGTGCATTTACCAGCCGCCTATTGGCAAGATCAACTAACAGACCATGTGAGCACAGAAAATCAGCGCCTAACATGTTGAAACTCACCGCCGCTATGACAAAAGTCCATTCATATGTAAGTGTAAAGACAAAGTTCTTTTCCCGTAAGTGTTGATGCTCGAGCCGTTTGCCGCAGTCGCTCCGCTACCACGGGGTCCAGCCAACCGGTCAGCATAAGTTGGGGTGATGAAACTCACTTGGGCTCCGGTGTCTATAAGGAAAATCTCGTCCGGAGCTCGCATCTGTGATGTAAAGCAGCTTGCTGCTTTCACCGAGAGTCGAAGCTGCTAACGACCCTCGGTCCTGCCGTTTCCCGAACTCCTGAAGCTGCAGGGCGGCACACACCTGCGTGCCCTCTCGGCGAACCTCCGATGATAAAAACAGCGGTCATCTCCACCTCTGCGTCGGGGCCGCTCCTCTGCCACTGAACCCTCACGATCACCGTGTCGAGGCCGCGCTGCTGCCGTTGCCGGTAGGGTTGGGTCTTCTGCCTCTGGCTCTCTGCTGCTTTGGGTCGCCGCTGTGGTCGTCTGCTCGCCGCAGGCATCCAGGATCCTGTCTGCCTCCTGGGCCAGCTCCCGGAAATCTTCCTGGGTCTGACAACGTACGCCGGCCAGCGTCCCTCTCATGTGCGCCGGGAGGTTGGTGAGGAAGATGTACTGGAAAAGGAAGTCGTCGTTGTCTGACCCCTCAGCTGTAGCATATCCTCCATCAGTGCGCTTGGCCTGTGTCCTCCCAGGTTGAGCAAAGCCAGGAGCCTCCTAGCCCTCACTTTGGATGAGGGCGTGAAAAACTTGATGAGGGTAGCTTTCAACCTGCCGTATAGCACGTGGTGTTGGCACAACCTCTCAGGCTGCCAGGCGAGTTTTTACCAGAGCACCCGGGGCCACCCCCTCCTCCCTGCTCTTGGGCCGCTAGTTGGCACGGGAGCGGACGCGCTCCCGGGCCCTGTGCATCACGCTTTTCCGCACGTTTTTGTTCCCAAAGCTTTAAAAAATGCTGAGTTCGTTTTTGTCAGGCACGAGGCACTAAACTCAACACTCAAACCGCCATATGACGGGCCATATAGAGTGCTGGATACAGGGGATAAGCATTTTGTGCTAGATTTGACTCCGCTTGTAGGAACCACGACCGTGGATTGTCCTGCCAGAATTCCGGCAACTTGACGGCTACGGTGCTCGCCAAGGCAGACTCCAGTGAGTCTGGAACGTGAAGATTCTCTCCAGGCATTCTCTACGTCGATGGGTCACCAATGTGGGGAGCGTGGAATAAAGAGACTGAATTGTGTTTAATTCAGATTTATTCAAGCATCCATCCCCAGCCTGCTCTCTCCAATAAGCAGGAAGAAAGAGGCTGAGCTACATCCAAGCTTCACATTTTATACCCTTTCCTATACAGGCTTGTCACACACAGGAGGGATCACATATCCCTGTCAAAACCCCTTATTGACATTTCTCCCCCCTCCAGCCTTCAGTCTTTCACCTGCCTCCTGAAGGTCAGGAAGTCCTTTGTTCGCACCCCCGTCCTCTTCGTTGTCCCCCCCAGGTGGTCCAGAGCCCAAGTGAGTTTCATCACCCCGACATATGCTGACCGGTTGGCTGGACCCCATGGTAGAGGAGCAACGGCGGCAAACGGCTCGAGCATCAGCACCTACGGGAAACAAAAGTCCATTCATATGTGCGGCCATGTAAGCATAAAGACAAAGTCTTTTTCCCGTAGGTGCTGATGCTCAAGCCGTTTGCCGCCGTTGCTCCTCTACCACGGGGTCCGTGTGTGACAAGCCTGTATAGGAAAGGGTATAAAATGTGAAGCTTGGATGTAGCTCAGCCTCTTTCTTCCTGCTTATTGGAGAGAGCAGGCTGGGGATGGATGCTTGAATAAATCTGAATTAAACACAATTCAGTCTCTTTATTCCACGCTCCCCACATTGGTGACCCATCGACGTAGAGAATGCTTGGAGAGAATCTCCGCGTTCCAGACTCGCTGGAGTCTGCCCTGGCGAGCGCCGTAGCCGTCAAGCTGCCGGAATTCTGGCAGGACAATCCACGGTTGTGGTTCCTACAAGCGGAGTCAAATCTAGCACAAAATGCTTATCCCCTGTCTCCAGCAATCTATATGGCCCATCATATGTTGGTTTGAGTGTTGATCTTAGTGCCTCGTGCCTGACAAAAACGAACTCAGCATTTTTTAAAGCTTTGGGAACAAAAACGCGCGGAAAAGCGTGATGCACAGGGCCCGGGAGCGCGTCCGCTCCCGTGCCGACTAGCGGCCCAAGAGCAGGGAGGGGGGGCGGCTCGGGTGCTCTGGTAAAAATTCGCCTGGCAGCCTGAGAGGTTGTGCGAACACCAGCTCCGCTGGGGAGGCATCTAAATCCTCCTTGGGAGCAGAACGCAACCCTAATAAAACCCATGGTAGTTTGTTTACTCAGTCTGCATCCGTGAGTGACGCTCTGAGTGCTGCCTTCAAAGACCTATGAAAGCGCTCGCATAAACCATTAGCCTGAGGGTGATAAGCAGTAGTGCGGTGAATTTTTGCTCCTAATACAAACAGAAATCAATTTAAAAAGAGGTATAAGCACCATTTGTTGAAAGGATATATGTTAGAAGGGTAGAATTTATATGTACGATTCATTATGTTCACTCTGGGACATTATGGGACACTATGGAATGGTGGGTGGGACAGCACTGTGTGTATCTGTGTCATTTGAGACTGGTTTTGATATATGGACTTCATTGTATGTTAGAATGGACAGGTGTTAATGTTGATCTGTAAAAAATACAGTAAATTGTTTACTTGGGGTCTTAAAGGTAGTAATTTGTATAAAATTCACATGGGTGTATCGATGGAAAAGAGGAGTTGGAATTAATAAGTGTTCACTTCTTCCTTCTCCCTTTCGAACAGTGTATACTGTAACTTTATTGCATTTGCTATTTGCTTGTTTTTTGTTATATTTTTTGTGTTTGAAATAAACTATCTATCTATCTATCTATCTATCTATCTATCTATCTATCTATCTATCTATCTATCTAATCCGTTGGCCATCGCTGACCAAAGCTCAGAGACGAATTGAGGCCCTCTATCGGACGTAATATCCGACGGAACGCCAAAACGCGCTACCCAAGCCGTTAAAAAAACGCGAGCCACCTCCGCGGCCGTGGTCGTCGCCAGTGGGACCACATCGCAAATTAGGGGGGGCGCACCGGTTTGTAAACACTTGCTCTCCAGCCTTAACCCTGTTGGTCCAGACTGGAGCGCGCGCACGTCTGCATCCGCACCCTGCTCTGCTGCCATGGCTGCGTAATCTATACCTATGTGCACCGGTGCTGCGCGCGCTCCCGCGCCGCTGCTCTGCTGCGCGGTCGCGGTGGGCTGGTCCGCCTCTGCGCGTGCCGGTGCCGTGACCGCGCACGAGAGGCAGTCTGCCACCACATTGAGTTTACCCGCTACGTGCCGAATGTCAGTTGTAAATTCCGAAATTGCAGCCAGCTGCCTCTGCTGCCTGCCTGACCACGGATCTGAAATTTTGGACATGGCGTATGTGAGCGGCTTGTGGTCCACGAAAGCGGTGAAACGCCGTCCTTTCAGCCAGAACTGGAAATGACGAATAGCCAAATGCAGCGCCAACAGCTCCCTGTCGAACGCGCTGTATTTTCGCTCGGCCACGCTTAAGGATTTGCTGAAAAAAGCCAGCGGCTTCCAAACTCTGGCAACCTGCTGCTCTATAATGGCCCCTATGGCCACATCTGATGCGTCTGTCGTTAGCGCGATGCGTGCCGCTGGGTCAGGGTGAGCCAGGAGCGCACCGTCAGCCAAGGCTTTTTTCAACTCTGTGAACGCGCACTCCCGCTCTGGGGACCATTCAACAGCATTGGTTGGTTTTTGTTTCCTGAGCGCGGCATATAACGGCTGCATGAGTTGTGCTGCGTGGGGGAGGAAACGGTTATAAAAATTCACCATCCCCAAAAATTCCTGCAATGATTTGACCGTTTGTGGTCGGGGAAAATAACTGTCTCCTTTCTGTCTCCCAAATCTAGCACAAAATGCTTATCCCCTGTCTCCAGCACTCTATATGGCCCGTCATATGGCGGTTTGAGTGTTGATCTTAGTGCCTCGTGCCTGACAAAAACGAACTCAGCATTTTTTAAAGCTTTGGGAACAAAAACGCGCGGAAAAGCGTGATGCACAGGGCCCGGGAGCGCGTCCGCCCCCGTGCCGACTAGTGGCCCAAGAGCAGGGAAGGGGGGACGGCTCTGGGTGCTCTGGTAAAAACTCGCCTGGCAGCCTGAGAGGTTGTGCAAACACCAGCTCCGCTGGGGAGGCATCTAAATCCTCCTTGGGAGCAGAACGCAACCCTAATAAAACCCATGGTAGTTTATTTACCCAATCTGCATCCGTGAGTGACGCTCTGAGTGCTGCCTTCAAAGACCTATGAAAGCGCTCGCATAAACCATTAGCCTGAGGGTGATAAGCAGTAGTGCTGTGAATTTTTGCTCCTAATCCGTTGGCCATCGCTGACCAAAGCTCAGAGACGAATTGAGGCCCTCTATCGGACGTAATATCCGACGGAACGCCAAAACGCGCTACCCAAGCTGTTAAAAAAAATGCGAGCCACCTCCACGGCCGTGGTCGTCGCCAGTGGGACCACTTCTGGCCAACGCGTGGTTCGGTCCACCATTGTCAAAAGATGTGTGAACCCCTGTGACGCCGGTAGGGGGCCCACGAGGTCGACATGCACGTGGTCGAACCTTCTGGCCGGAATGCGAAACGGTTCTAAAGGGGCTCTTGTGTGCTTGTGGATTTTGGCCCGTTGACAGGACATGCAGGCCTTTGCCCACTCCTTCACGTGCTTGCGCAGGCTCGGCCAAACAAACTTTTCCGCTACCATTTTCGTCGAAGCGCGCATCCCCGGGTGCGCCAGCGAGTGGACCAAGTCAAAAACGTGGCGGCGCCACGCGGCCGGAAACACCGGGCGTGGGCGCCCAGTCGACACATCACAAATTAGGGGGGGCGTACTGGTTTGTAAACACTTGCTCTCCAGCCTTAACCCTGTTGGTCCAGACTGGAGCGCGCGCACGTCTGCATCCGCACCCTGCTCTGCTGCCATGGCTGCGTAATCTATACCTACGTGCACTGGGGCTGCGCGCGCTCCCGCGCCGCCGCTCTGCTGCGCGGTTGTGGCGGGCTGGTCCGCCTCTGCGCGTGCCGGTGCCGTGACCGCGCACGAGAGGCAGTCTGCCACCACATTGGTGACCTATCGACGTAGAGAATGCCTGGAGAAGGTCTCCGCGTTCCAGACTCGCTGGAGTCTGCCCTGGCGAGCGCCGTAGCCGTCAAGCTGCCGGAATTCTGGCAGGACAATCCACGGTCGTGGTTCCTACAAGCGGAGTCACAGTTCGTGCTCACAGGGGTAATGGTGGATGACACTAAGTTCCACCATGTCATCGCTAAGCTGGATAACCGCACGGCTCCGTGCGTGCAGAGCTTGGTAGAGCAGCCACCCGCCACCGACAGATACGGCAGGTTCAAAGCTACCCTCATCAAGTTTTTCACGCCCTCGGCCGAAGTGAGGGCTAGGAGGCTCCTGGCTTTGCTCAACCAGGGAGGACACAGGCCAAGCGCCCTGATGGAGGATATGCTACAGCTGAGGGGGTCAGACAACGACGACTTCCTTTTCCAGTACATCTTCCTCACCAACCTCCCGGCGCACATGAGAGGGACGCTGGCCGGCGTACGTTGTCAGACCCAGGAAGATTTCCGGGAGCTGGCCCAGGAGGCAGACAGGATCCTGGATGCCTGCGGCGAGCAGACGACCACAGCGGCAACCCAAAGCAGCGGGGAGCCGGAGGCAGCAGACCCAAGCTTACCAACAACGGCAGCAGCACGGCCTCGACGCGGTGGAGGTGATGGTTCAGTGGCAGAGGCGCGGCCCCAACGCAGTGGAGGAGAGGATCTCTGCTTTTATCATCGGAGGTTCGCCGAGAGGGCACGCAGGTGTGTGCTGCCCTGCAGCTTCAGGAGTTCGGGAAACGGCAAGACCGAGGGTCGTTAGCAGCTTCGACTCTCGGTGAAAGCAGCAAGCTGCTGTACATCACAGATGCGAGCTCCGGACGGGATTTCCTTATAGACACCGGAGACCAAGTGAGTTTCATCACCCCGACATATGCTGACCGGTTGGCTGGACCCCGTGGTAGCGGAGCAACGGTGGCAAACGGCTCGAGCATCAGCACCTACGGGAAAAAGACTTTGTCTTTATGCTTACATGGCCGCACATATGAATGGACTTTTGTCATAGCGGCGGTGAGTTTCAACATGTTAGGCGCTGATTTTCTGTGCTCACACGGTCTGTTAGTTGATCTTGCCAATAGGAGGCTGGTAAATGCACTCTCTTTTTACTCTCTTCCCTGTTCAGCTCGAGTGTCCCCACCACCAGTACAGACCAACGTCGCCGCAGCAGGTGGTAAGTTCCACACACTCCTCACCCAGTTTCCAGCACTCATGGTTCCCACTTTTTCAGCGACGGTCGCAAAACACGGGGTGGAGCATTTTATCAGTACATCTGGCCCCCCCATCTTTGCGAAGGTTCGGCGCTTAGATGCTGCCAAGCTCTCCATAGCGCGCGAAGAGTTCGCCAGCCTAGAGAGGGTGGGCATCATTCGCCGTTCGAAAAGCCCATGGGCTTCGCCGCTGCATATGGTCCCGAAAGCTGATGGCTCCTGGAGACCGTGTGGCGATTACCGCAGGCTGAACAACGCCACAGCACACGATCGTTACCCCATTCCACACATCCACGATTTTTCAGTACACCTAGCAGGGGCGCGCATTTTTTCCAAAATAGACCTGGTTCGCGGCTACCATCAAGTTCCAGTCCGGCCGGAGGACATTCCTAAAACAGCGGTAATAACACCGTTCGGACTTTTTGAGTTTACCCGCTATGTGCCGAATGTCAGTGGTAAATTCCGAAATTGCAGCCAGCTGCCTCTGCCGCCTGCCTGACCACGGATCTGAAATTTTGGACATGGCGTATGTGAGCGGCTTGTGGTCCACGAAAGCGGTGAAACGCCATCCTTCCAACCAGAACTGGAAATGACGAATAGCCAAATGCAGCGCCAACAGCTCCCTGTCGAAGGCGCTGTATTTTCGCTCGGCCACGCTTAAGGATTTGCTGAAAAAAGCCAGCGGCTGCCAAACTCCAGCAGTCTGCTGCTCTATAATGGTCCCTATGGCCACATCTGATGCGTCTGTCGTTAGCGCGATGCGTGCCGCTGGGTCAGGGTGAGCCAGGAGCGCAGCGTCAGCCAAGGCTTTTTTCACCTCTGTGAACGCGCACTCCCACTCTGGGGACCATTCAACAGCATTGATTGGTTTTTGTTTCCTGAGCGCGGCATATAACGGCTGCATGAGTTGTGCTGCGTGGGGCAGGAAACGGTTATAAAAATTCACCATCCCCAAAAATTCCTGCAATGATTCTGTCACTGCGCGCACTTTATCCGGTAACGGGACCGCCCCCTCTGGGGAGACGCGGTGGCCCAAAAAATCGATCTGCGCGACGCCAAACTGGCACTTGGCTGGATCAATTATTAAGCCGTGCTCTCCCAACCTCCCAAAAACCACAGTGAGGTGCTTTTCGTGTTCTTCCTCTGAAGTACTGGCGACCAATATGTCATCGAGGTATACAAACACGAAAGGGAGATCGCGTAACATGGCGTCCATCATCCGTTGGAACGTTTGCGCTGCCCCTTTAAGACCAAACGGCATGAGTAGAAATTCAAAAAGTCCAAACGGGGTTATTACCGCTGTTTTAGGAATGTCCTCCGGCCGGACTGGAACTTGATGGTAGCCGCGAACCAGGTCTATTTTGGAAAAAATGCGTGCCCCCGCCAGGTGTATTGAAACATCCTGGATGTGTGGGATGGGGTAACGATCGTGTGCCGTGGCATTGTTCAGCCGGCGGTAATCACCGCACGGTCTCCAGGAGTCATCAGCTTTCGGGACCATATGCAGCGGCGAAGCCCATGGGCTTTTCGAACGGCGAATGATGCCCAGCCTCTCCAGGCTGGCGAACTCCTCGCGCGCTATAGAGAGCTTGGCAGCATCTAAGCGCCGAGCTTTCGCAAAGACGGGGGGGCCAGATGTAGTTATAAAGTGCTCCACCCCGTGTTTTGCGACCGTTGCTGAGAAAGTGGGTACCGGGAGTGCTGGAAACCGGGTGAGGAGTGTGTGGAACTTACCACCTGCTGCAGCGACGTTGGTCTGTACTGGTGGCGGGGACACTCGAGCTGAACAGGGAAGAGAGTAAAAAGAGAGTGCATTTACCAGCCGCCTATTGGCAAGATCAACTAACAGACCATGTGAGCACAGAAAATCAGCGCCTAACATGTTGAAACTCATCGCCGCTATGACAAAAGTCCATTCATATGTGCGGCCATGTAAGCATAAAGACAAAGTCTTTTTCCCCGTAGGTGCTGATGCTTGAGCCGTTTGCCGCCGTTGCTCCGCTACCACGGGGTCCAGCCAACCGGTCAGCATATGTCGGGGTGATGAAACACACTTGGGCTCCGGTGTCTATAAGGAAATCCCGTCTGGAGCTCGCATCTGTGATGTAGAGCAGCTTGCTGCTTTCACCGAGAGTCGAAGCTGCTAACGACCCTCGGTCTTGCCGTTTCCCGAACTCCTGAAGCTGCAGGGCGGCACACACCTGCGTGCCCTCTCGGCGAACCTCCGATGATAAAAGCAGAGATCCTCTCCTCCGCTGCGTCGGGGCCGCGCCTCTGCCACTGAACCATCACCTCCACCGCGTCGAGGCCGCACCGCTGCCGTTGTAGGTAAGCTTGGGTCTGCTGCCTCTGGCTCCCCGCTGCTTTGGGTTGCCGCTGCGGTCATCTGCTCGCTGCAGGCGTCCAGGATCCTGTCTGCCTCCTGGGCCAGCTCCCGGAAATCTTCCTGGGTCTGACAACATACGCTGGCCAGCGTCCCTCTCGTGTGCGCCGGGAGGTTGGTGAGGAAGATGTACTGGAAAAGGAAGTCGTTGTTGTCTGACCCCCTCAGCTGTAGCATATCCTCCATCAGGGCGCTTGGCCTGTGTCCTCCCTGGTCAAGCAAAGCCAGGAGCCTCCTAGCCCTCACTTCGGTTGAAGGCGTGAAAAACTTAATGAGGGTAGCTTTGAACCTGCCGTATCTGTCGGTGGCGGGTGGCTGCTGCACCAAGCTCTGCACACACCGAGCCGTGCGGTTATCCAGCTTAGTGATGACATGGTGGAACTTAGTGTCATCCACCGTTACCCCTGCGAGCGCGAACTGTGACTCCGCTTGTAGGAACCACGACCGTGGATTGTCCTGCCAGAATTCCGGCAGCTTGACGGCTACGGCGCTCGCCAGGGCAGACTCCAGCGAGTCTGGAACGCGGAGACCTTCTCCAGGCATTCTCTACGTCGATAGGTCACCAATGTGGGGAGCGTGGAATAAAGAGACTGAATTGTGTTTTATTCCAGTTTATTCCAACATTCATTTCCCCAGCCTGCTCTCTCCAATAAGCAGGAAAACAAGAGGCTGAGCCACATCAGAGTTTCACATTTATACCTTTTCTCATACAGACTTCTCACACACAGAGAGGATCACATATCCCCGTCAAAACCCTTTATTGACATTTCTCCCCCCTCCAGTCTTCCATCTTCTACCTGCGTCCTGGAGGTCAGGAAGTCCTTCGTTCGCACCCCTGTCCTCTCTCGTTGTCCTCCGCAGGTGGTCCGGGCTTACTGTCCTCTTCGTCGTGAGGTCAATCCACATATGTGCTGTCAGCATCTCTCTTATGTTTAACATACGTATGCACAAATACACCCCTTTTATTTCTAAACATATGTATGCACAAATACACAGCTACAAATCACACTTTTATGGTCTGTTTATGTTCATCAATTTTAGCTATGCATACTTTAAAAAAAACAAAAAAAACAAACAGTTGTTGCTATTAAGCTCCAGCAGTCATTTATATCAGTTCCAGTTCATTTTAGGTTGAAAACGTGTTTTGTTTTTATTGTTTTAAAATATATAAATAAATGTCAAACGTTGGATGCCTGAATTCATTTGTGCCCTTTCAGTTACCTCTAGAAGATGAAATCTATCATTTATTCAGTGTGACAGATTCACAAAGTAATGGTTTACCTCCCCTCTATGCAAAACTAAAGTATTTTCAGCCTTTGTATAACGTAGTGATGAACAATAACCTAAAATACACTTTATGTATTATATATATACAGTATATATATATATATATATATATATATATATATATATATATATATATATATATATATACACATAACATTTGTAATCAGTAATCCTTAGTGAAGTTGGAAATGATTTATGGTAGAATAATAATCTTTTTTCAAATAATATTTTGTTAAAACAGAACTGCATCTCCAAAAATTAGCACATCACCATTCAGATCTATATCAAATAGCTCAGACAAATTCATCCAAATTTCAAACAAACAAACAAACAAAAAAATCTTAAAATAGCTAAATATATATGGGATTATTGTAAAATATGAGAGTTTTAAATTAAATCACCCTTATTGTCATTCAGCCGTACAACCAATCATGTACAGCAGAACGAGATTGTGCTTTACCTATCTACGGTGTAAATCACACACACCCCAAGTGCAGAATCAGAGGGCTGCTGCCATGCAAGGCGCCGCCACAGAGTTCCCTCCTCCATTCCATTTATTGCTGAGCACCAAGCTGGATGGCAGGAAGTTCCACTTTTATATGGTCTTCGGCATGACCCGGCCGGGATTTGAACCCCTGCCTCCCGGGTGTGGGGCAGATACTCTACCAACTGAGCCACCACTCTGGTGGCTTTTTTTTTACTTTTTAGATTTGAGTTATTTCTAAAAAAAATAATTTCACCACAATATTCAGCTTTTGGAGGTGGATGAGTAGAATGTAAAAGAAAATCAACCTCAAATCAAGTGAGTCAACATATAACAGGAATTTATTTGGGGGGAAATATTTATTAAAAAATAAACAGTCTAGATGCAGGGTCCATGGGACAGATCTGGGAGAGCAATTGAAAAATTTATTAAATCAGGATTAGGACACTGGAAAACTTTTATTGCCCCCATAGTCAGTGTTGACTTTTTTTTTTTTTTTTTTACTATGGTCAGGTACAAACTGTGGATGTAAAAAAGGACAGTCTCTAAGAAAGTGTCATCACAGACTAACAGCATTAAAACATGACAGTATGTGAACTACTAGACAGTTTTGGGACTACAGCATTGCTGCGATGAGTTTGCTTGGTCTACATCCGGGCTATTCAATTACAAAGTCAGTTGGGCCACAGTTTGAAATCAAGACCTGTAATGGGCCACACATGTTCAGGAATCTTTTAAATGAGAAATTTCAAACCAACACAGATCAGTATGATGAAAAATATGCAGTTTTTATTCACTGTCTTGGTTTTAAATGTGTGCTTGGCACATGACAAGGACATTAAGTGTGCATAAAAACACAATAACAGTGCTGGGGTTGAGCAGAACTTCAGGTTCAGGTTACTTGAAGTAGTAGAAATATTTTTTCTCTTGAACAACAATTAAATAAATAGAATGAAAAAAATAAAATTCTGTAAATAACCATTTTGGTCACATCTTAGGCATATCTCAAAGTACATAAAAACTCAATGTACACTGTTAGTAGCATTAACATTTGTTTCCCTTTTGAAATAAAATATACTACATCCTGGTCAGCACATCACAAAGTGCATTTAAGCTGAATAAAAAATGAACTGTCAAACACTTAAGTGCACAAACCCCCAAGAAAAAATCGACTGCATTAACAAACATTGCACATCCACTATTGTAGTTTGCTTTGTTTTAAATCACCATATGTGTGAGTAGGAACCTTTTTTTATAACTACACATTCCATTACACACACATATCAGTCAACCAAAAATTTTTAGTAGAGTTAAGGATGCAAAAACCACACACTTAAAAAACTTGAGTAATGACTTCAGTCTTGAAGGTTTGAGGTTTTTCTCCAAAATGTATACATTTTCTTATAGTTTTCTACTTTTCTCTGTAAATTTATCTAAATTTGAAACCATTTTCCTCAAATTTGTAATTTCCCCTTGTAAAATTGACTTTTCTTGTACATTTCAGACTTTATTATGAATTTATGGATTATTTTATGACTAATTTTTGTCTTTTTTTTTTTTGTAAAACTACTGTTTTTGGGTTTTTTTAATAAATTTGAAACAGATTGTGGTAAAATTTTGACTTTTTTTCCTCATACAATTTACACTTTTGACCATAATTTTGCAGAGCCAGAAAAGAACAATAATTTAACTCTGATTTCAAAGAATAAAATATTTATAAAATTATATTTAATGAAATAAATTAACTTAAATTACCAAAGATTCAGTTATTTCTGTTAAAATATTTCTATATATTTATAGGGTTTTTTTTAGAACTCTCCTCACCACCCAGACAACAGGAAAAACCTCACTTATTTTGAAAACCAAATCTTGGCAGTTTAGTTTGTCTGAAGGCTGCTGACAGATTAAAGTCATTGACTTTGTCAATTCCGGTCATCTTAACTTGCCAGGTACATAATAATGAACATAAATTATTGTAATGGCTGGTGAAGTAAATCCTCAGCGTTTCAGTCACCCTTGCTTCTTTCCTTGCATATGAATCTTAACCACACCTGTTTGTTCAGTGACTCTTGTTCCAGCTACCAGAGGGTTAAACCCACCATAAGTGCCTCCATTGCTTACATGCCTCTTCTGCTTTTTTCCATGTTTAAAGTACTTTAATAAGCTCATGCTTCTTTCAGACAGTGACACTAGAGAGACACTCTGCCTGGCCTGCTGACTGGAACTGTCACACAGGCGGGGCGCTTCTGAACTCCACGTGGATGACTGTCATGCGCGTTGTTTGTGTGCACAAACAACGGTGCACACAAACAACCTCCGTCGGTCTATGATGACCATGGAAGAGAATCCTAAACGTCTACTCTGCTGGAACAGCACCGCCTGTGGCTGAACAGGCCGATGCGCGAATGGCAGTCCCTGTCACACAGGTCGCACTTATGGGTGGTCTCCGTGCTGCTGGGTCTGTGGCGGTTCTTCCTGCGGGTCCTTTTTTCATCTGCAGCAGCAGTCAGTCTCTCTTCACCCGCCTTGAGCTGTCTGGTCAGGGTGCCTCTCCATTTGGAGCGGTCCGTTGCAAGGTCCTCCCAGCGCTCTGTGTTGATCTCCAGGGCCTTCATGTCTCTCTTGCAGACGTCTCTAAAACGCAGCTGTGGGCGGCCAACGTCTCTCTTGCCAGTTGCCAGTTCTCCATAGAGGACGTCTTTGGGGATTCTGCCATCCTCCATACGGTGAACGTGGCCTAGCCAGCGGAGCCTGCGCTGTCTGAGTAGAGTGAACATGGAGGGAAGGCCGGCGCGGGACAGAACTTCTGTGTTGGGCACTTTGTCCTGCCAGGATATGTCCAGGATGTGGCGAATGCAGCGCAAGTGGAAGGAGTTCAGTCTCTTTTCCTGCCGGGCGTATGTTGTCCACGTCTCACTCCCATAGAGCAGTGTGCTGATGACGCAGGCGTTGTACACTGCCATCTTCGTCTTGACAGAGAGTTTGGGATTCTCCCACACTCGTGTGGTGAGGCGAGCGAGTGTGAAGGCTGATTTTCCAATCCTCTTGTTGATCTCTGTATCAAGGGAGAGGTTGTTGCTGATCGTGGACCCCAGGCACGTGAACTGATTCACGACCTCCAGCTCGTAGTCGTCAATGGTGATGGTTGGTGGTGCTTCCGTGCCTTGCGCCAAGACGTTAGTCTTCTTCAGGCTGATGGTAAGCCCGACAATATACTGTAGGTGAAGGAAACAGCAGGTACAGAAATTGAATTACTTTTTATGTGTGTGTTGTGGGAGGATGGAGGAGACCCTGGGGCAGACCCAGGACATGTTAGAGAGACTATGTCTCCCAGCTGGTCTGAGAACGTCTTGGTGTCCTCTCTGAAGAGCTGGAGGAGATGACTGGGGAGAGGGAAGTCTGGGCTTTTCTGATTAGACTGCTGCCTCCACAACCTGGACCCCCAGAAAAACCGTAGAAGATGGATGGATGGCTGTGTTGTGTATTCATTCCTGCTGCAGGACTGGACCTGATTAAAGAAGAGGAACAATATTTTTTCTAATTCCATATTCTTGGAACACCAAGTGCACAGGCAGGTTGTGATTTTAATAAAAATTAAAAGTCCAAGACATTTTAGCTGCCAAATTTTGACTGTTGTCTTGAGAAGTTACTCAAAAAAGAAACAAATATCTGTTGCATCTACCTTTGGCAACATAATCCATAAATATGATTGGTTTGACCAGGTTACTCACTATATATATATATATATATATATATATATATATATATATAAACTACACTCCTTAACATTTCAAAAACTGTAAAAAAAACCCAAAACAAAAAAAAAAAAAAAACAAAACTAAACAAACATTTAAAAATTCAAAATAAAGGATTTGGCTTTATACATTACTGTGTGTAAAATGTTTTGATAAAACTAAACTTACATTGGTGTACTGCCAACTGTCTTCCTCACTGGACCATCCCTCTGGTGGTTGTTGTCCTGAGCTGCTAATGGAGTCCAGGCCTCATACACAGGTGGGGTGGAGGAGAAGCTTCTGCTGACATTATCAGAATGTGGTTTTTAAATGTTGATCTATGAGAACACAGTCATATTAATAGTCATTTTTGTAATGTTTTATATGTAAAACTTTGCATCATACTCACCTAAAGGTCAGATATTGATGTTCTGTCCTTAAGTCCCACTGGTCCATCACATAAGTGAGGGCTTCAGAAGCTGCTGACCCTCTCTCCAGTCACGGTTTGGTGGAGCTCTTCTCTGCTGTATCATGATGACATTGTCCAAACACCCATCTGTGCTTATTTACCTTATGATGGAGGAAGTCCTTACAGAGGGTGAAAAAATGTTATGGTTTATTACTCGGAGAGCCAAAAATCTGACATAAATTTCTACATACATAATTACAGCTACTTCAAGTACTCAAGAAATCCTGTGGCTAATGCTGTACAGTAACATTAGTTAGTAAGAAAATAAATTAAGACCTGTTTATTCTACTATTAGAACTTAAACTATTTTTAACCTCAATTTTCACCATAGTGATTGATAAAGTTTTACATTATTATCTTAATCTGTAACAACAACAAACAACTAACCTTTTTTCACTGTACACCAAATTATTAGACTGAGCAGCTGCACATCAAAACTGATAAAAAAAACGATGTAAAATATGACTGTGGCACAATTATTATGTGCTGCTAGATTCATAGATTCAAATGTTGATCATATCATGAACCTGTCATACGTGACAGCTTGGTAAGGAACAATTTGTGAGGTCTATTCCAAGCCATATATTGGCTGATGTTATCATACACTCATAATTATAATATGAACATGTCAGAAATAAAATTTAGTTGATTACATAGAGTTTAGACTGCTGCCCCCCGAGACCCTAACCACCAGATTAACAGCAGAAGATGAATGGAGCTAGTTAGCATCATAGCTAGCACTGGTTACCTTACCTATCAGAAGAAAGGTGATCACCTCTGTGTGACTTTTCAGCCATTTGAGACTCTTCAGCAGACATTAGCCATCAAAAGCAGAACCGATTTTTATCCTGCTCCTTTGTTTGTCATGTCATACTTGAGAACGATTGGGATTAAATTAAACTTGTTCTGTGAACACAGTTACCTTGATTTCTTTGTATGTTTGGATTACTTGGGTTGTTACTGATATCTAGTGAAAATCTCAGATCAGTGGCACCATCAGAAATATGTTTAATGAGAAAAATGTTGACATGTTCACTACTTATTTTCCCCGCTGTATATCCCCCTAACCCTGGGGAAAAAAAAAACAAAAAAACAGAGCCAGCATTAAAGGAAACTTGTTTGGGATTTGGGTGCAAGTGGCTATCAAATTGGCTTGCAGTTATGCAGCAACAGTGAGCAGGTCAAACAATCTAAAATAGAATGTCCACTGATTTGTCTGCTGGATGTGTAGCACATCGTTTGAGGTGTGGGGTATTGAGATCAACAGATTTCTATATGGATCACCATAACAAATACTATTGTTATAGTGGTGAAGACATATACAGTACGTAGCATGTCTTTGCAAAAAGTACAGAGGCTGGTCTAATTATTCAGAGGAGAGTTTTGAGTAATCTAATCCAAAGCACTCCTGATGATGGCTTGTTTAAGATTAAGAAGGTGTGTGTGAGCAAAATTGCATACAATAGTAATGCTGCGTGGCATTAAACCAGGCATTAAGGAAGAGGAGGATGCAACTGAACAAATGGGCTGAATTAAAATAATTTTGACATGATTTACGACCCAAGAGACAAGACGCTGACACGAGTGATTACAGACAATTATCTTTTATTGTTAAAGTGTGGGTGTAGTGCGTGAGTGGATGTATGTGTGCTCGTCTGGTCACTGGAGCTGAGCCTGTCTTGTGGTGACCTGGCAACCCTGGAACACACAAGCACAAAGGTTACTGCTGTACAATAACAATAACGGTGTATATGCTGCAGGTGCTTACTGGCAGGTCCCACAGTGTAAGTCCGGCTGGCTCCTGGTGTCCGTGTGATGTAGTGCTCGAGGTGCCCAGCGTTGCGGGGGTGTGGAGGAACTCCGAGGAGGAGGAGGCTGTGCCTCGTCAGCTGAGGAGGATTGTCCGCCGCCTGGGAGGTCCACCTATGCACAGGGGAAAGAACTTGCAGACGATGAGTGCTGGGTTTGCTTACGTGGCCAGGCTTGACTTGACGTTTGCTTCTTGACTTGTGGTCGAGATCTCGGCGCATTGCTTGGCAAGGAAGACAGATGACTCCGTGCTGAGGAGTCCATGCATCGGGCTTTTAAAGCCCGCTGATTGCCACCTGCTGGAGTGAGCGCAGCTGATAATGATGATGCTGATGACGGCCTAGCGGCCATCACGACAAATTTAGGTTTAATATTGCACATCCCATTGTGCTCCACACACTTTTTTCTCTGTGCAGTAAAAAACTGTCTAGTTTTTCTTCAAATGATTTGGGATAGGCTATATTATGTGGATAGTTTGTATTTAACTGTCCTCAGATTTATACATTTAACAGAAAAACAACAGATGATTGTGTATGTGTTTTTCCATCCATCCATCCATCTTCTACCGCTTTTCCGGAGGTCCGGGTCGCGGAGGCAGCAGTTCAAGCAGAGAAGCCCAGACTTCCCTCTCCCCAGCCACCTGCTCCAGCTCTTCAGAGGGGATACCAAGGCGTTCCCAGACTAGCTGGGAGACATAGTCTCTCCACCGAGTCCTGGGTCTGCCCCGGGGTCTCCTCCCAGTGGGACGTGCCTGAAACACCTCAAGTGGGAGGCGTCCAGGAGGCATCCTAATCAGATGCCCATACCACCTCAACTGACTCCTTTCAATGTATGTGTTTTTAATTAATTAATTTTTTTTGAAAGGGACAATGCATATTAATGAATATCATTGTAGATGTAAACATGCCAGACTTAGAAAACCTGCTGAATTACATCCGCAGTCCCTTTGCGGGTCACAAAAATGCACATTATTGGACAATCTAAAAACAAACACTCAGGTATCCATTACACAAAGTGCAGTGCACGCACACACACGTATATACAGTATGTACTGCACAACAACAACATTGTGCAATAGTGCAAAAGGGATGCATATGTGTGTGACAGATGGCCACACATATACCATATATGTGTCTGCCTGCCGCAAAGCATCCCCTAACCATGATTACCGTGTTAATTATTTAAAAGCCAGTTTTTAAGATGAGTTTTCAAAGAGTTTAATGTAGAAAGTTCTCTGATTTCAGGTGGTATGTTGTTCCATATCTTGGTGTCCCTCACTGATAGCGCAGATTGAGCAAAAGTAGTGCGTCTGTGGCATCTGTGGGGGACTTCAGTCTCCTCTGGTAGTGGCTGTACCAGTAACAGTCTTTAGTTTGATATATTCTGTCAGGGGTGGTGGTCCATAGCCATTTAATATGTATCGAACAAGTGAATTTGAATGTTTTATGGTTTTCAAAAGCCAATAATCAATCAATCAATCAATCAATCAATCAATCAATCAAAGACTTTATTCCAGACTCAAGGTCCATCAAAAAAAAAAAAAAAAAAAGTAGAAAAGTAAAAAACAAGACAGTTGAAACAATCAAAAAGTTACAAAAAACACTAAGATTCAACTGCTAAGAGAAGTACAAAGACAGTACAGACTTTAAAAAGACTTAAAAAGACTACTGTACCAGTGCCTTCTAAACTGTGACTGACAGCGAATAGAACTGAGCTTAATGCTAGACATGACTTGAATGATTTCATTTCTAGATACATCAAGCCGACAGATGAATTTATACATAAGATTCCTAATTACTGCATGCAGAGTATTTACACGTGATGAGACAAATAACTCGGAAGCACTGCACCATCGAGGCTTTTTAAGTAAAATTCTTAAGGCATCATTGTAGGCAACCTGTAATTTCTGCATACTTTGTTTCCTATAATTTATCCATAAATGAGCAGTGTATAAAGGTGTACAATAGGTTTTAAAAAGAACCAGTTTCACCTCATCTGAGCAAAAACCAAATCTGCGTGCAAGAATATTTGCTTGCATGTAGATTTTGCAGCGTTGTCTGAAAATATCATCATCATCAGTCATTCTATCATTAATAAAATGTCCCAGATATTTAATTTTATCCCTGACAATTAATTCCCTGCCTGCCAATTCAAAGACAGGGAATTTCATTAACAAATCTTCTTTAGTGCGTCAAATCAGCACACAACTCTTATTTGTATTATATTTTATGTCATTTTTCTCTCCATAAGCAGTGCACACTCTTAATAACTCCTGAATACCAGCACTACTTGGACTGAGAATAACTAGATCATCAGCATACATAAAATGATTCACTAACTTATTCCCTATTAAACACCCAGTTTTACAGGCATTCAGTTGCTTTGACAACTCATCCATGTAAAGATTAAATAGAATAGGGGACAGTATACTGCCCTGTCTGACACCACTGCTCACACCAAATGGGGATGAATGACTCTTCCCCCATTTCACCAGCATCTTCTGATGTGCGTACCAGTAAATCAGGATACGTACTAAGTACTTGGGAACCCCCCTGTCAATCATTTTCCTAAACAATATCCTGTGATTAACACGATCAAACGCCTTGGAGGCATCAATAAAACACAGAAAAACTGAAGAGTTTTGATGTCTGTACTTATTTATAATTTCTTTTAAAGCATATATGCACAGATCTGTTCCATGATGGGGTTTGAATCCAAATTGATGATCAGTAGATTTGATGAATACATTTAATTTTTCAAACATGATTTTTTCCAGTACTTTAGATATTATATTGGCTATAGCTATGGGCCTGTAGTTATCCAATAAGTTATATTTCTTGAGCATGTGACAACAGTGATATGAAAAGTCTTTCTTATCCAAAATTTTTATGTTTTTTTTGTAGAGTGATTCCATGGGTGTGATTGTGGTTATGCCGGTAAGTGACCAGTTGGTAAAACAATAGTTAATGTAGGAAAAGATCATTGCATGCAGGAACATTTTTGCTGCCTTGACTATCAGCGATGGTCTGATTTGTTTAAAATTTTTAAAATTAAATTTGATTATGTTTGAGATTCTTTTAATGTGATTTTTTTAATTGATTGATGCCATTTATTTCTAACAAAAATAAAAACAATTATAAAACAAAACCACACAGTCTGAAAAAACAAAAAAACACAATCTTTAACAGAACTGAAGCCCAAAGCGTATCCCTTATTTATAAAAGTTAGAGTGGACTCGAGAGTCACACAGAGGTACTTAAATTCCTTGACTTGTTCCAACTCCTCCACTTTAAAAAAAAAAATATTTGAGTTTGTAATTTTTAATGTTTGTTTAAATAAACATACAAACAGTTTTTTTGTGTTTAACAGTAAGCATGAATTATTGAGCCATTGTGACTCATTAACTGGGACAGGACACACATACATGCGTGAATGGACAAGATCAAAGGAGGTGACTAAGACTGAAATGATATTGATTATGTTTGTGGAGAGAATACTTTGTGAGAGCAGAGAGAAGTGTAGCTTAAAATTTTCAAACTGACAGTACCACCACCACCTCCGTTCATCTTTGGAAGGAGTGGAGAGTATCAAACACCGTCCCGGTACAGTCACTGAATTGATCTCTGTGATCTGTGTCCAGACCAGATCACAGAGACCGTACCAGCTGAGGTGCCTCCTTCAGGTAATATCTCACTGGGCTGCGACAGCTTAAGACTGAAGAATGGCATTCTCAACAGAGTTTCCAAAATGTCTCCAGACATTCTCGGCAGTTCTTAGACTCGTCTCGCAGGAATTTTGAACATCATCAAAAAATTTGTGCGACAGCTTTTCTCTCAAAATAGTCTAAGAATAATCGCAGGCGTCTCAAACTCATCTCAACCTTGTCTCAAACCCTACTCAATTCAGTTTCCACGAGTCCGAAAGTGCGAGAAAAGTAAGACAAAAGTAAGACAGCGCTGCAGTGGGTTGGCGATCTATGAAAAAAAAAATTCTGACTGATTAAAGACAAGCTACCTGCAGCAGTTGTGACTGACTGGAGAGGTGCAACGGCAGGCAGCAGGTGTTTATTATTACACCAAATCATTGTCGGGGGCCTAATACCAAGGCACCCGTCACCCCCTAGCTTTTTGAATAATACCTTGGTTGGAGAGGTGTCATTTTCAGTCTATCCATCATCATGTTGTTTATATATCTGCTTGTCATCTGCTGATGTTGTGAAAAATGTAGAGTTTCTATGGGTTTTTTTGCTAGCCCTAAGTTTGGGGGATCAGGCTAGTTCCTTCTCTTTTTCCTGTATTAGAGCTGAAGTGGGCAAATGGTTATATATGGTTTTACTATTGTTTCTAGTGATTACCAGGCATGTTTATTGTATACATGTGTTTGATAGCGACAAATGGAGAACTGTCTCGGAAGGTGGATTACATCATGGTTACGCTTAAGTCTATCCACGACGGACTCAAAGCCCCGCAATGAAGGATTAAGCACTGAATCTGCAGAAGAAAATAAAGTTCTTTCTCTGTGATCAGTCTATTTGGCTCAATTTCCCTTATAAAAATCCTCCTGATAATCCCCAGTCTTTGTTTTTCAAAACACTGAGCACACGGCCTCTGGACAGTAGCTGCTTGGGACAATTGCCAAGGACAATTGCTGCAGCCAGACAAAACATCTTCTGCCAAAGTGTCCTTGTGCTCATATTGATACAACATTGCTTCAACACTACATCCACACTGACCCAGAAACTGACAACAAGATAACATTCACTGCTCTCCTTGTGTCCTGTGAACTCTGGTCTTGAATGTGCATCGTGGGCTTTTTTTGTCTTTGTAATCATAATATTGATTACTTATGGTCAATATTCTGAATTCAATGATTTTTTTTGCTCCTTCCCATTGTATGATTTCTTATCTGTACCATCCTGTTGGCAGGCGCGTTCCCGATGCAGCCGTGTCACTGGAAATGCAGGTTCATTTTCTGTGTCAAGTCAAATTCTCTCGTATGTTATCAGTGATCTGTTAATGTACTTGGCAATAAATCTTTTTCTGATTCTGATTCTGATTCTGATTCTGTATTGTGTTAAAGTCATTCTACATGTGCTGCAGAAGGAAAGCAGTGAAAACTTGGTTATTCTATTGTTTGTTGTGGTTCCCAGTGTTGATACACACGTGGACAAAATTGTTGGTACCCCTCTGTTAATGAAAGAAAAACCCACAATGGTTACAGAAATAACTTGAATCTGACAAAAGTGGTAATAAATAAAAAGTCTATGAAAATTAACCAATGAAAATCAGACAATGCTTTTGAATTGTGGTTCAACAGAATTATTTTAAAAAACAAACTCATGAAACAGGCCTGGACAAAAATGATGGTACCCTTAACTTAATATTTTGTTGCACAACCTTTTGAGGCAATTACTGCAATCAAACCATTTCTGTAACTGTCAATGAGACTTCTGCACCTCTCAACAGGTATTTTTGCCCACTCCTCATGAGCAAACTGCTCCAGTTGTCTCAGGTTTGAAGGGTGCCTTCTCCAGACAGCATGTTTCAGCTCCTTCCACAGATGTTCAATAGGATTTAGATCAGGGCTCATAGAAGGCCACTTTAGAATAGCCCAATGTTCTGCTCTTAACCATTCTTGGGTGTTTTTAGCTGTGTGTTTTGGGTCATTATCCTGTTGCAAGACCCATGACCTGCGACTGAGACCAAACTGTCTGACACCGGGCAGCACATTTCTCTCTAGAATACCCTGATAGTCTTGAGATTTCATTGTACCCTGCACAGATTCAAGACACTCTGTGCCAGATGCAGCAAAGCAGCCCCAGAACATAACAGAACCTCCTCCATGTTTCACAGTAGGGACAGTGTTCTTTTCTTGGTATGCTTCATTTTTGCGTCTGTGAACATAGAGCTGATGTGCCTTGCCACAAAGTTCCAGTTTTGTCTTGTCTGTCCATAGGACATTCTCCCAGAAGCTTTGTGGCTTGTCAACATGCAGTCTGGCAAATTCCAGTCTGACTTTTTTATAATTTGTTTTCAACAGTGGTGTCCTCCTTGGTTGTCTCCCATGAAGTCCACTTTGGCTCAAACAATGACGGATGGTGCGATCTGACACTGATGTACCTTGATCTTGGCGTTCACCATGAATGTGTTTAGAGGTTGTTCTGGGCTCTTTTGTTACCATTCGTATTATCCGTCTCTTCCATTTTTCATCAAGTTTCCTCCTGCGGCCACATCCAGGGAGGTTGGCTACAGTCCCGTGGATCTTAAATTTCTGAATAATATGTGCAACTGTAGTCACAGGAACATTAAGCTGCTTGGAAATGGTCTTATAGCCTTTACCTTTAACATGCTTGTCTATAATTTTCTTTCTAATCTCCTGAGACAACTCTCTCCTTTGCTTCCTCTGGTCCATGTTTAGTGTGGTACACATCATGTCACCAAAAAGCACAGTGACTACTTGTCACCCTTTAAATAGGCCGACTGACTGATTACAAGTTTGTAGACACCTGTGATGTTAATTAGAGGACACATCTTGGTTGAACATGTCCCTATGGTCACATTATGTTCAATCTTTTCTAAGGGTACCATCATTTTTGTTCAGGCCTGTTTCCTGAGTTTGTTTTTTAAAATAATTCTGTTGAACCACAATTCAAAAGCACTGTCTGATTTTCATTGGTTAATTTTCATAGACTTTTTATTTATTACCACTTTTGTCAGATTCAAGTTATTTCTGTAACCATTGTGGGTTTTTCTTTCATTAACAGAGGGGTACCAACAATTTTGTCCACGGCTGTATATGAGTCTGACATCAGATGATGAAATGATCACTGGAATGGAGAGACACCCTGTATTTGTAAGGTACAGACTGTGCAGTTGGCATGGATATTTGTCATGTGAGTGTTGGGAAGCCATTGCAGGACTGTCGTGAGTCCAAAAAAATCCTAAATTTAGTCTTGCCCATGCTGTGAGAATGTCCTGCAACACTTGCATGATATGTATGCAGACACCTGGAGATCTTAGGCCAAAAACTGCTGGGAGTTTGTGTAACATTATTGCAACATTCATGAGACTGTGATTCTAAGTGAAAATTGTCGCAAATTCTCAGATTTGTCTCACGTTTTATTTATTTATTTTTTTTATTTCCAACTAGTTGCGAGCTGTCTCAGCCCAGTGAGATGCCACCCTTCCTTAACACCCCTCCTGGACGTACAGTCTGTGGTGAAAAGTAAAGGGGACATATTCCCTGTTCTTTCATTCATTCCCCTAAAAAAAATCACACAGTTGAAACCAGAAGTTCACGTACACTGTATAAAGACACAAGACAAGAATTTTTAAATTACTTTCTTCAAAGTCAGAAGTTTACATATAACATTAGGAAGAGAACTGTGGACCTCCATGAGTCTGATTCACCCTTGGCTATAAATTCCAGATGCCTCAAGGTGCCATGTTCATCTGTTCATACAATTATATAAATGTATAAACACCATGAGAATGTCCACTCATCATACAGCTCTGGAAGGAGATAGGTTCTGTGTCCTGGAGATGAACATGTTTTGGTGTGAAAGGTGCGTACCGACCCCACAACAAAAGCAAAAGACCTTGTGAAGATGCTAGCTGAAGCTGGTAAAAGAGTGTCATTGTCCACAATGAAATGAGTCCTGTTTGGCTGAAAGGCCACTGAGCGAGGAAGAAGCCATTACTCCAAAAGCAACATAAACAAATAAAACAGATTACAGTTTGCAAATGCAAGGACAAAGACCTTCATTTCTGAAGACATGCCCTGTTGTCTAATGAAACTAAATTTAAACTGTCATAATGATCATTGTTACATTTAGAGGAAAAAGGGAGAACCTTTCAAACCAGAGAACACCATCCTAAATATCAAGTACAGGGGTGGCAGCATCATGTTGTGGGCACAGCCGCCTTAACCACTTGCGCTCCGTTGTTCCGCGGGCGGGCAAGTCTCTGCGTCCTATGATGCACGAGGGCGCGCGAGAGCGCGCTCGTGCGCCCTCGTGCGCATGACGCATGATGGTGGTGATGGTGATGTAGTAGCGTCCAAGCGCCACTCAAAAAAAAACTGCAGAGACAGCCGCAAACAGATTAGTTCATCTGATTGACCTCTCATTCGACTAATAAGAGCCTTGAATTGGTTTCTGAAACCTTGAAGAACCAATGAATGAAAATCTAGGAAGGAGGACCCGCCTACTGTGAACGCAGGAGCCAATTGAAGCACAGAAATTCTGGCTGGGTGAAGCAATATTTACTGCTGCAGAAGGACTCTGTACGAATCTCCTACAGACCCAGGCTCACCCAGCAGCATGGAGAACACCCACAAGTGGGACCTGCACTCATTCCAGCAGAATAGACGGAGGCCGACGACAAAAGTCGTAAATCATTCGCCAAAACGGCAATAATGGAATTATGTTTTGATCGGGATCCACGAGCGGAGCAGCGTCGCGTTCGTCTGACGCGTGGGAAGAGCTGTTCGCCACGACTCTGCTGCTTTGAAGAGGTAAGGTGTTATAAGCTAAATTATTATTTATCCCTGAAAACTGTAATCCAAAAATGACTTTTGACCGATCGGTAAATTACAGCTGTACTGCGCATGAAATACGAAGTGCGTGCGCCGCGATAAACGGTTCATTTGCCGTGTTCGGACCGTGAACGCCCCCCCCCCCCCGCTGCGGGGGGGGGGGGGCACGGTCCGAACACTCCCCGGTCCGCGGGGGGGAAGCATATCAGTCTATTCCATCATGTAGCGATGGCCCTCTTCTGTAGCGAGGAGGGGGGGCATTCACGGTCCGTTCACGGTCCCCCCCCACACACACACACACAGTAGCGGGGGGGGGGGGAGCCGCTGTGAAAACATGCAAGGAAAAAAAAAAAAAAGAAAAAAGAGTGTATTCCGTCATGTAGCGAGGGCCGAATTTGGTCCTCGGTAGCGGGGGGGGGGGGGGAACGACCCCCCGCCCACACACACACACACAGACACAGCCCTGAGTGTGACCTTTCATTAGAGCCTAAAATGAAGCTTCTACATTGAATTATTCAAAAGTTACAGACGTTTTTCCAAACTGTGCCATTTGGCACAATTTGGCACAGTTCCATAACGCCTGGGAACTACCTGAGAACAAAGCTGTGTAAAATATTCACTTTTTGTGGTATTGTTACCAAATTTGGATCTCAGCTGGATAACACTTGGTTCTACATTTCTGTTGCATTTTCCAGCCGGATCGGACAGCTGTGTGTTATTTACAAGCATTTGTATCCAAAAAAACACTGTGTCCAAATTTTTTTTCTTCAAGTTCAGTATGTTTAGATGACTGTAACTCAGTGGCCGGAGCACGTAGAGAGATTATGTTTTTTTTGCCAAAAAATTCAAAGTGTTTTCTTTTAAATGAGACCAACCCCATGAAGATGCTGCAAAGGGTTGAATAACAGCTTTCGATTTACTTTGGGCACGTTTTTTTTTGGCATTTTTAGGAAAATTGCCCGGAGTGCAAGTGGTTAATGAACAGGCTAGACTGGGCTGAAGCCCAGGGGCCTATGGTATGCAGGGGCCTATCATGAGCCAATGAAAAATATCATGTTGTTGTTAATTGGTCAAATTCTATGTCCATCACTTGACATTCATGTGTGGCTGCTGATTGGTCTTATTTACAAGCGCTCCACATGGGTACCACATAACAATAGCCTATCAGAGGAACTGTTTTGGCATGTGACTGTGCAAGCGCCATTGAGAGTAAGAAGTAATTAGCTCGGACAAAATGTATGGAAGAAAGTTTGAAAGTGGCGCTCATAAAATTATTGAGAGGAAAAGAGCTTAGGGAAAATGAAGTGCTCAAAAAATCCAGAAGTGTAAAGGATTTTTGTAAGCAGGAGCATTGAGTGGCGGAGGCTGCTAATTATGCACAGAGAAGGCAGGTGGGCTGTTAAAGTCCTCACCTCTAGGAGAAGGGAGAAGAAAGGCCATAATTGCTTACATCAGACAGCTGTGCGTGGGACAGTGGACTACGGACTTGGTAAAAAGTAGACTGGATTAAGCATGAATCCATAGAGTATAATGATGTTTGTGAGCTCGACTTAAAGGACATAATGAAGGATTTTTCTTTAAAGAAGGCCAGAAGAAAGCCCTTCTAAAAAAAGGTAAGACAGGCTGTTTTCAGCTTCCAGCCACCTGCGCAGGTTTTTCATTGCTGCTGTTGTGCTTGTTTGAAACAGCAATACTTCACTGATGTAATTTTATGCTGAAGGCAGTATCTGTCACACTGTAAAAATGGAAATCTCAATAAGATAAAATATCTTAAATCAAGGCTTTATGTTTATTTTTCTCTCCAAGATAATATTGAAAAGACAAGAATTTCTTTCTGTTGTGCAGTTTTCTGTAAGATTTTACTTGCTTTACAAAAGTTTTTACTTGTTTTAAACAATTTAACCTTACTTTGTTGGCAGATATTTTTTAAATTTTTCTTATTTTAAGTAAAATTATCTGCCAACAGAGCAAGACAATTTGACTTATCACATTGCTTCAAACAAGTTAAAACTACCTGAAAGCATGTAAAATTTTCTTACACATAAACTGCGCAGCAAGAATAAATATCTTGTCAGACAAAAAACAACCATAAACAGCCTTAATTTATTTCATTTTACGGTACTTATATTTGGCCTTTTGCAGTGTGGTTGTGTTTTCTAGCTCACAGTTGCATTATTTTTCAAAGAGAAACAAAAATGAGGCCTTAGTGGCTCAGGAGGTAGAGCAGGTCGCCCAATAACTGGAGGGTTGGTGGTTCAAATCCCACTCCCCCCACCTTACTGATGTGTCCTTGGGCAAGACACTTTACCCATAGCCATATAGTATGATAGTTGCGACACACTTTGAACTCGCCGCTGCCCGGTCACGTGATTCATGGAGAGCCAAATAGTTCCAAACAGCAGCCTTTCTATAATGGCATGTGAATGGCAGTTGTGACGATCTGTGGCATGAAAAACATTTTTTAGCCATATTAGGTACATTTTCAAAATACCTATTGGTGTGTTGTTAAACTTATAATGAACAGATTTAACTGTATTATAATAAAAGCTAGCAACATTCACATTTTCCTGACAGAATTGTGCATTTTTTTCCCTTTTAAATGTGCTACTGTGGCCGACACACATTGTGGGCTCACGCTGCCACAGAGACAGAACTGAATGTGTATTGTGGGGTGTCACGTCTGCAAGGACTGAGGACTCAAATCTACAGGAGGTAACAAGGAAGTGTGAGATTTGTCTCTTTGTCCCACAGAAGACGCCCCGGAGGGTATTCCGGTTCATCAAGAAATGAGAGACAATGGTGAAGCTTCAAAGGGATGCTTTGTAACTGTATGTTGACTGAAGACACCATGTGACTTGAATTCTGATGCTGGAAATGTATAAAAGGGGGTTGAAGTATGATTCTATCTCTTTTCCTGCTTTGAGAATGCTAGGAGCTTGTGTTCTGTCAAATAAAGCTGGTTTATGACTGAAACTCAGCCTCGTTATTTGAGCATGCTCCTACACTGGTGACCTACGACGGAGAATGAGCAATGAGAATTCTTCCGAACCGGGCTCGGTGGAAGCCAGCCTGATGGCCGCCTCCACGCTCCGGCTGCCCGATTTCTGGCAGCACAGCCCGCGCTCATGGTTTAGCGCAATCGAGGCGCAGTTCAACCTCCGGAGAATCTCCAACGACGACACAAGATTCTACCACGTGGTAGCGAAACTGGACAGCGACACGGTCCAGAGAGTGGAGGATTTGGTTAATCATCCACCAGACAGCGACAAGTACAGCGCATTGAAAGACGCGCTGATCAGCCATTTCACCCCCTCAGTCCAACAAAGAGCAGAGGGGCTCCTGGCGCTGACGGAGGCAGAAAACGATAGACCTGCGGACCTGATGGTGAAGATGCTGCAGCTCAAAGCCTCCGAGGATGGCGAATTCATTTTCGCCCACCTATTCCTTCGAACCCTGCCACCAGCAGTGAGAGTGGCCCTGGCAGAGTCACCCCGATTGGCCAAGCGAGACTACCATGGGTTGAGCAAGGAGGCGCAGAAGTTGGTCGACGCCCACAAGCGGAACGCGGTTTCGGCCGCGGCGGCTAGTTCGGGAACGGCGTCCGGAGACAGCTTGGGTCCAGCGGCACCAGACGCACCAACAACGGCGGCGACCGGAGCCAGACGACGCGGAGCGGAGAACGGCTCGTGCTTCTACCACCGCCGTTTTGCAGAGAGAGCGCACAGGTGCGTCCCACCGTGCAATTTTAAACGCCAGGACCGAGGGCCGGTAGCAGCCGCGACTCTCGGCAATGAGAACAGGCTGCTTTACCTGACGGATGCACGCTCGGGGAAACAGTTCCTCGTGGACACGGGCTCGCAGCTGAGCTTCGTCACGCCCACCTACGCGGAACGGCTGTCGCCTTCTAAAGTCCCCTGGGTGTCAGTGTCAGCAGCGAACGGCTCCACAATTAAAACGTTTGGTGAGAGGACCATGCTTCTGTCCTTACAAGGCCGTTCATTTGAGTGGACATTTATTGTAGCAGCAGTCAGTTTCAACATGTTAGGGGCTGATTTTTTGTGCTCACATGGTTTATTGGTTGATCTTGCTAATAGACGTCTGATTAATGCACTGTCTTTTCATTCTATTCCCTGCACAGCTCGGGTGGCCCCGCCAACTGCACATGCCAGCGTCTCAGCCGCGGGTGGTAAGTTTCACACTCTGCTTGCTCAGTTTCCAGCACTCACAGTCCCCACTTTTTCAGCAACGGTGGCCAAACATGGGGTAGAACATTTCATAACAACCACAGGCCCTCCCGTTTTTGCAAAGGCTCGGCGTTTGGACCCAGCTAAACTAGCCATCACGCGCGAGGAGTTCACTAATCTGGAAAAACTAGGCATCGTTAGACGCTCCAAGAGCGCTTGGGCTTCGCCGTTACACATGGTCCCAAAGGCTGACGGCTCGTGGCGGCCTTGCGGTGATTTCCGCAGGTTGAACAACGTTTCAGCTCATGACCGCTACCCGATTCCGCACATTCAGGATTTTTCTGTTCATTTGGCGGGGGCGCGCATTTTTTCTAAAATAGACTTGGTGCGCGGCTATCACCAGGTTCCAGTGCGTGCGCACGATGTACCCAAACCAGCGGTCATAACTCCTTTCGGCCTTTTTGAGTTCTTGCGCATGCCTTTTGGCCTCAAGGGGGCCGCGCGGACTTTCCAACGCATGATGGATGCAGTTTTACGCGACCTGCCTTTCGTGTTCGTTTATTTGGACGATATTTTGGTAGCCAGCACGTCCGAAGGCGAACATGAAAAACACCTCACAGCAGTTTTCCAGAGGTTGGCAGAGCACGGGTTAATAGTGAACCCAGCGAAATGCCAGTTTGGGGTGGCGCAGATTGATTTTTTGGGACATCGCGTTTGGGCAGAGGGAGCAGTTCCCCTTCCAAATAAAGTGCGTGCCATAACAGATTTTCCGCAACCTCAAACGGTTAAGGCGATTCAGGAGTTTCTAGGGATGGTTAATTTTTACAACCGTTTCCTCCCAAGCGCAGCACGACTCATGCAGCCATTGTACACCGCGTTAAAAAAAACAAAAGCCCGCAAATAAAGTCGAATGGTCTCCGGAGCGGGAGCGCGCTTTTGCCCAGGTCAAATCAGCCCTGGCAAATGCAGTTTTGTTAGCGCACCCAGTTCCAACGGCCCGCATGGCGCTCACCACTGACGCTTCCGATGTAGCGGTGGGGGCGGTAGTTGAACAGTTTGTGGCAGGTACCTGGCAACCCCTCGCGTTTTTCAGCAGGACCTTGCGCGATAGTGAACGGAAATACAGCGCATTTGACAGGGAGCTTTTGGCCCTACACTTGGCCATCCGTCATTTTCAGTTCTGGTTAGAGGGGCGACGTTTCACCGCTTTTGTGGATCATAAACCGCTAACGTTTGCGATGGCCAAAATTTCAGAACCCTGGTCAGGCCGGCAGCAAAGGCAACTAGCCGCAATATCGGAGTTTACTACTGATATTCAGCATGTCGCGGGTAAACACAATGTTGTAGCAGACTGCCTCTCGCGTGCAATAGCACCACCAAGCCCTATAGGGGCAGACTCTGTAGCCATGGCCGCGGGCCCGGGCAGCGACGCGGGAGCGCGCGCAGCCCCGGTCTGTGTTGGGTTAGATTATGCAGCCATGGCTGCGGAGCAGGTTCACGACGCGGACGTGCGCGCGCTCCAGTCTGGACCAACAGGGTTAAGGCTGGAGCACAGGGTGCAACAAAACGGTATGCCCCCGCTAATCTGCGATGTCTCCACGGGACGGCCCCGCACTGTGGTGCCAACCGCGTGGCGTCGCCGTGTTTTTGACTTGGTCCATTCTCTCGCGCACCCGGGGGTGCGCGCATTGATCAAATTGGTGGGGGAGAAATTTGTTTGGCCCGGGTTGCGCAAACAGGTCAAGGAATGGGCAGCAGCCTGCGTAGCGTGTCAGTGAGCTAAAATACACAGACACACTAAGGCCCCGTTAGAACCTTTCCACATCCCCGCTAAGCGTTTTGATCACGTGCATGTTGACCTGGTCGGCCCGCTTCCGTTATCACACGGGCACACACATCTTTTGACAATGGTAGACCGCACCACGCGCTGGCCAGAGGCGATTCCTCTGACATCAACCACAGCGGAAGAAGTTGCGCGAGCATTTTTAACAGCATGGGTTGCGCGTTTTGGTGTACCGTCGGACATAACGTCCGACAGGGGTCCCCAATTTATTTCCGAGCTATGGTCATCGATGGCCCGCAGCTTGGGGGTGAAGATTCATCGCACCACCGCGTATAACCCCCAGGCCAATGGTTTATGCGAACGCTTTCACAGGTCATTGAAAGCAGCCCTCAGAGCGTCGCTAACGGATACAAATTGGGTAGACAAACTTCCATGGGTGTTATTAGGGTTGCGTTCTGCACCTAAGGAAGATTTGCATGCTTCCCCGGCTGAATTAGTTTTCGCTCAGCCGCTCCGTTTGCCCGGGGAATTTCTTCCTGATAATCCCGCACCTAATGGCCCCCCCGCTCAGCCGTGGCAGAGCGGCTCAGGAACAAACACGCTTCCTGGCCCGGTCCATCACAGTTTCCCACACGTTTTTGTGCCCAAGGCTTTAAAAAATGCAGAGTTTGTTTTTGTTAAACATGACGCCCAGCGTCCAAGTTTGCGGCCGTTTTACGACGGACCGTTTCGAGTGCTGGAGACCGGGCAGAAGCATTTTCTGCTAGATTTAGGGGGCAGAAGGGAGCTGATTTGCATTAACAGGCTCAAACCCGCTTTTGTTCTGGCTGAGGAGGAGGTGCAGCTCGCGAGGCCCCCCCGCCGGGGCAGGCCACCGAGAAGACATTCTCCAAAGTCTTCACAGAGAGGTGCTAACAGCTTTAATCCACAGGTGCAGAGAGATGTTGCAGAGGCAGCCAAGCCAAGTTGCAGCAGATTCGGCAGAAGATTAAAACCTAGGCAGTTGGTGGATTGATTAGCGATGTATGGAGTGCTTTGTGTTTCTCTTTTTGTTATGCCATGCAGATTTTGCCTTACTCGACGTTTGGGGGGGGTAGTGTGGCCGACACACATTGTGGGCTCACGCTGCCACAGAGACAGAACTGAATGTGTATTGTGGAGTGTCACGTCTGCAAGGACTGAGGACTCAAATCTACAGGAGGTAACAAGGAAGTGTGAGATTTGTCTCTTTGTCCCACAGAAGACGCCCCGGAGGGTATTCCGGTTCATCAAGAAATGAGAGACAATGGTGAAGCTTCAAAGGGATGCTTTGTAACTGTATGTTGACTGAAGACACCATGTGACTTGAATTCTGATGCTGGAAATGTATAAAAGGGGGTTGAAGTATGATTCTATCTCTTTTCCTGCTTTGAGAATGCTAGGAGCTTGTGTTCTGTCAAATAAAGCTGGTTTATGACTGAAACTCAGCCTCGTTATTTGAGCATGCTCCTACACTACCTTCTTTATTCTAAATTTTACTTTTTGGCATAAATTTGCTACTTTTTCCTCATAATATTGTATTTCTCTGTCTCATAACTCTGTTTTTATTGTACATTTGAAACTATTTTCAAATTGAAATGTGGCTGTTTTTTAGTTTAAAAAAAAATCATTACTTTTTTCTTACAGATTTATGTATCTTTATATTAAATTTGAAAGTGTTTTTCATTCTAGCTTTTTATGCACACATTTGTGAACTATTTTGGAAACGTTGCATTTTTCTCTTTAAAAAGAGAAAAGAGCCCTCCTCGTGATTCTTATTGCCTCTCCATCTGTTCCCAGAATCCCAGTTAACCCCTTGCACTCTGGTCAATTTCCCTGAAAACGCCTAAAAATAACGTACCCAAAGTAAATCAAAAGCTGTTCTTCAACCCTTTGCAGCATCTTCATGGGGTTGGTCTCATTTAAAAGAAAACACTTTGAATTTTTTGGTAAAACAGTCATAATCTCTCTAAGTGCTCCTGCCACTGAGTAACACTCATCTAAACATACTGAATTTGAAGAAAATAAAGTTCGCCTGGGTGTTTTTTTTGGATACAAATGCTTGCAAATAACACACAGCTGTCAGATCCGGGCTGGAAAATGCAACAGAAATGTAGAACCAAGTGTTATCCAGCTGAGGTCAAAATTTTATAACAATACCACAAAAAATGAATATATTACACAGCTTTTTTCTTAGGTTGTTCCCGGGCGTTTTTGAACTGTGCCAAATTGTGCCAAATGGCACAGTTTGGAAAAACGTCTAACTTTTGAATGATTCAATATAGAAGCTTCATCTTGGGCTCTAATGAAAGGTGAAGGGCTGTGTGTGTGTGTGGGGGGGGGGGGTTGTTTATTCATTCATGAATGAATGAATGAACAAACAAGCCCCCACACACAAAGAAGCATGCCACGTAAAAAATGCGTGGCTTTTTTTTTTTACAAGAAAAAATAACCTACAGTGCACTAAAAATTATACTAAAATATCTGTAATGTAAAAGATAACTCCCACCCCCCCACCCCCCCGCTACAGAGGACTGACATCGCCCGTTGCTACATGACGGACCGCGGCACAGGCCACGGTCTACTACGTACAGTTGTACTAAAATATCTGCAATAATATCTGCAATCCGCTACAGAAGAGTAGCGGGTGGGGGGCCGGGGCGTTCACGGTCTGGACGGGTCGCGCACGGCGACGGCGCACGGCGCATCATGTTGCAATGACACACAGTTGTAATTTACCGATCGGTCAAAAGTCATTTGGATTACAATTTTCAGGGATAAAGAATAATTTAGCTTATAACACTTACCTGTCCACAACAGCAGTGTCGCTGGCGAACTTCTCTTCCTCATTGTCAGACGAACATGACGCTGGCCCACTTGTTACGGACTCGTGGTTCTGGTCACGCGACCCGGTCAAACCATAATTCCATTATTGCGGTTTTGCGCTTCCATGATTGTGGTTTTGGCAAACGATTTTTCAAAACAAATAAGAACAGTAGTAAGAAAAAAAGACTGGCAAACGTGTGTGTGTCACCCAGCGGCTTACACAAAACAGATTTTATGCACGGGACGTATGCTTTCGAACTTCTGTGCTTCAATTGGCTCGCTGTATTCGCAGCTGTTAGTAGGCGGGTCCTTCTTGCTAGGTTTTCAGTCATTGGTTCTTCAAGGTTTCAGAAACCCAATTCAAGGCTCTTATTAATCGAATGATGCACACTGTGCGTCCTAGGGCGCACACTGTGACTGCCCACTGAGACGTGACTGCCCGCTGTATCCGGGAGTGCAAGAGATTAAATCCCATTCCCTTCCGGCTTCTTGAACTTCATTTTCCATTATCTGTCTTTCATTTCCGTATTTGTGACGGTGTAATAAGATGTGATGGCTTTTGTATGCAGCAAAAAATAAAAATCACACAAAATATGCCCTGCCATCTGTGGCTGTTTGCCCCTGCTTGTTACTTCTTTTCTCCTGCCTGTCACTGTTCTGTGTTATATTGCTTACCTGTGTCTATATACAGTATATGTCTTGTAGGGAGTCATGTGCTCTGAGCTGGTGGCAGTGACAGATGTGTAGAGTGCTGATATAGAAGTATGAGGAGACAAAGAAGAGTGATGTCTGAAGATAGAGTTGAGGTTTGATTGGACATAGCAATGATGATCAAAGGACTACAGCTCCTGACCAGATAGAGTGATGATATACGTGGCGGTAATACACCTGTAAGCTGGTTGCCAACCGCCAATCAAATCTAAAAGAAGAAGAAGAAGAGTCATGTGCTCTGTCTGTGTGCCGTCATATAGACATCATCTGGTGGGTCTTCTTCTTCTTCGTTCACACCACTGAAGGGTCTCCTCCTGTCTCAGATGGCTGTGTTGTTCACAGTCATGCCTGCGGCGTACTGGTGGAACCTGAGGTGTTTCATGTTCACGGCATCCTTTCTGACGTGCAGCAGTTCTCATTCTATTGCCCGCCATCTGGTGGGTCTTCTTCGTTCAGACCACTGGTTGAGGGATAGGTGCTTCGTAATTCCAGTTTATGGGCACAGTCCTGAAAAAATGGCTTTCGACCTTGTTCAGGAAGGCCTGTGCATGCCCGTAGAAACCAAGAAACTGGAGCACCCGGAGAAAATCAGTGCTTTGCTTGGCATTTTACACATTTGTAGTGTAGACTGTCATTCGTCAAGGTTACACATTTGCCGTCATGTAGGCAAGTCGTCCAGTGATGCCTGAGTTCATAGGATGCGCTATGATGATGAGGCAGAGATCATAGGGCCTATGATCTCTGCCTCATAGGATCATAGGATCATAGGATGGCCTATGACATAGGCCATCCTATGACGTCCTAGAAACGTGCTTTGTTGTACCTTCTTCTTCATCTTCTTCTTCTTCTTCTACTTCATTGAGACGACTGGTTGAGGGATAGGGGAGTCGTAATTCCAGTTCTTGGACAGGATCATGAAAGTCATAAAGACACATGGTATAGGACGTCCTATGATGTTGAGGCAGTGATCATATGACATCATAAAGACACATTTGTCTATGTGTCCTATGCACATAGACACATAGACAAATCTATGTGTGACATCATAAAGACAAATCATCCTATGATCTCTGTGGGCTATGTGACATCATAAAGACACATTTGTCGTCCTATGATACCTGTGTTCATTGGACGTCCTATGACTCATAGGCCATCCTGTGATGTTCAGGCAGAGATCATGGGCCGTCCTATGATGTCCTATGAAGCGACACACACACACACACACACACACACACACACACACACACACACACACACACACACACACACAGAGACAGACAGACACAGAGATTTCTTGCTTTTATAGAGTGAATGATGACCTGAAAAGGATTAAGCGGAAGAAGGTGGATGGATTAATATTCAATTATTCATGAGTTAACTATTACAAAAAATGTTGATTAATCATGACTAACGTTTTACATGTAAAAAATGTTAGATTTCTCCATGACTATTTGTTCAATCTGTTCCACGTTGCCAGAATCACAACTCTAAAACTAATTTTATTTTGGACAGAGCCTGATTTTGTTGGTATAGCCTTCTTTTAAACCTTTTACAATCCAAAGTAGGCCGGTGAGTCATGGCGCAATGATATGAGGGCATGCCAGATGTCGTCCTGTCAGACACCTTGAAATGTTACAGTACAACTCACACACAGACAAATCTGACCCTGGAGAATTGATAACTGCTTTTTTTCATCATGGTCAAACAAAAGAACAGGACTTTCATGGAACAATTTAATCACCTTGAAGGTGAAATTAACCACATTGTTTTCTGACCATTGGAGAACCTTTTTAAAAAACACCTATTTTATACACATAAAATAATATATTTATATTGTGGAGTGTGTGAAATAAGAGGCAGATCCATGGACAGACTGTTTATTACATACTTCACATCTCTCAAGCACAGAACAGACTGAATCATTACAGCAAGCTCTCCTCTGTATCAAAAGTCACTCTTCACACGTTTCATGGCATTTCCTATCACACAGCATGACATTTACATTACACTGCATTCAACTCCCTGTCTCTGACTCCTTCCTGCTCTCTCGCCAGGAACTCCCTGGGCATTGTTCTCCCCTGCTTACTCACTGTCTCTGTCTGAGGTGCTAAATAATCTGACTTCTCCAAGTTCCTACACCGCCCCCCCTGCATCTTAAGACAGAACATCATGTCCACACTCTCTTTTGGCTTCAGTCTCCTCCCATATCTGCTGTAACTGGGGTTTACCGCCTCCGTGGCGCTGCTGTGCCGGTGGGGGGCTGCTGGGAGTGTGTCTGACTGCGGGTGAGCCATGGCGGGGGGGGGGGGTGAAACTTCACTTTGTCCGTGGGGCTGCTCTGGTGAATCGTTTCCCTGGGGAGCTCTCTGTGGGGGTCTTCCACGCCGAGGGGCCCTAGCCAACAGCACTTGCTCGTCCGCCACTACAAAGGCGGGTTTGAGTCTGTCTATGCCAATTTTCTCCCGTCTACACCCCAAGTCTAGCAAAAAATGCTTATCCCCTGTTTCCAACACTCTGAACGGTCCATTATAGGGTGGGCGCAATGGAGGGCGGTGGGCATTGTGTCTGACGAACACGAACACCGCGTTCTTCAAAGTTTTGGGCACGAAAGCACGCGGGAAACAGTGGTGGGCAGGGTCCGGCAGCGTGCCTGTGTTTGTGCTCCGCTGCAAAAGCTGAGACGGGTTGTTCATGGGCTGTTCGAACGCCTGATGATGCCCAACCTTTCCAGGTTGGTGAACTCCTCGCACGCTATGGCCAGTTTAGCTGCGTCCAAGCGCCGAGGTCTTGCGAAAACGGGCGGCCTGGTGGTGGTGATAAAGTGCTCCACCCCGTGCTTAGTGATGGCCGCCGAAAACGTCGGGACCGTGAGTGCTGGAAACTGAGTGAGCAGTGCATGGAACTTACCACCTGGAGCTGTAACGTGGGCTTGTGCTGTTGGCCGGGTCCCTCAAGCTATACAGGGGAGAGATTCAAAGGACAGTGCATTAACCAGGCATCTGTTAGCAACATCCACAAGTAAACCATGCGCACAGAGAAAATCAGCGCCCAGGAATGGGCAACACAGTGCTGCTATGATAAAAGTCCACTCATACGAGCGGCCATGTAGAGATAAGGCCAGTGTTCTCTCACCGAACGTCTTAATCTCCGAGCCGTTTACTGCCACAAGTCCGGGGCTGCTAGGTCCTGCCAGCCGGTCAGCGTAGGACGGCAGGATGACACTCTACTGGGCTCCGGTGTCGACGAGGAAGCGTCTCCCCGAGCGCGAGTCCGTCACGTAGAGCAGCTTGTTCTCTTCACCGACGGTCGCAGCTGCTACCGACTGCCGACCTTGGCGTTTCCCGAGCGCTTGAACTGGCATGGTGGCGCGCATTCTCTCCGAAGCGGCGGCGGTAGAAGCAGAGCGTGTCTCTCTGGCGCTCCTTGGCCCCTGCTGCCGCTGCCGTCGGTGGCTCCTTGCCTCCTCTGGTCGTCTCGCTGGGTTCCGACGCCGCTGCGTTCACCTTGAGTGCTCTGGTGGTGAGGAGGATCCGGTCTGCCTCCTGGGCTAGCGCACGGTAGTTACGCGCGGCCAGCAACGACTAATTGGCCAGCACCGCTCTCGCCTCCGTTGGAAGGTTCTGGAGGAAAAGGTGGGCAAACAGAAAGTGGCCGTCATCCGTGCCCATTAACGCCAGCATCTTCTCCATCAGGTCGACGGCCGAACCATCTCCTAACTCGGTCCGCCCCAGGAGCCTCTCCGCTCTTTCACATTCCGAGAGCGTGTAGCGCCGGGTCAGCGCAGCCTTGAGCGCCTCGTATTTGCTGTGGGCTGGAGGCTGATCGAGCAGGCTCGCTACCTGCTGGGCTGTGCGAGCGTCCAGCGCTGCTACGACATGGTAGAACTTGGTGTCGTCTGTCGTTACTCCCCGGAGGGCGAACTGGGCCTCGGTGTGGTGGAACCAAGAGCACAGGTTGTGCTGCCAGAAATCTGGTAGCTTGACTGAACCCGCACACGCGTTGCTGGGGGCTCCAGTCTGGGCTGTCTGTGGGATGGCTGCTGCGTTGCTGGGGCTTCCCGACCGGGCCGGCTCCGGGGTTCTTGCCTCATGTTCCATAATACATCTTGGGTCACCAGTGTGGAATGTGTAAAATAAGAGGCAGATCCATGGACAGACTGTTTATTACACACTTCACAACTCTCAAGCACAGAACAGACTGAATCATTACAGCAAGCTCTCCTCTATATCAAAAGTCACTCTTCACACGTTTCATGGCATTTCTCATCACACAGCATGGCATTTACATTACACTGCATTCAACCCCCTATGTCTCTGACTCCTTCCTGCTCTCTCGCCAGGAACTCCCTGGGCATTGTTCTCCCCTGCTTATTCACTGTCTCTGTCTGAGGTGCTAAATAATCTGACTTCTCCAAGTTCCTACAATATATATTATTGTGGAGAGAGGAATAACCAGGCAGAGCGGTCCAGAACAAAGCAGTCTTTATTAATTTCTCTCTCTCACATCATCCAGAATCACAAGCCTCAGAAAAGTAACAGGTCGCAGGCACCTCTCCTTTTATAGCCTACGACCCGCTCAGTAACCTGTGGTGCTGCAGTAACATGAAAGACTTTGCAATTCCCATTCTCTTTGTCACTGTTTGCATCAACACACCAACCCCCGCATCAACACACAAACCCCCCATGACGATTCCCCTTGTCCTTCCATCTGAGTGGAAACATACTGACATATTGAGTGGGTTCCCACACCGCCCCCCCAAAAAAACTCAGACTGAGCCTTAACCCTCATGTCCTTTGGGCTTCAGCCTACGTCCATAGCAGCTGTAATGGGGGGGGTCTGTGTCTCCGAGGCGCTGCTGTGCCAGTGGGGCGCTCTTGGGGGTGCGTCCGTCTGTGGGGGGGCATTGGGAGGGGGGGAAACATCTTCAGCATGCCATTGTGACTGATCTGATGAGTCATTTTCTTTGGGAGTTCTCAGTGGGGGGTCGTCCGCGCCGAGGAGCTCGGGCCAACCACCTGGTTGTCTGCTAAAACGAAAGTGGGCTTAAGCCTGTCTATACTAGACAGTACGTAGTCTATACTAGACTACTGTCTATATGTTTGTCTATATGTTTGTGTTAGACTCTGTTAGACTCTATGTTTGTGTTAGACTGTTTCCCTGCGTCCCCCCAAGTCTAACACAAAATGTTTCTCCCCGGGTTCCAGCACTCTGAACGGGCCATAATAGGGCGGGCGCAAGGGGGTCTGGTGGGCATCGTGACAAATACGAATGCCGCGTCCTTCAAGGCCTTTGGCACAAAAACACATGGAAAACAGTGGTGGACTGGACCGGGTACCATCCCTGACACTGCGCTATGCAGTGAAAGTGGGGATGGATCGGTGTCCGGCGCGGGGCTGTCCAGCAAAAATTCCACTGGGAGCCGCAGCGACTGGGAAAAAGCCAGCTCTGCTGGGGAGGCTGCCAAATCCTCCTTCGGTGCTGAACGCAACCCTAATATAACCCACGGCAACCGGTCCACCCAATTTGCATCCGTAAGCAAAGCCCTGAGTGCTGCTTTAAACGACCTATGGAAACACTTGTAAAACCCATTGGCCTGGGGGTTGTACGCGGTCGTGCAATGAAGTTATGACTGGCGCCTAGCGGCTGCCCCGGCCTTGGATGCGCTCTGCAGAGCGTGCCCAAATGCCAAGTCACGTTTCGTTACCTTGTATTCATACATGTGTAATGACAATAAAGTTGAATCTCATCTCATCTCAAGTGTGACACCCAGGCTCCAGGCCATGGTGGACCAGAGGTCGGAAACAAACTACGGGCCCCGATCGGACGTGCTATCCGAAGGGACGCCAAAACGTGCCACCCATGTCGTCAAAAAAGCACGTGCAACGTCTGCAGACGTGGTGGAAGCTTGCGGGACTGCTTCAGCCCAGTGCATGGTGCTGTCCACCACTGTCAGGAGGTGCGTGAACCCCTGCGATGGTGGGAGGGGGCCCACGAGGTCCACGTGAACGTGGTCAAACCTCTTACCCAGGATAATAATATCTCAGGATACCCAGACCCAGGTTTTTAAGAATAGGGCTAAAACCTACCTTTTTGATATAGCCTACAATTAGGGAGGGATCATGTGTTTCTGAACCCTCCCTTAGTTATGCTGCTAATAGGTTTGGTCAGCCGGGGGACCTCCAGTAATGCACTGGGCCTCACTCCTTTCCTCACTCTCAATGAAATATTTTTTTTGCTGGTCATTAACATTTGTTTGTTCTCTCCCATAGATTGAGTCCCCATTGTGCTGTTTGCTCTCTACATGTCTGTTCTTTTCATCTTCTCTATCCCCTCACTCCCCAGCCAGTCGCAGCAGATGACTGCCCCTCCCTGAGCCTGGTTCTGGAGGTTTCTTCCTGTTAAAAGGGAGTTTTTCCTCTCCACCGTCGCCAAGTGTTTGCTCACAGGGGATCGCCTGATTGCTGGGGTCTTTCTGCAACTGTAGGGGTTCCCCCTACAGTTGATAATGCTATGAGATGACTGTTGTGAAATGGCGCTATATAAATAAAGTTGAATTGAATTGATATGGAACGGCTCCAAAGGGGCCTTTGTGTGCCTGTGCACTTTGGCTTGCTGGCACGCTATGCAGGCTGCAGCCCACTCTTTCACCTGTTTGCGTAGGCTCGGCCAGACAAACTTTGCTCCCACCATTTTGACTGACGCATGCACTCCTGGGTGCGCCAGGGAGTGAACCGACTCAAAAACGCGGCGGCACCAAGCGCGTGGGACCACCGGGCGTGTGCGGCCGCGGAGACGTCACAGATTGGGGGAGGGGGGTCCCGTCTTGCAGTACTCTGCTCTCCAGCCTTAACCCTGTTGGTCCAGACTGGAGCGTGCAAACGTCCGCATCGCCGATCTGCTCAGCGGCCACGGCCATGTAATCTATTCCCATGTAGACTGGGGCCACTAATGCACGCGAGAGGCAGTCTGCCACCACGTTGAGTTTACCAGCCACATGCTGAATGTCGGCCGTAAACTCCGAGATCGCGGCCAGCTGTCTCTGCTGCCGGCCCGACCATGGTTCCGAAACCTTGGCCATAGTGTACGTTAGCGGCTTGTGGTCCATGAATGCAGTGAAGGTGCGCCCTTCCAGCCAGAACTGGAAGTGGCGTATGGCCAGGTGGAAAGCCAGTAACTCCCTGTCGAACGTGCTGTATTTACGCTCACTGCCGTGCAAAGACCTGCTAAAAAAAGCAAGCGGCTGCCAAGAACCTGCGACGCACTGCTCCACAACGGCCCCTGTGGCCACGTCCGATGAATTGGTAGTGAGCGCTATCTGAGCCGCTGGGTCCGGGTGCGCCAGCAGTGTGGCATTCACCAGAGCTGTTTTAACCTCGGAAAACGCCTGCTCTTGCTCAGGAGTCCAGTTGACTCTGTCTGCCGGTTTCTGTTTCTTAAGCGTGGCGTATAATGGCTGCATGAGCTGGGCTGCGCAGAGGAGGAAGCGGTTGTAAAAGTTAACCATCCCCCAAAACTCCTGCTGCGCCCTGACCGTCTGAGGCCAGGGAAAATCTGCCACTGCACGCATCTTGTCCGATAAGGGTATCGCACCCTCCGATGAGATGCGGTGGCCCAAAAAATCGATTCCTGTCACCCCGAACTGGCACTTCGCCGGGTTGATTATTAATCCATGCTCCTCTAACCTCTGGAAAACTGTCCTGAGGTGAGCTACATGTTCGTCCTCGGACGCGCTGGCCACCAGGATGTCATCCAGGTAGACGAACACAAACGGCAGATCACGCAACACCGCATCCATCATGCATTGGAATGTCTGCGCCGGGTCTTTTAACCCAAAAGGCATGCGTAAAAACTCAAAAAGACCAAACGGGGTTATTACTGCCGTCTTAAGTATGTCCTCAGCGTGCACCGGGACCTGGTGGTAACTGCGGACCAGGTCTATCTTGAAAAAAATGCATGCCTCGGTGAGGTGAACAGGAAAATCCTGAATATGGGGGATCGGGTAGTGGTCGTGTGCTGTGGCGTTGTTCAATCTGCGGAAATCTCTGCACGGTCGCCAAGATCCCTTGGCCTTAGGAGCCATATATAGCGGGGATGCCCATGGGCTGTTTGAGCATCTGATGATGCCCAACTTTTCCAAGTTGGCAAACTCCTTGTGCGCTATGGCCAGTTTAGCTGCATCCAGGCACCGAGGTCGTGCGAAAACGGGCGGCCTCGTGGTGGTAATAAAGTGTCCACCCCGTGTTTAGTGACGGTCACCAAAAAAGTCAGGACCGTGAGTGCTGGGAACTGGGTGAGTAGTGTGTGAAACTTACCCCCTGGAGCTGTGACGTTGGCTAGCATTGTGGGCCCGGCTCCTCTAGCTGTACAGGGGAGAGAATCAAAAGACATTGCGTTAATCAGGCATCTGTTAGCCACATTGGCTAGTAGACCATGTGCACACAAAAAATCAGTGCCCAAAATGGGGAAGCTGCATGCCGCTATGACGAATGTCCATTGGTATGTACAGCTGTGCAAGGATACAGTCAGTGTCCTCTCACCAAAAGTCTTAATGTCTGAGCCGTTTGCTGCCATCAGCTTGGGGCCACTAGTTCCCGCCAGCTGGTCTGCGTAGGACTGTAGGATGAGACTCTTTTGGGAGCCGGAGACTACGAGGAACCATCTCCCCGAGCGTGAGTCTGTCACATAGAGCAGCTTGCTCGCTTCAACGGCAGTCGCAGCTGCTACAGACTGCCGGCACTGGTGTTTCCCAAGCGCTTGAATTGGCACGGTGGCACGCATCGGCGTGTATCCTCTCCAAAACGGCGGTGGCAGAAGCAGAGTGTGTTTCTCCGGTGCTTCTTGGCTTCCGCTGCAGCCACCGTCACTGGTCGCTTGTGTCATCTGCCGTTATTCCCCAGAGCGCGAACTGGGCCTTGGTGTGGAGGAACCAAGACTTCGGGTCGTGTAGCCAAAAGTCTGGAAGTTTGATCGAAACAGCGCATGCGTTGCCGGCACCTCCAGTCCGGGTCATCTCCCAGGTGTTCGCCTTGAGTTCCATTGTGCGTCAAGGGTCACCAGTGTGGAGAGAGGAATAACCAGGCAGAGCGGTCCAGAGCAAAGCATCCATCCATCCATCTTCTTCCGCTTAATCCTTTTCGGGTCGCAGGGGAGCTGGAGCCTATCCCAGCATCTTTGGGCGAGATGCAGGGTACACCCTGGACAGATCGCCAGTCCATCGCAGGGCCAACACAAAGAGACAGACAACCATTCACTCTCACAGTCATACCTAAGGACAATTTAGAATCCCCAGTTTGATGCCAATTAACCTAACTTGGATGTTTTTGGCATGTGGGAGGAAACTGGAGAAATCCCGGAGTAAACCCACGCAGGCACGGGGAGAACATGCAACCTCCACACAGATCACTGTTGGTTGGGGGCTGGGATTGAATCCAGGATCCCCCGGCCAAGGGTGAGTTGCTGTGCTGCCGCAGTGCTAACCACTCTGCCACCGCACTACCAACTGCGGACCAGGTCTATCTTGAAAACAAAGCAGGCTTTGTTAATTTCCCTCTCTCACATCATCCAGAATCACAAGCCTCAGAAAAGTAACAGGTCGCAGGCATCTCTCCTTTTATAGCCTACAACTTGCTCAGTCACCTGTGGTGCTGCAGTAACATGAAAGACTTTGTAATTCCCATTCTCTTTGTCACTGTTTGCATCAACACACCAACCCCTGCATCAACACACAAACCCCCCATGACGATTCCCTTTGTCCTTCCGTCTGAGTGGAAACATACTGACATACTGAGTGGGTTCCCACACTATAAAATTATCCCATGAGCTATGTTGACTGGGGAAACTTGCACCTGTTAGGGTCTCCCAAGACAAATTAGTCCTGGGTGAAGGGCAAGACCAAAAGCGGTCCAGTAAAGCCCTATGATAAAAGTTACATCAAGGACCCAGTGTACCCAAAGTAGCCATATGGGTCTGCCCTCCAGTGGGCTCACTGTTATGTCCAAATAACATGAGACTGGAGCCACTCTCAACTGAACACTGAACTGACTTTATTATTGAGAACAACACAATATACACTCCAGCCGTAGCCCGCCTGACGTCATTTCCCCAACCCCCTCGGCCAGGCTACGGCAAGTCCCGAGAGTCAAATCTCACACATAACACCCCCCCACACACACAAAGTCAAAGAAGCGCCCCCCCCCCCTCCGAACAGAAAAAAAACCCCAAACAAACACAGTGTTGTCTCTCTCTTTTTTTTAAACGAAGTAGGCCAAACTCAGCCAATCAAACAGCCGTCTGGGTAGACTACCAGAATGGCCCACCATTTTGGAGCGGGTTATTCTGTCGCTTAATCCCATCACGCATTAGCTAGTACTGTCTTCAGTACATAGTCTTCCAGGTACCTGGGCCTCTGACGAATTCTAGCCGGGCGTCTCCTAGGCGGGGACTCTGCACCAGGCACTGTTGGCCGCACCAGTGAGTTCTCACTACCCCAGTCCAACAAGTCCCACCTCACACCAGGTTGTCCCGCCTTAGCTCTAGTCCTCTGCTCCGGTGGCGACTTCCTGAGTCTACTGGAGTGCCACCATGACCCATCCGCAAGCTCGTACGTGTCCTGGCCTCGTTGCTTCATAATCCGCAGGGGCCCCATCCAGAATGGCTGCAGCTTGTGCGTGCAGTTAGGGTGTTTGATCCAAACTTGATCTGACACCTTCAGTCCATGGGCTCTCACCCTGTGCTTCCTGTCAAATTGTCGCTTCATCTTACACTGTTGCGCAGTGATCCGGTCCTGTGGAGAGTTCATACTCCTTGGAGGAGGAGTCGTGGGTGGTCTTAGTCGATCCAAAGGCAGATGTAGTTCACGCCCCAGCATGACAGCCGCCGGGGAGCACCCTGTCGTAGCATGGGACGTTGCCCTGTAGTGGAAGAGTGTGCTCTGGAGGGCATCCGGAAATACGAAGCCGTCTGCCAAATGGGCTCTCAGTCTGTTTTTCAGGGTCTTGTTAAAACGTTCAATGCCCCCATTGGCCTGGGGATGGTAGAATGTAGTTTTAATGTGTTCCACGCCCCTAGCGCTCAAGAAGTCTTCAAACGCCCCAGAGGTGAACTGCGGGCCATTATCAGTCATGATTACATTTGGGACCCCCCACCTGGTGAACACTGATGAGAGGAAACCTGTAACCACATCCGTTGTGACTGAATTAGTGGGTAACACCTCTGGCCACTTTGAGAACAGGTCGTAGACCACAAGCAGGAACCAGCTGTTCAGGGATGCTGTATGTAGTTCGCCACATATGTCCAACTGAATGTATTTCCAAGGGCCCTCTGGGTACGACAACAGCCGCAGGGGTGGAGGGGGTGGTCCGCTGGTCTTCCCGCTCTCAAAGTACGGGACACAATTTTTCATTATAGCTTCAATGTCCTTATCAAAACCGGGCCACAAAACTGAATCCCTGCAGCTCTGTTTTACCCTGACCATGCCCAGGTAGCCCTTATGGAGCATCGTCAGGACACGTCATCTCAGAGACACCGGGATTAGTGTGCAGTGTCCCCTCACCACACACACCTCATTCCAACAGCTCAGTTCATCTTTAAACCGGTGGTAGGGTGCCAGCCCGCCCTGCACTTCGCGGGCCAACCCTCCCTAATCACTGAGCACAGTTGTGACAGCATGGGGTCTTGTTCCAACTCCGCCCAAAGTTCTTGGAGGAATACTATATCCTGGAGGGCCTCATGTAGTGCATTGACCAGATCCGCCAGATCATCGTTATTGTCCAATTGTACCATGTTGGCTGTGGCATGGGACAGGAGATCCGCTACTACGTTCTTCTTACCAGGAGGGAACTGGGTGGTAAAATTGTAGGCCCTCAGCCACTCCGTCCACCTGTGGATCCGCAAAGGTCTGTGTCCTCAACCTGACGTCTCCAGTAATGTTGTCAGCACTCGGTGGTCTGTCCGCAAAGTGAAATGGTGCCCAAAGAGGTAGATATGCCACCACTCACATGTCCAGATGCAGGCGAGCACCTCCCTCTCACCCATGGCATACTTTTGTTCAGCTGCTGAGAGAGACCTTGATGCAAACGCCACCAGGTGCTCCGTACCATCTTGTACCTGGGACATAACTTCTCCCACCGCCGAGCCAGACACGTCACAGGTCACAGTGGTTGGTCGCTTTGGATCAAAATGGGCCAACACTGGAGGGGAGGTGAGTTGAAACTTCAGCTTAGCAACCGCTGCTGAGCAGGCTGGGGTTTATTGCCATGGTGCATCCTGTTTCAACAGGGCCCGGAGGGGTCCAATCGTTTCGGAGTAGCGGGAAATAAAACGCCCATAAATGTTCACCATACCCAGAAATGAGGAAATCTGTGCAGGTGTCGATGGTTCTGGGAGGTGCAGGACCACCTCCACATTCGAATGCAGGGGCCTCAGCCCCCCCTGCTGTCAACCGGAACCCCACAAACTCGATGGAGTCCACCGCGAAGATGCACTCTTCCCCGTTTAGGGTGACTCCGTGTTCCTGTAGTACGTCAACACCCGTCCCAACCGATCATCGTGTTCCTCCCGTGATGTGCCATGTACCAAGATGTCATCCAGGTATGCCACCACACCCTTGAGGCCAGCGAGAATCATGGACATTATTTTCTGAAAACAGCTGAGTGCTGAGTTTAAACCAAAAGGCATGCGGGTGTACCTGAACACACCCATGTGGGTCACGAACGCTGTCAGGTTCCTGCTGGCTAGGTGGAGGGGCACCTGCAGGTAACCCGGGTGAAGATCCAGCATTGTGAATACCTTTGAACTGCTAAATGTTGCAGTGAGTTCCTCCATCGTGGCAAGCGGGTACTTGGCCACGACGATCACTTTATTCACCATCCTAAGATCAATACACAGTCGGATGCCACCCGATTTTTTTCTTGGCCACCATGATATTTGATATCCAGGGAGAAGCATCCACTCTCTCGATGATGCCTGCTTCCAGCAGTTTGTTCAGCTCCGCTGTGAAATCGCCCCATCGGGCGAGGGGAAGCCGCCGTACTGGTTGAATTTTCAGCGTCACACTTGGATCTATGAGTGGGCGGTGGTGGATCGCGCTGACGCATCCCAGGCCTCTGAACAGCGCCGGCCAGCGGACATGCCATTTGGGGTACACTGTCAGTACCATCGAGCCCTCTGGGTCCTTGATGGAGAATCCTAGTTCACTCAGTAGATCTCTCCCAAGCAAGTCCTTCCCCTGGCACAAAATTTGGAAAGTGAATACAGGAACCATCTTCAACCCACATTTCACTGAAAAATCGACCGTACCTGCCATTTCAATTTCGGCGTGGCCATATCCAAACATTTTCACTGCTCCAGCATTGATGGATTTAAGTGGGAAAAGTCTCTTCAAAATAGCCATACTCAGTATGGACCTACCAGCCCCTGAGTCCACCATAAGCAGCATGTCGACTCCGTCGTGTTTTAGCACGTACCATTTCAACTGTCCCTTCTTTGTTCATGACACACACACTTGTGTCATGTCTCTGGACTCTGCTGCCGATAACTCAGCAGTGATAGTGTAGGCCCTGTCCCATGCCACAGTCCTCCACCTCCTGGAAATTCGCCCCGGAGAATTAGCTACCTTGCTAATGGCTGTGCTTGGTGGGAAAGCTTGGGTGGCTACACTCCCTTTAACCAACACCGGCAGACTCAGCTGAACTGTGAACTCAATCTGCCTGACCAGCTCGAACACCTTTTCCAATGAGAGAGTATCTTTAGTTAGCTTTAGCTTGCTCTTCAGCCACATGTTGTTAGTACCGTGAACCAGCTCCTCCTCGATAGGCCCGAAGGCACATTCTCTTGCTAGGCTTCGGAGTGTCGTAATAAAGGGCTGAGTGGACTCACCCGCTCGATGTTGGTGGTCAAAAAACTCATATCTTTGCACTGTGACGGTGGAATGGTCTCCAAAAACACAGTCCATTAATTCCAAACCGTCTTTCAGTGAGCCATTGCCACACAGCCTAAAAAATATCCACTGGCCTTCCTCACCAAGGTAGTGGACCATTAGGCTCCTCCGTCTCTCTTCATTGACACTGCTCAGACCGGCCACAGCCACATACCCATCAAACATCTCCCTCGAGCGGACCCATGGTATAGCTGGTGTGCCCGGAGATTGTAAAAATGGAGCTGGTTGTCTGATACACGCTCCCATGGATTATCCTCGTTGCCAAATGTTATGTCCGAATAACATGAGACTGGAGCCATTCTCAACTGAACACTGAACTGACTTTATTATCGAGAACAACACAATATACACTCCAGCCATAGCCCACCTGACGTCATTGCCCCAACCCCCTTGGCCAGGCTACGGCAAGCCCCGACAGTCAAATTTCACACATAACACTCACCACCTGCAGGAGGGATCGTGGTGATCATGGTACTATGTGAACTGAGCCGCAGTCTGGGCTACTCTGCTTGGACTGCTACCCCAAGCGTGGATAAGCAGTAGAAGATGGATACTGTATATACAATAGTGTCCAGTCTTTGTGGCCAGTTTGGTGAATGATTTTGTCTGTTGTATGATGAGTCTTACAAATCTGCGCTTTGAAGTTGTGCTTCTACACATTAAAGTTATTTTGTTATCAAAAGTGGTTAGATCTATGAGACAGAATTACTGCACTCAGCCTCCCTAATCTTCTGTGGGCACCATACCTCCCAGGAGATTAAAAAGCCAGTTGCTTTGGAAGAAGATATGAGTTTAAAGTTTGGGTACTCGCACACATTTGTCACTGTGGTGTATGTGCCTGGTTATAGGCAAGCAACTACTGTATACAGTATCCCTTTTCATATCCCTATAGGACTTTGTTGCTATGGATACTAAAGATCAATTAGCCATGGCATGTCTTTTAATCGGAGATATAACACAACAGCAGCTGTAGCTCCAGCTAGATTACTGAAATTATAGTTAACTATTATTACAGGGCACTGTTAGATTAATTCTGACTCTCTTTCCTCTAACCTTTTGACAGTCTCTCATTCTATGTAATAATATTATAATGTGGTGCACATATGTGAGTTTCATATGCTTCACATGTATATTACTGTATGCCTATTGTATGCTTCACGTCTCAGAGGAACAAAAGGACTGAACCTCCTAGGGGTAACAGGAGGATGTGAAATCTGGCCTTTTGTATGCAAAGAGATGGCCTTGAGGGATTTCCCGACCACCAGGACTTTAGGTGGAGACGAGAGGACCTGGAGGGGGATGTATTTTGATTTGGGATTAAAAGACAATGTGACTGTGTGCTTTGATGTCCTGGTGTATAAAAGGGACAGATGTTGGGGGTTCATCTTCTTTCTGTTTTTGGATGTTGGAGAATGTGAATAAAACTGGACTTGAGAAATAAACTCAGCCTCGTCCTTCCACATATCTCCACACTGGTGACCCTAAGACGTATCATGAGCGGAGACTATTCTCCCGAGCCAGACTCGTCAGGAGCCAGCCAAACAAATGCAGCCACAGTTCAGCTACCGGACTTCTGGCAGAACAATTCACGCTCCTGGTTTAGCGCAGTCGAGGCGCAGTTCAACCTCCGGAGGATTTCGGTAGACGCCACAAAGTTCTACCATGTGGTTGCAAAGCTGGACAACCACACAGCCCAGCGAGTGGAGAGCCTGATCAACCACCTGCCGGACAGCGACAAGTACAGCACGTTGAAGGCTGCACTCATCCGTTACTTCACCCCCTCAGTGGAGGAGCGAGCAGAGGCGCTCCTGGCGCTGACTGAATTTGAGAGCGACAGACCTGCAGACCTGATGGGGAAGATATTGAGTTTGAGAGACTCCGAAGATGATAACTTCATCTTCACCCACCTTTTCCTCAGGACCCTACCGTCAGCGGTGAGAGTGACCCTGGCCAGTTCACCACTGTTGGCCCGACGAGACTACCACGAGCTGGGCCAGGAGGCGCAACGACTCGTCAACGCCAATACAAGGCGCGCGGCTACGACTGCGGCAGCGGAGCTAGGTGCAATGTTCGGAGATGGCAGGGGGCCAGAGGCTGCAGCACCAGACTCACCGATGACGGCGGTGGCAGGGGCCAGGAAACTCGGAACAGACGACGTCCTTTGCTTCTACCATCGCCGCTGCACAGAGAGGGCACGCAAGTGCATTCCACCGTGCCATTTCAAGCGCTCGGGAAACGCCAAGACCGGGGGTCGGTAGCAGCTGCAGCCCTCGGAGAGGAGAACAAGCTGCTCTACTTGAGGGATGCGAGCTCGGGGAGGCATTTCCTCGTGGACACAGGCTCCCAGCTGAGTTTCATCACACCTTCCTACGCTGACCGGCTGGCGCCTTCCAGTGGTCCCGGGGTGTCAGCAGCGAACGGCTCGGCGATTAAGACTTTCGGTGAGAGGACTCTGCTTCTGTCTTTACACGGCCGTACATTCGAGTGGACTTTCGTCATAGCGGCACTCAATTTCAACATATTAGGGGCTGATTTTTTATGCTCACATGGTTTGTTGGTCGATCTTGCTAACAGACGCCAGGTTAATGCACTCTCTTTTTATTCTATTTCCCTATACAGCTCGAGTGGCCCCGCCAACAGCACAAGCCAACGTCACAGCCGCAGGTGGTAAGTTCCACACACTCCTCACTCAGTTCCCAACACTCACGGTCCCAACATTTTCGGCGACCGTGGCTAAACACGGGGTGGAACATTTTGTTACTACCACCGGACTGCCCGTTTTTGCAAAAGCTCGGCACTTGGATTCAGCTAAACTGACCATAGCGCGCGAGGAGTTCACCAACCTGGAAAAGCTGGGCATCATCAGGCGTTCGAAGAGCCCATGGGCTTCACCGCTTCACATGGTCCCGAAAGCTGATGGCTCGTGGCGACCTTGCGATGATTTCCGCAGGTTGAACAACGCTACAGTGCAGGACCGCTACCCGATCCCGCATATCCAAGATTTTTCAGTTCATTTGGCGGGGGCGCGTGTTTTTTCTAAAATACACTTGGTACGCGGTTACCACCAGGTCCCAGTGCGCGCTGAGGACATACCCAAAACAGCGGTAATAACTCCTTTCGGGCTTTTCGAGTTTTTGCGCATGCCGTTTGGGCTTAAAGGCGCGGCGCAGACGTTCCAACGCATGATGGATGCGGTTTTGCGCGATCTCCCTTTCGTGTTCGTCTACCTGGACGACATATTGGTAGCCAGCGCGTCCGAAGACGAACACGAAAACCACCTCACGGCAGTTTTCCGGAGATTGGCAGAGCACGGGTTAATAATCAACCCAGCGAAGTGTCAGTTCGGGGTGACGCAGATTGATTTTTTTGGGGCATCGCGTCTCCCCAGAAGGAGCGGTTCCTCTGCCTGACAAAGTGCACGCAGTAACAAATTTTCCCTAACCTCAAACGGTCAAAGCGTTACAGGAGTTTTTGGGAATGGTGAATTTTTATAACAGTTTCCTCCCCCGTGCAGCGCAGCTCATGCAACCATTGTATGCTGCACTAAAAAAACAAAAACCCACAAATGAAGTCGAATGGTCTCCGGAGCGCGAGCGCGCATTCTCTGAAGTCAAAACAGCCCTGGCAAACGCTGCGTTGTTGGCACATCCAGTCCCAGCCGCCCGCATGGCGCTCACTACTGACGTGTCAGATGTGGCCATAGGGGCGGTCGTGGAACAGTATGTAGCCGGAGCCTGGCAACCGCATCAGCAGGACCCTGCACGACAGCGAACAAAAATACAGCGCATTCGACAGGGAGTTGTTAGCTCTCCACTTGGCCATTCGCCACTTCCAGTTCTGGCTGGAAGGACGCCGTTTCACCGCGTTCATTGACCACAAGCCGCTGACTTTCGCAATGGCCAAGATTTCAGAACCTTGGTCGGGCCGGCAGCAGAGACAGCTGGCCGCGATATCGGAGTTTACTACCGATATCCAGCATGTGGCGGGTAAACTTAATGTAGTGGCGGACTGCCTTTTGCACGCCGTGGCGGCTCCAGCCCGCATAGAGGTAGATTCTGCAGCCATGGCCGCGGAGCAGGTTAGCGACGCGGAAGTGCGCGCGACCCCAGTCCGCGTGGGGACAGATTATGCAGCCATGGCCGCGGAGCAGGTTAGTGACGCGGATGTGCGCGCACTCCAGTCTGGACCAACAGGGTTAAGGCTGGAGAACAGGGTGCTGCAAGACGTTATGCCCCCCCTAATCTGCGATGTCTCCACTGGGCGGCCGCATCCGGTGGTACCAGCCGCGTGGCGCCGCCGCGTTTTTGACTCAATCCATGCTCTGGCGCACCCGGGAGTGCGCGCGTCGGTCAAAATGGTAGGAGAGAAATTTGTATGGCTGAGCCTGCGCAAACAAGTTAGAGAGTGGGCGGCAGCCTGCATGGCTTGTCAGCGGGCCAAGGTTCATAGACACATGAGAGCTCCCTTGGAGCCGTTTCACATTCCAGCTAAAAGGTTTGATCATGTCCACGTGGACCTCGTAGGCCCCCTCCCGCCCTCACAAGGGTGCACACATCTTCTGACAATGGTTGACCGCACCACGCGCTGGCCGGAAGTGGTTCCGCTGTCGTCAACCACAGCCGAGGAGGTGGCACGCGCGTTTTTAACGGCATGGGTAGCGCGTTTTGGAGTCCCGTCGGACATTACGTCCGACAGAGGCCCTCAATTTGTTTCCGAACTTTGGTCAGCGATGGCCCGCAGCCTGGGGGCAATGATCCACCGCACGACCGCGTACAACCCGCAGGCTAACGGGTTATGCAAACGTTTTCACAGGTCATTGAAGGTGGCTCTCAGAGCGTCGCTTACGGATGCAAATTGGGTGGACAAGCTACTATGGGTTTTATTGGGGTTGCGCTCTGCACCTAAAGAGGATTTAGAAGCCTCCCCAGCTGAACTAGTTTTCGCACAGCCACTTCGGCTGCCCAGGGAATTTCTCCCAGATAATCCAGTGCCAGAGTGCTTCCCGGCTCAGCGGTTACAGAATAACACGGACCCGAGCATGCTACCTGGCCCCGTTCACCACAGTTTTCCGCGTGTTTTTGTGCCTAAGGCTTTAAAAAATGCAGAGTTTGTTTTTGTCCGACATGATGCCCATCGTCCACCTTTACGCCCACCTTATGATGGACCATATAGAGTGCTGGAAACAGGGGATAAACATTTTTTGCTAGATTTGGGGGGCAGAAAAGAAATGATTGGCATAAACAGGCTCAAACCCGCTTTTGTGGTAGCTGACGAAGTTGTGCAGTTGGCTAAGGCTCCTCGGCGCGGCAGACCCCCTAGAGAGCATTCCCCAGAACACCCACAGAGGTTGACTAACGGTTCTCATCCCCAGGCAGCAGCTCCACAGCAGGAAGACGCCGCGGAGGTGGTACAGCCTGCTTACAGCAAATACGGGAGAAGGCTGAGGCCCAAGCCGCACGTGGACTGATATGTAGTGATTTTAGTATGACATGCAATCTGTGGTTATATTGTTCCATCTTAGACGTTTGGCGGGGGGGGGCATGTGGTGCACATATGTGAGTTTCTTATGCTTCACATGTATATTACTGTATGCCTATTGTATGCTTCACGTCTCAGAGGAACAAAAGGACTGAACCTCCTAGGGGTAACAGGAGGATGTGAAATCTGGCCTTTTGTATGCAAAGAGATGGCCTTGAGGGATTTCCCGACCACCAGGACTTTAGGTGGAGACGAGAAGACCTGGAGGGGGATGCATTTTGATTTGGGATTAAAAGACAATGTGACTGTGTGCTTTGATGTCCTGGGGTATAAAAGGGACAGATGTTGGGGGTTCATCTTCTTTCTGTTTTTGGATGTTGGAGAATATGAATGTGAATAAAACTGGACTTGAGAAATAAACTCAGCCTCGTCCTTCCACATATCTCCACAATAACACACAATCCTTTTAAGACAACAAATATACTGCAAATCCAAGAAGGCTGTTTCATTAGGCTGAGCGGTGGGAAATACATCCATCCATCTTCTTCCACTTAATCCTTTTTTTGGGTCGCGGGGGGCCTGGAGCCTATCCCAGCATCTTTGGGCGAGAGGCAGGCTTAATCCTACTTGTCAAATTAACTTCAAAGAATTGGCATGAACAGAGCGGGTAGAAAAACAATTCAAATGGGAAGAACTATTTCTTGTAATTGACACACCATCAATCAAAAAAAATCAGTTTACTGTTTATAGGAGCTAGATCCATCACTGAAACTGAGTCTAAAAATGGGACACCTCTGAAGTACTAGATAGATGGATGGATGGACGGACTGTATTGATCCCAAACTGGGAAATTACAGTGTAACAGCAGCATGACAGTAGATGACCAAAAATGACAGAAACACACACAGCATAACAGACAAAGGAATTACCCAGGAAAGTAAAACTGCCTAGATAACTTTATATACATCGCAGATGATGACCCATATAGATAGATACAGTACATCATACTCGCTGCACAATACAGGACTATCAGGCACAGGGTGCAATGTGAGGTACCAATTAGACTGCAAGGTGCAGTATGGCAGCATAGTTATGACCAGAATTCAACATTAGAGTGAGTTATTGTACAGTGAAATGGCATATGGCAGGAAAGATTTCCTGTACGTAACCATTCAACAGTGAAGCTGTAGCAGTCTGCTGGAGAAAGTGCTCCACTGTCTGTCCAGTGTGTGGTGGAGGGGTTGATCAGAGGTTGTCCATGATGGATAGCAGTTTGTTCAGTGTCCTCCTCTCCACCACAGTCTCAAAAGTTTCCAGCCTGAGTCCAATTACAGAGCCAGTCTTCTTGATAATCTTGTCAAGCCTGATGGTGTTGCTGGCTCTGATAGTGCTACCCCAACAGAGAGCAGCAATGAAGATGGTGCTGGCAACAGTGGCTTGGAAGAAAAGCTCCAACATCCTGTTGCACATGTTGAAGGATCTCAGCTTCCTCAGAAAGTAGAGTCTGCTCATCCCGCTTCTTGTACACAGTATCGGTGTTAGATTTCCAGTCCAGTCTGTTGCTGATCATGACACCCAGGTATTTGTAGTCCTCCACTACCTCCACATCCTCTCCCCTAATCCACAGTGGCTGTGAAGTTGTCCTCTTCTTCCTGAAGTCAATCACCATCTCTCTAGTCTTGCTGACGTTCAGCCTCAGGTGATTCTGCTCAGTCCAGTCCACAAATCTGTCTACCAGTGCACTGTACTCCCCCTCCTCTCCCCCTCTTATAAACCCTTAACTGAGGGGTTGACCTTGAAGATCAATATGGCATGAAGTTAGGGCGATTGCTTATTCCAGACAAACCTAGAAAGTTTGTCTGAAAATAATGATAGTGCCTGTAATTGAAGGGCTGCAATGTGTGTCTGCTTCTCATTTAAATGCAATCATGTTTTGTGTGCTGCAGAGCATTGTAATAATAATAGGTGGTGGATCAAGTGCATTTTTGTGTTATTCATTGATCCGTATTGGGGAAGTACGCCATTTTTTTAAACATAGTCTTCTTTATTGACATAATGTAGCACACAGGCCCAGGAAACACGCACGCAGGCTCAGGATAGATTTAACAGCTTTATTCAACAAGCAGGTGTGTGTGGATGGATGTATGCGGTATGGGAATGTGCTGGGGTGAACGCGGATGCGCAGGCAGCAGAGCAGCGCACCGTACAGCCGGACAACCTTGCAGGGACAGGTGGCTGGCGTCGGCAGGCGATGAGCCCGGGAGACAGCGTCCTGCTGGGTCTGCGCAGAAGATGGAGATGCTATGGCGATGACGGGGGAAATCCGCCACCAGGAGGGTCCACCTGTGCACAGGGGTGAGAACTTGGAAGACAAGGTAAGGAGTTCTTACGTGTCGTTGAATCTTTGCTGGTGATCTGAGGTAGAATCACGAGCTTTGGAAACGCTGATGAGAACAGACGGTTCCAGACTGCAGCAGAGGGCAGAGTGGGCTAAATAGCCTGCTGCTGACGAGACGCAGGTGTGCGTGCAGCTGAAGCCGCTGATGAGCGGCGGGACCTGACAGTACTCCCCCCTCTAGCAGCGCCTCCTGGCGCTGGTTTGTCCGGATGTGCCCGATGGAACTCCCTGATGAGGCTCTTGTCTAACACCCAAGAGGAGGGCACCCAGGATCTAAACTCCGGACCAAACCCCTCCCAGTCCACCAGATACTGCAACCCGCGCCCTCGGCGCCGGGAGTCCAGGAAGGAGGCGACTCTCCAGGCCGGGTGGCCGTCGATCATCATAGGCGCGGGCGGCGCTGCAGGCGGGGGGCAGAGGGGGTCAGACACATAGGGCTTGATCCTGGAAACGTTGAAAGTAGGACAAATGCGAAGGGAGGGGGGGAGGGCCAGACGCACAGCCACAGGGTTGATAATCCTGGAAATGGTGTGAGGACCAACGAAGCGTGGTGCCAACTTCTTCTTCTCCCCCTTGAGGTGGAAATCCTGAGTGGCCAACCAGACTCGTTGACCCACCTGGTAGGCAGGGGCCGGTCTCCTGCGGCGGTTGGCAGTGATGCTATTACGTACAGCCGTGCGTAAAAGCGCGTCCCGTGTCCTGGACCACAGAGCCCGACAACGTCTCAGGTGCGCCTGGATGGAAGGAACAGCGAGCTCTGCCTCCTGGTCTGGAAACAAGGGTGGATCATAGCCCAGGGACGCCTTAAAGGGAGACATACCTGTAGCAGAAGACCGGGCGGTGTTGTGGGCGTATTCAACCCAGGCCAGATGTGAACTCCAGGAGGATGGGTCCGATGACGTGACGCAGTGCAGGGCAGCCTCCAACTCCTGGTTGGCCCTCTCACACTGCCCGTTGGATTGTGGGTGATGGCCAGATGAGAGGCTAACTGTGGCCCCCAGGGCGTTGCAAAAGCACCTCCAGACCTCTGAGACAAACTGGGGACCCCGATCCGAGATGACATCTACTGGTATCCCGTGTAACCTGACCACGTGCTGCACCAGGAGATTCCCCGTCTCCTGCGCCGTTGGAAGACCCCGCAGTGGCACAAAGTGGGCGGCCTTGGAGAAACGGTCCACAATGGTCAGCATGGCGTTATAGGAGTTGGAAGTGGGGAGACCAGTGACAAAGTCGAGGACAATATGGGACCAGGGTCTGCCAGGGGTCGGCAGAGGCTGGAGTAGACCGGCGGGAGGAGAATTACCCGACTTGGCAGAGGCGCACACAGGGCAAGCCCGGACGTAGTTGGGGACATCCTTCTGCAGACCCAGCCACCAGAAGGAGCGTTGGAGGAGATCCACTAGCCGAGATACCCCCGGGTGACAGGTGAGCTTGGAGGTGTGGACCCAATGAATGACCTCCCCCCGGACAGAAGATGGAACAAACAACCTTCCCTCCGGTCCGCCACCAGGATCCGGTTCAGCCTCCTGCGCCCTCCGGATCTTGTCCCTGATGGACCAGGAGATGGCACCTACCACACACGAACTGGGCAGGATGGGGTGGCCCGACTCCTCCGATGTCTCACGGGCGAACTGCCTGGAGAGGGCATCAGGTAGGATGTTCTTAGAGCCGGGGCGATAGGTAATGGTGAAGCGGAACCGGGCGAAGAATAGAGACCAGCGCGCCTGACGGGCATTCAGGCGTCTAGCAGATCGAAGATACTCCAAGTTCTTGTGGTCCGTCATCACCACGAATGGTAGTGCTGCCCCCTCCAGCCAGTGGCACCACTCCTGCAGGGCGAGCTTGATGGCAAGAAGCTCCCTGTCCCCGACGTCATAATTCCGCTCGGCCGGAGACAGACGCCGTGAGAAGGCGGCGCAGGGTCGTTTGGTCCCGTCAGTGGGTGAACGCTGGGACAGCACCGCCCCCACCCCCGTGTTAGGTGCGTCGACCTCAACCAAGCACTGCAGCGCGGTGTCGACCTGGGTCAGGACCCGGGAGGAGGAGAACTCCGTCTTCAGCGCCTGAAACGCCGCGGCGACCTCTTCAGTCCAGCGAAAGGCGTTCTTGGGTGACGTGAGACGGGTCAGCGGGGCAGCGATGGCACCAAAGTTGGGCACAAAACGGCGGTAGAAATTAGCGAACCCAAGGAATTGTTAGACCTGCTTCCTGGAGGTCGGCATCGGCCAGTCCACCACCGCTTTGACCTTAGCGGGGTAGGGCAGAACCTGATTATGTGAGATCACAAATCCTAGAAAGGAGGTGGTCTTGGCGTAAAACTCACATTTTTCTGCCTTCACATATAACCTGTTCTCCAGCAGCCGCTGTAAGACCCGTCTCACATGCACCTGGTGTTCTTCACGTGACCTGGAGAAGATGAGGATATCATCTAGGTACACGAATACAAAGAGACCCAGGAAATCACGCAGGACGTCATTTATTTGGCGCTGAAAGACAGCTGGGGCGTTGGTCAGACCAAAGGGCATTACGAGGTATTCAAAATGTCCACTTGGCGTTCTGAATGCAGTTTTCCACTCATCCCCCTCCCTGATCCGGACAAGATGGTAGGCACTGCGGAGGTCCAATTTGGTAAACCAGGTCATCCCCTGTAGGGAGTGGAAGGCAGTGCCCATCAGCGGCAGAGTGTACCGGTCCTTCTCAGTGATGTCATTCAACGCTCGGAAGTCGATACAAGGGTGGAGGGACCCGTCCTTCTTTGATACGAAGAAGAAACCGGCTCCGAGCGGGGACGAGGAGGGGCAGATGATACCTGCGCTGAGAGACTCCTTTATATAACTGTCCATCGCCTCCTGCTCCGGCGCTGACAGGCTATACAGGCGACCTGACGGCAGGGGAGCCCCTGGGCGGAGGTTGATGGCACAATCATAGGGCCGATGAGGAGGGAGAGACATCGCCCTGGATTTGCTAAAGACCAAGCCCAGATCGTGGAATTCCGAGGGCACCAAGGTGAGGTCCGGAGGCGCGGCGTCCTTGATCGGGGGAGGAGCAGACGGGGCGCAGGCAGCGGATTGTAAACAGGTGCCCATACAGAATGCACACCAGGCGGCGATCTTCCCGGTCTGCCAATCCAGGACTGGGTTGTGCAGGCGCAGCCAGGGGTACCCAAGGATAACAGGCGTCACAGAGGAGGACAAAACGTAGGAGAGTTGCCCTCGGTGATTGCCCGAGATAATGACTGGGACGGACTGCGGTGCGGTGAGTCACTTGGCCAGGGGAGCACGGGAGAGGGTGATAAGGCTCAGAGGAGCGGGCAGAGGTTGGCAGGGGAAGCCCAATCGGGTTGCCAGGCTCTTTGAATGAAGCTCTGCTCTGGCTCCTGAGTCCACCAGTGCGTGTGTGAGATGCCCCGTGGCATTGTGACAAAATCGGATGGGCAAAGATAGGCTTAGTGAGGGGATTTGGACCGGCTAGAGTCCGTGAGGCCCCCTACCGTGACTCGCGGACCTCCCCGTTTGGTTTCTCCGGGCAATGCTCCACGGAATGTTGGCCTCCTCCGCAATACATGCAGAGACCCAACTTCCGGCGGCGCTGTTTCTCCGCTAGAGGGAGCTTTGACCGGGCCACCACCCATCACCTCTGACTCCTCGGAAGCCTCCGGTGGAGGTGTCGCCAGGGGGCGGTCTTTGAGGCGTGCGGACGGAGCCTCCACGCGAGCGGCTGCTAAACTTCCGCTCAGTGGACCGTTCACGCAGCCTATTATCCAAACTAATGGCGGTGGAGATTAACTCCGCCAATGTCTCCGGAAGATCCCGACCAGCCAGTTCATCCCTCAGACCCGAGCTGAGGCTGCGGAGGAAGATGCCACAGAGAGCGGCTTCACCCCAGCCCACCTCCTCCGCTGCAACCCGGAAGTCGATAGCATAGTCCGCTGCTGACCGGCTTCCCTGCTGGAGGGCGAGAAGCCAGTCAGTTAGGACGCTATCATGCCGGGAATGATCAAAGACCTCTAAAAAGCTCTGCACGAACTGGCTGTAGGAGAGGCTCGCGTAGCTGGGCTTCGCCATTACGGCGTAAGCCCAGGTTAACGCTCGCCCCTCCAAGAGATTTCCAATATAGCCAATTCGGCTGTGGTCTGAGGGAAAGTCCCCGGGAACGCGCAAAAACACCGACTCACACTGCATTATAAAGCCCCGCGCCCCTCCGAGCTTTCCGCTGAAGCGGGCGGGGGTCGGGATTGGTGTGAGGCGGGTTGGCATTCCCGAGGTAGACTGACCGGGCATCGGAACGGCAGGAGCTGGCCCGCCCTGGCGAGCCATGGGGAATGCCTGCTGGGGGTCCAGGCGGTCTAACCGGTGAGTGATGTTAACCAACTGGTTGAGTATCACCTGCTGTTGATGAGCTATTAAATCCACCCGAGCCTCGAGGGTGGAAAGACGGCGTGCGAGCCCGCTGTCTGCTGGGCCGCTTTGCTGGAGCCGTACTGACATAATGTAGCACACAGGCCCAGGAAACACGCAAGCAGGCTCAGGATAGATTTAACAGCTTTATTCAACAAGCAGGTGTGTGTGGATGGATATATGCGGTATGGGAATGTGCTGGGATGAACGCCGATGCGCAGGCAGCAGAGCAGCGTGCCGTACAGCCGGACAACCTTGCAGGGACAGGTGGCTGGCGTCGGCAGGCGATGAGCCCGGGAGACAGCGTCCTGCTGGGTCTGCGCAGAAGATGGAGATGCTATGGCGATGACGGGGGAAATCCGCCGCCAGGAGGGTCCACCTGTGCACAGAGGTGAGAACTTGGAAGACAAGGTAAGGAGTTCTTACGTGTCGTTGAATCTTTGCTGGTGATCTGAGGTAGAATCACGAGCTTTGGAAACGCTGATGAGAACAGACGGCTCCAGAATCAGAATCAGAATCAGGTTTATTGCCATTGTTCATGTAGTACACAAACTAGGAATTTGTCTCGGTACAATGCTGCAACATTAAACATGATAAGATAAGAGAAATAAACTATACATGTAATAAAGTGTAGGATAAGATTAAGTGATACTGGTCAACAGTTAAAATATATATTAGCCAGCAGCAGATACTGTGGAGAACTATATAGTGCAGTCGGTAATGCAGGAAGAAAACAGTGATGATTGACATGAGTCTGGTTGAGCTGCTGTACATGGTGCACGAGAGTCAATAAGTCACTTGTGTTCAGCAGTCTAATGGCAGAGGGGAAGAAGCTGTTCATGTGACGGGAGGTTTTAGTCTGGATGGACCGAAGTCTTCTACCAGAGGGGAGGGGGGCAAACAGTACGTGACCAGGGTGTGAGGGATCGGCTATGATCCGGCCAGCACGCCTCCGGGTCCTGGAGATGTACAGATCCTGGAGAGATGGAGCTTGCAGCCGATCACCTTCTCAGCAGTGCGCACGACGCGCTGCAGCCTTAGTCTGTCCCTGGCAGTGGCTCCTGCGTACCACACGGTTATGGAGGTGGTGAGGAAGGACTCGATGATGGCTGTGTAGAACTGCACTAACATCTTGGTGGGTAGCTTGAGCTTCCTCAGCTGCCGCAGGAAGAACATCCTCTGCTGGGCTTTTTTGATGAGTGAGCTGATGGTCAGCTCCCATTTGAGGTCCCTGGTGATGGTAGTGCCTAGGAAGCGGAAGGAATCAGCAGTGGTGATGGGAGAGCCTGAGAGGGTGAGGGGGGGCAGAGGAGTAGTGACTTTCCTGAAGTCTACAATCATCTCCACTGTCTTCAGAGCGTTCAGCTGCAGGTTGTTATTGCTGCACCAGGACGCCAGCTGGGCCACCTCTCTCCTGTAGGCGGACTCGTCGCCGTTGGAGATGAGGCCCGATGAGGGTGGTGTCGTCCGCAAACTTGATCAACTTGACAGACTGGTGGCTGGAGGTGCAGGAGTTGGTGTAAAGGGAGAAGAGTAGGGGGAAAGTACACAGCCCTGGGGTGATCCGGTGCTGATGCTAGTATAGTCTGAGACAGTCTTTTCCCAGCCGCACATGCTGCCTCCGGTCCGTCAGGAAGTCGATGATCCACCTGCAGAGGGAGTCAGGCACGTTGAGCAGGGACAGCTTGTCCCGGAGCAGAGCGGGGCGGATGGTGTTGAATGCGGAGCTGAAGTCCACAAACAGGATCCTGGCGTAGGTTCCCGGGGAGTCCAGGTGCTGCAGGATGGGTGGAGGGCCAGGTTGACTGCATCGTCTACAGACCTGTTGGCTCGGTAGGCAAACTGCAGCGGGTCCAGGAGAGGGGTGGTGATGGACTTGAGGTGGGACAGGACCAGGCGCTCAAAGGACTTCATGACTACAGAGGTGAGCGCTACAGGTCTGTAGTCATTAAGTCCAGTGATCCGTGGCTTCTTGGGGGACAGGGATGATGGTGGAGGATTTGAGGCAGGACGGCACGTGGCATAACTTAAGGGAGGTGTTAAAAATGTCTGTGAATACAGGAGCCAGCTGTTTCGCACAGAGTCTCAGGGTGGAGGGAGACACGCCGTCTGGGCCGGGGGCCTTGCGCGGGTTCAGTCTGGAGAACTGTTTGAGCACATCCTGCTCACTGATGATAAGGGGAGGGGGGGGGGGTGCCTTAATGAAAGTAGCGAATGTGGAGGCTGTGGAGCTGGAGGAGGGGGGGGAGTTGGACACAGATGACGGAGGTGTCAAAACGGGCATAGTGTTGGGACAGTCTTTGACAAAGGGCTTTGTCATCCAGACCTTTAGGAGCCTTAGGTCGATAGTTGTGATTTGCCTCAGTCCTCTCCACACGGAAGCCGAATCATTAGCAGTGAACTGCTGCTGGAGTCTCTCTGAGTATAGAGATTTAGCCCTCTCTTCAGCTCTCTGTTTAAACCGTATTTAACCTCCCTGTAGCAGTCCCTGTCTCCACTTTTCAGCGCTGCTTCCTTCTCCTTCCTGATCTGTCCTGAGCTTAGCTGTGAACCAGGTTTGTCATTAGAGTAACTCACCCTGGTGTGGTGATGGAAGAATGTTCTCTTCACAAAAGTGGATATATGAGTTTCACAGTGTCCGTGTACTCATCCAGATCATGCGTGGCTCCTTTAAGCATGCCCCAGTCAGATATTTCCATGCACGTTTCCAGCTTCTCCTCAGCATCACTGGTCCGTATCTTCGTAGTGCTCACAACAGGTTTAGTGAGCTTCAATCTCTGTCTGTATGTGGGAATGAGGTGAACCATCACGTGATCAGATAATCCCAGCGCAGCTCGAGGGACAGCGCGATATGCGTCTTTCACTGTGGTGTAACAGTGATCCAGTGTGTTTAATCCTCTGGTGGGGCATTTAATAAACTGTTTGTAGCGGGGGAGATCGTGGCTCAGATTGCACTGATTAAAGTCGCCAGCCACAATAATCAGCGAGTCTGGAAAACTCCGCTCTGTGTTTGAATGTGATCCGCGAGCACGCGCTGAGCTTCGCGCGTGGTCCGCGGTCGGGAGGGGGGGCGTACACAGCGATCATTATGAAAGAAGCAAACCTCCGCGGGGAATAGAAGGTGCTTGCAATTGATAACAAGAAATTCCAAGGCAGGATGAACAGTGTTTTGGAAATTACCGTTTACATCACGCACCAGCTGCAGTTGATGTATAAGCAGACACCGCCTCCTGTGTCTTTGCCGGAAAGCTCTGTGTCACGATCAGCACGGAAGAGCTGAAAGCCGTCGAGGCGCAGCGCGCTGTCCGGTATATTTTCCCCGGAGCCAGGTCTCAGTAAAGCAGAGGACAGCTGAGGAGGCGAGGTCCTTAAAACGCACAGCAGTCTCATTTCATCTACCTTGTTAGAGAGAGAGTTGGTAGTTGGACAGAAATATGCCAGGCAGCGCCGTTCGGCGAGCCTCTCCTTGCGAAGTCGTACAGAGCGCCCGCTCGTCTTCCTCTCTTCCGCCGTCTCACTTTCCGAGCCAAACAATAAACCAGATCGGCGGCAGGGGCTAGAAAAACTGGGAGGAGGTCCGTGGGGGTCAAAGTCCTGATATTAGAAGTTCTTCACGGGTATAAGTGCAAGCAGACACACAATTGACAAACAAAAACAAACAAAGAGCGCAGCGAAGCACCATGTCGACCGCTGTGGGCGCCATCTTGGATGTTTCTCCAAGACTGCAGCAGAGGGCAGAGTGGGCTAAATAGCCCGCTGCTGACGAGACGCAGGTGTGCGTGCAGCTGAAGCCGCTGATGAGCGGCGGGTCGTGACATTTATTTTTGGTAAATCTGAGAAAATTTGTTGGCAGCCTCGGTTTGACCACATTTTTTTTTTTTAAATAAACTTACTTTTTATCGTCAGTCCTCTAACCAATCACGTTGCAGTTCTGTCCCCCAGGTGACCGCATACACCAATCACGTTCGACTTAATCAGGACCCTGAGGGTAAAGTATAGCGGGTCTTTCTGACAGCTGATTTATTAATAAGAATTAATTTCTCAAAATAACCCAAAAAACCCCCAAACTATAACAAACGTAAACAGGGAAATAAATTATGCTGACAACTCAAAATGACAACACAGTATAAAATATCAAAAGAAAAGCAGACAACCTGAGCCCAGTGGGGTCCCCCCGCACTCAGAACATGACACCCTGTATTCCATTGTATATAAACCTAACTGGTTATGTGTATAGTATGTACTGATTTTTTCTGTACTTTGTTTGTTCTTCAATAAAGTTTAAAAAATATAAGAATGTCTATAACTAGCTTTAAAAGGTATTGTATTGGTTGAAGTAAACAACCAGTCAAATGCAAAATGATGCACATAATAAATATATTATGATCATAATAAATATATTATGATCATAATATATTTATTAATTAGCCCTGATTCATTACCTCAGATCATTACCTAGATTATCCCGTTTATTCTTTAGAAAAAAAAAAAACAGTACCACAAGACTATTTTATCACAACATCTTTATCAAATTTAATATTGATTCATAATTGACTGTTACACCAGCATCATTTGTGTATTTAAACCTGATCAGAATATCAAAATAAACTACTTTGTCTCACTCTTTGCTACCCAGTTTCTTGCCTTGGTATGACCCTGTCTTTACTGATAATCCTCTGTCAAATCAGACCCCCGTTTGCATTAGTTACTGTGAATGTCAGCAGGGCAATCTGTGGAGTGCTACATATGTAAATACAATTCAATATTAAGAGGAGGACATTCTCTGGACTTTGTAAATCTTGCTATAAAGGAAAGCAAAATAACTGAAAAACATAAAAAAATATATGCTGCTGGATAGCCACACTTCAGATGTACCAGTCCACATAGGCTTTCATAGACAATGCTACATGCAGTACACTAATAAAAGAAATGTTGAAAGCCCGAAAAATGAGACAAAATTACTAAGCTTATGAATGATGGAGTAAGCAGCTTTAATCAGATTAACTCCAGCTGAACTTACCCATGTACATTAATGACTGTAAACATTAATAATCAATTAAGACAAACGAGATACGAGTGATGCAGACAGGTCCAGGAGATCTCAGGAATGTCTGAGCATCTGAAGTTACCAGTACACCAGAAGAGAAAAGTTAAACCAATGTAGCTAGTTACCTTTAGAATGAACATTTCTGCAGTAATGACAGTGTCCACACTTTGATAAAGATTCTCAGTCATCCAGGTGGGTCAGTCTGTATGAAAGCTCAGTCCATTCAACTGGAATCAAGGATTTTTACTCTGAATGGTGAATTGGATGAATGGTGAAACGTTCCAGAGTAAAAAATACTTATACAGTGATGTGAAAAAGTGTTTGCCCCTTCCTGATTTCTCATCTTTTTGTATATTTGCCACATTTAAATGTTTCAGATCATCAAACAAATTTAAATATTAGGCAAAGGTAACACAAGTAAACACAAAATGCAGTTTTTAAATGAAGGTGTTTATTATTAAAGGAAAAAAAAAAAAATCCAAACCTACATGGCCCTGTGTGAAAAAGTGATTGCCCCCTAAACCTAGTAACTGGTTGGGCCACCCTTAGCAGCAACAACTGCAATCAAGCATTTGCAATAACTGCCAATGAGTCTTTTACAGCTCTATGGAGGAATTTTGCCCAACTCATCTTTGCAGAATTGTTGTAATTCAGCCACACTGGAGGGCTTTCAAGCATGAACCATCTTTTTAAGGTCATGCCACAGCATCTCAGTCGGATTCAGGTCAGAACTTTGACTAGGCCACTCCATAGTCTTCATTTTGTTTTTCTTAAGCCATTCAGAGGTGGACTTGCTGGTGTGTTTTGGATCACTGTCCTGCTGCAGAACCCAAGTGCGCTTCAGCTTGAGGTCACGAACAGATGGCCGGACATTCTCCTTCAGGATTTTTTGGTAAGACAGCAGAATTCATGGTTCCATTTACCACAGGCAGCAGTCTTCCAGGTCCTGAAACAGCAAAACAGCCCCAGACCGTCACACTACCACCACCATATTTTACTTTTGGTATGATGTTAATTTTCTGAAATGCTTTGTTACTTTTACAACAGATGTAATGGGACATACACCTTCCAGAAAGTTCAACTTTTGTCTCATCAATCCACAGAGTATTTATCCAAAAAGTCTTGGGGATCATCAAGATGTTTTCTGGCAAAACTGAGACAAGCCTTTGTTCTTTTTGCTCAGCAGTAGTTTTCATCTTGGAACTCTGCCCATGCAGGTCCTTTTGCCCTGTCTCTTTCTTATGGTAGAGTCATGAACACTGACCTTATCTGAGGCAAGTGAGGCCTCAGAGTCTTTGGATGTTGTTGTGGGGTCTTTTGTGACATCTTAGATGAGTTGCGTTTCGCTGTTGGGGCAAGTTTTGGTCAGCCGGCCACTCCTGGAAGGTTCACTACTGTTCCATGTTTTCGCCATTTTGTGGATAATGGCTTCATTGTGGTTCGCTGGAGTCCCAAAGCTTTAGAAAATGGCTTTACTAACCTTTCCAGACTGATAGAGCTCAATTTGTTTCTCATTTGTTCCTGAATTTCTCTGGATCGCAGCATGATGTCCTAGCTTTTTGAGGATCTTTTGGTCTACTTCACTTTGTCAGGCAGGCCCTATTTAAGTGATTTCTTGATTGAGAACAGGTGTGGCAGTTAATTCTGGTTGGGTGTGGCTAGAGAAATTGAACTCAGCTTTCCAAAGATGTGATAAACCACTGTTAATTTATGTTTTACCAGGGAGGGGTAATCACTTTTTCACACAGGGCCATGTAGGTTTGGATTTTTTTACCCTTAATAATAAACACTTACATTTAAAAACTGCATTTTTTTGTTTACTTGTGTCATCTTTGTCTAATATTTAAATTTGTTTGATGATCTGGAACATTTAAGTGTGACAAACATACAAAAAATCAGAAATCAGGAAAGGGGCAAACACTTTTTCACCCCACTGTATATATTTGAATCCAGTTGACTTAACTGAGCTTTCATACAGTGTTGTTGTCCATAGTTAAGCTTCCCACCCAATTTTGCCTCCTTTACAATATTTTAGATAAGCAATCACATACTTCAGATACAAATCCCCAACCAAACCAGGGTCTCTGCTCAACAAAAACCGTGGTGATGTGGTGCTCTTTCTACCGAAGAGCACCACATCTGTAATAAATGTTAGATCATTGTTATAGTAGACACACATTGCTTGCTAAGTTATTTATAAATTATTACTGAAATAATCAATAAAAACAAGAACTAAAACAAAAAAGACGAACAATATGGAAAAAAGACATAGAACAGTTTTGGTGCTGGGCTGATGCAGGTGTATGCTGGTTTTTCAGCAGGGATTCTTTCATATCAGCAGGACAACGATGCAAAGGACGTGTAATTACTTTATTTTGCGACATGCTACACAAGACAAGGGACAATGGGGAGCATGCATTTGGCTCTATATTAACTATGGAGATCTGTAACACGAAAAGAAAATACAGGGACATAAATATAACATTATGCTTACCTAGCTGTTGTAAATGCAGCCTTGTCAGCCCATCTTTCTTTCACATTTACTTCTGACAATGATTCAGCTCATTGGGCAAATTCAAGTCAGGTGACCGTGGAGCGCTGTTTTGATTGGTTAAGCATATAATGGTCCTTAGTGGTACCTCAGAGCGGCCTTCTCAGATTTCTTAGCTAAAGTTTAATTTTCATAAAAAAATATGTACATGTTTAGCCTGCCAACAAACAGATTCATGTTTTGAAAAATATGCGTTAGCATATCTGTGAAAATCAGCTACTTCCTGGATGGGGATCAATCATCTCAAAAACTGAAGCAGATAGAGCCACTCGGCCCACCGTCTATAATGGATTGTATTTACATAGTGATTTCCATGACATCCAGAGATGCTTTACAATGAGTCCATTATTCATTCTATCCACAGACAATGGTAGTGATAAGCTACCTCTGTAGCCACAGCTGCCCTGGGGCACACTGACAGAAATATGGCTGCCAATCCATGCCAATGGCCTCTCCGACCACCACCAAACATTTATTCACATTCACACACAAGTGTCATGGACACTGGAGGTAAGGTGGGTAAAGTGTCTTGCCCAAGGACACAATGGCAGGGTAGGAAGAGTGGGATTCAAACCATCAACCTTCAAGTTATTAGATGACCTGCTCTACCTCCTAAGCCACTACTGCCCCTAGCTTCCTGTAAAACAGTAACATGTCTAATCTGGAATGTATTCCTGGCCAGAAATGCAGGAATGGGTGTAAATTAACAAACGAAACAAAACTGATGAAGGAAAACATGATCTTACATTCATACTGTCACAAATGAAATAAAAGTCCAAGTAAATTGAGATTTTTTTTTTACAATTACTGTCCCAACATTTTCTGATTTTGAGTTGTATGAAGCTTGATGTAAATATGCATTAAATAACAAAGGGAGTGCAGAGATCGTAATCATTATTGAACACTTTAGTTCTCTGTATGGCATAAATGAAATGATGTAACTAAAAAAAGCTTTGTGGATTGTAAGAAAAGTTTTTCAAGTTCTTGTGGCACTGAGCGACGGTATCGCTTTGTCACAGAGGGAAAAACGGTATTACCCTGAGGCCTGTGTGTGCGTTTGAGAGAGGAAAGCTGGGGGTCACCTCAGCTTTGAAGCAGTTTCAGGTATCTGGGTGCCAGGCAGGTAGACAAGCAGCCCTCAGCCTATAGCCCATGATACCCTCCCAATATATATTCGTGTGTGTAATAGTAGGTCTCAGGGGAGGTCTCTCATGGTCACAGAGCTCTGTGTGATACATGAAAGATGGTCTTGTCTACTTTTTTTTAACCCTTCTCTACCTTGGATCACTCATTTTCCCTTGTCCGTGTCACTGCCTCACTCACCTTATACCTTTATTATGTGTATACAAATTTAAATATAGCAATGGTTTTACAATATACCGGTTTTGAGAAGATTCAAGATTTCTTTTATTGCCATTGATATGTATGTACATTTCAATAGCTGACAATAAGTGTGATACTTAAAAAATGAAATATTGATTTTGTGTTAATATTACACATGTTCAATTCAATTCAACTCCCCAGCTCAGGGAGGGGCAGTCATCTACTGTGACTGGCTGGGGGGGATGAGGGGATAGAGAAGAAGAAGAAAAGAACAGACATGTAGAGAACAAACAGCACGACGGGGACTCAATCTATGAGAGAGAACAAACACGTTAATGACCAGCAAAAATATTTCACTGAGAGTATTACAAGTAATCCTACATTTTGTGGCTGTAGTGCCTGGTTAGGGTAATGGGGTAGTATCAGATCTTTTAAATAAAAAGGGGCCTAGATTATTTAGAAGCTTTGTAAGTGAGAAGATGGATTTTATAAACTTAATTCTAAACTCTATGGGAAGCCAATGAAGGGAGGCCAGAATGGAGAGATGTGATCTCTTTGTAGTACCTGTTTTAAAACTTTTGCTGCAGCATTTTGGATCATCTGAAGACTTTTTAAAGATGTTTTCGGACAGCCTGATAACGAGTTACAATAACCTAATCTAGAGCTAACAAAAGCGTGGATTAGTTTCTCAGCATCACTCAGAGGCAAGATGCTCCTAATCTTGGCAATATTACGCAAATGGTAGAAGGCAGTCTTTGAAACAAGTTTAATATGTGAATTAAAAAACAGATCTTGATCAAAAATAACTCCAAGGTTCCTCACAAAACTATTAAGAGAAAAAGTAACTGCATCCAATCTAAGAGTTTGATTTAGAAAGGCATTTCTAAGGTTTTTTGGACCAACTAGAATGATTTCAGTCTTATCTGAATTTAAAAGCAGGAAATTACAAGTCATCCAAGCTTTGATTTCCTTAAGACAGCCTTCTAACTTGGCTAATTGATTACTATCATCTGGCTTTATTGACAGGCATAATTGTGTGTCATCTTCATAAAAATGAAAATGTATACAGTGCTTTCTAATAATGTTGCCTAGCGAAAGCATATATAAACTAAAAAGAATAGGGCTTAGCACAGATTCCTGTGGAACTCTGTGACTGAGCTTTGAGTTAGAAGAAAACTCATTATTGACATGAACAAACTTGAATCTATCAGATAAATAAGATCTAAACCACTGCAACAAAGTTCCATGAAGTCCAACATGGTGTTCTAATCTATTAAGTAAAATATTATGATCGATAGTATCAAAAGCTGCACTAAGGTCTAAAAGGACAAGAAGGCTAAAGAGAGTGATTAGGTGACACTGATGCACACACAGGTGTAACAGGCTTGTTAAACAGAAGTGAGAGGTGACGATAGATGGAAAAAAAAGCGATTGAAATACAATTAAAGGCAATAATCTTCAGGAGAGTGAGGAGAGCTAAGCACAGAGCAAACCACACCAACAGCCAGTAACACATATAAGCATTAATATTATGTAAGTAATGCACTGCATCATAAATCCTCTTTATTTTATGTTCTCATGGAGAACTTGTGGATAGCAAACCTAAACAGATATTAAATCTTGATGTAGCAAGTTGCCAGCTTTCCTGTTTCCTGCAGCGCGTGTGTGTGTGTGTGTGTATATGTGTGTGTTCTGGTATTCATCACATCATGGGGACAACAATCTGTTTACACAGTCACGCATGGGGACTTGTTGCAGTGTGGGGACAAAAAATCAGGTCCCCATAAGGGTAACCCTTTAGAATGAATGCAGGAGCTATTCTGAAGGTGCCTGTGTGGTTTTTAGCATTGGCCTATAAGGCATGTTTCTGAGTGAGTGTGTGTGTGTGTGTGTAGTTTTCAGTTGCGCCCCCCTTATACTTTGCAGGTGGTACTGCACTCGCTCCTCCACACACATATTTATTCCATATATGGTTAGGGACCACCCACTTCCTGGTCCCCATAAAGAAGGATTTTAGTACCAAAAGGATTTTCAGTGTTACAGGTAGCAAACCACTTAGCTGACCAGAAGATTATCTGCAGAATAAGCCATAGAAGAGTTGCAGGATTTTGCAGAGGATTAAAAGTGAAACAAGGAAAGCACATTTATATGATAAACCAGTATACCTAGTGTTCAACCTTAAAATTAAGTTAATTAGCTTTAATTAGTTATAAGGGTAGCTAGTTACCTTCACAAAACTATGGAGGCTCAGTGTAAGTTTCAAATATTATACTTTATGTGATTCTGATTGTGTGTAAACTATGTACAAACAGAAATCAATTCATTAATAGGTATAAACATTATTTGCTAAAAAGATATATGTTAGAGGTGTAGTATTAATATGTACAATGCATTAAGCTCACTCTGGGAAACAATAGTAGTGTAGGTGGGACTGTACTGTGCATATCTGTGTATATCTGTGTTGTTTGGGGTTGGGCATAGATGTATGGACTGTATGTATGTAGGGATGGATAGGTGTCAATGTGTATATGTATAAAATATAGTTAATTGTCTACTTGGGGTCTTAATTGAGGTAATAGGTATATGTTTCACATGGGTGAAAGAAAAATATACAACTAAATCTTTAATTTAATTGGCTGCTCTGAGATAATGGGCTTATGTGGCAAAATATTTTTTTATAGTATTCTAGCTATTATGAATGTTTTTTTTTTTTTTTTGGGTCAGGATAAATTTTGGCTCAGTATGTGTTGTGATCATATATTTAAGTTAATTTATACCTTACATCTAAAAAATACAGATTGTGACAAAAGTGCTTCACAAAGGAAGTTAACATACAGTTTAATAATTAAAGCAATAATTAAAGCAATGATGATATAGAGTGAAGTGCATGGCGGTAATGCACCTTTAAGCTGGTTGCCAATCAAATCTAAAAGAAGAAGAAAAAAAGTAGTACTTTTAGATAGATAGATAGATTGATGGATGCACTTTATTGATCCCAAACTGGGAAGTTGCAGTGTAACAGCAGCATGACAGTAGACAACCAAACGACAGAAACACACACAGCATAACAGACAAAGGGATTACCCATGGAAAGTAAAACTAACACTTCTATTTTAAAAAAAAAAAAAGTCTATCTACATCATAGATGAATATATGGTGACCCGTATAGAAACATAAATCATACCCGCTGTACAATGCAGAACTATCAGGAACAGAGTGAGATGTGAGGGACCAATTAGACTATAAGGTGCAGTATGGCAGCACAATTATGACCAGAATACAACACCAGAGTGAGTTATTGTACAGTGAAATGGCATGAAGCAGGAAAGATTTCCTGTACCTAACCATTCAATAGTGAAGCTGTAGCAGTCTGCTGGAGAAAGTGCTCCTCTGTCTGTCCAGTATGTGGTGGAGGGGCTGATCACGATTGTCCATGATGGATCACAGTTTATTTAGTGTCCTCTTTTCCACCACTGTCTCAAAGGTCTCCGGCCTGAGACCAATTATAGAGCCAGCCCTCTTGATAATCTTGTCAAGTCTGTTGGTGTCACTGGCTCTGATACTGCTATCCCAACAGACAGCAGCAAAGAAGATGGCGCTGGTGACAATGGCCTGGTAGAAAAGCTCCAGTATCCTGCTACACACATTGAAGGATCTCAGCTTCCTCAGGAAGTAGAGTCTGCTCATCCTCTTCTTGTGTGCAGCATTAGTGTTGGATCTCCAGTGCAGCCTATTTCTGATCTTGACACCCAGATATTTGTAGTCCTCAACCACCCCCACATCCTTCCCCTTAATCTGCAATGGCTGAGAAGACATCCTCTTCTTCCTGAAGTCAATCACCATCTCTCTGGCCTTGCTGACATTCAGCCTCGGGTGTACTCCCCCTCTCATACACCCAACAACAGCTGAGTCATCAGGGAATTTCTGCAAGTGGTAAGGACTCCGTGTTGTACTGAAAGTCAGTGGTTTATAAGGTGAAGAGAATAGAAGAGCAGACAGTCCACTGTGGAGCTCCCGTATCACTAACCACCACGTCACACAAGACACTGCCCAGCCGGACAAATTGTCACCTTCCTGTCAGGTAGTCAGTAATCCAGGAGATCACAGAGCTGTCGACCCCCATCACCCACAGCTTCTCACCCAGCAGCAGTGGCTGGATGGTGTTAAAGGCACTGGAGAAATAAAAAAAAAAAAAAAAAGTGATTCTCACAGTGTCTCCTCCACCATCCAGGTACAGATGGGCTTGTTGCAGCAGATAGATGACAAAGCATCTTCAACTCCTAAATGGGGCTGATATGCAAACTTCAGAGGGTCCAGCCACGTCTTAACCGGCGAAGCTCAGGTGGGCTAAGCTCAGTCTCTCAAGGACCTTCATCACATGAGATGTGAGGGCAATTGGTCGATAGTCATTCAGGTCCGATGGAGATGACTTCTTGGGGACAGGAACCAGGCAGGATGTCTTCCACAACACCAGTACTCTCTCCAGACTCAGGCTCAGGTTGCATAGGTGTTTCAGTACCAGAGCTAGCTGATTGGCACAGGTCCTCGGGATCCTGGCAGAGATGCCATCAGGGCCCACCGCCTTCCACTGACGGAGTCGCTTCAGCTGTTTCTTTACCTGGTCTGTAGTCACAATGATGTGAGGGAGGGGCCTGATGTCCCCTGAGGAAGGGGGGGGGGGGTAGGAGAGCTGGAGAGAGGTGCTACACAGGAGGGTGTGGGGAGGGGTATGTGGGGGTCTGGCTGTGTTGTGGGGGTGACAGGAGGATTGAGGGGAGGGGTGTGTGGTGGCCTGGCTGTGTTGTGGGAGTGACAGATGTTGAGTTGAACCTATTAAAAAACAGATTCAGTTCATCAGCTCTCTTCTGGTTCCCAGATGTCTGTCTGACTCTCCCCTTGCACCCAGTTATTTCTTTCATTGCCACCCACACATCTTTAGCGTTGTTTTGCCTGAGTTTATCTTCCAACTTCCTCCTATAATTGTCCTTGCACCTCCTTGGCATCTCTCTCAGCTCAAGCTCCACTCTCCTCAGCTTCTCCCTGTCTCTGGACCTAAAAGCTTTCTTCTTCTTGTTCAGAAGTGCTTTCAGGTCACTGGTGACCCATGGTCTGTTGTTGGGGAAACAGTGTACAGTCTTAGCTGGCATGGCCGTCTTCACAGAATCTGATGTATTCTGTGATGCAGTTGGTCATATTGTCTATGTCCACCCCATGTGGTTCACGGAGTACACTCTAGTCAGTTGTTTTGAAGCAGTCCTGTAGTGCATCCTGTGTCCACCTCCTCACAGTCTGTGTATAAGCAGGCTGCCTTTGCACAAGGGGAACATACTTCGGTGCTAACATGACCATGCAGTGATCCGATTTGCCAATGGGAGGGTCTGGCTTTGGCACTATATGCATCTCTAACGTTGGCATACAGTAAATCCAGTGTTTTTATTTTCTCTGGTGGGACAGTAAACAAACTGATGAAAGTTTGGTAATGTTTTTCCCAGTGAGACATGATTATAATCACCCGTGATGGCCATAAATGTGTCCGGGTGCTTCTCCAGTAATGTCTTTCATCTTTAAATGACAAAATTACTAGCTGCATAGAAAATGAACTGAATGATGTCACAGTGGGAAAAAAAAAAAACATTTGGTGGGCACACAGCCACATGTTGTGTCTCTGAAAAATGACAACACATTTTTTTTTTTTTTGCAGTATGAAGAAATGTAGGTATCACAGCACATGTGTTGTCAGATGGTAGCCAATAAGTGACTTTCGCATTATGAGTGCACATGTGCGGACTATATGAGTTCAAAGTTCACAACTACCAAACATTCCATTTAACCCCTTGCACTCCGGTCAATTTCCCTAAAAACGCCAAAAAATAACGTGCCCAAAGTAAATCAAAAGCTGTTCTTCAACCCTTTGCAGCATCTTCATGGGGTTGGTATCATTTAAAAGAAAACACTTTGAATTTTTTGGCAAAACAGTCATAATCTCTCTAAGTGTTCCGGCCACTGAGTAACAGTCATCTAAACATACTGAACTTGAAGAAAATAAATTTGGCCTGGGTGTTTTTTTGGATACAAATACTTGCAAATAACACACAGCTTCAGATCCGGGCTGGAAAATGTAACAGAAATGTAGAACCAAGTATTATCCAGCTGAGGTCAAAATTTTGTAACAATACCACAAAAAATGAATATATTACACAGCTTTCTTCACAGGTAGTTCCCAGGCGTTTTTGAACTGTGCCAAATTGTGCCAAATGGCACAGTTTGGAAAAACGTCTGTAACTTTTGAATGATTCAATATAGAAGCTTCATCTTGGGCTCTAATGAAAGGTGACACTCAGGGCTCTGTGTGTGTGTGGGGGGGGGTTTGCCCCCCCCCCATCGCTACAGAGGACGGACATTGGCCATCGCTACATGACGGAATAGTCATGTGGCGATGTGGCGACCGCGGCGCAGTCACCGCGGCTTTCCCCCCCCCTCGCTACAGAAAAGTAGCGGGGGGGTGCGCTCATGGTCTGGACGCGGTGCACGAACCGTGTACCGCGGCGCACGGACTTCAGACTTTGTGCGCCGCACAGTTGTAATTTACCGATCGGTCAAAAGTCATTTTTGATTACAATTTTCAGGGATAAAGAATAATTTAGCTTATAACACTTACCTCTTCACAGCAGCAGCGGATCTGGCGAACTTCCCTTCCTCATTGTCAGACAAACGCGACACTGGTCCGCTTGTTACGGACTCGTGGTTCTGGTCTCGCAACCCGGTCAAAACATAATTCCATTATTGCGGTTTTGCGCTTCCATGATTGTGGTTTTGGCGAATGATTTACGACCTTCGTCATCGGCCTCCGTTGGTCTATGATGACCATGGAAGAGAATCCTAAACGTCTATTCTGCTGGAATAAAAAAAAAAAAAAAAGCACCGCCTGCGGCTGAACAGGCCGATGCGCGAATGGCAGTCCCTGTCACACAGGTCACACTTGTGGGTGGTCTCCATGCTGCTGGGTCTGTGACGGTTCTTCCTGCGGGTCCTTTTTTCATCTGCAGCAGTCAGTCTCTCTTCACCCAGCCTTACACAAAACAACTTTCGAACTTCTGTGCTTCAATTGGCTCGCTGCATTCGCAGCATTGGTAGGCGGGTCCTTCTTGCTAGATTTTCAGTCATTGGTTCTTCAAGGTTTCAGAAACTCAATTCAAGGCTCTTATTAGTCGAATGAGAAGTCAATCATATCTGATCTGTTCGCGGCTGTGTCTGTAGTGGAAGAACGGAAATGCAGCCTTTTTTTTCAGTGCGCTCTAGAACGCAGCGCCCTCGTGCCTCCTAGAGCGCACGAGGTCGCACGAGAGCGTGCCCGTCAGCGGTACACAGGAGTGCAACAGGTTAAAGTCTGCTTTAAGCTTTAAATCCCCATTGTGTCAGGTGCACACTGTGCCGTATTGAAGTGTGGAAATGCATGTATCATCTAGAGTGGTGGAAAAAGCAAACTTGCAGCATACATGCGTGTAACTTTGGGACCAGCGTGTGTACATGTCCGCTGCCATTCATGTTATATACATTCCCCACGGAGCTGAAGGATCCAGATGGATGTAATTGTTGGATTAAAGCAGTAAGTCTATATTAAAACATAATTAAATAGTGTTGTGTATTGTTCAAGTTCTAGCCTAATTGACACAAGTCTAAACCCTGAAGTAGCAGGTACGGACAGGCAGGCCTAGATCTAGGATGTAGATCTTTGTATGTTGGTAGTGAAGCTTGAGCTACACACACATGTAATTAAGGCCATTGATAAGTAGGCTGGTATAAAATAAAACTGCAAATCACTGAAAACATGTGGTACTTAAACTATAGTAGTATTGACCTATAGATCTAACTAAGCAGGCTATGCCTTGTAGTGATATTTACTCAAAATGACAAAACCAAAGTTGAGCTGTCAAACCACTCACTTACCTTCTTTGTAGTCGTTTCGGAGTCTCGCAAGTAAGGGTGCTTGGTCCTTTGACAACAAAAAATCTGCTATGTCAGCATACATACAGGGGGGCCATTTTGGCCAATTTCTGCAACGTGGCCACTAAAGCAAGCGCAACTAGTTTATCCTTGGTTTGCGGGTACAACGGGGAAGACCCCTACGCATACAATATGCTCGTAGATCAGAAACTTTCCATAAATTAAGTGTATCGATAGAGCATGTTTGATAGCCATGTTCCCATGATGCTTTGCACAAGCTGAGATGCGAAAGTCGCTTATTAGCATGTGTACTTTGACTGACAGTATAATAACTAGATATCCAGTTAACTAATTACCTACTAAGCAGTTATTAAAGTTTGCACAATCCTTCATTCATTCATTCATTCATTTTCTTCCGCTTAATCCTTTTCGGGTCGCGGGGGGGGGGGGGGCTGGAGCCTATCCCAGCATCTTTTGGCGAAAGGCAGGGTACACCCTGGACAGATCGCCAGTCCATCGCAGGGCCAACACAGTGAGACAGACAACCTTTCACTCTCACAGTCATGCCTAAGGACAATTTAGAATCCCCCAGTTTTGATGCCAATTAACCTAACTTGCATGTTTTTGGGATTTGGGAAGAAACCGGAGAAATCCCGGAGTAAACCCATGCAGACACAAGGAGAACATACAAACTCCACACAGATCAATGTGATCTCTAATTAGAATAAACAAGGGTTTGAAAGGATTGTCAGAGACAGTAAGTTCGGTTAAAGTTGAAATAATAGATAAAAAATTCCTGCAAGCTCCCAGATAACATGATAGGGTCAGATTCTGCATGATTTTCAGATTGATTAGAGGTGAAATGAACAAGTGAGTTGCTACCCTTAAGGCTTATGCCAGCTATTAACTGAGCTCAATTCAGAATTCTTAGTTTTTTCATGATTTACAGTAGAGACCAGTTTGATTCTGCATGTCTCCCCAGTTTAACTGTGTCATTAATTTGACATTGTTTAAAACAAAAGAGCAAATTCCTCCCTTAAACATTTATTTCACAACTACTGAGGAGATAGTGATCCTAATTCACTTAATACTGGGCATGAAATTCCTTTGCTTTTGAATCTAAACATAAGATCCATCCATCCATCTTCTTCCGCTTAATCCTTTTCGGGTCGCGAAGGGGCTGGAGCCTATCCCAGCATCTTTGGGCAAGAGGCAGGGTACATAAGAGTACATAAGAATACATAGCTCATAAAAATATTACTCAAATAACTTTAAAGATCTCAACTTGTAACTGACTCCAGTGCAAACCATTTTTAAAAATGCAATTGCCCATGGAGAACACAAGTATGTTGCACAGCACAGAGTATGCAGAATTGCTCATAGGGTTGCACAATGTATAAAATAACTATGGATGAGTAGGATAGAATATGAATGTATTAAAAATATATTAATCTTATTCACCTATAATAAATTAAGAAAAAGAATAAAAAACAAATATGCTTCAAGAAATAAAATTCCAATCAATTGGTATCAGAATGACATTAACATCACTTAAAACTGTAGCCCACAATCAAACCCGAAGATAGGATCATCAAACAGGAAATCAAAAGTTTTCAGAAGTTATTGTAGGGTTGTTTTATGTAACACAGCAGTAAAAAATGATACATGTTTAATCCCCCCCTCATGGATCGTCACCTTATCGTGGTGGGGGGGTTTGCGTGCCCCAGTGATCCCAGGAGCTATGTTGTCCGGGGCAATTTGCCTCTGATAGGGTCTCCCAAGACAAACTGGTCCTGGGTGAAGGGCCAGACGAAGAACGATCCAACAGACTCTCATGATAAATTGTATATCAAGGATTCAGTGTACCCCGCCCGGTATGGGGTTACCGGGGCCCCACCCTGGAGCCAGGCCTGGGGGAGGGGCTCGAAGGCTAGCGTCTGGTGGCCGGGTTTCCACCCATGGGACCCGGCCGGGCTCAGCCCGAAGGAGTTACATGGGTCCGCCCTCCAGTAGGTTCACCACCTGCAGGAGGGATCATGGAAGTCCGGTGCTATGTGGATTAGGTGGCAGTCAAAGGCGGAGACCTTGGCGGACTGATCCCAAGCTTTCTAAACTGGCTTTTGGTACGTGGAATGTCACCTCTCTGGTGGGGAAGGAGCCTGAGCTGGTGTACGAGATTGAGCGATACCGGCTAGATATAGTCGGCCTCACCTCAACACACAGCTCCGGTTCCGGAACCAGTCTCCTGGAGAGGGGCTGGAGCTTGGCCTTTTCTGGAGTTGCCCCGGGCGAGAGGCGACGAGCAGGGGTAGGTATTCTTGTATCGCCCCACCTTGCTGCCTCTATATTGGAGTTTTCCCCGGTGGACGAAAGGGTTGCTTCCCTGCGCCTTCGGGTTGGGAAACGGGTCCTGACCATCATTTGTGCCTATGCACCAAATGATGTTTCAGAGTACCCACCCTTTTTGGAGTCTGTGACTGGGGTGCTGGAGGGTGCTCCTCCTGGAGACTCCATTGTCCTACTGGGGGACTTCAATGCGCACGTGGGCAACGACAGTGAAACCTGGAGGGGGGTGATTGGGAGGAACAGCCTGCCCGATCTGAACCCGAGTGGTGTTCAGTTATTGGACTTCTGTGCTAACCACAGTCTGTCTATAACGAACACCATGTTCAAGCATAAGGGTGTCCATATGTGCACCTGGCACCAGGACACCCTAGGCCGCAGGTCGATGATCGATTTTGTTATCGTATCATCAGACCTGCGACCGTATGTCTTGGACACCCGAGTAAAGAGAGGTGCAGAGCTGTCAACTGATCACCACCTGGTGGTGAGTTGGATCCGATGGCAGGGGAGGAAGCCATTCAGACCTGGTAGACCCAAACGTATAGTGAGGGTGTGCTGGGAGCGTCTGGCTGAGGCCCCTGTCCGGGAGGTCTTCAACTCCCACCTCCGGAAGAACTTCAACCACATTCCGAGGGAGTCTGGAGACATGGAGTCTGAATGGGCCATGTTCTCCACCTCTGTTGTTGAAGCGGCAGCCCAGAGCTGCGGCCGCAAGGTGGTCGGTGCATCTCGTGGTGGCAACCCCCGAACCAAGTGGTGGACACCAGTGGTGAGGGGGGCCATTAAGCTGAAGAAGGAGTCCTATCAAGCTTGGTTGGCTTGTGGGACTCCTGAAGCAGCTGAGGTGTACCGGCAGGCCAAGCGGAGTGCAGCTCAGGTGGTTGCTGAAGCAAAAACCCGGGTATGGGAGGAGTTCGGTGAGGCCATGGAACAAGACTTTCGGTCGGCTTCAAAGAGATTCTGGCAAACTGTTCGGCGGCTCAGGAGGGGAAAGCAGCTCCCCGTCCACACTGTGTATGGTGCGGATGGGACACTGTTGACTTCAACTGGGGATATCGTCGGGCGGTGGAAGGAATACTTCGAGGATCTCCTCAATCCCACTGATACGCCTTCCACAGAGGAAGCAGGGTTTGGGGACGAGGGGGATGACTCGCCTATCACAGGGGCTGAGGTCGCCAAGGTGGTTAAAAATCTCCTTGGTGGCCGGGCCCCGGGGGTGGACGAGATTCGCCCCGAGTACCTCAAGGCCCTGGATGTTGTTGGGTTGTCATGGTTGACACGCCTCTGCAACATTGCGTGGAGGTCGGGGGCAGTGCCTTTGGCATGGCAAACCGGGGTGGTGGTTCCTCTCTTCAAAAAAGGGGACCGGAGGGTGTGCTCCAACTTTAGAGGGATCACACTCCTCAGCCTATCCTGGGAAGGTCTATGCCAAGGTACTGGAGGAGAGAGTCCGGCGTTTGGTCGAACCTCGGATTCAGGAGGAGCAATGTGGTTTCGTCCTGGCCGATGGCACATCGGACCAGCTCTTTACCCTCTCGAGAATTCTTGAGGGTTCGTGGGGGTTTGCCCAATCAGTTTACATGTGTTTTGTGGACTTGGAGAAGGCATTTGACCGCCGTCCCCGTGGATCTTTTGTGGGGGGTGCTTCGGGAGTATGGGGGTATCGGGCCTTGTTGTTACGATGCTATTCGGTCTCTGTACGCCGTATGTGAGAGTTTAGTTCGCATTAGCCAACACTCGGTCGGAGGTCATTCCCAGTGAGGAGTTGGACTCCGCCAGGGCTGCCCCTTTGTCACCGGTCCTGTTCATAATTTTTATGGACAAGGATTTCTAGGCGCAGCCAGGGAATGGAGGGTTGTGTCATGCTTGGTGACCACAGGATTCATCTCTGTTGTTTTGCAGATGATGTTGTCCTGTTGGCTTCATCCAGCAATGACCTACAGCTCTTGCTGGGACGGTTTGCCGCTGAGTGTGAAGCGGGCTGGGATGAGAATCAGCACCTCCAAGTCCGAAGTCATGGTCCTCAGCGGAAAAAGAGTTGATTGTCCTCTCCGGGTTGGGGACAGGCTCCTGCCCCAAGTGGAGGAGTTTAAGTATCTTGGGGTCTTGTTCACGAGTGAGGGGGAAATGGAGCGAGAGATCGACCAGAACGGATTGGAGCAGCATCTGCAGTGATGCGGCGTTTTGTACCGGTCTGGTGTGGTTGAAGAGGGAGCTTAGTTCTAAGGCAAAGCTGTGCGATGTAACCGAGTCAATCTACGTTCCTACTCTCACCTATGGTCACGAGCTTTGGGTAATTTGACCGACAAGAACGAGATCGCGGATACAAGCGGCTGAAATGAGCTTTCTCGTAGGATTGCTGGACTCACCCTCAGAGATAGGGTGAGGAGCTCAGTCATCCGGGGAGGCTCAGAGTAGAACCGCTGCTCTCCACATTGAAAGGAGTCAGTTGACGGTGGTATGGGCATCTGATTAGGATGCACCTGGACGCCTCCCACTGGAGGTGTTTCAGGCACGTCCCACTGGGAGGAGACCCGGGCAGACCTAGGACTCGGTGGAGAGACTATGTCTCCCAGCTAGTCTGGGAACGCCTTGGTATCCCCTCTGAAGAGCTGGAGCAGGTGGCTGGGGAGAGGGAAGTCTGGGCTTCTCTGCTTGAACTGCTGCCTCCGCGACCCGGACCTCCGGAAAAGCGGTAGAAGATGGATGGATGGATGGATGGACATGTTTAATCCATTTATTTGAGGATTTACCTAATATTTAGGTGTTAGAGAATGGGGTTGATGAAGTCATATGCCAAATGTTTTGAGCTTAAGTAATTTGTGGCATACACCATCATATTGTAAATAAAGAAGGAAATGCAATCACAAAAAAAAATTAAAATTAAAAAAAAAAAATCAAAAGTCTAATCATAAAAAATCTATTTACTGCTGGTTGAAAAAACTGTGAATGATATAAATATAGAGCACTCCAGCTAGCCTTTTCTTTCCAAGGCTCAGATGGATGATCATAGTGTAAAAACTTACCAGAAAGGAAACTATGTGCTATAACACACTGGGTGGAAAATTCCAATCAAATAATTTCATAGTTGTAGAGGAGCTTGGAATAACGAGGCGATGTGATTTATAAACCAAAGTTTATTATCAGCTTGGCTCCTCTAACAAGTCTCATCTAGTGCAGAAGCAGAATAAGAGGTCGAACACATTCAGACCTTCATACTTATACTTACACACAACAAAAGACATTGCATATCAAAGCTGATATCCCGCATTAACTTAATCCCCCCTCCTTTGTCTTCCGTCTCCTCCACCTGATCCAGAGAGGTCAGGGCGATCGATCTCCTCCATTGTCCTCTGTCTCCTCCACCTGACTCTGGGAAGTCAGGGAGATCGATCTGGTCTCCACCGCTGCGACTCCGTATGCTCTTTGATCTTCGCTGGCGGTCGAGACCTCTTGTCCTGTTCTGAGGCGTGAGGTCATTGCACATATGTAATCACTAAACATTCTAATATGCTTATACATATGTAGGTATGGGATATATGATTAATATAAACCTCAGCCCCCCCCCAAATGACTAAGAAAAGGACAATCAAGGTAAGTCTACAGTTTAAAGATAATTTCTATGATCATACTATAACTGTTAAACCTCTTGACAGGGAAAACAAGGAAGAACTTCTCCAGCAGTCATGCTCCTGTAGGAGAATTCAGTGGTAACCATAACAGTGTAGTAATATCACAAATCAGCCTCTTAAAACTGTCACAGCACAATCTGATAAAATAGTTTACAACTCTTGGTTAATTTGCATCAGTCCCTGTGCCGTCTGGGTTTTAATCTTCTCCCGAATCTGCTGTAGATCCGCTTTGGCGTCCTGGCGGGACCTTCCTGTAAGGAGATCTGCAGCTTGGGAGGAGGGAGAGTGGTTATTTGTTCCCTGCAGGGGGGTTGAGTCTTTTTTTCTTGGGGGGTCTACCCCGCCCGAGGTGCCCTCGCCACCCGTGCAGGTTCGTCTCTCAACAAGAAAGCAGGTTTAAGTCTGTCAATGCTGACTGTTTCTTTTCTGTCCCCTAAATCAAGCACAAAATGCTTATCACCAGGTTCCAGCACTCTGAATGGTCCGTTGTATGGTGGACGGAGGGTTGACTTTAAAGCTTCATGCCTAACAAAAACAAACTCAGCGTTTTTTAAAGCTTGTGGGACAAAAACTCGTGGGAAAGAGTGATGTGCCGGTCCGGGGAGAGTGTCTGGTCCGTTACTGTCTAACAGCCTCAGGGTTGGAAGATGCCCAGGCTCTGGGTTCTCTGGTAAAAACTCACCTGGGAGTCTGAGAGGTTGTGCAAACACTAACTCTGCTGGGGAGGCGTCTAGATCCTCTTTAGGTGCAGCACGCAACCCCAATAAAACCCAGGGAAGTTTATTTACCCAATTTGTATCCGTTAGCGAGGCCCTGAGGGCGGCCTTTAAAGATCTGTGAAAACGCTCGCATAACCCATTAGCCTGAGGGTGATAAGCGGTGGTGCGGTGAATTGTCGCCCCTAAGCTGCTGGCCATGGCTGACCAGAGCTTGAGCACCACAATTGAGGCCCCCTATCGGACGTGATGTCCGATGGATGCGAAACGTGCCACCCAGTTTGTCAAAAAAACGCGAGCGACTTCCGCCGCTGTGGTTGACGCCAGAGGGACCGCCTCAGGCCAGCGCGTAGTACGGTCTATCATTGTTAACAGGTGTGTGAAGCCTTGAGACGAAGGTAGTGGTCCCACGAGGTCGACATGAACGTGGTCAAAACCTTCTAGCTGGGATTCGAAAAGGCTCTAGAGGGGCTTTTGTGTGTTTGTGTATTTTGGCGCGCTGACAAGACATGCAAGTTTTTGCCCATTCCTTTACATTTTTGCACAGGCCCAGCCAAACAAACTTTTCGGTGACCATTTTAACCGAGGCGCACACACCTGGGTGCACGAGGGAGTGGAATTGAGTCGACAAATACGGCGGCGCCATGCAGCTGGGACTACCGGGCGAGGTCGGCCGGTTGAGACGTCGCAGATTAGGGGGGGTACACCGTCAAGTAAACCCCATTCCTCCAAGTCTTAACCCTGTTGGTCCAGCACAGGAGCGCGCGCGCACGTCCGCGTCACCGCTTTGCTCCTCTGCCATGGCTGCGTAATCTATCCCTACATGAATTTGGGGCCACGTACGTGTCCGCGTTGGCGAAGAGTTCTGCGGCCTGACTGGTAGTATAATCTGTCTCCTCGTGCTCTGGCGATGTCACAGCGCGAGAGAGGCAGTCTGCTACCACGTTAAGTTTACCTGCCCACATGTCGAATGTCTGTGGTGAACTTAGCTAGCTGTCTTTGTTGCTGCCTGACTATGGTTCTGAAATTTTAGCATCGCAAAGGTGAGCGGATTGTGGTCTACAAAAGCCGTGAAAACGCCGCCCTTTAACCAGAATGGAAGTGGCGGATGGATAAATGAAGCGCTAGCAGCTCCCTGTCAAAAGTGCTGTATTTACGCTTGGTTTGGTTTTAACGATTTGCTAAAAAATACTAAAGGTTGCCAGGTCCGCCAACGTGTTGTTCCACAACTGCCCCTATGGCCAAGTCTGAAGCGTCTGTGGTTAGCGCTATGCGGGCCGAGGGATCGGGGTGAACCAACAATGTGGCGTTCGCTAGAGCACTTTTTACTTCCGCGAAGGCGCGTTCGCGCTCCGGGGTCCATTGGACCGCGTTGGAAGGCTTTTGTTTTCTGAGCGCGGCATATAGGGGCTGCATGAGTTGAGCTGCACAGGGGAGGAAACGGTTGTAAAAATTAACCATTCCCAAAAATTCCTGCAGCGATTTGACCGTTTGTGGTCGTGGAAAATTTTTTACCGCGCGGACTTTGTCTGGCAATGGGACTGCCCCCTTCGGTGAAACTCTGTGTCCCAAAAAATCAATTTGTGACACGCCGAATTTGCATTTGGCTGGATTGATTATTAACCCGTGCTCTTCTAGTCTCTGAAAAACCGTAGTGAGGTGTTGTTCGTGTTCTTCCTCCGATGTGTTGGCTACCAGCATATCGTCGAGGTAGACGAACACGAAGGGAGGTCGCGTGATACCGCATCCATCATCCGCTGAAAGGTTTGAGCAGCGCCTTTGAGGCCAAACGGCATCCGCAAAAATTCAAAAAGACCGAAAGGGGTTATTACAGCCATTTTAGGAATGTCTTCCACTCGAACGGGGACTTGGTGATAGCCGCGGACCAGGTCTATTTTAGAAAAAATGCACGCACCCGCCAGATGTAGTGAAAAATCTTGGATGTGAGGAATTTGGTAGCGGTCATGCGCTGTCGCATTGTTTAGTCTGCGGTAATCGCTGCACGGTCTCCAAGAACCGTCGGTTTTCGGGACCATGTGGAGTGGCAATGCCCAGGGGCTTTTCGAGCGTCTGATAATGCCTAATTTTTCCAGGGTGGTAAACTCGTCCCGTGCTATGGCGAGCTTGGTCGCGTCTAAGCGCCGAGCTTTGGCGAATACGGGTGGGCCCGTTGTGTGGATGAAGTGTTCAACCCCGTGTTTAGCTACTGTTGCTGAAAATTTGGGAACTGTGAGTGCTGGAAATTGGGTGAGGAGTTGGTCAAACTTACCTCCTGCTGTTGTGACGTTGGCCTGCACGGATGGTGGAGAAACTCGAGCTGAGCAGGGGATAGAAGCAAATGACAATGCATTAACCAAGCGTCTATTTGCTAGATCGACTAACAACCCATGTGCACACAAAAAATCAGCGCCCAACAAGTTAAAACTCACCGCCGCTACAATAAATGTCCATCTATAGTTGCGGCCGTGAATGCAAAGAGGCAGGCTCCTTTCACCGTAAGTGTCAATGATGGAGCCGTTGGCTGCCATCGCCCCATTACCCCAGGGACCCATGGCCCGGTCTGTGCAGGAAGGGGTGATAAAACTCAGTTGGCTCCGGTGTCAGTCAGGAACTGTCTCCCGGTGTGTCCGTCAGTACACTAAAGAAGCTTATTTTTTTCGCCGAGAACCGCAGCCGTTAACGGTTCTCGGCTTGGGCGTTTTCCCGAACTTTTGAACTTGCAGGGGGGAACGCATTTGTACGCCCTCTCGGCGAAACGGTGGTGGTAATAACAGATGTCGTTCCGCCTGCTGCGTCTTGGTCGTGTTGCCGCCATGGTGGGCGGGCTCTGCTCGGTTGTCCGTGGTTCTCCGCTGCTCTGGGCATCCGCGCTGAGATCTGCAGATGCTGCCGTGGCCATCTGTTCGCCTCAGGCGTTGATGAGCCGCTGCGCCTCTCGGGCCAGCGTGCGGAAGTCCTGCTGGGTGTTGCATTGCATGTTGACCAGTGCCCCTCTCATGTGTGGCGGCAGAGTGCTGAGGAAGATATATTGGAAAAGGAAGTTGTCGTTGTCCTCTTCCTTAAGCTGCAGCATGTCCTCCATGAGGGCCTTGGGTCTGCATCCTCTGTGGCCGTAGATTGCCAGGATCTTCTCTGCTCTCTCCTCGGCTGAGGGGACGAAATTCTCCATGATGGTTGCCTTAAGCTCTCTGTATTTGTCATGGGCGGGTGGCCGTTGGATTATGCTCCGCGCACATCTTGACGTGGCAGCGTCGAGTTTGGCGACGATGTGATAAAATTTCGTGTCGTCTGCCGTTATGCCCGCCAGTGCAAACTGAGCCTCAGCTTGCTGGAACCACGAGCTCGGGTCTTCTTGCCAGAAGTCTGGCAGCTTGACGGTTACGGCGCTTGTGTGGGCCGTCCCTGATGTGTCCGCCGGGTGAGAGCGTCTTCCTTCGGCTCTCACGGCGGGGCTGGTGCTCGGTTGAGCCCTCTCTGTAGCTTCTGCCGTGGGGGAACGTCGTCCATCTGTTCCCCTGTCTGCATGGGCGCCGGCGCTTGCCTGGGTCGCCTCTGATGAGTCAATCACGGGAGAACACCTCTGTTCCATCCGCGCATCAGGGTCACCAGTGTAGAGGAGCTTGGAATAACGAGGCGATGTGATTTATAAACCAAAGTTTATTATCAGCTTCGCTCCTCTAACAAGTCTCATCTAGTGCAGAAGCAGAATAAGAGGTCGAACACATTCAGACCTTCATACTTATACTTACACACAACAAAAGACATTGCATATCAAAGCTGACATCCACGCATTAACTTAATCCCCCCTCCTTTTGTCTCCCGTCTCCTCCACCTGACCAGAGAGGTCAGGGCGATCGATTCTCCTCCCATTGTCCTCTGTCTCCTCACCTGACTCTGGGAAGTCAGGGAGATCGATCTGGTGTCCACCGCTGCGACTTCGTATGCTCTTTGATCTTCGCTGGCGGTCGAGACCTCTTGTCCTGTTCTGAGGCGTGAGGTCATTGCACATATGTAATCACTAAACATTCTAATATGCTTATACATATGTAGGTATGGGATATATGATTAATATAAACCACATAGTTTTCATTAAGTAGAGCCTTATAAAATGATTATTTTAAAATTATAATTTTTAAAATATAATGATAAATATGTGGTTTACAGATGACCAACAATTTCAGCTGATGCCACGCAGCAATGTGTCTTTTCCTTCACTCCAGAGTCAGATGGATGATGCTACAGTTTTAAACAGCTCTCCTATACAGGTACTTCATGTTCATCACTTCACAATTAATCCTACAGCTTCTCTTTATTAAGTTTTCATTTTTTTTTTCTTTTTAAGCAGCTAAAGTGGGAAAGAAGTTTATAGTGATGGCATTCTCATCTCATATACCAAAGAGTCTAATGTAATGCATATAGAAGGTTAGTAGTAGTGGGGTGTTTAGTGCAGATTTTAACCATCACAGGGTTTTTATTTCTTAATTAATTGGCACTTTATTTTGGATACTCACACCATCTTTAGCCAATGTCTGAGTAAAAACTGTGCCTAAACTTGGGACAAAACTGGTCCCCTTAAGGGACTATAACGTTGTGTGTGAAAGGTCCCCACAAAGCCTGTTTTATTCAACAAGTGTGAGTGTCAACATATGAGGAAAAACTAGAAGACTTTGACAAAGTGGTCTCCATGAAGAGCTGTAGTATTGTGTGTATGAAAGGTTCCTACAAAGCCCGTTTTATTTAAGGTGTGTGAATGCAGATAAAGGTTCGCTGATCAGTATCATGTTAATCAGTATCCTTCAGTTTACTATAATGCAAACAGAAGGTTAGTGGTAGTGGGATGTTTAGAGCAGAATTTAGCTTTCTCATGGATTTTTGTCTAAGTTAGTTATCACTCTTTTCTGGATACTCTTGATGTCCCCACAGCACACCTTTACTCAGTGTCTGAGTACTGTGTGTAAACTTGGACAAACTTGTGTAAAACTGTGTGTAAACTTGGACAAAAATTGGTCCCCACAAGGGACTGTATCATTGTGTGTGAAAAGGTCCCCACAATGCCTGTTTTATTCAACAACACACTAGGTGGAAAATTCCAATCAAATAATTTCTTAGTTTTCATTAAGTAGATTCTCATAAAATTATTTATTTAAAATTATAATTTTAAAATTATAACGATAAAATATGTGTTTACAGATGACCAACATTGCAGCTGAAGCAACGGCACCAGGTGTGTCTCTTCCTTCACTCCAGAGTCAGATGGGTGGTGCTACAGTTTCAAACAGCTCTCCTATACAGTTACTTCATGTTCATCACTTCAGATTTAATCCAACAGCTCCTCTTCATTAAGTTTTTTGTATTTTTTCCTTTCTTTTTAAAGCTAAAGTGGGAAACAAGTTTACAGTGATGACATTCTTGTCTCAGTATACCAAAGATTCCAATGTAATGCATATAGAAGGTTAGTGGTAGTGGGGTGTTTAGTGCAGATTTTAACCATCATGGGGTTTTAATTTTTTGGTTAACTGGCACTTTAATTTGGATATTCACACCACCTTCAGTCAATGTCTGAGTAAAAACTGCGCAAACTTGGACAAAACTGGTCCCCTAAAGGGACTATAACATTGTGTGTGAAAGGTCCAGATAAAAGTTAGCTGATCAGAAGGCATGTTAATCAGTGTCCTTCAGAGTTTACTATAATGCAAACAGAAGGTTAGTGGTAGTGGGATGTTTAGAGCAGAATTTGGCTTTCTCATGGATTTTTTTTTCTAGGATAATTATCACTCTTTTCTGGACACTCATTGGACCATCCCCCACAGCACACCTTTACTCAGTGTCTGAGTATAAACTGTGTGAAAACTTGGACAAAACTGGTCCCCACAAAGAACTCTAAGATTGTGTGTGTGAAAGGTCCCCACAATTCCTGTTTTATTCAAAAAGTGCAAGTGTCAACATATGAGGAAAAACTGGAAGACTTTGACAATTTGGTCCCCATGAACAGCGTAATATTGTGTGTGTGAAAGGTTCCCACAAAGCTTGTTTTATTTAAGGTGTGTGAATGCAGATATAGGTTCACTGATCGGGAGGCATGTTAATCAGTATCCTTCAGAATTTACTATAATGCAAGCAGAAGGTTAGTGGTAGTGGGATGTTTAGAGCAGAATTTAGCTTTCTCGTGGACTTTTTTTCTAGGTTAATTGTCACTCTTTTCTGGACATTCACGACGTCCCCACAGCACACCTTTAACTAACTAACTAACTAACCTGCACTTATATAGCGCTTTTCTAGTCACAAAGACCACTCAAAGCACTTTCACTAGTACTAACCCTCTATTCTAAGGGCATATAGGAAACAGATATCTAGGGACAATTTAGAACAACCAATTAACCTAACATGCATGTCTTTGGATTGTGGGAGGAAACCGGAGCCCCCGGAGTAAACCACACAGCACAGGGAGAAACATGCAAACTCCATACAGAAAGGTTCCAACCCCTGCCAGCCTGGGGATTCAAACCAGGAACCTTTTAGCTGTAAGGCAACAGTGCTAACCACTGCACCACCGTGCAGTGGTTAGCAAGACCGTAGTGGTAGTGGGATGTTTAAAGCAGAATTTAGCGTTCTCATGGATTTTTTTTTCTAGGTTAATTGTCACTCTTTTCTGGACACTCATGACGTCTCCACAGCACACCTTTACTCAGTATCTGCATATAAACTGTGTGTAAACTTGGACAAAACTGTTTGCGTGTGTGAAAGGTCCACACAAAGCCTGTGTTATTCAAGATGTTTGAATGCAGATAGAGCTTATCTATGAAGGAGAAGTGTTAATTACAACATTTAACAGGTTACCATTATGCATAGAAAGCCTAAGTCCTGCCTTCTCTACTTCCTGCATATGGGACCTAACTTTGGAAAAAAAAAAAATTGTATCAGAGTCTGTGTGAAGAAAGAAATTATTTTTTGATCTAGACTGAGTTTTGCCATGAACTACACATATTATCGTGGTCAATTTTATAATTTTCCACATAACTAAAGTTGTAGAATTAATGTAAAATAAAAGATTAACATTTAGTTTTGTGTGAACCTTAGTGAACTACACTAGTGAACACTTAGTGAACTACAGTACATCTGCTGGTCTCGTGCTATATATGTCACTACACAAGATTATGGCAGTTTCCCTGTCAAAGCTTACATTCTTTTTTTCTGACTGGCAAATGAAGCATCTGGAGAGGAGAAAAAACAATGTGTTGTTATCAGTATTGGGCAAGTTACTAAAAAATTAGTAACTAGTTACAGATACTAGTTACTTCTTTTCAAAAGTAACTGAGTTACTTGCCAGTTACTGCATATTTAAAGTAAGTCGTTAGTTGGAAAAATAATGTTCACGTTACTTTTAAATACATACCTAAATCATCTTGCACACATAGCAAGATCAAGGGCCACTTGTTCTCATCAGAAAAGAAAAAGAAAAAGAAATCTGATGAGAAAAAAAAGTCTCATCTTACAGAGAAAAAATGTCTCAGATTTACACTAACTATTGTAATCAGTAGAAAGTCAGAAATATACTAGAAATAAAGCTGCAAATTCACAGAGAAAATTTTTGACCCCCTGGTGGGCCATTTTTGGCCCGTGATCCATTTGTTTAACATCCCTGGACCAGTCAATTAAAAATGCATATTTAAAGGATGTTCTTCTATGAAATAGTTGCATATCACAACAGCATGTAAACGAATAAGGGTGCTTTCACACCTGCAGACTTTAGTCCGTTTCAGTCAAACTCAAGTTTGTTTTCTCCGTTAGAGCGGTTTGTTTTGTCTGGTGAGAACATGGTAATCACACTCAAGTGCGTACCAAAACAACCGTACTGAGACCACCTTAAAGGGGTGGTCTCGGTTCAAATTAAATGCCAAACTCTGATGTGGACCTGCAGGTGAGAGCACTAAAACGGGACCAGCAGCAAATGGTAAAACATTTTATGTCACTGTACAAACCTGATAGATCTTTGAAAATGTCTGTTGCTGAGCACACCACGGTTCTGGATGATTAATGAACGTTAACATGTTATTTCCCATCCATAGCAGCACTTCATTTTCAAACTGTATGATTTGCCAAAAGTGCTACAGTATATGCATGTATGTAGTAGTAGTAGTAGATTAGTTTATTTGACAGGGACAGTGCAATAAACATAGACAATTAATCAAAGACAATCAATCTGATGTGTTGCACATAGAGTGTATAGCTATTAGCTAATTTGCAACTCTTGTCCCTGGATGGGCTTTAGAAAAAAGAATCAATCAGTAATAAACGCTAACCAGTGCAATGAAAACCTGCCGTAGGTAACAATACGATTTGTATTATTTTCACCAGATCACCAGAGAGAGCTTCAGGAGTCAGTTCTATGAGGCCGTCATCTAAATGTAAGCTGTTTATATATTTCTCTTTTGCATGTCAATTGGGACTTGACAGCAATACTAGCTGTGGTAACATGGGCAAAACTTCTTCAATCTGATTACAATTCAGATCAGAACATTACTGTTTACATGGATCCTGAAAAAGTTGATCGGATTAGGATGTGCATTTCCATGTCACACGTTTGAACGGACTAAATCATTTTGACATGCGCACAATTATCCGACATTCCAAAAATAGTAGAAGAAGCAACTTCCAGTGTAAATAAACCCTGTTTCGTGTCTTTCTCTTTTTGAAATCTACCTGTATTGCGTTATTCAGACTGTACTTTTGCTTCTGCTGGTCTCTGCAATGAAGCTCCAAGTACATACTTCTGCGTATGACAGAGGGAGACAGCAGGACAATACAGACAAGTTTTGTTTTCCTCCCACCATGTCTTCTGTGAGCTGCCATAAAGGCGGAAATATATCACACCATGTGTAAATAGGGTGAAGATTACCAACTCTGGTATGGCTGTTTGTTTACGCTTCCATGTCTCAGCATAACAGGAGTGTGATTGTTGTGAGGTTCATTTGATGTTCATACAGCCTACAAATGGAAGTTGCAATTTAAATAGGGTGAAGATTACAAACTCTTTTATGGCTGTTCTTTGTTTACACTTCCATGTCTCAGCATAACAGGAGTATAAATGTTATGAGGTTCATTTGATGTTCATTTGCTGTGTTCATGTGAACAACTGAACATTAAAAGTTGAATTTTGCAATTTAAAAGTGTGTTTAATGTCTTGAAGTTCAACTAGTAGTTAGTAATATATTTTTTAGACTCACTAATTGTCAGATGATTGAGTAGTAGTTAGCTGATAATGGATACTGGAAAAATATTTTTTTTTAAAATTTTGTGACTGCGAAAATTAATGAAAGAATAGCTCTAACAGTGAAAAGTAAAACGGTAAGGATACATTCAATTCAACTTTATTTATATAGCGCAAATTCACAATAGTCGTCTCATAGCACTTTCAGCTGTAGGGCAAAACCCCACAGTTGTAGGAAGAAACCCCAACATTCAGGTGATCCCCTGAGAGCAAGCACTTGGTGACGGTGGAGAGGAAAAACTTTTTACAGGAAGAAACATCAAGCAGAACCAGGCTCAGGGAGGGGCAGTCATCTGCTGCAACTGGTTGGGGAGTGAGGGGAAAGAGAAGAGGAAGAAGAAAAGAACAGACATGCAGAGAGCAAACAGCACGATGGGGACTCAATCTATGGGAGAGGTCAAACAGATGTTAATGACAAGCAAAAAAAATATTTCATTGAGAGTGAGGAAAGGAGTGAAGCCCAGTGCATTGTTGGAGGTCCCCTGGCTGTCTAAACCTATTAGCAGCATAATTAAAGGAGGGTTCAGGGGCACCTGATCCCACCCTAATTATAGGCTATATCAAAAGGAAAGTTTTAACCCTGTTCTTAAAAACAGATTGAGTCTGACTCCTGAATAAGTTGATCTAGCTTTCCTAAGAGACTTTTTTTATAAATTAAAAGTTGATCTCTCCAAGCTAGATAAAATTTATTTAATTTATAGGAATTCCAATTGATGAGTCTTCTGCTTTATGCTACAAGTTACTGTGTTGAACAAAGGAGTCAGAAATCTCTGATTAGACTTCCTTTTTAAAGGAGTCATCATGTCCAGAGTCATGCGCAATGAAGCAGAAACACTATCTACTATGCTATCTACAACAGGAGTAAAACCTTCATAATTTATCTCCATTGTATTGACACATGGTATTGAAGAATATGAGGAAACCATCTCCTTAAATTTGGTTACAGCATCGCCTCAGACATCTGTAATAATAATCGTTAAGTGCCAAATAGTCTGAAATTGTAAAATTAAATGTTAATAGAAAATGGTCTGATGGTACAGGGTGTACATACAGCATGTCAATAATACACTTATTGCTGTTGTAGGGTCCCCACTTATAACAATGGAATTTGTGTGAATTATGCAAATAATATGTTAATGAGGTCCCCATCAGCCATGTTAACTGGACTTCTCATGAGTCCCCATTAGGCATGGTCAAGCCATAATTTCATCAGTTCAGATGTTTAAAGTTATGAATAAGCTAACAAAGCTATGACTACTTTACCTGATTTTTTTCAGAACTCTAGAACGTTTAGAAAGGGTAGTTGACATAACGCACGGCTCAGGAGACAGACACGCAGACTCAGAGTGAATTTAACAGCTTTATTTAACAACAAGGATGTCTGGATGCGTGTCTGTGGTATGTGGATGTACTGATGGCGGACGTCAGCATCAGGCACGGAGGCAGGAAACCGTACAGCCAGACAACCCTGGGGAGAGAGCACAGGGAGAAGGTGACACGCACCAAACCAGTACAACAGGTAACAAGGGATTTGTTGGCTTACTTGGCAGGGCAGGTGGCAGGCGTGCACAAGGGCGAGTCCAGGAGACAGCAACCTGACGATGCACCTGACAGCAGCAACAAGATGGTGATGCAGAGGCGGAGTCCGCTGCCGGGGAAGATCCACCTGTGCACAGGGGAGAAACTGGAACACAAGAGGAAGTATGCTTACGCGGGTAATCTTGCTGGTAGGCGAGGGGGTTCCTCTGAAGCAAGTAGCCGAAGGGAACAGACGGCTTCAGGCCGAGGCCCAGGGCAGAGTGGCTTATATGCCACGCTGCTGACGAGGTGCAGGTGTGCGCTCAGCTGGCGCCGCTAATGAGCGGCGAGTTGTAACAGTAGTCCCCACAAGGGAGGAGTAGAACATTGGTCCCCATCTAACACATAGACCCGTATAGGTGTGTGTGTGTATACAAGTATATATATCCATCCATCCATCTTCTACCGCTTTTCCGGAGGTCCGGGTCGCGGAGGCAGCAGTTCAAGCAGAGAAGCCCAGACTTCCCTCTCCCCAGCCACCTGCTCCAGCTCTTCAGAGGGGATACCAAGGCGTTCCCAGATCAGCTGGGAGACATAGTCTCTCCACCGAGTCCTGGGTCTGCCTCGGGGTCTCCTCCCAGTGGGACGTGCCTGAAACACCTCAAGTGGGAGGCGTCCAGGAGGCATCCTAATCAGATGCCCGTACCACCTCAACTGACTCCTTTCAATGTGGAGGAGCAGCGGTTCTACTCTGAGCCTCTCCCGGATGACTGAGCTCCTCACCCTATCTCTGAGGGTGAGTCCAGCAATCCTACGGAGAAAGCTCATTTCAGCCGCTTGTATCCGCGATCTCGTTCTTTTGGTCATTACCCAAAGCTCGTGACCATAGGTGAGAGTAGGAACGTAGATTGACTGGTAAATCGACAGCTTTGCCTTAGAACTAAGCTCCCTCTTCACCACAACAGACCGGTACAACGTCCGCATCACTGCAGATGCTGCTCCAATCCGTCTGTCGATCTCTCGCTCCATTCTCCCCTCACTCGTGAACAAGACCCCAAGATACTTAAACTCCTCCACTTGGGGCAGGAGCCTGTCCCCAACCTGGAGAGGACAATCCACCTTTTTCCGGCTGAGGACCATGGACTCGGACTTGGAGGTGCTGATTCTCATCCCAGCCGCTTCACACTCAGCGGCAAACCGTCCCAGCAAGAGCTGTAGGTCATTGCTGGATGAAGCCAACAGGACAACATCATCTGCAAACAACAGAGATGAGATCCTGTGGTCACCAAGCATGACACCCTCCATTCCCTGGCTGCGCCTAGAAATCCTGTCCATAAAAATTATGAACAGGATCGGTGACAAAGGGCAGCCCTGGCGGAGTCCAACTCTCACTGGGAATGACTCCGACCGAGTGTTGGCAATACGAACCAAACTCTTACAACGGTCGTACAGAGACCGAATAGCTCGTAACAACAAGCCCGATACCCCATACTCCTGAAGCACCCCCCACAAAAATCCACGAGGGACGCGGTCAAATGCCTTCTCCAAGTCCACAAAACACATGTAAACTGGTTGGGCAAACTCCCACGAACCCTCGAGAATTCTCGAGAGGGTAAAGAGCTGGTCCGATGTGCCACGGCCAGGACGAAAACCACATTGCTCCTCCTGAATCCAAGGTTCGACCAACGGCAGGACTCTCCTCTCCAGTACCTTGGCATAGACCTTCCCAGGGAGGCTGAGGAGTGTGATCCCTCTAAAGTTGGAGCACACCCTCCGGTCCCCTTTTTTAAAGAGAGGAACCACCACCCCGGTTTGCCATGCCAAAGGCACTGCCCCCGACCTCCACGCAATGTTGCAGAGGCGTGTCAACCATGACAACCCAACAACATCTAGGGCCTTGAGGTACTCAGGGCGAATCTCGTCCACCCCCAGGGCCCGGCCACAAAAGAGATTTTTAACCACCTTGGCGACCTCAGCCCCTGCGATAGGCGAGTCATCCCCCTCGTCCCCAAACCCTGCTTCCACTGTGGAAGGCATATCAGTGGGATTGAGGAGATCCTCGAAGTATTCCTTCCACCGCCCGACGATGTCCCCAGTCGAAGTCAACAGTGTCCCATCCGCACCATACACAGTGTGGACGGGGAGCTGCTTTCCCCTCCTGAGCCGCCGGACAGTTTGCCAGAATCTCTTTGAGGCCGACCGAAAGTCTTGTTCCATGGCTTCACCGAACTCCTCCCATACCCAGGTTTTTGCTTCAGCAACCACCCGACCTGCACTCCACTTGGCCTGCCGGTACACCTCAGCTGCTTCAGGAGTCCCACAAGCCAACCAAGCTTGATAGGACTCCTTCTTCAGCTTAATGGCCCCCCTCACCACTGGTGTCCACCACTTGGTTCGGGGGTTGCCACCACGAGATGCACCGACCACCTTGCGGCCGCAGCTCTGGGCCGCTGCTTCAACAACAGAGGTGGAGAACATGGCCCATTCAGACTCCATGTCTCCAGACTCCCTCGGAATGTGGTTGAAGTTCTTCCGGAGGTGGGAGTTGAAGACCTCCCAGACAGGGGCCTCAGCCAGACGCTCCCAGCACACCCTCACTATACGTTTGGGTCTACCAGGTCTGAATGGCTTCCTCCCCTGCCATCGGATCCAACTCACCACCAGGTGGTGATCAGTTGACAGCTCTGCACCTCTCTTTACTCGGGTGTCCAAGACATACGGTCGCAGGTCTGATGATACAATAACAAAATCGATCATCGACCTGCGACCTAGGGTGTCCTGGTGCCAGGTGCACATATGGACACCCTTATGCTTGAACATGGTGTTCGTTATGGACAGACTGTGGTTAGCACAGAAGTCCAATAACTGAACACCACTCGGGTTCAGATCAGGCAGGCCGTTCCTCCCAATCACCCCCCTCCAGGTTTCACTGTCATTGCCCACGTGCGCATTGAAGTCCCCCAGTAGGACAATGGAGTCTCCAAGAGGAGCACCCTCCAGCACCCCAGTCACAGACTCCAAAAAGGGTGGGTAATCTGAAACATCATTTGGTGCATAGGCACAAATGATGGTCAGGACCCGTTTCCCAACCCGAAGGCGCAGGGAAGCAACCCTTTCGTCCACCGGGGAAAACTCCAATATAGAGGCAGCAAGGTGGGGCGATACAAGAATACCCACCCCTGCTCGTCGCCTCTTGCCCGGGGCAACTCCAGAAAAGGCCAAGCTCCAGCCCCTCTCCAGGAGACTGGTTCCGGAACCGGAGCTGTGTGTTGAAGTGAGGCCGACTATATCTAGCCGGTATCTCTCAACCTCGTACACCAGCTCAGGCTCCTTCCCCACCAGAGAGGTGACATTCCACGTACCAAAAGCCAGTTTAGAAAGCTTGGGATCAGTCCGCCAAGGTCTCCGCCTTTGACCGCCACCTGATCCACATAGCACCGGACCCCCATGATCCCTCCTGCAGTTGGTGAGCCCACTGGAGGGCGGACCCATGTAACTCCTTCGGGCTGAGCCCGGCCGGGTCCCATGGGTGGAAACCCGGCCACCAGACGCTAGCCTTCGAGCCCCTCCCCCAGGCCTGGCTCCAGGGTGGGGCCCCGGTAACCCCATACCGGGCGGGGTACACTGAATCTTTGATATACAATTCATGAGAGTCTGTTGGATCGTTCTTAGTCTGGCCCTTCAACCAGGACCAGTTTGTCTTGGGAGACCCTATCAGAGGCAAATTGCCTCGGACAACATAGCTCCTGGGATCACTGGGGCACGCAAACCCCCCCACCCCGATAAGGTGACGATCCATGAGGGGGCAAGTATATATAATTTCGTGATCAAATGGTGTGATTAATTAGTTAAAAAAAATATATATATACAAGTATATATAATTTTAACTAATTAATCACACCATTTGATCACGATTAATTTTTTGTTCAAATTAATAGGTTAACTATAATTAATCATGGGGGAACAGGGGGTAGGAGTGGAGTGAGCGTACATATGCACAGTACACAATAACAGTTTTTTCAACACATTTCTTTACATCAGAATAAGTTTTAGAACATGTTCAGTCTGGCTGCCATGGCAATCACCCTTGATCATAACTTGACATCACTGCCTTGAGAGCTCTTATTGTGTAAAAATCTGAAGTCAAAATGATATTGGCAGTATTTTCCTTATTTCAGAGTGAGAAATAAGGTTTGTGGTGTGAGACACATGGTGAAAGAGTGAGACTCACTCCCAAAGAAAACTATAGTATCAGAGGGATTGCACATAAGTGGTTAACCAATTACTTGGATGATCTATATCAATATGTTCAATTTTATAATGTAAATTCATTGCTTTTGAAGGTCACATGTAGGGTTCAGTACTTGGTCCATTGCTTTTTAACATGTATATGAACGATCTGTGTGAAGTCTTTGAGAACTTGCAGTGTATTTAGATTTTTTTTTTAATACGATTTGGTACAGGAAATCTTTCCAGCCACATGTCATTTCACTGTACAATAACTCACTCTGATGTTGTATTCTAGTCATAACAATGCTGCCATACTGCACCTTACAGTCTAACTGGCACCTCACATCTCACTCTCATCTTGATAATCCTGCATTGCACAGTGGGTATGATTCATGGGTCAACATCTATTCATCTATCATGTAGATAAACTTTTTTAGTAGTTTTACTTTCCATGGGTAATCCCTTTGTCTATTATGCTGTGTGTGTTTCTGTCATTTGGTTGTCTGCTGTCATGCTGCTGTTACACTGCAATTTCCCAGTTTGGGATCAATAAAGTACATCTATCTATCTATCTATCTATAGTTTGCTGATGACACAACTGTGTTTCACAGCGGAGAAAATCTTGATCAACTCTTGGATTCTGTCAAAAAGGAACTTAAAGAAATAAAGAAATGGTCTGACATCAACAAGTTATCATTAAACTTAAACAAAACTAAATTTATATTTGAGGACCGATCCATGAATTTAAATTAAAAAAATTATGATAAATGACAGAACAGAGAGGGTATTGGATACTAAATTTTTAGGTAATAATAGATGTCAAATTAAATTGGAAACCACATATTAAATATCACAACTAAAACATCAAAGTCTTTTGCAATATTATATGAAGCAAAAGTTTTTTTGTTGTTGTTTTTTTTTTTAAATAAAGAGTCACTGTACATATTATACTGCTGTCTCACAGTTCCATATATGACATATGGTGTATGGGGTAACTGTTACACCCAGGAGGGGCGAAGGGGAGGAAGGATGATTGAGCCAAGCTGTTTAGACTTTGCAGCGACCGTTTATTCACTTTACCAGCTCACACGGCACGGCCCACAATTACACAGCACATAGTTAGACATCATCTTGTTCATAACACTCTCGAACATTCTCTGGAACACACACTACTCTTCCTCTATTGTGTTCTAACACTACACAGTGTCTTAACACTACTGAGCGCCACCTCTGGCGTAGAAACGCTACTGCTTTCACTGACAGTTCATATCTAAACAGTGCACATTCAGTCCTTTAATACATTCCCCATAAATGCTCCCATTTACTATTAATCATTAAATTATAGTCTCTTAGGTACATTTATTAAGAATATTTATATTTGCCATTAGCATCTAATCCACACTGTTTTCTGAGAGTTTACTAGAGGTTGTCCAAAATTAACGTTTTCCTACACTCACCCCTCAAAAAGTTAATGTCGTCCCGACATTACACCTTTCTTAAAAAAACAGTAGTTTTTTTTTCCTCTTTTCTTCTGTCAGTTCACATTTGGTAATCATGTATTACATGTAAGTAGGGTATCACTACACAGGAGTCAGAGTTCATTAAAGTCCATAAAGATGCAACTGGTAATTGTCCATAGTACAGCATGTATCTCCTATTCCATGCAATACATTTGCAGAAGAGGTCTTTGTGCACGATAACCTTCAACCACTCCATCCATCATGGTGGGTATCTGCATCTTTCCTGAGAGTAAGGGTACTCAATCTAGTCATAACCTACCTGCCTGTGCCTTAGTAACACACTGCAAGTCTCTTTTTTTGTGTTTTTAAATTTTTTTGTTCTTTTTTCAATTTTTAATCAACCATCACAGTAACTACCAAGTTACTTTTCAAAACATTTATGTCTGACCAATGGTTATCTTGAGCTTCTACACCTTTGCTCTAGACAGATGAAATGCAATGAAGTGCAAGGTTGGCCTAACTTATCATAAGTCAATCTCAATGGCTGTTTTCTTATTCTTGAAGGATACATTTTAGCAGGAATCTCGTCAGGTCCCTCCTGGTCACTGGAACTGGACTCCGACACCTCATCACTCTGGTCCTGGTCTGCCTCAGCTGGATCTGGAACCACCGGATCGTCGACCTCTGGTGCCAGCTGCACCTGCGTGACGTCATCTGGGTCCTGGTCCTCATCCTCCGGAGTAATGTCACTGTGCGGGTAGAACTCCGGTGCATCGGCTCTCAGTGGACGCTGCTCTTGATCCTTCCCAGCTCGTAATCCGATTATGGCATTCCAATCCTCTTCATCTTCATCATCCGTGTTGCTTTGTCTGTCCACATGCCTTTGTCTTTTAGAGTCTCTTTCTCTCATTTTCTTAGAGGCATGCTTCACTGTTTCCATGGGAAGAAAGTCACAAGGTAGCAAAAGGTTTCTGTGCATGACCCGAGTGCGTCCCTTGCCATTTTCAGGTCTCATTTCATATACTGGACTATCTGGGTACTTCTTTTGGGTCACGACATACACCTTGTCTTCCCAGAATGATCTTAATTTTCCTGGCCCACCTTTTTCGGTCAAGTTTCGAACCAATACTCTGGATCCAGGGAGTAATTCAGCACCATGAACCTTTTTATCATAAAGTGCTTTACTTCTCATCCCTTCTTTGTTTGCTGTCTTAGAAGCGAGTTTGTAAGCTTCAGTCATTGTAGCTCTCCACTTTTCAGCATAGTCCTGCTGAGAAACACTCTGTTCTCTTGTTGTGAGGCCAAACATCAGATCAATAGGCAACTTTGGACTACGGCCAAACAACAGAAAATATGGTGCGTACCCCGTAGCTTCACTACGCGTACAATTATAGGCATGAATCACTTTTGCCAGAGAGGACTTCCAGTCTTCCTTGGCTGCTTCAGGCAAATTTCTGAGCATTGCCAACAGTGTACGATTAAATCGTTCCACCTGCCCATTCCCTTGGGGATGGTAGGGCGTTGTTCGGGACCCCTGCACACCACTGTACTCTTGGAGTTTTGCAAAAAGTTTATTTTGGAACTCTCTTCCCTGATCATGATGGAGTCGTGCGGGGAAGCCAAACTTAAGGGCAAAATCTCCAAAGATCTTCTCAGCAGCGGTGTGGGCAGCTTTGTTACGACATGGGTAAGCCTGGGCAAAACGAATGAAATGGTCCATTACAACCAGGATATACTCATATCCTCCTTTGCACTTCTCCAAATGCAGGAAATCCACTGTCACTAATTCAAATGGGTACGTGGTGACAATGTTAGTCAGTGGTGCCCTTGTTATCTTATTGGGACGTTTGTTCTTCAAACAACTGCAAACTCTCGTGATGTAGTGCTCCACATCTCTTTGCATATGAGCCCAATAAAAACGCTCTCTTATCAAGTTCATCACTCTCTCTACCCCTAAATGGCCCATGTTTTCATGGAGCTCTTCGAACACGAGTTTGTGAAACTTCTGGGGTAGGAGTAGCTGGTCCTGTGTTGCCGTTCTCCTGTAAAGCAGTCCATCATCTTCCAAGTACAGCTTGTGTTTCTGCCTGACTAAAGCTGCAATTTTACTGTTCTGCTGCTTTCCACTTCTTGGCCATTGTTTTGATAATACATAGCGCAACACCTCTCCAATCACGGAGTCTTCTTCTTGAGCTCTTTTTAGATCAGTCTTTGATATTTCAGCTATAGAGCTGGCTTCTTGGCCCTCTTCACTAATGAGAGTAGAAATGGTGACTGGGCAGAGCCATGGTTCACTTTCTTGTGACTTTACCTTGACTGCCTGTGTCACACAATTCATCACATCAGGATCAACATTCTGTGTACATTTGTTCATGTACTGCTCCATATCTAGGGGCATACGTGAAAGTCCGTCTGCATCTCTGTTTGCTTTTCCAGGGCGATACTTAATCACAAACTGGAAATCAGCTAGTTCTGCTACCCACCTCTGTGTGGTTGCATTTAACTTTGCGGTGGTGAGCACATACATTAGGGGATTATTGTCCGTATAGACAGTGAATGGTGGAGAGTAGTACAGATAATCCCGAAACCTCTCACAGATGGCCCACTTCATGGCAAGAAACTCCAGCTTCCCTGAATGAAGGTGGTAGTTCTTCTCTGAATTTGACAGTGTCCTGGAGCCATATGCTATCACCACCAGTTTGTCTTGTTGTCGCTGGTATAACACTGCCCCAAGCCCCTCCTGTGAAGCGTCACAGTGTAAAATGAAGGGTTCTTCAAAGTTCGGGTAACCTAACACTGGGGGTTGGGTAAGAAGGTCAACAAGCTGACAAACTACTGCTTGATGCTCTGGGCGCCACCTGATCACATGGGATGAGGGTAAGTGGCCTCCATCGTTCTTTTTGACATGTTTCTTTGAGTTTTTCTTTGCTTTATCTGTGTGGTCATTAGCCAGAAGGTCATAAAGAGGCTTTGCTATACTAGAGAAGTTTGGAATATAGCTGCGGTAATATGAAATAAAACCTAGCAATTTCCTTAGCTCTCCAACAATGGAAGGTTGCTGCTGTTTGAGTGTCTGCACTGGGGCAATGTCCGCAGGGTCCATGGTGTAGCCCTGTCCTGTTACCATTTTACCAAGAAAACGTACCTGCTGCTTGAATAACTCACATTTCCGGGGAGTCAACTTCACCCCATGGCTTTGATAGCGGTGCAGGATGCTTCTCAGGTCTCACAAGTGATCTTCAAAAGTCTGTGAATGAACAAGGTTATCATCGAGGTAAGGCAGACAAACATCATCTCTCAACCCCCACAAGCACTCTTCCATAGATCTTTGGAATGCTGCTGGTGCTGAGGACAAACCAAATGGAATTCTTACCCACTCGAACAAACCCCAGGGAGTGATAAATGCAGTGAGGGGCCTACTTGACTCTTCCAGGAAACCCTGATGATACGCCTTCCCTTGGTTGAGAACTGAAAACCACACACTCCCATTTAGACTGTTTAGCATATCTTGTATGCGGGGAATTGGGCGTCTGTCTGGGATAGACTTCTTGTTCAACTCTCTAAAGTCGCAGCACAAACGCAGACCTCCATCTTTCTTTCGCACACAGACGATTGGACTGGAATACGATGACTTGGATTTGATTATCCAGCCCCTGTTAAGCAGGTCTTCTATATACTCCTTTACTTCTTTATGAAGTGTTTTGGGAACAGAAACATAAGTCTTTTTGACAGGATCGTGATCTTTGAGTCGGATCTTCAACTGTAAAGAGGGAATTGTCCCTACATCATACTCATCACGGGAAAACGCTTGCCGTTCCTCCCGTAGTAGCTGTTTTACTTGCTCTTGCTGTATGGGCGAGAGATGATCAAGGGGAACTGGAGGGTCCCACATGTCCATAGTCTCTTTGACAGCACAGTTCATCTTGGTCTCTTTGTTTCTTCCTGTTTCACTCGTCGTCGGGTCGACGGTCGCTTGGTTTACAGCAGGGGGTCTAATATCTGCCGGATAAGCAGTTTTAACTCTCTGCGTTTCCCCCAAAATGGTCTTAGTGGGCAGCTGAATATCACGGGACGTACTGTTTGTTACAGGTATTTTAAACATCGATCGCTTCCCTTTCCATAACTGCACCAACCCACTTTGCATCTGCAAACCCTCTGGTAATTGGGTGTACTGACTCGGCTCAAACAAGATGTCTTGTGTGTCTGGAAGTGAGCCTGCTTTGACACAACCTTTGACTGTTTTGGTTTGGCCAGCAGGGATGGTAACCAACTCACTGCCAACTTTTATCATTCCTTCCCCCAGCCTATCCTCCTCACTTTGCATCACTTTCAGAAATACTTCTGTTTTCTTACAGTCAAATGAGAAGGCTGCACTGACTGCTTCACTGATGGTACAAGGGGGTTTAATGCCCATCTTCAGGACATGGTCAATCACGTTGAACCCAATGATAGGCGGCTCTGCCACTCCGTCCTCCTTCACCACTAGCACAGGAACTAAGAGTTCCACTGGTGGGCGACTAACTGTCGGCAGCTTAAATGTGACTTCGACCCACCCTGAGAATGGAATCGGTGTCTGGTTCACTGCCCTCCCATTCAGGATACTTGGACCCACCAACTCGGCTAAGTCTCTGACGGTGGTGTGTGGCAGGTGCTCCTGTCTCCAGGTGTCATTCATTAAACAAACCTGTGACCCTGTGTCCCACAATGCTTGTGTCTCCTTGTCATCGAGGAAGCACGTGATGACACATTTTTTTCCAACCAAATTGAGTAACTGTAATTGGCGATTAGGGGACAGTAGATTAACACGGACCGTTTCTACAGGAGGTACCTCGGCCTGAGCTACCAGCCTTGCTTCCAACCTCCGAATACTGTCAGTAACGAGCTCATACAGTTCTTGTGTGTTAGCTGGCTCTGATGTGGTTGCGACAGTATTGGCCGCCGTGTCTACTTGCCCTGTTCCTCTTCCGAGTCTCCTCCCTATCCGACATTCCCTTGACATGTGGCCGCTGATTCCACATCTGAAGCAGTGGTTGCATTGATCGCCATTGCTGGTGGACTGACATCTCTTGCAGCCACGTGTCCTCCTGGCTCTTTGAGTGCGAGTTGCTCTGGGAGACTCACGTATGGCCTTTTTGATCTCCTCCATGTCACTCTTCAGCTGCGTGACTATGTTCAGGATCTCAGATTCCGTACGGGTCACTGTGCTTTGGGATTTAAGGATTTTTCCTTTTGTCGATGGTAGGGGGCGCTCTTGGCCATCCACTTCTCTCTCGGTTGCATACTGACCCGTCAGATTTTCCACTCGGCATTCTAGAACCTTTAGTTCTTTTGTGTGCCTTTTAAATTTCTGATGCCGTTCCCATTCAAGACTGGCTGCTGCATTCATCTTTGAAATCAGTAGCTCGTCGGCGACGGCAGGATCCTCCAAATAACGCTTCAGTTGATATTTTACATCAACACTGATCAGTCCTGTTTCCACCGCCCTCAGAAACTTCCTCTGAATAAGATCAGAACTAAACTGCTCTTCAGTGCCAGGCTCTCTGGATGCTGCTAAAAGTCTTTCCTTTAGCTCAATGGCACGAAACAGGAAATTCTGAGGTGACTCATTACTGTCTTGTGTGAGATTTATCAGACGATGATACAAGTCAATGGAACTATCTTCTTTATAATGTCCTCGCAGGATTATGCGCAGCATTGCCAGTCTGAGATCTGACTTAATCTCCAGCATAGCGCGCAAACTCAATCCAGGACTCACTGCTTTGACAACAGCCTCAATTATCTCAGCCTCACTGTGCTTTTTCTTTAAGCCCATATCAATCTGGTGAGTGAGATTGGAATAAGACAACTTGTCTTTTTGGCCCCTCTCCCCTATCTGCCCATTTATCTTAAACTCCCGTTTAATGATCACTTCTGGCGGTAAGGGCGCTGTGGGGACCGTGGGCTGTATCACAAAATGGCAGCTCTGTGGCTGCGCGGCCTCGGGCTGTGTCACAAAATGGCGGCCCGGTAGCGGCGCGGCCTGATCATCCATCACTCTTATTATTTCCTCTTCAATCCTTTTAGCTGAATCAATGATACTTTCATGCAGAGCGGCATACTGGCTCTGTAAACTGGCGAGTGCCTCCGCCTTGCGGCTCGTGCCGGCCGCTGTCACTGCCTGCGTCAACGGTTCACTTAGCTTAGCTTCGTTAGCACATGCTATTAGCTTTAGCAGAAACTCGCGGACTACATCCTCCTCTTCGCATTCAATGGCTTTCTCCACCTCCTCGATTAACGTGTACTTCGTAGACGGTTCGGCTGGGCTTATCTTTGCAAATAAACAGACCTCATTTAGCTGTTTGGCCCGTAATGGCACCAAGGCCTCAGTTAGCTTAGCTTGTAGCTGCTCCAGCTCCATCCTTAGTAGCTGCTCCAGCTCCATCGTTACGGCCTTTTTTTTTTATTTGCACTGACTCACCGTCTCAGACACGACTGAACCATCCTCTGCTACCAAGTTTTGTTACACCCAGGAGGGGCGAAGGGGAGGAAGGATGATTGAGCCAAGCTGTTTAGACTTTGCAGCGACCGTTTATTCACTTTACCAGCTCACACGGCACGGCCCACAATTACACAGCACATAGTTAGACACCATCTTGTTCATAACACTCTCGAACATTCTCTGGAACACACACTACTCTTCCTCTATTGTGTTCTAACACTACACAGTGTCTTAACACTACTGAGCGCCACCTCTGGTGTAGAAACGCTACTGCTTTCACTGATAGTTCATATCTAAACAGTGCACATTCAGTCCTTTAATACATTCCCCATAAATGCTCCCATTTACTATTGATCATTAAATTATAGTCTCTTAGGTACATTTATTAAGAATATTTATATTTGCCATTAGCATCTAATCCACACTGTTTTCTGAGAGTTTACTAGAGGTTGTCCAAAATTAACGTTTTCCTACATAACACCTAGACTACAGTCACTAGCCCAGTATTTCTTCTACAGAAAAGCAATACGGATTGTAAGTGGAGAATATATCAGAGAACCAACAAATAATCTATTTATAAAACAGAATTTATTGAAATTTAAGGAATTAGTGGACTTAAAATTTTTACAAATTATGTATAAAATACATAACGGTCTGGAATCCAGGGGTTGTTCAAGATTAGAGAAAGTATCATCTGAGAGGACTTTCTATGTTTGAAAAGCTAAAGGTAAGAACAAATGCTAAAAAAACAACAAAAAAAACCAGTTTCTCTTTTATTGGTGTGAAAACATGGAATTGGTGTGCAGATGATTTGAAAACATGTACCACACTTGCTATGTTCAAAAGGACGTTAAAGCTCAATTTAATAGAGAAATATAAATCCACTTAATTTATAAAGAATCACTTTACTTAAATTTCAATATTGATGGCTTCTCATTTTTTGTGATGTTTTGTAGTTATCCTGCACTGTATTAAACAAGCCATCATGATCAGAGTTCACTTTAGATAATGTGCCTCTGTGCATTAAAGGGATGGACAGGAGCGCTTTGAATTGGATTATCCAAAACACACCTCTGAATAATTACACCAGCCTCCTTTACACTTTTGACCCAGTGGAAAATTTGTTTTTGAGTCACTGTGTTAAGGAAATGCCCAGAAATGCATTCTGTGTCAGTGAGAACTGATTATGGGCCATCAATGTTGTTGTATTACGGCCCTCAGTGTTGACATCTTTTTCTTTTTCTTTGTTAGTTAGTTTGTTAGTTTAGTTAGTTAATTTTCTTTCTGTGCATCCATCAGAAAATAAAACAAAGTAAATAGCCATCATCTTACAAAGACAAACATCAAACTTTCAGTCAAAGAAAGAAAAAAAAAAAAAACATTTCAAAGCACAGTAAGAAAAGGGTGTAGACTGAAGCAAAGTTTGTTTCTAGCTACCCCTTTTGCTTAAGACCGGTTTTGCGCTAGCCAAAGGGTGTGCAAGTAAGCGAAAATGCATGTGATAGTAACACTGCTTGGTAATAAGGAAGACATCAATCACAGTTGATGCCCAGTTAGTTATTTTAGAGAGGACAAATGGGTAAGAGATAATTTTGGACTGAAAAAGAGAGCTGAGTGGTTAAACATAGCATGCACAGATGCAACACACAGACATGCTGCAGACCTCATATCCTTCATTGGGACTTTCAGTTACCATGGCAACACACCAATAAAAACTAAGTTTCTGTTAATTATAACAAAATTAAAGCTAGTACTAGCTTAAAATGGCCCGACAGTTAGCTGCCATGTTCCCCATCTATAAGGCAGTGAATATTTATCGTTTTACTAATTTGCAGAAAGTTACTGATCTTAAATTTTGTTGAGCTGTCATTGACAGCCAGTGTAGAACACAGACAGCGGATATGACAAAGCCAGAATTTGTAAAACACAGAAGTCTTTGTGCAAGTCTTTGTGCAAGTCTTTGTCTTTGTGCAAGTAGTCCACTGGACTACTGTAATTAATAACTTTAGTGTGTTAATATTTTCAGGACTAATATACACAACTCAAAAAGTTAAGGATATTCGGCTTTCGGGTAAAATTTCAGGATGCTCCTAAAATGCACTATTGTGGTGCACATATGTGGGTTTCATATGCTTCACATGTATATTACTGTATGCTTATTGTATGCTTCACGTCTCAGAGGAACAAAAGGACTGAACCTCCTAGGGGTAACAGGAGGATGTGAAATCTGGCCTTTTGTATGCAAAGAGATGGCCTTGAGGGATTTCCTGACCACCAGGACTTTAGGTGGAAGCAAGAAGACCTGGAGGGGGATGCATTGTGATTTGGGATTAAAAGACAATGTGACTGTGTGCTTTGATGTCCTGGGGTATAAAAGGGACAGATGTTGGGGGATTCATTCTCTTTCTGTTTTTGGATGTTGGAGAATGTGAATGTGAATAAAACTGGACTTGAGAAATAAACTCAGCCTCGTCCTTCCACACTTCTCCACACTGGTGACCCTAAGACGTATCATGAGCAGAAGCAATTCTCCTGAGCCAGACTCGTCAGGAGCCAGCCAAACGAATGCAGCCACAGTTCAGCTACCGGACTTCTGGCAGAACAATCCACGCTCCTGGTTTAACGCAGTTGAGGCGCAGTTCAACCTCCGGAGGATTTCGGTAGACGCCACAAAGTTCTACCATGTGGTTGCAAAGCTGGACAACCACACAGCCCAGCGAGTGGAGAGCCTGATCAACCACCCGCCGGACAGCGACAAGTACAACACGTTGAAGGCTGCACTCATCCGTTACTTCACCCCCTCGGTGGAGGAGCAAGCAGAGGGGCTCCTGGCGCTGACTGAATTTGAGAGCGACAGACCTGCAGACCTGATGGGGAAGATGTTGAGTTTGAGAGACTCCGAAGATGATAACTTCATCTTCACCCACCTTTTCCTCAGGACCCTACCGTCAGCGGTGAGATTGACCCTGGCCAGTTCACCACTGTTGGCCCGACGAGACTACCACGAGCTGGGCCAGGAGGTGCAACGACTCATCAACGCCAATACACGGCGTGCGGCTACGGCTGCGGCAGCAGAGCTAGGCGCAACGTCCGGAGATGGCAGGGGGCCAGAGGCTGCAGCACCAGACTCACTGACGACGGCGGCGGCAGGGGCCAGGAAACACGGAGCAGACAACGTCCTTTGCTTCTACCATCGCCGCTTCGCAGAGAGGGCACGCAAGTGCATTCCACCGTGCCAATTCAAGCGCTCGGGAAACGCCAAGACCAGGGGTCGGTAGCAGCTGCAGCCCTCGGAGAGGAGAACAAGCTGCTCTACTTGAGGGATGCGCGCTCGGGGAGGCATTTCCTCGAGGACACAGGCTCCCAGCTGAGTTTCATCACACCTTCCTACGCTGACGGGCTGGCGCCTTCCAGTGGTCCCGGGGTGTCAGCAGCGAACGGCTCGGCGATTAAGACCTTCGGTGAGAGGACTCTGCTTCTGTCTTTACACGGCCGTACATTCGAGTGGACTTTCGTCATAGCGGCAGTCAATTTCAAAATGTTAGGGGCTGATTTTTTGTGCTCACGTGGTTTGTTGGTCGATCTTGCTAACAGACGCCAGGTTAATGCACTCTCTTTTTATTCTATTCCCTGTACAGCTCGAGTGGCCCCGCCAACAGCACAAGCCAATGTCACAGCTGCAGGTGGTAAGTTCCACACACTCCTCACTCAGTTCCCAGCACTCACGGTCCCAACATTTTCGGCGACCGTGGCTAAACATGGGGTGGAACATTTTGTTACTACCACTGGACCGCACGTTTTTGCAAAAGCTCGGCACTTGGATTCAGCTAAACTGACCATAGCGCACGAGGAGTTTGCCAACCTGGAAAGGTTGGGCATCATGAGGCGTTCGAAGAGCCCATGGGCTTCACCGCTTCACATGGTCCCGAAAGCTGATGGCTCGTGGTGACCTTGTGGTGATTTCCGCAGGTTGAACAATGCTACAGCGCACGACCACTACCCGATCCCGCATATCCAAGATTTTTCAGTTCATTTGGCGGGGGCGCACGTTTTTTCTAAAATAGACTTGGTACGCGGTTACCACCGGGTCCCAGTGCGCGCTGAGGACATACCCAAAACAGCGGTAATAACTCCTTTCGGGCTTTTCGAGTTTTTGCGCATGCCGTTTGGGCTTACAGGCGCGGCACAGACGTTCCAGCGCATGATGGACGCGGTTTTGCGCGATCTCCCCTTCGTGTTCGTCTACCTGGATGACATATTGGTAGCCAGCGCGTCCGAAGACAAACACGAAAACCACCTCACGGCAGTTTTCCGGAGGTTGGCAGAGCACGGGTTAATAATCAACCCAGCGAAGTGTCAGTTCGGGGTGACGCAGATTGATTTTTGGGGGGCATCGCGGCTCCCCAGAAGGAGCGGTTCCTCTGCCTGACAAAGTGCGCGCGGTAACAAATTTTCCCCAACCACAAACGGTCAAAGCATTACGGGAGTTTTGGGGAATGGGGAATTTTTATAACTGTTTCCTCCCCCGCGCAGCGCAGCTCATGCAACCATTGTATGCTGCACTAAAAAAAACAAAAACCCACGAATAAAGTCGAATGGTCTCCGGAGCGAGAGCGCGCATTCTCTGAAGTCAAAACAGCCCTGGCAAACGCTGCGTTGTTGGCACATCCAGTCCCAGCGGCCCACATGGCGCTCATTACTGACGCATCAGATGTGGCCATAGGGGCAGTCGTGGAACAGTATGTAGCCGGAGCCTGGCAACTGCTCTCCTTTTTCAGCAAGACCCTGCGCGACAGTGAACGAAAATACAGCGCGTTCGACAGGGAATTGTTAGCTCTCCACTTGGCCATTCGCCACTTCCAGTTCTGGCTGGAAGGACGCCGTTTCACCGCGTTCGTTGACCACAAGCCGCTGACTTTCACGATGGCCAAGATTTCAGAACCTTGGTCGGGCCGGCAGCAGAGACAGCTGGCCGCGATATCGGAGTTTACTACCGATATCCAGCATGTGGTGGGTAAACTTAATGTAGTGGCGGACTGCCTCTCGCGCGCCGTGGCGGCTCCAGCCCGCGTAGAGGTAGATTCTGCAGCCATGGCCGCGGAGCAGGTTAGCAACGTGGAAGTGCGCGCGGCCCCGGTCCGCGTGGGGATAGATTATGCAGCCATGGCCGTGGAGCAGGTTAGCGACGCGGATGTGCGCGCGCTCCAGTCTGGACCAACAGGGTTAAGGCTGGAGAACAGGGTGCTGCAAGACGGTATGCCCCCCTAATCTGCGATGTCTCCACTGGGCGACCGCGTCCTGTGGTACCAGCTGCGTGGCGTCGCCGCGTTTTTGACTATATCTATTCTCTGGCGCACCCGGGAGTGCGCGCGTCGGTCAAAATGGTAGGAGAGAAATTTGTATGGCCGAGCCTGCACAAACAAGTTAGAGAGTGGGCGGCAGCCTGCATGGCTTGTCAACGGGCCAAGGTTCATAGACACACGAGAGCTCCCTTGGAGCTGTTTCACATTCCAGCTAAAAGGTTTGCTCATGTCCACGTGGACCTCATAGGCCCCCTCCCGCCCTCACAAGGGTGCACACATATTCTGACAATGGTTGACCGCACCACGTGCTGGCCGGAAGTGGTTCCGCTGTCGTCAACCACAGCCGAGGAGGTGGCGCGCGCGTTTTTAGCGGCATGGGTAGCGCGTTTTGGAGTCCCGTCGGACATTACATCCGATAGAGGCCCTCAATTTGTTTCTGAACTTTGGTCAGCGATGGCCCGCAGCCTGGGGGCAATGATCCACCGCACGACCGCGTACAACCCGCAGGCTAACGGGTTATGTGAACATTTTCACAGGTCATTGAAGGCGGCTCTCAGAGCGTCGCTACACGATGCAAATTGGGTGGACAAGCTACCATGGGTTTTATTGGGGTTGCGTTCTGCACCTAAAGAGGATTTAGAAGCCTCCCCAACTGAGCTAGTTTTCGCACAGCCACTTCGGCTGCTCGGGGAATTTCTCCCAGATAATCCAGCACCAGAGTGCTTCCCGGCTCAGCGGTTACAGAATAGCACGGGCCCGAGCACGCTACCTGGCCCCGTTCACCACAGTTTTCCACGTGTTTTTGTGCCTAAGGCTTTAAAAAATGCGGAGTTTGTTTTTGTCAGACATGATGCCCATTGTCCACCTTTACACCCACCTTATGATGGACCATATAGAGTGCTGGAAACAGGGGATAAACATTTTTTGCTAGATTTGGGGGGCAGAAAAGAAATTATTGGCATAAACAGGCTCAAACCCGCTTTTGTGGTAGCTGACGAAGTTGTGCAGTTGGCTAATGCTCCTCGGCGCGGCAGACCCCCTAGAGAGCATTCCCCAGAACACCCACAGAGGTTGACTAACAGTTCTCATCCTCAGGCAGCAGCTCCACAGCAGGAAGACGCCGCGGAGGTGGTACAGCCTGCTTACAGCAAATACGGAAGAAGGCTGAGGCCCAAACGGCACGTGGACTGATATGTAGTGATTTTATTATGACTTGCAATCTGTGGTTATGTTGTTCCATCTTAGACGTTTGGGGGGGGGGTCATGTGGTGCACATATGTGGGTTTCATATGCTTCACATGTATATTACTGTATGCTTATTGTATGCTTCACGTCTCAGAGGAACAAAAGGACTGAACCTCCTATGGGTAACAGGAGGATGTGAAATCTGGCCTTTTGTATGCAAAGAGATGGCCTTGAGGGATTTCCTGACCACCAGGACTTTAGGTGGAGGCGAGAAGACCTGGAGGGGGATGCATTGTGATTTGAGATTAAAAGACAATGTGACTGTGTGCTTTGATGTCCTGGGGTATAAAAGGGACAGATGTTGGGGGATTCATTCTCTTTCTGTTTTTGGATGTTGGAGAATGTGAATGTGAATAAAACTGGACTTGAGAAATAAACTCAGCCTCGTCCTTCCACACTTCTCCACACTATAACCTTTACAGGTGAACTTAACTTGACCTTCTCTAACCTTTTGAATGCACATGTCCAACTGTTCAGTGTTTCAGTACTTTTTGCATAACTTGCTGTTCTCTAACAAGGTGCTTAATGGCAAAATTCACAACAAGTGTTTGATCCCTGAAATCGACCAATAAATTTTCTGGTTCAATAAGAACTGGTATTTAAACAGTCCTCTTCATCATACTGTTCACATTTTGACATCATGAGACCAAGACAACGCCTCACAATTGATCAACAGTACCTCACCATTGCAAGATTTCAAACAGGATGTTCTCAGAGGAAATTGGCCACTGAGCTCAGAGTGTCACAGAGTGTTATCAGCAGTTTGAAACAGAGACACAGAGAGACTGGAAGAGTCACAGAAAGGCATAGAAGTGGACATTGTTTGGCCACACCCCACGCTGATGACTGCTTCACTGTGAACAGTGCCCTGCAGAACTGGATGATGAATACCACTCAAATCCAGGCACATTTAAGGGAGGTGAGAGGTACCCAAGTGTCACGTCAGACCATTCAAAACCATTTACATCAGCATGGTCTGTGTGCTAGATGACCTGCAAGGGTACCTGACCACACCACCAGGCACAGGTGTCATCTTCTTGCATGGCCAGGGAACATTTACACTGGACAAGGGACCAGTGGGCCTCACTGCTGTTCTCTGATGAAAGTCGATTCACACTGAGCAGAAATGATGGCCACCAAAGATGGAGATGTCAAGGGGAGCGCTATGCATCAGCCACTGTTGTCACCAGACGAGCCTTTGGCCTTTGGTGGTGTTGGTGTTACAGTCTGGGCAGGTGTGTCTAGTCAAAAGAACTGCCTTACGAATGGTACAGTGAACCTTGTAAATGGTACAGTGACAAGCCAATAACATCATTAATCCAGTCATTGTGCCCCTGCATGAACAACACAGGCCTACTTTCATCTTCATGGACGAAAATGCTCCAGTTGTTTGAGGTCGCATCATTAGGGAACGGCTGCTGGAGGCCAGAGTAGGTACCTCCAATGGAGTGGCCTGCACTTTCTCCTGACCTGAATCCCATAGAAAACCTATGTGATCAGCTAAGTCACCGTGTAGAGGCTTGTAACCCTGCACCCCACAACCTTAATGACCTGAGGGCCGCCCTTCAAGAAGAATGGAATGCTTTGCCTCAGCAGACAATAAGTTGACTTGTGAACAGCATGAGAAGTCATTGTCAAGCTGTAATTGACGCTCAAAGGCATATGACAAGTTATTGAGACATTGACATTTTTTGTTGTGATATACCCACCACTGTTGTTGGCTTTTGTTTCAACTAGTCAAATTAGTCTCTTTTAACTTCCTTGTTTTGCTCACAGTGTGCTGTGGTGACTGATGCCATGATGTTACTTATTATCCAATCAGTATGGAATCAATGCAAAACCCCGCCCACACCACTAGAAGCCAGAGCATGAGGAAAGAGGGACGAATAAACTTTTATTGATAGAAATTACATATTTTGATTGAAGAACTTCATATTTGGGGATGCACACCCTCATAACCTCAACAAAACACATATAAAATCTTAGGTCAGTCTGAGGAAGGGTTCAAGAGATATGCGTGGAACAGACACACACACAGATTCGTTGCATTTATAGATAGACTAGTGCATTGCCCGTAGAACGCAAGTATTCCTGTCTGAAACAGGTATCCCAGTTAGGCTTTACAGGCCCAAATGTAGGCTGTGTTTGAAAGTGGAATAAAATGAGGTGTAGTCTATATGTAGACAATCACGTTAGACTTTGACAAATGTAAAATGAAATAAATGGCACTACGATTTATTCGACTGTGTGAATATTAATTACAGAATATCTAAATATTGAAAATGAAGGGGACATCTAATATTAGCAACTGTTTCAGATCCATTGTTTATTTGTTTGTCAGATCACGTAGTGTGATCTTTTATCACTTGTATTCAAGATAATAGTGTATCTTCACTTTGGGGAATGGGAGTTGTTTAGTCATCATAATTATTTTAGTTTGGTTTATATCACTGTTTAGTGATGGAGTTAAGTGTAATATTGAATTTCTTCTGTGTATTGTCAATGAACTCATGCAGTACTATAACAGGACATGTTTACAAATATTTGAAACCCATTGGCTGCTGCTTTGCCCGTGTGTGTCATGAATGCCCCTTGCAGGGCATTAATGAGGTGCCAGACGCCAGTAGTAAGTTTGCTTGTTTATTTAACAAAAAGGACAAAAGGATAAAGTAAACAGCCACGTGGGGCAAAACATGTACATAAACTAGAACACAAAATAATAAACACTGACATCAAGCAAGAAGGTGCAGCGAGGACGGAACCTACGCTGTAAAACATACACTTACAAAAGACGAGCAACAATGAATCTGAATCAGAGAGAAGACTGGAGTCGGGGCTAAGAACTCCAGTCCACCAACACGGAGGTGTGTGTGAGTGTGTAGGTCGAAGCGAGGAGTGAGCCTCAGCTGCTCCCTTAAATACAGGGCATGAACCAAACAAAAGGGCAATGAAATCAACAAAATGACGAACAGCTGTCACGGTGCCGGCTCAGCTTTGACAGCCGGAAGTACGGCCGTGATGCTGTCACAAAAAAAGCCCTGGAAAAAGCCCTAATAACAAAACCCGAAATAATATAGAAGAAAAGGAAAATACTGAGTAACCTGAGTGAGGAAGGAATCAGCACTAAGATCACCACAGTACCCCCCCGTTCAAAGGGTGCATTCCAGGCGTCTAACGTAACATCCAAGCTCCCCCTTGGGGGAAACAGGCCAGGAGGGAGAGAACCATAAAACAAAAATGACAACAGCAACACCCAGAGGAGGAAAAAAAAAACACAAGGAATGGATAACAACATGGATAAACATAATGGTGTGACTTAAACACAGAAATGACCAAAACTAGATAAACACTTCAACCAAAGAAATAATCAAGTGCAACACAATGAAAAAACAAAATACAGGTACCCTTCAAAATACATAAGTACCATATAAACACTAGAAAAAATACTCAAGAGCTACAGAACAGGCAAACAGAAAATATAGGCATAGCCCACACTAGAACACAGGCAAAGAAAAGAGCATCCCTACAAAAACACATGGGAAAAAAACACAACTTCAGGGATGCCGGCAGGTAGAGAGCAGAGAGTGGAAAAAAAAGCAGTTCAGGCAGTCTACCCGCATCCAGATTCCACATAACAAAAAGGAAAAAGAACAGTTCGGGTGGCCTACCCAAGTCCCAGACCCAGGAAAACAGTACCTCAGGCGGCCGGACCAGGTCACCAAACCAACAAAGCAGTCCTTCAGGCGGCTGACCCAGGAGGCAGAACCGGCGAAACAGTCCCTCAGGCAGCTGATCCGCATCCTTAGACCACCAGGACCAGAGGAGGGAGCTCGGAGACGGCCTTCCCACCGAGAGGCACAGCGAGGGGAAGCCGAGCTGAGTAAGGGACACCCCAGCGGCATCCGGTGGAGGAGAATGGGGGGAAGACGAGGAACCAGACCAGTGTCAGGTGGAAGGGGATCTCCAGCTTCCTCATCGACCTTGAACCGAACCGGCGCTGCACCCTCGGTGGATCTGGACCGGGCCAGTGCAGCACCCACGATGGACCTCGATTGGGCCAGCGCAGCACCCACGATGGACCCAGATTGGGCTAGCGCAGCATCCACAATGGACCCCGATTGGACCAGCGCAGCACCCACGATGGACCCCGACTGGGCCAGCGCAGCACCTGGGATGACCTCCAAACACGAACCTGGAGCCCTGATGACGACAACCGGAGTCGACTCGTCTCCGGTGACCCTGGGAGAAGGCTCAGATAGACCGAGGTCAAGATCACCGGCAGCGGCAGAGCCCGGCGAGATGAGCTCGAATGCAGCGATCGGCTGCACCCGGCTCTTCTCCCCGAGAGACAGGCAAGAATGCTCCAACATAGAAAGCAGAAAGACAAAATAGAGCACTTAAGATAAGATAAGATAAGATAAGATAAGCCTTTATTAGTCCCACAATGGGGAAATTCCAGGATTGCAACAGCACAGGGATAGCAACACTCAGAGCAACAATCAGAAGGCAAGAAAAAACAAGCAAGCAAGAGCAGCTAATATACATATGTACATATTACTATAAAATATATATATACACACACACACACACAGACACACAGTGCAGAGCATTGTAGCTGGATGGAATAAATATATGAATATATGAACACACAGTGCAGAGCATTGTAGCTAGATGGAAATAAATATGTAAATATATAAACACCCACAGTATGGAGCATTGCAGCTAGGTGGAATAAATATGCAAGTATATAAACACACACAGTGCGGAGCAATGTAGCTAGATGGAATAATATGTAGATATATAAAACACAGTGCGGAGCATTGTAGCTAGATGGAATAAATATATAGATATATAAATATAAACACACCCAGTGCAGAGCATTGTAGCTAGATGGAATAAATATGTAAATATATAAACACACACAGTGCAGAGCATTGTTGCTAGGTGGGATGAAACAGCATAACCGTCTATTTAGTTATCCTACATGGTATGATTATGTGCCCATACATATTCTCACCCTCCATAGCGACCGGTATGTTCCTAGTTGTATGCCGGAGAGGACCATTGTGTAAGTCTATTGCATCTTTTGCATTCAAAAAAAACTATTAGTTTGTTACGTCTTTTTGCTATCTCTGCGAGCAGCCCTGCTTAGGTTGTACAGTCTGACAGCCGTTGGTAGGAAGGACCTACGAAACCTCTCGGTTGTGCACCTGGGATGATGTAGTCTGCTGCTAAATGCTAACTTGCCTGATCTCGAGCTTCACCACCATCCAGGACTCCAACGATCCAGGCTCAATGATCTGGAGGTCCATTCCTGGTTCCGACTCGACTGCGGCAGGCTCCGCAGCTGGCATGATGGTCATCACAGTCCGGGAACCCCCTGGTGCTGAAGCCCATGCCAAAGGCCCGCACAGTGTGGTGGCAGGGGATCCGTGACCTGCTGGGGCCGACTGCTCCTCCACGGAGACCAGGGGATGCTTAATCATCAGCTCAGGCTCCAAACGGCAGTCAGGCCTCCTCCTCTGCCCATGACGCAGCTGCAGGACTGGAACCAGGCTCTCCAGGACCGCAGGCTCCTACTTCGTCCGACGGTCTACTCCTGGCACTGGGGGGCACTCAGAGAGAAGGGAAGGAGACACAGAGGTAGCAGGTTCAATGCTTATGGGTGCAGCAGGTGGTGGGAGCTCAAAGGACTGTGAACCCCGAGCTCCACCCCCAGGAGTCAGACAAGGCAATTCATTATACAGAGATTTGGAATGAAAAAAACACTTGCCTTTTCTCCCGGGGAGTGATGGTGGCTGCTACAGCGGGTTTGGTTCTCCCCTTTTCCCTAAGGATGGTGACGGAGGGCCCTCCTGGAAAGACGAGGAGGAGCTGCTCTCACAGGATCCATGACGGGCACAGCAAGAGCAGGACTCACTGGGCTCACAGCAGCTGAAGAGAGTGCCGAGGAGGAGGGAGGAGCAGCCGAGGCAGTCCGGGGACGAGGAGCTGACAGAACAGTGGGAACAGATGACCCAGAGACTGAGGCTGCTGTCTTTCCCTTTCGTCATGACGCAGGGACAACAGCTGGCTGGGAGGCGGAGTTCCCTCTGTGGCCCGGAACAGGATCTGGACGGGAACCTTGCGGAGAGATGGTGAAGGGGGGAACCAGAGGAGAACTTGCTGGGGGCACAGCAGCTGAACGGCGCGCCGAAGAGAGGAGAGAAGCAGCTGGGGCAGCCCGGGTACGTGGAGCTGACGAAACAGCCGGAATAGGTGACCCGGAGGCTGGGACTGCTGTCTTCACCTTACGACGTGGTGCGGGGAAAGTGGCTGGCTGGGCGGCAGAGTTCCTCAGGTGAAGTGCCATTACTTCGGCCATCCTCTTCCTGCCCTCAACGTGATCAGCCAGGCGAGGATTGCGCTTAATTGCTGCTTCTGTGAGGTCCACGTACCGGCGTGCGTTTACGGGAGTGGTGAACCTATGCACATTGGAGACGAGGCCATGATCAGCTCGTAGCCCAGGTCCAAGGAATAACCAGTCCTCGGTGACGCCATCTCCCGAAATACACTGGCACTCAAAAAAAGGGGAAAAACTCAAGCCAGTGAAAGCAAACTTACTATGGCTGGCACCTCTCTTGGCTGCGACCCACTGTCATGAATGCCCCTTGCAGGGCATTAATGAGACGCCAGACTCCAGTAGTAAGTTTGCTTGTTTATTTAACAAAAAGGACAAAAGGATAAAGTAAACAGCCACATGGGGCAAAACACGTACATAAACTAGAACGCAAAATAATAAACACTGACATCAAACGACAAGGTGCAGTGAGGACGGAACCTACGCTATAAAACATACACTTACAAAAGACGAACAACGATGAATCCAAATCAGAGAGAAGACTGGAGTCGGGGTTAGGAACTCCAGTCCACCAACACGGAGGTGTGTGAGAGTGTGTAGGAAGCAGCGAGGAGTGAGCCTCAGCTGCTCCCTTAAATACAGGGCATGAACCATACAAAAGGGCAATGAAATCAACGAAATGACGAACAGCTGTCATGGCACCAGCTCGGCTTTGACAGCCGGAAGTACGGCCGTGACACTGTCACATTAAAAGCCCTGGAAAAGGCCCTAATAACATAACCCAAAATAATATAGAAGAAAAGGAAAATACTGAGTAACCCGAGCGCGGAAGAAATCAGCGCTCAGATCACCACAGTGTGCCTGTGAAGGATGGCGATCCACCGATTCAGGTGCTACTTTCTCACCACCCCCACTGCCCCGTGCACCTCGTGTTCTTCATGCTGAATTATTCATTAGACTTATGCAATCACGGCAACTTTATGGCATAATTTTTTAAGCATTAAACCTTAAAGTGCTGATGACATGATTTTGATTGCATCTAATTTTGCAAACACATAATACAATATGACAAAATAGGTGGGTCTGTGCAGTTCTAAGTCAAACAGGCTTGTTTTCACGTGAATATCTGACGTTTCCAAGAGTGCCGCAGCACCAATTGTGTCAGTGGCTGGAAAACTCCCCCGGCCACGTTGTGACGTCAGCGGGAGAACACAATGGTTGGCTGACCATTCTACACGCAAGATGGAAGAGGTTGAAAACATTGACGATGGTTCCAGCATATGTAGTTTCGAATTGGTTTGTGTTGTCCAGTCTTCAGACATTTATAGTTCAGAAGAATGAGATGATAATGAAGAATCTGGGGGCATCAGACCTTATAGGTTTGAGCTGTACCAAGCGGACATCGTGCCTAGCGAGTCAGACTCAGAGAGTGACGGTGGTGAGGCAAACATGTCTGCCACAGCAGCAACAGTGAACACACGGCAGAGGAACACCGAGTGGTATACTATTGTTACAGATATTGCAACAAATTCCATCCATCCATCTTCTTCTGCTTAATCCTTTTTGGGTTGTGGGGGGGCTGGAGCCTATCCCAGCATCTTTGGGCGAGAGGCAGGGTACACCCTGGACAGATCGCCAGTCCCTCACAGGGCCAACACAAAGAGATAGACAACCATTCACTCTCACAGTCATACCTAAGGACAATTTAGAATCCCCAGTTTTGATGCCAGTTAACCTAACTTGCATGTTTTTGGCATGTGGGAGGAGACCAGAGAAATCCTGGAGTAAACCCACGCAGACACGGGGAGAACATGCAAACTCCACACAGATCACTGTTGGGTGGGGGATGGGATCTAACCCAGGATCATTTATTTAAACCCGATTTTTCAATAAAATCATAGCAGTGTATTTATGATAAAATTGAAACAGCTACCTGATACAGTCAACGCCACCCCACCCCACCCCACCCCACCCAAAAAAACAAAACAAATCAAAAGATACTATTTTTTATTTTTGCAGGTGCCAGTGTGGTCTGTTTGTGAGCATGACAAAAGAGGAGAACAGTATTTGCTGTCAGGATCAGGACAAGGTGAAGCAGAAAATTTCGGACGGTGCTATAAAGTGTATCACTGGTCATCACAACTTCCCCGCGGTGTGTCTGAAAGAAGATGTGTTGGAAGTGGCCTACTTCATCTATAAACATTATGTGAATGTGGATTATGGAAACAATTGGAAGCGATATACAGCTTACAGACAGTTCATCAGCTGGTGCTTCCACTACCTTGGTGAGAAAGTCCGCGTGCCAATACCTGCCTGTGTAGTTCACAAGATCAGACAGACCTTTCCAATACAAGAGGGACAATATGTTGGTTTTACTTATGCTGACTAACTATCTTTATGGTATTAAATATCTAAATATCTTCATGGTATTGTTTTTCATTTGATACATGTTTATCTGACCACAACTGTTGTCAGTTTTTACAAGAAAATAAAATTACTAATATTTATAGTGTGATACTTGAAAATCACACAGCACACTCGTGGCCATAACTTATCATTTTAAAGTTTAATTATCTGTAAAACCTCTTTAGAAATTAAAATTATTCTCTGTGTTACTGATGGCAATATCCTTAAAAATAATGTGTTCCCTATTATTTATCTCATTAAAAATGCAATTTTGTTTGTTATCATTGTATATTAACTGCTTTTGTCTTTTATCAACTGGCATGTTATTTTCAACAATAATGATAAAAGCAGTAGAAGCAACTGATAGTCCTCATTTTTTCAAGAGTTTGGTCACAAGAAAAACAATTCTCATAACTGGTATAGCACACATGTACTATAACTATCAAAAATATTAAAATAATTGTTATAACAGGAAAAAGTCCCAATGAGTGACAATGAATACAATATAGTCAGTTGCAGGAAGTTCATTTTCCGTCTGAGTGGAGACAGTAGCCTTAACAGGCTGCTCTGAACATGTCTGAGTACCTACATTGAATTATATTGTATCATTATTTATAATCATCATATCATACATCATCTGAAACAAAATAAGATATAAAAGAAAAATAAAAAAGTTGATAATAGTAAAATTAACATATAATAGACAGATATAACAAAGTGAAACAAAATAATAAAACATATTAAGATAAGAAAAGATAAGATAAAATAAGATAAGATAAGCCTTTATTAGTCCCACAACGGGGAAATTCCAGGATTGCAACAGCACAGGGATAGCAACACTCAGATCAATAATTTAGAAGATAAAAAAATAACAGCAGTGAATGAAGCCGTGAATATGTACACATAAATATATAAATATATATACACAGTGCAGAGCATTGTAGCTAGATGGAATAAACAGCATAACAGTCTATTTAGTTACCCCACATAGCACGAACATGTACCCATACATATTGCCACCCTCCGTAGCAATTTATATTGTCCTAGTTGTATACTGGAGGGGACCATTTTGTGTAAGTCTGTTGCGTCTTTTGCATTCAATACTATTAGGTTGTAACGTTTCTTACGATCTCTGTGAGCAGCCCTGCTTAGGTTATAAAGTCTGACAGCCGTAGGTAGGAAGGACCTGTGAAACCTCTCGGTCTAGGATGATGTAGCCTACTGCTAAATGAGCTCCTCAGTGCGTTCAGTATGTCCTGCATAGGGTGGGACTCGGACTCCAGCAGAGATGACAGTTTAGCCACCGTCCTTCTCTCTCCTATCTCCTCCACTGGGTCAAGGCGCTGCCCCAGGACAGAGCTAGCTTTCTTGATCAGTTTGTTCAGTCTCTTCCTATCGGCTGCTGTGATGCCACTGCCCCAGCAGACCTCTCCAAAAGTGATGGCTGATGCCACCACCGAATTGTAGAAGGTCTTCAGGAGCACCCCTTGTACACCAAAAGACCTCAGCTTCCTCAGTAGGAACAACCTGCACTGTCCCTTCTTGTAGAGTGCGTCGATATTGTGTGACCAGTCTAGTTTATTGTTCAGATGAACACCCAGGTACTTGTAGGATGTCACCATCTCAATGTCTGTTCCCTGGATGTTTACTGGTGCTGTGAGGGGTTGTCCTTGCCTGTGGCAGTCCACCACCAGCTCCCTAGTTTTTCTCGCGTTGATCTGGAGTTAGTTCCGATGGCACCAGTCCACAAAGTCCTGGATAAGTCCTCTGTACTTAGCTTCATCTCCGTTGGAGATGAGGCTGACAATTGCAGAGTCGTCAGAGAACTTCTGTAGATGGCAGTGTGTTGTGTTGTGTGAGAAGTCCGCAGTATAAATGGTGAACAGGAAGGGAGCCAAAACTGTTCCCTGGGGGAGCCCCCATGCTGCTAATGGTCGTGTCGGACACACAATCCCGGGTTCTCACAAACTGTGGCCAGTTTGTGAGGTAGTCCAGGATCCACGATGACAGGTCCTGGCCCACCCCTGCGCACAGCAGCTTGTCCCTCAGGATCATCAGTTGGATGGAGTTGAAAGCACTGGGGAAGTCAAAGAACATGATCCTCATCGCGCTCCCAGGATTCTCCAGGTAGAACAGGGAACGGTGAAGGAGGATCACTGCATCCTCCACCCCGATGCCATGCTGGTAGGCGAACTGGAGTGGATCCATCACTGGTCCCATCAGGGGGCGGAGAGAGGAAGGAGCAGTCTCTCCAGGGTCTTCATCAGGTGAGACGTCAGGGCCACTGGTCTGTAGCTGTTCAGGTCTCTGGGGTGGGACGTCTTTGGTACGGGTACCACACAAGATGTTTTCCACAACTGTGGTACCCTCCCCAGCTTCAGGCTCAGGTTGAAGATGTGCTCCACAATCCCACACAGCTGGTCTGCACAGGACTTGAGGAGTTTCGCGCTGATGCAGTCTGGACCCGAGGCCTTCCTCGCCTTGATCTTCCTCAGCTCCGCCCACACCTGGGTCTTAGTGAGGTTCAGGTTGGGGGGCTGTGTGTTGGTAGTGGGGGGGGGTGTTGGTGGAGGGGGCGGTGTACAGCAGGTCTCGATGACTTTAGAGACAGCAGTGGTTGCTGTGCAGGTGGAGGGGGCGGTGTACAGCAGGTCTCGATGACTTTAGAGACAGCAGTGGTTGCTGTGCAGGTGGAGGGGAGGGCGGTTGGTCAAACCTATTAAAAAACAGGTTCAGATTGTTCACCCACTCCCTGCCCCCCGTGGCTTGGGAGGAGGTATTCTGGAGCCCAGAGATGGTTTGGATGTTTCTCCAGACCCCGCCAATGTTGCTCTGTTGCAGCTTATCCTCCATCTTCTTCCTGAAGCTGTCCTTGCCTTCTTTGATCTTCCTCCTTAGCTCCCTCTGTACGGACTTCAGCATCTCCCTGTTCCCCAACCTGAAGATCCTCTTCTTTTCTCTCAGTAGTGATTTTATCTCAGGGTTGATCCAGGGTTTGTTGTTCGAGCAACACCGTATGATCTTGGTGGGTACGGTGTTGTCCACACAGAAGTTGATGTAGTCCGTGATGGTGTGATTGAGGCCATCGATGTCCTCACTGTGTGAATCGCAGAGCTGCTCCCAGGCAGTGATTTCAAAACAGTCCTTTAGAGCATCCATTGCCTCCTCAGACCATATCTTCACTGTGTGCATAACCAGAGGTTGTCTGTGTACTAGGGGTTTGTACACCGGCAGGAGATGAACCAAGTTGTGATCCGATCTCCTGAGTGGGGGGAGTGGTGATGAGGTGTACGCCTCCTTAGTGTTTGCATAGAATGAGTCAGAATCAGAATCAGAATCAGCTTTATTGCCAAGTATATTTACAAGTAAACATACGAGAAATTTGACTTGACATTGGGCGCACACGTTAGGCGCATCCAATGACGCGGCAGCCATGAAGGCGCCTGTCATGCAGTGAGGGTAAAGAGGGGAAGGGGGGAGGAGGAAAACACAATAGGCAGAGAGAAAAAACATAGTTATCAGAATAACGCTCGTATAAGCTCATATCAAGCTCAATGAGCCAAATTTTGATTACACAGAAAAAAACCCTCTATGCACAATTAGCAGACAATAGATCACACATTAACAAAACAGGAGAGTTGAGAGAGCCAGTGTATGTATATTTGTGTCAGTTTACATTTATCAGTCATGTAATGTTGTATGCAAAGTGTAGTGTAGGTGTGTCATTGCTGGTGAACAGCAGAGGGCACCCTCTGGCAACGGATAGATGTTATTCAGTCATGTGTTCTTTAGTCCAGACACATGGTAACACTGTCCTTGGAGCTCGGTCTGCTGAAACAACAACAATTGTCGAATGTTTGGGTTAACTCCCTTCAGCCTTATCTTCCCAGGAGGAATGAGTGAAGTCTTCAAGGGCGCCGAATCAGGGTCGAAAGGCACAGTTCACTTAGAGTAAAAAATTTCATCTCTCAGCGATTGTGCATCACAATTTACAGGCTTTAAGTCATTCTCTGGAACGCACTCAGCGACTCCAGATGTTATCCACCTACCGAAACATAGTTAACATGACCAAGAGAGTCCATTCTCTCTTCAATGCATGCCAGATGGTAAATTCCATGTTAATCCCATTTGCCGCTATCCGTGCTCCCCCCAGCTGGAAATTGTTGTTGGGGGAGCTACGCCGGGGTCCGCATTGATTAGCTCTCCCAAATAATTTTGATACACCAGGAACTCCAGGGCCAAACAGAAAATCCTGTGCTCAAGTCCAGTGTTTTATTGTCTCTGGTGTGGCATGTGACATACTAAGTGAACGTGGGCAGAATGGGGGACAGTGAGATATTGTTAAAATCACCGGAGATGAGGAGTAGAGCATCGGATGTTCTGTCAGAAGCCTGCCAGTTAATGAGTGGATGATGTCACAAGCTTCCCCAGCGTTCACCGTTGGATTTGCATAACTAACAATGCAGATCACATGTGAGTATTCCCTCGGAAGATAAATAGGCCACATGCTAACAGCTAGCAACTCCATGTCTTTTCTGCAGTGTTGCTCTTTAACCGTGATATGTCCCGGTTTACACCAGCTGTTATTGACATACATTACCATTCCTCCGCCCCTTGCCTTCCCACTGTCTGGTGCCCGGTCTGCCTGTATTGTGTGGAAACCGTCCAGTTTGATGTTAGCATCTCTTGCTAGTTCTGTTAGCCACATCTCAGTAAACAACATCATGCTAATCTCTCTGAAGATGCTCTCATAGCTGGACATAGCTGCCAGTTCATCTGTCTTATTGAGTAGCGATCGAACGTTCCCCATAATAACGGATGGGAGGACGGGTCTGTACCTTATATTCCTCGCCCGCCGTCTTACTCCAGCTTGACATCCACGCCGTTTTCGTCTTATTTCTCCCGGTATGTCGAGTTTTTGCATTAGCACCATGGGCCGGTTAAGTGCTAACAGCTGGTCATGTTGTTCGGTCTCCTGTTATAAACAGTGGCTCCATCTGCCGGCTCAGGAGACATTTGGGGCGATCTGTGTGTCCGTGATGGATAAAGGTGTCGCCGGATCAGAAAATTTAGCGAGAGAAGCCAGATAGTAAATAAGAAATAGGAAGAAAAAAATTAGAATTGAGCCACTGTTGCAAAAAGGCAGCTGACTCGTGTGGCGCCGGAAGTAGAAATTAGAAATGACTATTAGCAGAAAACCTTCAATTAAAAGAAAACAAAAGGCTTGGATAAGGTACTTGAAAATAAATGAGGTTTATAATATTATTGGACACCTTCATGAGCATAAGGAATACATGCAAAAACCTATATTAACCCTCTCCTTTGCCTCTGGGTTTGGCACTGACTGACACAGTTCTGTTTTTTTCAGCACTATGTTTACTTGGCAGCTGGCATCACAATTTTGTAAAAAATCAATCAAAAATAATTTTTTTTAGATATATAATATGAACATAAACATTTGATTTGACATAAATATCAATGTGACCTTGATTTGAGTTCAATGAAATGAAATTGATGTCAATATAATTTTTCATTACAAAAACATATCAGCTTTTCAGCTTCAGTCTCAGCAGCAACAATGTTTTCATATTCTGCTATGGCATCAGCAAGGACCTGAAAAGTAAATGAAAACTGATCAGTTATAAATCTGAACAGAATAAATTACATAATCAAATGGAGCTATGGTGCCAGAGGAAGATAAAAAAAAGGAAGAAAATTTTGATGGTACACAATTTGGACCACAGCAAAAATGAGGTTTCTAGTCCCATTGTAAACAAATATTGCTCACAATGTTTACCCTTGACAGTCTTATTTTAAATATATATATATATATATATATATATATATATATATATATATATATATATATATATATATATATATATATATATATTGTGGAGAATGGAGAAAGATGAGGCTGAGTTTATTTCTCAAGTCAGATTTATTCACATTCTCCAACATCATCCAAATACAGAAAGAGAAAAAGAGAATGAATCTTCCAACATCTGTCCCTTTTATACCCAGGACATCAAACATACAGTCACATGGTACTTAATCCCAGTCACAATGTAACTTCCCCCCGATCTTAACACACTCCACCTCTCAGTCTCTGGCCGCTGGGCGAAATCCCCCAAGGCTATCTCTTTGAATGCCAAAGACTAAAATTCACACCCTCGTGTTATCTCCAGAGCGGCTCAGTCCTTTGTTCCGTCTCAGATGTGAAGCCTAAGGTGGTATACGTATGAATCATGCAGTCATATACATATGTGCATATATGAGCCCCACATGACCCCCCCCCAAACCTCTAAGATGGAACAACCGTAATAACAGTCTGCAAGTCATGGTAAAATTATTACACATCAGTCCACATGTTGCTTGGGCCTCAGTTGCCTCCCATATCTGCTGTAAGCGGGCTTTACCACTCTCGCGGCGCCCTCCTGCTGGGGAGCTGCTGCCTGAGGATTAGAGCTGTTAGTCAATCCCTGTGGGTGTCCTGATGAATGCTCCTTAGGGGGTCTGCTGTGCCGAGGAGCCGTAGCCAACAGCACATTTTCATCGGCCAACACAAAGGCGGGTTTGAGTCTGTTTATGCCAATCTGTTCTTCCCTGCCCCCCAAATCTAGCAAAAAATGCTTATCCCCTGTTTCCAGCACTCTGGTCCATCATAAGGTGGCCACAACGGGGGGCGATGGGCATCGTGTCTGACAAAAACAAACTCCCCATTTTTTAAAGCCTTAGGCACAAAAACGCATGGAAAACTGTGATGAACGGGGCCAGGAAGCGTGCTCGATCCCGTGTCGCTCTGCAACCGCTGAGCAGGGGAGCACTCTGGCGCAGGATTATCTGGGAGAAATTCCCCGGGCAGCCGGAGTGGCTGTGCAAAAACCAACTCAGCTGGGGAGGCTTTTAAATCCTCTTTAGGTGCAGAATGCAACCCCAATAAAACCCATGGTAGCCTGTCCACCCAATTTGCATCCGTAAGCGACGCTCTGAGGGCTGCTTTCAATGACCTATGGAAACGTTCGCATAAACCATTAGCCTGCGGGTTGTACGCGGTAGTGCGGTGGATTGTTACCCCCAGGCTGTGGGCCATCGCTGACCAAAGCTCGGAAACAAATTGAGGACCTCTGTCGGATGTAATGTCCGACGGAACTCCAAAACGCGCTACCCATGCCGTTAAAAACGTGCGCGCCACCTCCTCGGCTGTGGTTGATGCCAGTGGGACCACTTCCGGCCAACGCGTGGTACGGTCCATCATTGTCAAAAGGTGTATGCACCCCTGTGACGGCGGGAGGGGGCCTACGAGGTCGACATGCACATGATCGAACCTCTTAGCCAGGATGTGAAACGGCTCCAAGGGAGCTCTAGTGTGTTCGTGTATTTTGGCTCGTTGACAAACCATGCAGGCTGCTGCCCACTCTTTAACTTGCTTGCGCAGGCTTGGCCATACAAATTTCTCTCCTACCATTTGGACCGACGCGCGCACCCCTGGGTGTGCCAGAGAATGAATTGAGTCAAAAACGCGGCGGCGCCACGCGGTTGGTACCACCGGGCGCGGTCGACCCGTGGAGACATCGCAGTGTAGGGGGGGGGCATATCATCTTGTAACACCCTGTTCTCCAGCCTTAACCCTGTTGGTCCAGACTGGAGCACGCGCACGTCCGCGTCACTAACCTGATCCGCGGCCATGGCTGCATAATCTATCCCTGTGCGGACTGCGGCGGCGCGCACTTCTGCGTCGCTAGCCTGCTTCGCGGCCATGGTTGCACAATCTACCCCTACGCGGACTGGGGCCGCTACAGCACGCGAGAGACAGTCTGCCACCACATTAAGTTTACCCGCTACATGCTGAATATCGGTAGTAAACTCTGAGATTGCAGCCAGCTGCCTCTGCTGCCGGCCCGACCACGGTTCTGAAACCTTGGCCATCGCGAAAGTAAGCGGCTTGTGGTCAACGAACGTGGTGAAACGGCGTCCCTCCAGCCAGAACTGGAAGTGGCGAATGGCTAAGTGGAGAGCTAACAACTCCCTGTCGAATGTGCTGTATTTTCGCTCACTGTCGCGCAACGTCCTGCTGAAAAAGGCGAGCGGCTGCCAAACCCCGGCGACCTGCTGCTCTATGACCGCTCCTATGGCCACATCTGACGCGTCAGTAGTGAGCGCTATGCGGGCCGTGGGGTCTGGATGTGCTAACAACGCAACGTTTGCCAGGGCTGTTTTGACCTCCGAGAATGCGCGCTCTCGCTCAGGAGACCATTCGATTTTGCTTGTGGGTTTTTGTTTTTTTAGCGCGGCATACAATGGTTGAATGAGCTGCGCTGCGTGGGGGAGGAAACGGTTATAAAAATTTACCATTCCCAAAAACTCCTGTAACGCTTTGACCGTTTGTGGCTGGGGAAAATTTGTTACTGCGTGCACTTTGTCAGGCAGAGGGACGGCTCCTTCTGGAGAGAAGCGATGCCCCAAAAAATCAATCTGCGTCACCCCGAACTGACACTTTGCTGGGTTGATTATTAACCCGTGCTCCCCCAACCTCCGGAAAACTGCCGTGAGATGATTTTCGTGTTCGTCTTCGGACGCGCTGGCTACCAAGCTGTCGTCCAGGTAGACGAACACGAAGGGGAGATCATGCAACACTGCGTCCATCATGCGCTGGAACATCTGCGCAGCGCCTTTAAGCCCAAACGGCATGCGCAAAAACTCGAAAAGGCCAAACGGAGTTATTACCGCCGTTTTGGGGATGTCCTCAGCGCGTACTGGGACTTGATGGTACCCGCGGACCAAGTCTATCTTAGAAAAAATGCGCGCCCCCGCCAAATGAATGGAAAAATCTTGGATATGCGGGATTGGGTAGCGGTCGTGCACTGTAGCGTTGTTCAGCCTGCGGAAATCTCCGCAAGGACGCCATGAGCCATCAGCTTTAGGGACCATGTGAAGCGGGGAAGCCGCTTCACATGGTCTCTTCGAACCATGGGCGAACCATGGTCTCTTCGAACCATGGGCTCTTCGAACGTCTGATGATGCCCAACTTTTCAAGGCTGGCGAACTCCTCGCGCGCTATGGACAGTTTAGCTGCATCCAAGCGCCGAGCTTTTGCAAAAGCGGGCGGGCTGGTGGTAGTAATAAAGTGTTCCACTCCATGTTTAGCGACAGCTGCTGAAAATGTGGGAACCGTGAGTGCTGGGAACTGAGTGAGCAGTGTGTGAAACTTACCACCTGCTGTTGCGACGTTGGCTTGTGCTGTGGGCGGGGTCACTCGGGCTGCACAGGGAATAGAATAAAAAGAAAGTGCATTAACCAGGCGCCTATTAGCAAGATCAACCAACAAACCATGTGAGCACAGAAAATCAGCCCCTAACATATTGAAGTTCACTGCAGCTATAACAAAAGTCCACTCAAATGTACGGCCGTGTAGGGACAGAAGCAGAGACTTCTCACCAAAGATCTTAATCCTCGAGCCGTTCGCTGCTGACGCTCCGTGACCTCCAGGACCCGCCAGCCAGTCAGCGTATGTAGGCATGATGAAGTTCACTTGGGAGCCTGTGTCCACGAGGAATTGCCTCCCCGATCGCGCATCCGTCAAGTAGAGCAGCTTGTTCTCCTTCCCGAGGGCTGCAGTTGCTATCGACCCCCGGTCTTGGCGTTTCCCGAGCTCCTGAACTGGCACGGTGGTATACATTTGTGTGCCCTCTCTGCGAAATGGCGATGGTAAAAACAGAGGTCGTCTCCTCCGCGATCACTGGCCCTCGCCGCCGCCGTTGTCGGTGGGTCTGCTACCGCCGCCTCTGGCCCCCTGTCGTCTCCGGCCGCCGCGCCGAGCTCCGTCGCTACTGCGGTGGCTGCACGCTGTCTGCTGGCGTTGAGAATCCGTTGTGCCTCCTGGGCCAGCGCGCGGAAGTCCCGCTGGGCCATCAATGGTGAACCGGCCAGGGTCGCTCTCGTGGCCGACGGTAGGGTTCTCAGGAAAATGTGGGTGAAGAGGAAGTCGTCGTCTGAGCCCCTCAGCCTCAGCATGTCTTCCATCAGGTCGACGGGCGTGCTATCTCCCAAGTCGTTCAGGGCCAGGATTCTCTCCGCTCTCTCCTGGACTGAGGGAGTGAAACGCTGGATGAGCGCAGCCTTCAACCCGCCGTATTTGTCGTCGGCCGGTGGGTGCTCCAAAAAGCTCTGCACATATAGAGCCGTGCGGTTGTCGAGCTTAGAAATAACGTGGTAGAATTTGGTATCATCTACCGTTATCCCCCGGAGGGCAAACTGTGCCTTGACCAAGTGGAACCAGGAGCACGAGTTGTCTTGCAAGAAGTCTGGTAGCTTGACTGTGGCTGCGTTCGCCTGGCTGGCTCCTGACGAGTCCGGCTCGGGGGAATTACTTCTGCTCATGATACGTCATAGGGTCACCAGTGTGGAGAATGGGGAAAGATGAGGCTGAGTTTATTTCTCAAGTCAGATTTATTCACATTCTCCAACATCATCCAAACACAGAAAGAGAAAAAGAGAATGAATCTTCCAACATCTGTCCCTTTTATACCCAGGACATCAAACATACAGTCACATGGTACTTAATCCCAGTCACAATGTAACTTCCCCCCGATCTTAACACACTCCACCTCTCAGTCTCTGGCCGCTGGGCGAAATCCCCCAAGGCTATCTCTTTGAATGCCAAAGACTAAAATTCACACCCTCGTGTTATCTCCAGAGCGGCTCAGTCCTTTGTTCCGTCTCAGATGTGAAGCCTAAGGTGGTATACGTATGAATCATGCAGTCATATACATATGTGCATATATGAGCCCCACATGACCCCCCCCCAAACCTCTAAGATGGAACAACCGTAATAACAGTCTGTAAGTCATGGTAAAATTATTACACATCAGTCCACATGTTGCTTGGGCCTCAGTTGCCTCCCATATCTGCTGTAAGCGGGCTTTACCACTCTCGCGGCGCCCTCCTGCTGGGGAGCTGCTGCCTGAGGATTAGAACTGTTAGTCAATCCCTGTGGGTGTCCTGATGAATGCTCCTTAGGGGGTCTGCTGTGCCGAGGAGCCGTAGCCAACAGCACATTTTCATCGGCCAACACAAAGGCGGGTTTGAGTCTGTTTATGCCAATCTGTTCTTCCCTGCCCCCCAAATCTAGCAAAAAATGCTTATCCCCTGTTTCCAGCACTCTGGTCCATCATAAGGTGGCCACAACGGGGGGCGATGGGCATCGTGTCTGACAAAAACAAACTCCCCATTTTTTAAAGCCTTAGGCACAAAAACGCATGGAAAACTGTGATGAACGGGGCCAGGAAGCGTGCTCGATCCCGTGTCGCTCTGCAACCGCTGAGCAGGGGAGCACTCTGGCGCAGGATTATCTGGGAGAAATTCCCCGGGCAGCCGGAGTGGCTGTGCAAAAACCAACTCAGCTGGGGAGGCTTTTAAATCCTCTTTAGGTGCAGAATGCAACCCCAATAAAACCCATGGTAGCCTGTCCACCCAATTTGCATCCGTAAGCGACGCTCTGAGGGCTGCTTTCAATGACCTATGGAAACGTTCGCATAAACCATTAGCCTGCGGGTTGTACGCGGTAGTGCGGTGGATTGTTACCCCCAGGCTGTGGGCCATCGCTGACCAAAGCTCGGAAACAAATTGAGGACCTCTGTCGGATGTAATGTCCGACGGAACTCCAAAACGCGCTACCCATGCCGTTAAAAACGTGCGCGCCACCTCCTCGGCTGTGGTTGATGCCAGTGGGACCACTTCCGGCCAACGCGTGGTACGGTCCATCATTGTCAAAAGGTGTATGCACCCCTGTGACGGCGGGAGGGGGCCTACGAGGTCGACATGCACATGATCGAACCTCTTAGCCAGGATGTGAAACGGCTCCAAGGGAGCTCTAGTGTGTTCGTGTATTTTGGCTCGTTGACAAACCATGCAGGCTGCTGCCCACTCTTTAACTTGCTTGCGCAGGCTTGGCCATACAAATTTCTCTCCTACCATTTGGACCGACGCGCGCACCCCTGGGTGTGCCAGAGAATGAATTGAGTCAAAAACGCGGCGGCGCCACGCGGTTGGTACCACCGGGCGCGGTCGACCCGTGGAGACATCGCAGTGTAGGGGGGGGCATATCATCTTGTAACACCCTGTTCTCCAGCCTTAACCCTGTTGGTCCAGACTGGAGCACGCGCACGTCCGCGTCACTAACCTGATCCGCGGCCATGGCTGCATAATCTATCCCTGTGCGGACTGCGGCGGCGCGCACTTCTGCGTCGCTAGCCTGCTTCGCGGCCATGGTTGCACAATCTACCCCTACGCGGACTGGGGCCGCTACAGCACGCGAGAGACAGTCTGCCACCACATTAAGTTTACCCGCTACATGCTGAATATCGGTAGTAAACTCTGAGATTGCAGCCAGCTGCCTCTGCTGCCGGCCCGACCACGGTTCTGAAACCTTGGCCATCGCGAAAGTAAGCGGCTTGTGGTCAACGAACGCGGTGAAACGGCGTCCCTCCAGCCAGAACTGGAAGTGGCGAATGGCTAAGTGGAGAGCTAACAACTCCCTGTCGAATGTGCTGTATTTTCGCTCACTGTCGCGCAACGTCCTGCTGAAAAAGGCGAGCGGCTGCCAAACCCCGGTGACCTGCTGCTCTATGACCGCTCCTATGGCCACATCTGACGCGTCAGTAGTGAGCGCTATGCGGGCCGTGGGGTCTGGATGTGCTAACAACGCAACGTTTGCCAGGGCTGTTTTGACCTCCGAGAATGCGCGCTCTCGCTCAGGAGACCATTCGATTTTGCTTGTGGGTTTTTGTTTTTTTAGCGCGGCATACAATGGTTGAATGAGCTGCGCTGCGTGGGGGAGGAAACGGTTATAAAAATTTACCATTCCCAAAAACTCCTGTAACGCTTTGACCGTTTGTGGCTGGGGAAAATTTGTTACTGCGTGCACTTTGTCAGGCAGAGGGACGGCTCCTTCTGGAGAGAAGCGATGCCCCAAAAAATCAATCTGCGTCACCCCGAACTGACACTTTGCTGGGTTGATTATTAACCCGTGCTCCCCCAACCTCCGGAAAACTGCCGTGAGATGATTTTCGTGTTCGTCTTCGGACGCGCTGGCTACCAAGCTGTCGTCCAGGTAGACGAACACGAAGGGGAGATCATGCAACACTGCGTCCATCATGCGCTGGAACATCTGCGCAGCGCCTTTAAGCCCAAACGGCATGCGCAAAAACTCGAAAAGGCCAAACGGAGTTATTACCGCCGTTTTGGGGATGTCCTCAGCGCGTACTGGGACTTGATGGTACCCGCGGACCAAGTCTATCTTAGAAAAAATGCGCGCCCCCGCCAAATGAATGGAAAAATCTTGGATATACGGGATTGGGTAGCGGTCGTGCACTGTAGCGTTGTTCAGCCTGCGGAAATCTCCGCAAGGACGCCATGAGCCATCAGCTTTAGGGACCATGTGAAGCGGGGAAGCCGCTTCACATGGTCTCTTCGAACCATGGGCGAACCATGGTCTCTTCGAACCATGGGCTCTTCGAACGTCTGATGATGCCCAACTTTTCAAGGCTGGCGAACTCCTCGCGCGCTATGGACAGTTTAACTGCATCCAAGCGCCGAGCTTTTGCAAAAGCGGGCGGGCTGGTGGTAGTAATAAAGTGTTCCACTCCATGTTTAGCGACAGCTGCTGAAAATGTGGGAACCGTGAGTGCTGGGAACTGAGTGAGCAGTGTGTGAAACTTACCACCTGCTGTTGCGACGTTGGCTTGTGCTGTGGGCGGGGTCACTCGGGCTGCACAGGGAATAGAATAAAAAGAAAGTGCATTAACCAGGCGCCTATTAGCAAGATCAACCAACAAACCATGTGAGCACAGAAAATCAGCCCCTAACATATTGAAGTTCACTGCAGCTATAACAAAAGTCCACTCAAATGTACGGCCGTGTAGGGACAGAAGCAGAGACTTCTCACCAAAGATCTTAATCCTCGAGCCGTTCGCTGCTGACGCTCCGTGACCTCCAGGACCCGCCAGCCAGTCAGCGTATGTAGGCATGATGAAGTTCACTTGGGAGCCTGTGTCCACGAGGAATTGCCTCCCCGATCGCGCATCCGTCAAGTAGAGCAGCTTGTTCTCCTTCCCGAGGGCTGCAGTTGCTATCGACCCCCGGTCTTGGCGTTTCCCGAGCTCCTGAACTGGCACGGTGGTATACATTTGTGTGCCCTCTCTGCGAAATGGCGATGGTAAAAACAGAGGTCGTCTCCTCCGCGATCACTGGCCCTCGCCGCCGCCGTTGTCGGTGGGTCTGCTACCGCCGCCTCTGGCCCCCTGTCGTCTCTGGCCGCCGCGCCGAGCTCCGTCGCTACTGCGGTGGCTGCACGCTGTCTGCTGGCGTTGAGAATCCGTTGTGCCTCCTGGGCCAGCGCGCGGAAGTCCCGCTGGGCCATCAATGGTGAACCGGCCAGGGTCGCTCTCGTGGCCGACGGTAGGGTTCTCAGGAAAATGTGGGTGAAGAGGAAGTCGTCGTCTGAGCCCCTCAGCCTCAGCATGTCTTCCATCAGGTCGACGGGCGTGCTATCTCCCAAGTCGTTCAGGGCCAGGATTCTCTCCGCTCTCTCCTGGACTGAGGGAGTGAAACGCTGGATGAGCGCAGCCTTCAACCCGCCGTATTTGTCGTCGGCCGGTGGGTGCTCCAAAAAGCTCTGCACATATAGAGCCGTGCGGTTGTCGAGCTTAGAAATAACGTGGTAGAATTTGGTATCATCTACCGTTATCCCCCGGAGGGCAAACTGTGCCTTGACCAAGTGGAACCAGGAGCACGAGTTGTCTTGCAAGAAGTCTGGTAGCTTGACTGTGGCTGCGTTCGCCTGGCTGGCTCCTGACGAGTCCGGCTCGGGGGAATTACTTCTGCTCATGATACGTCATAGGGTCACCAGTGTGGAGAATGGGGAAAGATGAGGCTGAGTTTATTTCTCAAGTCAGATTTATTCACATTCTCCAACATCATCCAAACACAGAAAGAGAAAAAGAGAATGAATCTTCCAACATCTGTCCCTTTTATACCCAGGACATCAAACATACAGTCACATGGTACTTAATCCCAGTCACAATGTAACTTCCCCCCGATCTTAACACACTCCACCTCTCAGTCTCTGGCCGCTGGGCGAAATCCCCTAAGGCTATCTCTTTGCATGCCAAAGACTAAACTTCACACCCTCGTGTTATCTCCAGAGCGGCTCAGTCCTTTGTTCCGTCTCAGATGTAAAGCCTAAGGTGGTATATGTATGAATCATGCAGTCATATACATATGTGCATATATGTGCCCCACAATATATATATGTATATATATATATATATATATATATATATATATATATATATATATATATATATATATATATAAATTTTCTGATAACTGTTGATATACTCTGAATATTAAAACTTACCACTCATTTCAGAAAATAAATACAATGAAGTCATATTGTTGAAAAAGTGGGAACATTACCTACAAATCATTATTTTTTTTTTCTTTTTGGTAAAAAATAAATGATCATCATGATTTAATTTTTTAAAACCATATGATTTTGGATCTGTACCTGTATCTTCTTTCTCTTGACTACACAAGATCTAAGGGTGGGTTGGGATGTGCAGCTCGAAGTGGAAGTGCTGACAGCACTGTCCTCCAAAATCGCCCCCTGGCCCTGTTCAGGCTGCTCACACTGCTGACTGCTGCAAGGTCCAGGCTTAGCACTGGCACACGCTGTCACGGACCTGGGGAACACTGAAGGTACAGCTGTAGGCAGCAGCACATGCTTGTGCTGTACCGAACAACTAAGTGACTCTTTTAAGATGGAAACAAAATCAAAACAGTCCAACTCAAAATGATCAGAGCACAGAAGCGACGTGGGGGAGGGCTCCCACTTGTCACGGGTACGTCTGACCTGCTTCACCCACTTCGAATGTAACTCAGGATCTTTAGGAAACTTAAATAAACTAACACCATCCTTACGAGTTTTTGAACAAAAGCCTGAGACACAACGCGAAGGCATAGCTGTAAAACTAAAACAAGAAACCAGAGAAACTGTCTGCTACAAAGCTGCTGGCATTCCAGTCAACAGCACCGGCATCTGTTCTCTCGGTGAAGTCATTTCCGCCTCCTTCCTCATTCTGTGAGCGGCACCACAGTCTTGTCAAATTTGCCCGAATGGCGGTGGTTTTCTGATGATAACTATGTTATACAGGCGCGCTTGTAACTGTTATATTAATCACTGGCATTGACTTTTGGGTTTATGCAACATGCAAAAAAATGTCAAAATCGTGTCATGAGCACTTTAAGGCTATCTTTTGTCGCTATTTGCACTACTTGTAGCATTACTGTACATAGACTGCTGTTGTTTTTCCAGACGTATTCCTTTTCTTCTTTATATTGCGCACATCACTGAAGAGAGAGATTAACGCCATTTCAATTCTCCTGTATGTCCTGTATGTAAATCAGCTGTTCTGATAGATATGCCAAAATGTCAGAACACTGGATCCAATCAGCTGATTGCTCAAACCACAGAGCTCAGCTGTTTTCCATGATAAATCAGCCTCAGGGCAAAAACACACTTCATGCATTGTCTTTTTTTTCCACTTTATTGAAAATAACTTTGTTTTTATCACCATCAGTTAGTGTGTGTGCCTTTGAGCCAGGTCGTGTCTGGACTCTGCTTCTCCCAGCTTCTCCCGGTTGATTTGTCAGACCCGGTCCGCTGACGCTCTGCCCAGTCTGCTCACACACCTCATTCTCCACATATGGTGAATTATCCTTTAGACCTACGCAATCACTGCAACTTTATGGTATAATTTTTTAAGCATTAAATCTTCAGTATTATCTTTTTCCTATCTTTCCAACTTTCATTTCCTTGTTTTGTCCAGGGAACACTGTGGTGACTGACAGGTCTTGATGCTGTGTGTTATCCAATAAGCATGGTTGTGATGCCATGCATTGCCCAGTCAGCATGGCCATGATGCTGCGTATTATCCAGTCAGCACGGAGTCAATCCAAAACCCCGCCCACACTTCTTGGAGCCAGGCATGAAGAGACACAGAGCGGTGGCTAAACTTTTATTGATAAAAATTACATATTTTGACTGAGCGACACCATACTCAGAGATGCACACCCTCATAACCTCAGGAAACCACATATAAAACCTTAAGTCAATCTGAGGAAAGGTTCAAGAGATATGCGTGGAAGAGACAGACACACAGACAGATAGACAGACAGACCCACAGACCGAGATTTCGTGAATTTATAGATAGATAAATTGTTTGAGATGAGGAACTCACCATTGCATGCATCTACTTAAATGCTCTACTTTCATGATATAATATCACTGTAGCATGAACTTTTTACATTTTCCATAAATTTCACCCGAAAGCCAAATATCCCTAACTTTTTGTGAGTAGTATACGTATATTGTTTTGTTTTGTTTTTTCTTTTGAAGCCACTTGTTTTAGGAATGTTTTCAAGGATGGAGTTGCTCGAGTTTTGTGTAAAATTCGGCAACCATGCCAGCAGAAGTGAATTTTAATGGTGTACAATAGTATGAGTACAGGCCTATTAGGGATGGGAAAAAAGGTCGATTCAGTGATACATTGCGATACTTGGCACTAGTGACAATGCACCGATCATGCACAGATTGATCTTTTACACACTCAAACTGCTGGGCATTAGGTCTCAGTTAATCAATTGCATTTTCAGTCCACTAGATGGGCCAAAGTCATTGCTACAATGGTGTCTCGCAGAATTACCTGCAGCCCAGCACTGGTACAATTTAAGATGGGGGGGGGGGGGTAAATTAAATGTCTGGACTTTTTTGGATTTTATAACAAAGATGGGACGAATGACCTGGATATGACAAAACTGCAAGGAAGGTTTTTGTCACATATTAAAACACTGGAGCCCAGGTATGTGATTTCATCTTGCTGTTACTTCACTGATTATTATTTATTCTAAGACTATATTTTATTATCAGTTGAACATTTATTTTAAGAGCATTTGTTTTTGCATCCACTGCCATCAGTGTGTGACTGTGTGCATAAATGGGTGAATAGCATGATCTGTAAAATGCTTTGGTCTTCCAGATATGAGTAAAAAAGCATTATAGAAGTGAACACCATTTACCATTTAATTTAAAAATAATTTACTCTGAAATTGTCTGGTTGCTGCCTGTTTGGACTGAATACTTTATTATATGAACACTGTTTTACTATGGGACATTATTTGAGGTTGAATAAGATGAAAAAATTGAAATACAGTGATCCCTCACTTATCGCGGTTAATGGGTTCCAGAACCGACCGCGAAAAGTGAAAAACCGCGAAGTAGCGTCACCCCTAATGACGTCACCCATAAATAATACGTACGTTCATTCTCTCACTCTCTCTCTCGTGTGATACGTGTGTGTGTGTGTGTAAGTGTACATACATACGTAGATGTAAATAAAGTGTACATAAATATGTTTTTAGAACTCTTTTATTCTTATAACAAGATACGTAACTCAAGATGAAGATGATTTACTGCACAGGTTAATGAGAGCTTTACTGCTCCTCAGGTGACGCCTCATCGTCAGGTGCTAGAAGCACAGGATCGTCGAGGGCAGCTTCCGATAGAGCTGGAGAAGCTGCAGGAGGCGGCGTAGTGGCTCGACGGGAAGACTATTTGGCACAAAATGGCACAAGAGAACAGCAAAAACTTCCACGCGGCTTGACTAAGGAACACGAGCGATAAAGAGCAATGAATGCGGTCTTCCTTCGATGCATTGGCGCTCGGCAGGGACAGAAGCTGGGTGAAACGTCTCGGCCAATCAGCTTGCAGGGTGAAACGTCTCGGCCAATCAGCTTGCGAGATTCCCGAGCCGAGCCAACACGAGAACAGCGAACAGAGAGGTGGGGCTCTCAGTGTTGATACCTGATGGTCTAATGTAGTCTCCCTGCCTTCTGCTAGCGCCCGCCCATTATTTCTCAATTTTGAATTTTTGATGAATATTTTTGAAAAATCCGCGATGCACTGAGGGCGCGAAAGGTGAAGCGCGAAGTAGCGAGGGATCACTGTATATGGTATTGAGATTGCGATATTGTGATTTTCGTTGAATTGTGATAGGATCGAATCATGACCCAAGTATCGCAATCCGAATCGAATCGTGAGGTCCCTCTCGATTCCCACCCCTAGTTAAGTTAATCACTTCCACAGCATGTGGGACACCATGTGGTGTATGGGGCGGCACCTATCTCCGTTTCATGACCCTAGGCCACACAGCTACTGTGAGTAGTGAAAGCTACAGTAGGGAGGTCAGTCCTCTGGTAGCTCTGTGCATTAACTTTCCTTTTCCCATTCTATTATACTGAGCACCAAGCTAGAAGGCGGAATGTACCATTTTTATATGGTCTTCGGTTCCCACCCCTAAGGCCTATGGAATTTTTAAGGCATGAGCCACAGTTCTGTTTTGTCCTCTTGAGCTTTGTCCATGCAGCAGTAACACGGTAAAAAGTGGATGTTTATGCAGTCAACATCCATATTCCACCCATCTGTCTCAGCTTCTATATTCTGTGGTTTCATTTCAGAATGCAAATATCTTCAATAATAAGGTGAAATAAAACTCTTTCACAACACTCTTCATGCCTCCTGTTGCATTTCTTCTTCAATTTTGTTTTCAACTGTTGCATGCTGATATTATGTAGAAAGTATGCAGTGCATCCGGGAAGTATTCATAGCGCTTCACTTTTTCCACATTCTGTTATGTTACAGCCTTATTCAAAAATGGAGTAAATTATTTTTTTTCCTCAAAATTCTACACACAATACCCCATAATGACAATGTAAAAAAAGTTTTGTTTTTTTTAGATTTTTGCAAATTTATTAAAAATAAAAAACTAAGAAATCACATGTACAGAAGTACAGCCTTTGCTCAGTACTTAGTTGATGCACCTTTGGCAGCAATTACAGCCTCAAGTCTTTTTGAATATGATGCCACAAGCTTGACACACTATTTTTGTGCAGTTTGGCCCATTCCTCTTTGCACCACCTCTCAAGCTCCATCAGGTTGGATGGGAAGTGTCGGTGCACAGCCATTTTCAGATCTCTCCAGAGATGTTCAAATGGATTCAAGTCTGGGCTCTGGCTGGGCCACTCAAGGACATTTACAGAGTTGTCTTGAAGCTACTTCTTTGATATCTTGGCTGTGTACTGAGGGTTGTTGTCCTGCTGAAATCTGAACCGTCACCCCGGTCTGAGGTCAAGAGTGCTCTGGAGCAGGTTTCCATCCAGGATGTCTTTGGACATTGCTGCATTCATCTTTCCCTCTATCCTGACTAGTCTTCCAGTTCCTGCCATTGAAAAACATCCCCACAGCATGATGCTGCCACCACCATGCTTCACTGTAGAGATGGTATTGGCCTGGGGATGAGGGGTGCCTGGTTTCCTCCAAACATAACACCTGGCATTCACACCAAAGAGTTCAATCTTTGTTTCACCAGACCAGAGAATTTTGCTTCTCATGGCATGAGAGTTCTTCAGGTGCCTTTTGGCAAACTTTAGGTGGGCTGCCATGCGCCTTTTACTAAGGAGTGGCTTCTGTCTGGCCACTCTACCATACAGGCCTTATTGGTGGATTGCTGCAGAGATGGTTGTCCTTCTGGAAGGTTTTCCTCTCTCCATAGAGGAATGCTGGAGCTTTGACTTTGACTGGAGCTTTGGAAGAGTCCTGGTGGTTTCAAACTTCTTCCATTTACGTATGATGGAGGCCACTGTGCTCATTGGGACCTTCAAAGCAGCAGGAATTTTTCTGTACCCTTCCCCAGATTTGTGCCTCGACACAATCTTATCTCGGGGGTCTACAGACAATTCCTTTGACTTTATGCTTTGTCTGTGCTCTGACATGCACTGTCAAATGTGGGACCTTATATAGACAGGTGTGTGCTGTAACCGAATTTTATCTAAACACTTCTAAGGTCCTGGAGTAAAATAATTAGACGGATCTGCCAAGTTGAATAGCCTTTATTGCTGCCAGCATTAAAGGAGCGGAGCACAGAAATGTCTGTTGATTCTGCAATGCACTCAGAGGATGCAACAGGTTTTTTATAGCCTTCAGTACACTGCCCTGCATCTGGGATGTTGATAGTAAAGGAGGGAAGCGGGGAGTCGAGGGAGGGAGAAGCGGGGGAGAAAAACAGTTCAAGTACCTAACAGGTCATTGTGACATTATCAGAGCTTATCCTGGAACACAGAAGTAAAGCAGACATGTTGTAGCTTAGGTCATCCTTTATGCTTATTTCTGACCTTCAGTTTCTAAAACCTATGAAGCCCAATAAACACTATGCAACTCATGCCCTAATGAGATTACAATGGGCAGTATATAAAAAACAGTTCATATATGGAGACATACTTATAAAACATATGATCCCTAGTCACTCAACAGATTAATGCATCAACAGTAAATTTCCACCACAGTGCCTTTCCAAATCATGCCCAATCAACTGAATTTACCACAGGTGGACTCCAATTAAGCCGTAGAAACATCCCAAGGACAATCTGTGGAAACAAAATGCACCTGAGCTCAATTTTGAGCTTCATGGCAAAGGCTGTGAATACTTCGTTACATGTGATTTCTTAGTTTTTTTTATTTTTAATAAATTTGCAAAAATTAAAAAAAAAAAAAAACTTTTTCACATCGTCATTATGGGGTATTGTGTGTAGAAATTTGATGAAAAAAAAAGGAATTTAATCCATTTTGGAATAAGGCTGTAACATAGCAATATGTGGAAAAAGTGAAGCACTGTGAATACTTTCCGGATGCACTGTGTGCTCCCTCTTTCTTGTGGTTGTTACTTTGGTAACTTTTCTCTGCCAAAACAGATTATGGTATTGCAGCAATATATTTTCCGATATCTGTGCCCTGCCTGATTTTTATGTGTTTGTTTGTTTGTTCGTTTGTTTGTTTGTTTCAGAGATCAAATACCACAATGTTGTCAGACTGGCTTTTCTGTCATTCCAGGGCAAGGGGGTGCAAATAAAATTCAACTGGTGACACATAAAGTCTGTGAAGAAATGATCTACACCTTGCTATGAGGAGTAGACATTCTGTTACTGCTGTTTTTGTCTTTGCAATAAAAAGTAAACTGACTATTTTGATCGTATTTATGGAAAAATATTCAGTAATAACCATTTCAAGTCTCTTCATATTGAAAAATAAATACCCTAATTCCAAAACACCAATGTGTTAGAAACCTGCTGTAATTCGTAAGCTATGAATCACATTATTATTTATACAGTGTGATTGCTCTTTCACAGGAGAATCATATAATCTACCATGTTATGATTAGACTTAAACATATGTGTGTTTGTAGCAGATAATACTTGGAACAAAGAATAACAAAGTGATAATATTACAGCCAGTTAAAGTGTACTGCTGCTGTGACACCTGTATGTTGATGTTCCTAATGACAAGACGGACCGTTACAGCTAAATTATGCAAAAGGGAGTTTTCTGGTGCTGGTCTGACAACTGTTGCCTCTTACAGCTGTCTGCCTGGATGACTTCCCAAACTACCTCTGATCATATCGATAGGAAAAGTCACTGCAGGTGTATGTTTAAGCTTTGTGGAGACAGTATGTTACATTAAGGCAAAAATATAGTAAAAGTACATTTAAAATGACCTATGATATAAAAGTACTTACATTACTTTGAGTGGATTTGAATTATTATGTTACTATGGATTACACATTTATGATAGGGAATTAGGATAAATGCATTCAACAATTTAATTATTTAATTAAATATGGTTTAAAGGTCCCATTCACTGCATTTTTTCCACATGCTGACAGTTTCCACAGGTCTTAATGAAACATTTGTGACATCATTGTTCAAATTGTCTTTAATTATTGCAGCACCATTGTGAATCATTTTTTGCAGCCTTCCTCAGAATAGCTCATTTCAGTGCATGTTTCTTCAAGTGCTCATGAGCCCAAGCTCACCAGACCTCCCCACTTTCATCGCTATTGCTAATGTTAGCTGCCTAGCTCCTAGCTCAGGTAGCAAACCTGAGTCAACTAATAAAAATTCGAATCAAATAACCAGTCCCTGGAGAACAACAAGCACAGAAACATTTGTGAACTAGAAAAGCACTCATAGAGTGCATACCTCCGCCAGTGCTCCTTCCGTTTCTCATGGATCACCTCCAAAATATAATGGGCTTGTGTGTAGGCCTATCGCCACTTGTGGTGAAAATTGCATCCAAGTCTGTCCATTAGTTTTGGAGTTTTGTGGCTGACACACTGAGAAGAGCCTTGGCTGAGGTATGCATTCCCAGATCATCCCCAAAATGTAATGGGTTCCTCTCTAGGCCAAGAACCACCTCTGGTGAAACAGACAGACAAACAGACAAATGCCAGTAAAAGCATTACCTCCTTGGCGGAGGTAATAAACTCAAGTGTTGCTGTTGTGTCCATCTCCTCCATCTCCAAACTCCCAGGCTGCGGGCGTTGCAATTCATCGCACAACCGCGTACAACCCACAGGCCAATGGGTTATGTGAGCGTTTTCATAGATCACTCAAAGCAGCACTCAGGGGTTCACTGACGGATGCAAATTGGGTAGACAGGTTGGCTGGGTTTTATTGGGGTTGCGCTCCGTGCCAAAAGAGGATTTGGAAGCTTCCCCAGCAGAGAGCTTATTTTTGCGCAGCCCCTATGGCTGCCCGGGGAATTTCTGCCAAATAATCCCGCGGTGGACAGCTGCCCGTCTCAGCTTTTGCAGCGTAGCGCAAACACAGGCACGCTGCCGGGCCCAGCCCACCACTGTTTTCCATGTGCTTTTGTGCCTAAAACTTTGAAGAACGCAGAGTTCATGTTCGTCAGACATGACGACCAGCGCCCTCCATTGCGCCTGCACACATGTTGAAAATGGCCCTATCTCACAATGTTAAAGAATCCTTTAAAAAATTCCTGGATCCAGACGGTGATCCGGATCATCCCCAAAATTTAATCAGTTCTTCCTTGTACCATTTCCAACAACACCTGAAAGTTTCATTGAAATCCGTCCAAAACTTTTTGAGTTATCTTGCTAACCAACAGACAGACAGACTAACAAACCCCGGCAAAAACATAACCTCCTGCAGCCTGCGGCCTGGCGGAGGTAATGAGTAATTGGGAAACCACTAACATCCTCACCTTTGGACCCAGTCAGAGTCTAATAATTTACAGTAAAACGAGCTAAAATAAAATCTAACTAAAATAAAATCTAACAGTGACATCTATGGTCAAGCATTGGTAGATGAGCAAAGATTCCAGTGGAGGTAGATGGAAAAAAACATCTGCAACCACCCAAGATCTATCAGTTACGCTAACGGTAGGTGGGCTGTTTGTCAGCCTTTCCCTTTTTTTTTTTCTTTTTCCCCCTTGTCCTGTCAAACAGCTAGGTGAACAGAACAGAAATCTGCTTCCCTTATTGTGCCAAACAGATTTACTTTGCCAAAAGGAGATTTATACAGTACATATATACGTACTGTATATTGTTTATAAACTCCTCTTGTAATAACTCTTAATACTTTAATTAAATTGTTTTACCCATGAAGGACCTGACGGGGGGCGGGGGGATGGGAAAAGGAGGGGTGGGGAGGGGAGGGGAAAGAAAAGGGAGAGGAACATACAAAGACAGACTAACACAACTGAACAAACAGAAGACTGTTTCTTCCACTTGAAGAGGTCTCAACATGAGTCAGGTTCTGCACCTGTTAAAGGAGAGACATACAGTATGTGTGTGTGCATACGTGTGCATGTGTATGAGAGCACGAGCAAAATAAGTATGTGCATGTGAGTGGTTTGGCAGGAAACATATGAAGAGGGAGGGTGGCAGGTCACAGCAACTCCCGCCCCCCCCCAGAAACCCCGAACAAGCAGGACAACACCACCAACCCCCACAGAGCACAAATGTCATGAGGCCAACAAGCCATATGACAGCCAGGCATCCGCCCCAGGAAGGACGGCTGAGGGAGGCCGGGCCGCCAAGCAGCCAGCATGGCAGGCCCACGCCCCCCAGACCGACCAACCTCCACCCCCTCAGCGGGGCCAATGCCAGTGCCTGGGCCCCAGGCGCAAGAAGGCCGGCACCCCCATCCCCCAGGCCGGAGACTGGCCTGTGCCCCCAGCACAAGCCCCCCTTGACACCCCAACAGTGGGCCCGCCCCCACCCCAACTCCACCGCTGCACCCCCCCCAGGACCCCCACACCCAAAGAAGGTGGCAGCGAGGCACAGGGGCCAAACGGGGGCCCAACCACCCCCCGTCCAGGGTAGCCCATGCAGCTAGAAGGTGCTACCCCCTCAATCCAGCACCTCCCAACCAGTACACACACCCATTCCCACGCACTCTCACCGTCATGCTCTCATACGCACCCACACACACTTACTCACTCTCACTCGCCCTCTCCCCCACACAATCCCAATCTCGCACTCCTGGACCCACCCACTCTCTCCCACTCCTGTACCCACTCAATCTCGCTCTCACACCCACTCGCTCTCAGAGTCACCTGCACCCATTCACACTTATGCATACACACACTCCCACTTGCACTCTCACCCACTCACATCCACTGTTCTCTCTCCCACACACTCCCCCACACTCATTCACTCTTACTACTTGGGGCAGCTGCAGTGCAGATGCAGTGAGCATGAACGCGCACCAGCACCCAGCAGTGGCCAGGGAGGCCACCGGCACAGGCCAGCAGCCACACCCCCACTGACCTGCCCCAGGGCGGCCGTGGCCACAGAAGCAGACCGCCACCCCAACGCCCACCCGAAGTGACTGCTCAGTGGACCACCACAAGCACGCCGAGATGCCTCCCGATATGCAGCGCGCGCCACACAAAACCGACCCACCATCACCATCTCCACTCATCACTCCCTCAATCTTGCTCACTCTCTTGTTCAGTCACTCTCTCACTCCCTTGCTTGCATCTATTCATTCAGCAGCATCCAGGAATTTTGATAACATGACAGTCCCCAGGCCTCCCGCTGGGCCCCCAGGCCCCTGGCAGAAGGAGGGCAGCAGGGGTGGGCGAAGACCACCTCCCCCCTCCCCCATGCATGAATTATGATAGGTGTGTGTTAGTTGTGTGGTGTAATTGTGTGCAGGTGTGTGAACTACCAGAGTGCAGTTAAAATTGGGGAGATGGTGGGTGGAGCACCGCTAGCCACTGCTATAGGCAGTGGGGCTCCCATCCCCCCAAACCCTCAGTGTCTATAGTGCAATTAAAATTGAGGTGAGGGCAGCCCCACTGCACAGCATACAGAGGGATCCCCTTCACTGACACAATACAGCACACCCCCAGCCCAAAACACGAAGTGTATCCAATAAGATGTATGTTCCCCCAAGAATGGGGGGGGAGACTGGGAGGGAGGCGGTCCAAAAGGGAGCCTGTCCCCCCCAGAAGCCAGCTCACAAACTGGCTCAGGAGGCCACCCACTACCCCCAGATCCCAACCCAGGGTGAGGGCCATCAGACCGAGAAGCCCAGAACCCTCCAGCATCACACCCCAATGATCCCAGCACCAAAGGCATGGTGGAGCAGGAGCAGCCACACCCACTCCCACACATTGTGCACACACAAACACACACAACAACAATAAAAACAATAATGAACAATGGGCTGGACCCATACGGCACCCAACATGCCAAGCGACACCCCAGAGCACCCATCACAAGCCCACCAACTACCCACCCCAGACACACACCGACAGCGGCAGGCCACCCCGCAGCCACAGCTGCCCCGGGGCAAATCGATGACACCATAGCCACCAACCCCCACCAACACCCACCCCCCCGGCCACCCCCGAGCACCCACACACCAACACCCAGCGGCAAGGACACCGGACGCAATGCGGCAAAGCACCCCACCCCGTGGCACAACAGCAGGATGGCTGGGAAAAGCAGGCCCTGAACCGCCAGCCCCCAGGCCACCAGATGGCCCGCCCCACCCCTGCCACCAAACGAGGTCCCCTCACCCACACACACACCCTCCACCCCTGCACGTCCACCCACAGGTACCCGCACCCCCACACACACACATGCCCACCCTCATGTGCACACACACACACACTCACCATCACACATGTCCACCTACACCCACACACAACTCCGCATGCCCGCACACACGTGCACGCACCCACATCCGCACACACACACACACGAACCGAACACACACCCACACTCATGGACACCTGCACACATGCATGCACACTCACATACACACACACATTCACACACACACACCCTCAGGCCCTGGACAATGTTGAGGCGACCCCCCCAGGGACGCAGGCACCAGTCCCCGGAGCGCCGCCAGACTGGCGTCCCGAGGCCGGCCTGCACCACCAGTGCACTGAACCCGGCCCAGAGGGAGAGCACCCCCCAGCACCAGGGGCCCAGACCCAGACCCAGCCTCACCCAGGAGGCAAGGCCAGCCTGCCCGGGGCCACGGGCCACGGCCCACCCCCCACCCCGCAGCCCCCCGTCCCCCGACAAACCACCCCAGTCCAGACGCACAGCCACCCCGGACAGGCTCCCCAGACACCAGCCCCAGTGGGTCACAGAAACCCCTTGTGGTCAAGGCGCAGTAAGCCGCTAAAGGCGCCAAGGAGAGCAGGCCATCGCCCGCCACCCCACAGGTTATAGAATTAATAAGCGGGGACCAGAGAGAATTGAATTCAGCCAATTGATTTTTAGAGGAGGCAGACATTCTCTCCAGGCTATTATAACACTGGTCAACACCAAATTTATTGTCTAATTTTTTTTTAGCTGATTTAGGACAATCGACAGATTGTCGATTTACTGTCGATTTACCAGTCAATCTACGTTCCTACTCTCACCTATGGTCACGAGCTTTGGGTAATGACCGAAAGAACGAGATCGCGGATACAAGCGGCTGAAATGAGCTTTCTCCGTAGGATTGCTGGACTCACCCTCAGAGATAGGGTGAGGAGCTCAGTCATCCGGGAGAGGCTCAGAGTAGAACCGCTGCTCCTCCACATTGAAAGGAGTCAGTTGAGGTGGTATGGGCATCTGATTAGGATGCCTCCTGGACGCCTCCCACTTGAGGTGTTTCAGGCACGTCCCACTGGGAGGAGACCCCGGGGCAGACCCAGGACTCGGTGGAGAGACTATGTCTCCCAGCTAGTCTGGGAACGCCTTGGTATCCCCTCTGAAGAGCTGGAGCAGGTGGCTGGGGAGAGGGAAGTCTGGGCTTCTCTGCTTGAACTGCTGCCTCCGCGACCCGGACCTCCGGAAAAGCGGTAGAAGATGGATGGATGGATGGATGGATTTAGGACAATTTTGATATGCTGAATCCAAAAATCACATTGGTTTTGCTCAATCAGGCCAACTTTTTGAATTATGGCCACATGCTGTTTTATACGTTTTTGTTTACATGTATGAGTATTTTCGCCTTATATGATGCAAAATTCTTTTTTATGTCTTGAAATTCTCTGAATTTTGAACAATGGTGATGTAACATTCAATTTACATGTACTTACCTTTATATAAAGGTAAGTACATGCACAGTACTAAGTAAGTAAGTGCTAAGTAAGTTTTTACTTAGCACCTGATCGAGAGAAACGGATGCCATATTTGGATTCAGCAGTGCAAATTGTCTTAAATCAGTTGAAAAGACAGACATCTTACAAAAAAAACATTTTTATAACCCTGTGTAATCTGATAGTGTTACGACCCGAGCGCTGGGTTCTGTCCGCGCTTGGGCTAAGCACAACTCGCTGCCGGCCTTGACAGTTGTGGGTGGTATTCTGGCCTCACCAGGCTCTTATTGTGAAGGCGCTCGGTGGGGCTTCCGCCTGTCAAGGTTGGTCAGCTGCTTGTCATTACTGCTCGTTAGTGTTCGCATTTATAAGGCTGGCACTAGCGGCAGTTAAATCGCAGGAGTATTGTCAAAACCTTGTCAAACCTTGTCAACTATCCTCGTCAGACATCGTCAGGTGGTCTAACCTTGTTAGACCTTCATGTCAGGTTCGTGCTTTTCTTGTCATGTCATAGTTTAGCTCGTAGTGGCTGGGGTTAGCCCTACGAGCCCTTGTATTGCTTTATGTGTGTTTTTGCCCAGAGCGGCTCACAGTGTTGTCTTGTCCGGTTGTTTTAATAAATCACCATCATTGCAAAAACTCTCTGGTGGACTCTTGGCGTCTTGATGCAGTGGTTAGCACTGCTGCCTTACAGCTAGAAGGTTCCTGGTTCGAATCCCCAGGCTGGCAGGGGTTGGAACGTTTCTGTGTGGAGTTTGCATGTTCTCCCTGTGCTGCGTGGGTTTACTCCGGGGGCTCCGGTTTCCTCCCACAATCCAAAGACATGCATGTTAGGTTAATTAGTTAGTTAGTTAGTTAATCCCTTCACACCTGAAGGTGTATATGGGCGGCGCCTATCTCCGTTTCTCTGACCCTAGGCCACACAGCTACTGTAAGTAGTGAAAGCTACAGCGGGGGGTCAGTCCTCTGGTAGCTCTGTGTGTAACTTTACTTTCCCCATTCCATTATGCGGAGCACCACGCTAGAAGGCAAAAAGCACCATTTTTATATGGTCTTTGGTATGACCGGGCCGGGATTTGAACCCCTGCCTCCCGGGTGTGGGGCGGATGCTCTACCAACTGAGCCACCACTCTGGTTGTTAGGTTAATTGGCTGTTGTAAATTGTCCCTAGATATCTGTTTCCTATAGGCCCTTAGAAGAGAGGGTTAGTACTAGTGAAAGTGCTTTGAGTGGTCTTTGTGACTAGAAAAGCGCTATATAAGTGCAGGTTAGTTAGTTAGTTAGTTATGGTGATCTGCAAGGGTCACCGCATGACAGTATACTCCTACCAGGACGTCTAAACGGAGACGCCACACCGAGACGCCTTTTTTCACTGTGAGTTTTTGCCTTAATTGGACTATTGTTCTTCCCTGTCTGGGTGTCAATTGCTGGGAGAATGCCGTCATCCAGGGGCCGCGGTCGGCGCCTGGGCAAAGAGTTAGCGAGCGCGCTGGAGTACGTCGACGGGACGCTCCTCGCCGCTACCTTTGACGTCAACTCCAGCTATATGCGCTGGCACCTAGACTACACTGAGGATCTCCTGGACAACCTTCCTCTCCATTACGACGATCACCCAGAGGTGATTATGAGGAGAGATGAACTCGCTACGCAGCGCGAGATACTTCGTGGGCTGGAGGAGGAAGAAAGCAAGAAGCAGCGGAGGAGGCATCCTCGCTCCCCGCGTTGGAGTCCCGTTCCTGTCCCGGAACTGGTCCAGGAGTTCGCGCCATCTGGGGGCCGACGATGACGTCGGCGCAACGGCCCAGGTAATCCTCAGCAGAATCCCAGGCTGGACCTGCTGCCAGCAAAGCCCGTCAGCGAACCGCTGAAAGCGACCCCACCTCGTCCTTCCAGGGGGCCCTCTGTCGCCATCCAGCGGGGAGAAGGAGGAACAACGTTCCCTACAGCAGGAACCATCTTCCCTCTGGGAGAAAGGCAAGTGCAAGTTAATTTTATTACACCATAATTGTAGCCTGCCTTGTCTGACTCCTGGGGGCGGAGTTCGGGGTTCGCAGCCCCCCGAGCTCCCTCCACCTGCTGTAGTGATAATAATTAAACCTGCTGCCTCTGTGTCCCCCCCGGTCGAGCGGTCCGTGACGCCAGGCCGACGTCGTCGGATGAAGAGGGGGCCTGCAGTGCTGGAAAGCCTGGATCCGGCCCTGCAGCCACGTCATGGACGGAGGAGAAGAGCGGACTGCAGCCCGGAGCCTGAGCCGACGATGAAGCGTCCCCGGGTCTCCCCGTCGGAGCAGTCCGAGCCAGTGGGTCGAGGGTCCCCTGCCCCCACGCCATACGGGTCATCGGCGTGGACAGCAGCGCGGGAGGAACCTCAGGCTGCAGATGACATCTTGCCAGCTGCGGAGCCCGATGCAGCTGAGTTGGAGCCTGCTGACGAGAGTCGCCGCCCTGAACCTGGATTGTCGAAGTCCTGGGTGGCAACAGAACCCAAGTGCAGGCAAGTGCTCCTCCTTGTGTCTCTGTCCCCTGTTTTGGAGCATTTTTGCCTGCCTCTCGGGGAGGCGAGTGAGGAGCAGCCGTCTGCTGCGCCCAAGCTCGTCTCGCTGGGTTCTGTTGCTACCGTTGATTCTAATCCCGGTTTTCTTCCTGTTTGTGAGCCTCGTTGCAGTGTCGCCGACTTGGAACCAGTCGGAGTCACTGGGTTGGAGGTCCCAGGTTCGGGGGTGGAGATCGTCAGCGGAGCTGCACCGACCCAGTCAGGGTCCGTCGTGGAGGCTGCTGTGGCCCGATCGGGGTCCGACATGGGTGCATCAGAGGCCCGATCGGGGTCCATCGCAGGAGCTGCTTTGGCCCAATCGGGGTCCGATGTGGGTGCGTCAGAGGCTCAATCGGGGTCCACCGCAGGTGCGGTTCTGGCCCAATTGGGGTCTGACATGGGTGCGCCAGAGGCTCAATTGGGGTCCACCGCAGGTGCGGTTCTGGCCCAATTGGGGCCCGACGTGGGTGCAGCTGGGACCCAATCGGGGTCCAGCGGAGGTGCAGCGCCGGCATGGTCCGCGGACGGGGGAGGAGCTGATGACCTTTTGCCGTCGGACGGATTACAGGCTCATCCTTGCCATCTTTACTCTCTACAGAGTCACCGCCCCTGTGCATCATCGCCGGGGGCCGTGGGGGTTCCTGTTCGCTCGCCCTGGCTCTCCCGAGTTTTGTCCTCGTCAGGGAGGCCGCCGCTGGCTGTTTTTCCCCGGTACTGGTGGCTGAGGAACACGGGTCGGCCGCCTGAGGAACTGCTTCGCCGGTTCGGCTCCCCGGGTCGGCCACCCGACGTGTTGTGTGTTTCGCTGGGCGACCTGGTTCGACCACTGGAGGAGCAGACGTGCTGGGCATTGGACTGTGGTAAGCCGCCTGGTCATGTTCCACCTCCTATGACCACCCGCCGGCTGTTGTACGCGGGGAGACCACCTGAACTGTTCCTGTGGCGCTTGGTCTCCGCCAGTCAGCACAAACTGTCGGGGGGGTAGTGGTCGTTTTTCTGGTGTTGATCCGTCGCAGTGATTGTTCTGGGTTTTTTTTACCTTGCTGTCCTGTGTATTTTGTGTTATGGTTATGTCTTGCAGTTGCCCTGGTTTGCATTGTGTGTAGACGGGTATGAGCCAGTAAGTGCTCTGCTTTTTGTGTTTGGTTATTTGAGTGTTCACACAGGTGGGAAGTCATTTCCTTGTGTAACATGTGGGCCAAGATCTAATTTTCTCGTGCTGTCCTGTGTTTTCTGTAACTTATTTGGGGATCCTTGGCAAATTGTGTTATGTTCTACTGTTGCCTTATTTCCCTCTGTGTATTTTATCTGATTTGAATATTCGGCATTTTGTCATGGTCTTGTATGTAGTTTTTGTGACCCAGTAGTTCTGTTTTTTTTTCTCCATGTGCATCTTTTTGAATTAATCTGAGTGATTGGTGTTCTTGTCATTGTCTTGTATGTAGTTGTCCTTGTCACTGTTTTGATTGTTTCTGGGTTTGGTCTCTCTCCCTCCGCACCTAGCCCCAGCCACCCACCCTGGGGGGTGGGGGAGCAGGGTGGTCCTTGGGCGTTCTGAGCCCGCCCTCGGAGGGAGGGTACTGTTACGACCCGAGCGCTGGGTTCTGTCCGCGCTCGGGCTAAGCACAACTCGCTGCCGGCCTTGACAGTTGTGGGTGGTATTCTGGCCTCACCGGGCTCTTATTGTGAAGGTGCTCGGTGGGGCTTCCGCCTGTCAAGGTTGGTCAGGTGCTTGTCATTACTGCTCGTTAGTGTTCGCATTTATAAGGCTGGCACTAGCGGCAGTTAAATCGCAGGAGTATTGTCAAAACCTCGTCAAACCTTGTCAACTATCCTCGTCAGACATCGTCAGGTGGTCTAACCTTGTTAGACCTTCATGTCAGGTTCGTGCTTTTCTTGTCATGTCATAGTTTAGCTCGTAGTGGCTGGGGTTAGCCCTACGAGCCCTTGTATTGCTTTATGTGTGTTTTTTCCCCGAGCGGCTCACAGTGTTGTCTTGTCCGGTTGTTTTAATAAATCACCATCATTGCAAAAACTCTCTGGTGGACTCTTGGCATCTTATGGTGATCCGCGAGGGTCACCGCATGACAGATAGTAGGTTATTATAGTGAGTTGTACATAAATAATTTCCATCCATCCATTTCTTCCGCTTAATCCTTTTCGGGTCACGGGGGGGCTGGAGCCTATCCCAGCATCTTTGGGCGAGAGGCAGGATACTAACTAACTACTAACTAACCTGCACTTATATAGCGCTTTTCTAGTCACAAAGACCACTCAAAGCGCTTTCATTAATACTAACTCTCTATTCTAAGGGCCTATAGGAAACAAATATGTAGGGACAATTTAGAACAGCCAATTAACCTAACATGCATGTTTTTGGCATGTGGGAGGAAACCGGAGAAATCCCGGACACCCTGGACAGATCGCCAGTCCATCGCAGGGCCAACACAGAGAGACAGACAACTATTCACTCTCATAGTCATACCTAAGGACAATTTAGAATCCCCAGTTTGATGCCAATTAACCTAACTTGCATGTTTTCGGCATGTGGGAGGAAACTGGAGAAATCCTGGAGTAAACCCACACAGACACGGGGAGAACATGCAAACTCCACACAGATCGCTGTTGGTCGGGGGCTAGGATCGAAACCAGGATCCCCCGGCCAAGGGTGAGTTGCTGTGCTGCCGCAGTGCTAACCACTCCTCCACCGCGCCGCCCGCTACTTAAAGATAGGAGAAAAAATTAGGAGAGCAGAAGAGGCTCCTTACAGCTTGGCCACCGCCCCAAAACTCTCTTGTCTCAAACAAAGGGCAATAAAAATCAAGTTTTCTCCGGTGTTGCAGGGTGGTCCAAAACTTCATGAAACGTGAGCTGGCCCAATTATATTTGAGCTTTGTTCAACAAAAGTAAAGCCTGGAGTTCTATTGGTCAGTTAAAGTCCAGCTATGGTGGGGGTCTCCCCACAGAGCCAAGACAGACATTTGATATGAAGAGTATGCGTGCTTAATAAAGCATAAATTCCTTCAAACCTTAGTGACTAAGATATTTTACTTGATAAAGGAGCATAAAATGCATCTACATTGTAACTGCAATTAATTTGTGATAGTAAGTATGCAAACATTAATTTCTTCCTGAAAATAAGCAGAACATATCAAGTTATATTAAATCATCTCAATAAAAGCATTTGAAACCACATTGTCCGTTCCCAGAGTTCAACCATGTCTTCAGTAGCCGATACTGTCTTAAGAGAAAGAATATGAATTAGTTTGTTGTCCATCATGCATAAAATCCACTGCAAAGAGAGAATTAAATATTCCTGATTCATCCACCAGATGGCACCGTGAAACTCGTTGTTTACTGGAAAGTCTTGGCTTCCCCATCTGGTTTATGTCACTCATAAATCTCCCGATTAGGAACATTCCTGTGCCAAAGAGTCTTGGAGAAAGGGATTAACTTCCACTTTACGACTGATGGATAGTGTTACATCTCTAGTCCTTGCATGAGAAAAGCAGTTCATGTCTAGATCTTTGAGGTGAAACAATTTTCCTTCAGCAAAGAATGATTTTATAAATTGGAACTCAAGGTCACGCTACATCATAGACACTTTACACATAGATACATTATTCATTCACTCCAGACAAACAGTGGTAGTGGCAAGCTAGTACTGTAGCCACAGCTGCCCTGGGGCAGGCTGACAATACCAAACATTTATACACATTCACACGGTGGGTAAATTGTCTTGCCCAGAGACACTACGGCAGGATATCTGGGGCGAGGGGGATTCGAACTGCCAACCATCTGGTTATTGGACAACCTGCTCTACCTCCTGAGCCACTGCCAGCTCAACAAAAAAGAGCTCAACAAAAGACCTCAAGAAAAAAAGAAAAAACATGAGACAAACGTTAATGAATTAAACAGGGATCAAATAAGAGACTTGCACACAATCACACTCTTTTTTCACATGTAGCTAAGGAAACAAACTAGAATCTAGAATAGTCAGGGGGTTATGGTTTCATCCATAAACAGCTTGCCATCTACAAACAATCTATCCACAGAGATAATAACTCATTTACCTTCTTGGATTTTTTGTTTCCTAATGGGAAAAAAATTTCTTCTTCTTTCCATAATTTCCTGAGGAAATTGATCATTTATACCATAATTTGTGTTTTTAAGCTCCCTGCCCTGCCTTTGTACCAGAATTTTTTGCTTGAAATGTTCAAATTTAGCAACGGTGGGTCTGGGACATTTATTTTAAGGATTTTTCGGTCCAATGCGGTGGACTCGGTGAAAGGTAATTGATTTCACAACATTGGAGGCCATTTTCAGCTGCATAGACATGAATTCACAGATCAGCTGTTCTGGATTTTCATTGTTTTTTTTTTTCAGCAGTTCCAGAGAAAACTAGGTTATCTCTCATGCTGCATGATTTCAGGTCAAGAATTGTTTCCTTCATTTTCTGGTTTTCTTTTACAACGATGTCAAGTTGTGTGGTAAGCGTGTTTACAGACTTTTTCAAGCTGTTATTTTCTTCTAAGAGAGAGACGAGCTGCGCCTGGCTGAATTCCAAACTCTCTCGTAAGCTCTGGAATTCTTTATGGGTGCTATTTTCGGTGAATCCACAGGTCTGGCTCTTTTAGACGAGGAAGAAGGAACATGGGGTTTAACGGGAGATACTTTTGCCTCCTCTATATCACAGCAGTGGTGATAAAACTCGTCAATGTAGTCCTTAAGTTCCTCCAACTCTGTCGAGAAGATGGCGAAATGATATTCGAAAAAAGAAAGATAAGAACAGTCAGTTAGCGGATTAATTACTAAAAAACAAGCTACCTGTGGAAAAGTTTGTTTATGCTCGGTTGACACGAGTCACCATTTTGGATTATTGTGCAACAGTCTCGAAATGTCTTGCGATCACACCGTCATCAGTGTCATCACCCTCACACTGTTAAGAAAAATGTCATAACTCAGCCTCTCAGCCTTTCCCTGCTGAGGCATGTTCTAATGTGGTTGGACAGACTAACTTCAAACATCTAGCCAAGCTAATGCTAATGCTTTATCTACCACCATGGGGAAAATATAGTAAAATAAGTCAGATTGATGTGAAATATATTATTAACGGTGGATTGGTGAACAAGGTAGGAACAATGATGTCTATCAGTAGTGGCTCGTGGGTGATCCCACTGAAAAGGCAAATTACTTTTGAAAAGACACACACTTATACCCCGAGTCTTTAGCTCCACAGACATTAAATGCAGCTCTTGCAAAGCCCCAAGAAAACATCACTATGCTGACCAACACACTATTCAAGACAACACAACACTAGCCTCATTCAGCATGATAAAATCTGACGAAGAAAAGTTGAGAACACATCCTAACCCCAGCACCAACAAAGAATGGGACCAAACAGGACACACAAATGCCAAAATAATTCAATCAAATTGAAAGGGGCAGTGCGGTGGAGGAGTGGTTAGCACTGCGACAGCACAGCAACTCACCCTTGGCCGGGGGATCCTCGGCTCGATCCCAGTCCCCGACCAACAGTGATCTGCGTGGAGTTTGCATGTTCTCCCCGTGTCTGTGTGGGTTTACTCCGGGATTTCTCCGGTTTCCTCCCACATGCCAAAAACATGCACGTTAGGTTAATTGGCATCAAACTGGGGATTCTAAATTGTCCTTAGGTATGACTGTGAGAGTGAATGGTTGTCTGTCTCTCTGTGTTGGCCCTGTGATGGACTGGCGATCTGTCCAGGGTGTACCCTGCCTCTCGCCCAAAGATGCTGGGATAGGCTCCAGCCCCCCCGTGACCCGAAAAGGATTAAGCAGAAGAAGATGGATGGATGGATGAAAGGAGTATATTACAATGGGTCACACTGTCCTCCCATGGATTGCCACCTTGACGTGATGAGGGGTTTGCGTGGCCTAGTGATCCCAGGGGCTATGCTGTCTGGGAAAATTTGCCTCTGTTAGGGTCTGCCAAGACAAACTGCTCCTCGATGAAGGGCCAGACTAAGAGTGATCCAATAGATTCCCATGATGAACAAAAAATGAAGGATTTTTTTGTATGGGGTTACCGGGGCCCCACCCTGGAGCCAGGCCTGGGGGAGGGGCTCAATGGCTAGCTGCTGGTGGCGAGGTTTCTGCACATGGGACATGGCTGGGCTCAACCCAAAGGAGTTACATGGGTCTGCCCTCCAGTGGGCTCACCACCTGCGGGAGGGACCATGGGGGTCCGACGCTATGCGGATCAGGTCGCAGGTGAAGGCTGAGACCTTCACGGGCTGATCCCCGGCTTTCGAAACTGGCTTTTGGGACGTGGAATATCACCTCTCTGGTGGGGAAGGAGCTGGAGCTGGTGCATGAGGTTGAGAGATACCAGCTAGATATAGTTGAGCTCACCTCAATACACAGCTCCAGTTCTGGAAGCAGTTTCCTGGAGAGGGGCTGGAGCTTGACCTACTCTGGAGTTGCCCCGGGGGAGAGGGGACGGGCAGGGGTGGGAATTCTTATATTCGCCCGCCTTGCTGCCTCAACATTGGAGTTCTCCCAGGTGGATGAAAGGGTTATTTCCCTGTGTCTTCGGGTTAGGAAACGGGTCCTGACCATCATTTGTGCTGATGCACCAAATAATGGTTCAGCATACCCACCCTTTTTGGAGTCTTTGACTGGGATGCTGGAGAGTGCTCCTCTTGGAGACTCCATTGTCCTACTGGGGGACTTCAGTGCACATGTGGACAATGACAGTGAAACCTGGAGGAGTGTGATTGGGAGTACCAGCCTGCCCTATCTGAACCCAAGTGTTGTTCAGTTATAGGACTTCTGTTGAAGGGACGGCAGTGGACGGCAGTGGCTCAGGAGTGGCTCAGGAGGTAGAGCAGGTTGTCCAATAACCACATGGTTGGCGGTTCAAATCCCGCTCTCCCCAGATATCCTGCCGTTGTGTCCCTGGGCAAGACACTTTACCCCAATTGCTCCTGGTGGGTCTGGAAGCGCCATGTTAGGCAGCATGCCACCATCAGAGTGTGAATGTGTGTGTGAATGGGTGGATTGCAGGATCTGTAAAGCGCTTTGGTCATCAAGAGATGAGAATAAAAGCGCTATATAAGTGAATGCCATTTACCATTTACCATTTCTGTGCCAACCACAGTTTGTTCATAACAAACACCATGTTCAAGCACAAGGGTGTCCATATGTGCACCTGGCACCAGGATACCCTAATGCTTGAACATGGTGTTTGTTATGGCCTCAGGTCGACGATCGATTTTGCTATTGTGTCATCAGACCTGTGACATGTCTTGGACACTCGGGTAAAGAGAGGTGCAGAGATGTCTACGGATCACCACCTGGTGGTGAGTTGGATCCGATGGCAGGGATGGATGCCACCCAGACCAGGTAGATCCAAATGTATAATGAGGGTGTGCTGGGAAAGTCTGGCTAAGGCCCCTGTCCGGGATGTCTTCAACTACCACCTCCGGGAGAACTTCAGCCACATTCCGAGGAAGTCTGGAGACATGCAGTCTGAATGGGCTGTGTTCTCCACCTCCATTGTTGAAGCAGCTGTCCAGAGCTATGGCTGCAAGGTTGTTGATGCATCTCGTGGTGGCAACCCCCGAACCAAGTGGTGGACACCGGTGGTGGGGGGGGGGGCATCAAGCGGAAGAAGTTAGCCGTATCAAGCTTGGCTGGCTTGTGGGACTCCTGAAGCAGCTGAAGTGTACCAGCAGGCCAAGTAGAGTGCAACTTGTGTAGTTGCGGAAGCAAAAATTCAGGTGTGGGAGGAGTTTGGTGAGGCCATGGAACAAGACTTTTGGTTGGCCTCGAAGAGATTCTGGCAAATTGTCCGGCAATTCAAGAGGGGGAAGCAGCTCCCTGTCCACACTGTGTATGGTGCGGATGGGACACTGCTGACTTTGACTGGGGATATCGTCGGGCGGTGGAAGGAATACTTCGAGGATCTCCTCAATCCCACTGACACGCCTTCCATAGAGGAAGGGGGGCTTAAGCATGTGGGGGACAACTCACCCATCACAAGGATTCAGGTCGCCGAAGTGGTTAAAAAACTCTTTGGTGGCCAGGCCCCGGGGTGGACGAGGTTCGCCCTGAGTACGTCAAGGCCCTGGATGTTGTAGGGCTGTCATGGTTGACACGCCTTTGCAACATTGCGTGGAGGTCGGGGACAGTACCTTTGGCATGGCAATCCGGGGTGGTGGTTCCTCTTTTTAAAAAGGGGGGACCAGAGGGTGTGTTCCAACTTTAGGGGGATCACACTTGTCAGCCTCCCCAGGAAGGTCTATGTCAGGGTACTGGAGAGGAGAGTCCGACCGCTGATCAAACCTCGGATTCAGAAGGAGTAATGTAATTTTCGTCATGGCCATGGCACATCGGACCAACTCTTTACCCTCTCGAGAATCCTCGAGGGTTCATGGGAGTTTGCCCAACCAATCCACCTGTGTTTTGTGGACTTGGAGAAGGAATTCGACCGCATCCCTCGTGGTCTCTTGTGGGGGGTGCTTCAAGAGTATGGGGTATCGGGCTCATTGTTCCAAGCTATCCGGTCCCTATACAACCGTTGCAAGAGATTGGTTCGTATGGCCAACACCTAGTCAAACATGTTTTCAGTGAGAGTTGGACTCTGCCAGGGCTGCCCTTTGTCACGATACTGTTCATAATTTTTATGGACAGGATATCTAGGCACAGCCAAGGATTGGAGGGTGTCATGCTCAGTGACCACAGGATTTCATCTCTGTTGTTTGTGGATGATGTTATCCTGTTGGCTTCATCAAGCCATGACCTACAGGTCTTACTGGGATGGTTTGCTACTTAGTATGAAGCAGCTGGGATGAGAATCAACACCTCCAAGTCCAAGTCCATGGTCCTCAGCTGGAAAAAGGTGTATTGTCCTCTCCGGGTTGGAGACAAGCTCCTGCCCCAAATGGAGGAGTTTAAGTATCTCGGGGTCTCATTCATGGCTGAGAGTAGAGTGGAGCTCGAGACTGACAGACAGGTCGGAGCAGCCTCTGCAGTGATGCAGACATTGTACCGGTCTGTTGTGGTGAAGAGGGAGCTGAGCTCTAAAGCAAAGCTGTTGATTTACCTGCCAATCTACATTCCTACCATCATCTATAGTTATGAGCTTTGAGTAATGACCATGACAGAGTGAATGAGAGCACAGATACAAACAGCGGATACAAGTGGCTGAAATGAGCTTTCTCCGTAGGATTGTTGGACTCATCCTTAAAGATAGAGTGAGGAGCTCAGTCATCCGGGAGAGGCTCAGAGTAGAACCGCTGCTCCTCCATATCGAAAGGAGCCAGTTGAGGTGGTTTGGGCATCTGATCAGGATGCCTCCTGGATACCTCCCACTTGAGGTGTTTTGGGCACGTCCAACGGGGAGGAGATTCCGGGGCAGACCCAGGGCACGCTGAAGAGACTATGTCTCCCAGCTGGCGTGGAATGCCTTGGAATCCTTTCTGAAGAGCTGGAGCAGGTGGCCGGGAAGAGGGAAGTTTGGGCTTCTCTGCTTGAGCTGCTGCCTCTATGACCCGGACCTCCGGAAAACGGTAGAAAATGGATGGATGGATGGATGGATGGATGGAGGGAGGGATGGATGGGTCACACTATATTACTATGTCTCCCGTTTGTTGACTTGATGTCACTTGGTCCTGTTAGTTATGACTTAATGTGTTATTCAGCAGTTGTGTGTCTCGTTAGTTGCTACGAGAATGGCCATTTGTCGTTAAATATTAACATAAAAACGATTTAATTGATTTTTTGGAGGTGCTTGGTGGGCTTTTGGTGTCCCATAAAAATTATTTCATTAATTATTTGAGCATTTGGTGTCCTGTTTGGTCCTGTTTGGTGCTGTTTGTTATTGAGTGAAATTGAGCACGAATGAAAAATATTTTCCACAATCATATAAAGAGATGAAAATAAAACAGCATACAGGCATAGACGCATACAGGAGAGAAACAGATTTTTAACTCAGTGGTTACTGTGTCTTTACGTGGGTCTGGCGAAATTCTTCATGTCATCAAATCCAGTTGCAATTCAGTGGTTGCACAAATATAAGGCCAAGGCTAATGTTGCTAAGCCGGATAGCTACTCTACTTTTCCAGGTGTCCTGAGTGTCATCCTGCTGCTTCCTGACTTCTTTATAATGTCCAGTTTAGGGGAAGGCCTTGGACTGTTTTTTTATCCAAAGCTGGTGTTCAAATAGTAGCTTCCTAAACTTGTTATCAAGTAAATACTACACGATATCCCCTGTTTGCTCACCGGTAGTAATCAGGACACTGAAATGTGTTGATATGCTGATGTTGTCAAAAGACTGACTTTGATTGATTAGAGCATGCCTCCTTCATTTTTTTTTTCTTCAATGCAACGAGACAGTGAATTTTCCATCGCAACAAATACAAGAGCACTCTGAGGCAAGTGCAATATCCTCCGTCTCAGTTTTCTTTGAAGATCTGATTACTGTGACAGAACCAAATTATGATATCCCCATCCATGAATATACAAGAAAGTATACAACTCATAGTTGTAGGGCACGATCCCCAGGTAAACCCGTGTAGCAAATATGGTGACCCTAGAGAGCTTTGCACATTCTATAGCAAGAGATCATAGGGAGTGCCAACCTTGACCTTTTGACTTCAAACCTGTAGTCAGACGTTATGGTCTCAGAGTGAACCTGTGTACCAGGTTTGGTGACCCGAGCTTTCTTTGTTATTGAGATATACTTTATAAGATATTTTGATCTTGACCTTTGACCTTGCGATCCCAAAACCACAGTCACACTTCAGGGTCACAGGGTGAACCTGTGTACCAAGTTTGGTGACCCTAATTTTACTCGTTGTACAGTAATAAGGCATAAGGAATGTTAACCTTGACCTTTGACCTTTTGACCCCAAACCCATAGTCAGAGATCAGGATCCCAAGGTGAACCTGTGGGCCAGTTTTGGTGGCCCTAGCTTTACTCGTTTTATAGTAATAGTACGAATGAAAAGCTAACCTTGACCTTTGACCTTTTTACCATAAATCCATAGTCAACAGTCAGGATCCCAAGGTGAACCTGTATACCGGCTTTGGTGGTCCTAGATTTACTTGTTTTATCATAATAATAAAAGTAGCATTTACCATTGTGCAACTACAATGTTAACTTTGAACTTTGACCTTTGACCCCAAACCCATAGTTAGGTGAGGGTGTAAGTCATTCAAGATGTGTATTAGATACAACTACTGTATCGATTTGAAAAGCTTACATCATTTCTTTCAGTAGTTATTGTGTTTAGAAGATTTAGAGAAAAATCTGACCTCTGACCTTTGACCTCAGGGTCATCCAATAAGAGTGAAATTGCAATATGCATATCATCAGAGTAGATCAAACCATGGTAGCAAGTTTCAAAACAACTGAAACCAAACTGTAGGGGGAGTTGATTTCACAAAACAGTTACTGTCTATGAAGTGAGGTGAAACAGGAGGTCATAGGTCAGGGGCTACAACTCTTGCAAAATCATCCGATCAGAACCAAATTGCAATATGCTCATCCTCTGTGTATATCAAACCAGGGTACTAAGTTTCAAAACAATCGGACAAAAACTGTAGGAGGAGTTGGTTTCACAAAAGTGGGACAGACTGACGGACAGACGGACCCATAACATAATCCCCCTTCTGTCTTCGTCCGAAGGGGCCGAAGAGCCCTTTGGGCTTCGACCGACAGGGGATAACAAGCTGAGTACTGAATGGCCAAAATTTCAGAAAGGATGCTCGCCTCCTTACATGTTTCGGATTGCCTGATTAATGCTCCCACAGTGGCAATCCTGTTTTTTAATCCTGCGGACTTCTGACAGGATTCTAACTGCATGTTACACAATAATATACATATTATCTAAAATACATTTACTATCATTGTCATGACTGGCAGGAATAAACGGCTCACGTGCAGGGAACAACACCAGAGAAAACACACAAAGCACACAGAGAAGCTGTGTAATCACAATGTATTGATTCAAAAAGGAGGCTTCGTTAATGAAAGACGCCACTCGCCAGAGGAGGACTCAGCCTGTAAGGGGAGATGAGAGCAAGCTAGAATAGGAAGGAGACAGGTAAAGGGAAAATACAACACTCACGTGGGATGAGCTGGAAGCCCGGCAGTAGAACCCAGTATGAAACTGTGAACCAAGAGAGGATACTAGTGGGCAGGAGCAGAGCTGGGTGAAGTGTCTGACCGGGTGGAATGAGGTAGCTGAAGTAATGATGATGATGATGGGGCAGGTGAGCGCACAACAAACCCCGGAGACGTACCACAAAGATGGCAGCAACCAGGAAGAGGAGGAGAGGAGAAAAAGAATTTTAACTGCAATTCCGCAGAGAGCGAATTAAGATAAGATAAGATAAGATAAGCCTTTATTAGTCCCACAATGGGGAAATTCCAGGATTGCAACAGCACAGGGATAGCAACACTCAGAGCAATAATTTAGAAGATAAGAAAATTATAGATATTGGAAATAAAGAATTAACACTTACTTGCTTGTTTACGGCAGTATACCCAACGAACCAGAGCTGGAGCGTTCACAGACTGGTCCTTTTCAGCGCTGGCAGGGAAGCAGGTGCATCTAATCACGCAGGTGCTGTGACTGCCTGCGGAGCTGGGGAAAGTCTTGCAGGAAGGGAGGGGGAGTGCACGCTCACTTGAACATGACAGTGCCCCCCCCCCCGGCACCTCCTGGCGGTCCACTGGGCTTGTTGGGGTGTGCCTTGTGAAAGGCCCGGATCATTCCCTTGTCGTGGAAGTTAGAACCAGGGATCCAAGACCTTTCTTCTGGTCCATAGCCCTTCCAGTGGACTAGATATTGTAGCCCCCGGCCCCGATGGTGGACGTCCAGAATCCTCTGGACCGTGTAGGTGGTCTGGCCGTCGAGGACCCAAGGGGGAGGAGGTGGCTTGTGGGGGGGGGGGGAGGGCTGGCGGAGAGGTGCTTGACCTTGGAGATGTGAAAGGTGGGATGGGGTGTATTTGAAGTGTCGGCGGGAGCTTCAGGTGGACCGTGACATCATTGATGACCCGGGAGATGGGGAACGGGCCCAGGAAGTGAAGAGAGAGTTTCTTGGACTCCGTCTTCAGGGGCACCTGGTCCGCCGACAACCACACATGCTGCCCGACAGAGTATTTGGGTGCAGGGGTCTGTCTGCGGTCCGCGTACTGGCAGTTACATTTGGCCGATCGGGTGAGGGCAGCTCGAGTGGCCCTCCAAAGCCGGTATCAGTGACGTGCGTGGGCCTCCACTGATGGTACAGCAACCTCCCTCTCCACCATAGGAAACGGGAGGGGAGGTGAGGAGTATACCCCATGGAAGCCTCAAACGGGGTCATCCCGGTAAGATAAGATAAGATAAGATAAGATAAGCCTTTATTAGTCCCACAACGGGGAAATTCCAGGATTGCAACAGCACAGGGATAGCAACACTCAGAGCAACAATCAGAAGGCAAGAAAAAAAAAAGCAAGCAAGCAAGAGCAGCTAATCTACATATGTACATATTACTATAAATATATATATATATATATATATACAGACACACAGACACACAGTGCAGAGCATTGTAGCTGTATGGGATAAATATGAGTATATAAACACACAGTGCGGAGCATTGTAGCTAGATGGAATAGATATGTAGATATATAAACACCCACAGTACGGAGCATTGCAGCTAGGTGGAATAAATATATAGATATATAAATATAAATATAAACAAACATAAACACACCCAGTGCGGAGCATTGTAGCTAGATGGAATAATATGTAGATATATAAACACACAGTGCGGAGCATTGTAGCTAGATGGAATAAATATATAGATATATAAACATAAATATAAACATAAACACACCCAGTGCAGAGCATTGTAGCTAGATGGAATAAATATGTAAATATATAAACACACACAGTGCAGAGCATTGTTGCTAGATGGGATGAAACAGCACAACCGTCTACTTAGTTATCCTACATGGTATGATTATGTACCCATACATATTCTCACCCTCCATAGCGACCGGTATTTTCCTAGTTGTATGCCAGAGGGGACCATTGTGTAAGTCTATTGCATCTCTTGCATTCAAAAAACTATTAGGTTGTTACGTCTTTTTGCTATCTTTGCGAGCAGCCCTGCTTAGGTTGTACAGTCTGACAGCTGTTGGTAGGAAGGACCTGCGAAACCTCTCGGTTGTGCACCTGGGATGATGTAGTCTGCTGCTAAATGAGCTCCTCAGTGCATTCAGTATGTCCTGCATAGGGTGGAACTCGGACTCCAGCAGAGATGACAGTTTAGCCACCGTCCTTCTCTCTCCTATCTCCTCCACCGGATCAAGGTGCTGCCCCAGGACAGAGCTAGCTTTCTTGATCAGTAGCTTGATCGGTAGCTGCTGAGACTGCGGAGTTGTGTGAGTATTCCACCCAGGTCAGACGGGTGCTCCAAGTACTCGGGTTAGAGGCTGCTACGCACCTAAGGGCGGCCTCCAGAGATTGGTTGGAGTGCTCAGCCTGCCCGTTACTTTGAGGATGATACCCAGATGTGAGACTGACGGTGGTGCCTAAGGAGCGGCAAAAGGACTTCCAGACCTGGAAGGTGAATTGTGGGCCCCGGTCAGACACAATGTCCAATGGAATGCCATGCAGGAGGATGACATGGGTGGTGAAAAGGTTCACAGTTTCAGAGGCGGAGGGCAATTTGGGGAGGGGGACCAGGTGGATCACCCTAGAAAAGCGATCCACAAAGGTGAGGATAACCGAACTGCCTTGTGAGGGGGGAAGTCCAGTAATGAAGTCCAGTGCAATGTGGGACCAAGGTCGACTGGGGATGGGTAGCGGGTGGAGGAGGCCAGCAGGGGGCGAGGAGTCAGACTTATTGAGGGTGCAGATTTGGCAGGCCTTGATGTAGTCCTGGATGTCTGTCCGCAGGGTGGGCCACCAGAACACCCGCAGGATAAGGTTGATGGTCCGGGAGACTCCAGGGTGGCAGGCGAAATGGCTGGTGTGGCCCCACTTGATGACGTCACTGCGGAGGGCGGCCGGGACAAACAGACGGTTGTCAGGGCCCCCCTCAGGCTTGGGTTCAATGGATTGAGCCTGCCTGACCCTCTGCTCAATGTCCCACATAAGAGCTCTGAGGATGCAAGAGGGTGGGACAATGGGTTGGGGAGGGGAGAGAAGGGTAGGGGGGCTGGGGCAGAACTGGCGGGAGAGAGTGTCCAATTTAACATTATGGGAACCAGGCCTGTAAATGATGGGGAGATTAAATCTGGCAAAGAATAAGGCCCAGTGGGCCTGCCTGGCATTCAGCCTGCGTGCCGACCGGAGATATTCAAAATTTTTGTTGTCGGTCCACACTATGATGGGCTGGGCCGCTCCCTCCAGCCAATGTCTCCACTCCTTAAGATCCAACTTAATGGCCAAGAGCTCTCGGTCCCTTATATTGTAATTTCTCTCGGCCGGCGTGAGCTGCCAAGAGAAATACGCGCATGGGTGGAGCCTCTGGTTGTAGGCCAAGCGCTGTGATAGGACAGCACCCACCCCCGAGTCAGAAGCATCCACCTCTAGAATAAACTGGAGCTGGGGGTCAACTTGGGCCAAGATGGGCGTGTCAGAGAACAGGCCCTTTAATTTGGAAAGAGCCTGTTCAGCTACCTGGGACCAAATGAAAGGCACTTTAACCGAGGTCAGCTGGGTAAGAGGCTGTGCCACCCCACTATAGTTTCTGATGAAACGGCGGTAAAAATTCACAAACCTCAAGAAGCGCTGGAGCTCCTTGCAAGAGTGGGGTGTAGACAAATCTAGTACAGCCTTCACCTTGGCCAGATCGGCCCTCAGTTTCCCCTCAGCTACTATAAAACCGAGGAACGAAGTGGAGCGGGTGCAAAACTCGCACTTCTCAGCCTTAACGTAGAACTGGTTCTCCAGGAGCCATTGTAGAACGGCCCTGACATGGACTACTTGCTCCCCTGGTGTGCGGGAAAAATTCAAAATGTCGTCAAGGTAGACAAAAACAAATTGATTTACCATCTCACTTCCGCCCTCCCAAGAGAGCAGACGCTTTTTTCTTCTCTCCTGCTGACTTTTTCCTCCCCTCCTACTACTGGATCCCAGCTTGCTGTTGTCTGTCTGCGTCTAACTGCGACCGCCGAAAAGAAATTATGGAGTTAATAAGCTGGGCTTTGAACACAATTGACACTATTTTTTCAACAAGGAAAAGTGCTCCGGGGGAAGCTGTCTGCCCTGCTGGAACGGCTCCAGTGGGCTATCTATGTGACACAGGTAATTGGAAAATGCTGTGTCTCTCTAATCTCTCTATCGAAGATATTGAAGATTTGTTTATCTTCGTAATCTTGGTGATTGGGATAATTCTGATTGGGACGGGAATTGTCTTGGTTTACCGTAAATTGCTGAAGATGGATTCAACCTATCAAAATGCTGGCCAGGCGAGGTGCATCCAACAAATTGAGAAACTGGAGAAGACCCTGATAGCGACTACTGGAGAACTGTCTCGTAAGGTGGATTACATCATGGGTTCGCTCAGGTCTTTCCACGACGAATTCAAAGCTGCGCAATGAAGGATTAATGTACTGAATCTACAGAAGAAATACAAGTCTCCTCTGTGATCAGTCCTATTTGGCATTATTATTCCCCATGAAAATTCCTCCTGGCTGTCTGCAGACTGTGTTTTTTCAAAATCATGAGCAGAAGGCCTTGGACAGCCAGCTGCAGCGCCAGATAAGACTGGGCGCCAGACAGACAAAACATCTTCTGCCAAGGGTCCTTGGGTCTCTCTTATTATCATCAACACTGCTCAACACCGCACACACATTGATTCATGAACTGATTAAAGATATACTGTACACTGCTCTCTTGTGTCTTGTGAAATTCTGAGTTGTTGCTCTGTGCTATTGAGAGATTTTTTTTTCATTGTAATCATAATCTGCTTAAAAATAAGCTGTATTTTGATAACGAAGTTTTTTTTTCTCCTCCCCCCTTGTGTCGTTCCCTCCCTTCCCCTCCCTTTCTTATCTATCTCTGTTTGATGAGGCGCCTATTATGGCTGCCGTGTCGTTGTGTCGCGCGCATGCGCACCAATGTCAAGTCAAGTTCCTCGTGTGTTTTTTACATGCTTGGCAATAAAGTTTATTCTGATTCTGATTCTGATGTCACGGAGGACGCCATTGATCATACGCTAGAAGATGTCGGGGGCATTGGTGAGCCCAAACGGCACTACCAGATATTCAAATTGCCCCAAGTGTGTTTTAAAGGCCGTCTTCCATTCGTCCCCCTCACGAATGCAAACCAGATGGTAGGCGTTACACAAATCCAATTTGGTGAATACTGGAGCGCACTGAAGGAGCTCAAACGCGGAGTTGATCAGGGGCAGAGGATATTTGTCCTTGACAGTTATAGCATTCAACTCACGGTAATCTATGCACGAATGCAAGGATCTGTCCTTCTTCCTGACAAAAAAAGAGTCCTTCCCCAAGAGGGGGCAAGGAGGCCCGAATGAGGCCGGCGTTCAAAGAATCTTTAATATAGCTCTCCATCGCCTCCCTCTCCGGTCCAGAAATACTGTAGAGTCGACTGGATGGCAGCCGCGCACCCGGGAGAAGGTCTATGGCACAGTCATAAGAGTCAGTCTTATGACTGTCTTGTACAGTGACAAGACAGTCATAAGACTGTATTGTACTTATGACAGTCTTGTACCCGACTGTCTTGTACTTATGACAGTCTTGTATCATGACAGTCTTCTATACCTCGGGTACAAGACTGAGGTCTGGCAACTCAACTTGAGGGGAGGAGATGGGTAGCAACGGTGAACACTCGGCAGAGCTGAGACAGGATGCCAAACAGTATGGACTTCAGGAAGAGATGGAATTATGTGCCCAATTAATAATGGGGTTATGCTTCCGGAGCCACAGGAATCCCAGAACCACCGGGTATGACGATTTAGGGAGAATAAGGAACGGAAGTGTCTCCCAGTGGTTCCCGGAAAGAATGAAGACGGGCATTGTGCTTTTGGTAACAGAAGCTGCGTTACCGCCCAACAGAGTGGTGACATTAAGGGACGTGAGCAGTTTGATTGTGGGGATGCCTACTTCCCACACGAGTCGTAAGGAAACAAAATTTTGTTCTGCCCCTGAATCTATTAAAGTTATAACCCTCCTCTTAACCCCCGGCAACTGGATGAGGGCCAAAATGGAGAAGTTACCGGAGGGATGAAAAGTACACCCCCCGACCCCCCATGGCTACTGACGGGCCACGTCTTTTGGCTTCAGGTGGCATTTCAGCAGTGTGTGCTCCATAGAGCCACAATACATGCACGCACCGGCCCTCCTCCGTTGCTGGTGCTCTTCCGGAGCCAGATGGGCTTGGCCAAGCACTATAGCTTTGGAGGAGGAGTCAGCTCCACCTGTGTCAGCAGCCTGCACTGGCACATGAGCGATGAGCGGGTGAGAGGAGGATTTGCGCTCCTTTGTGTGCTTGCGGTACCGGTTGTCTAGACCGATGGCCTGATCAATAAAACCGTCCAGGCAGGAGGGAACTGCATGAACCGCTAGGTCGTCACGGAGGTTTTCGTTTAAACCCTGGAGGAAGACACTACGTAACGCAACGTCATTCCATCCAGAGTCCACCGCAGCAACCCGAAACTCCACAGAGTAGTCGGCGGCAGACCGACTCCCCTGGCGGATTGACATCACCCGGCTCATGATGTTGCCCTCGCTCTCTGTCCGGTCAAACGCGCAGGCAAATTCATTAACAAATCCACCAAAGGAATAGTTAGGGCCCTCCGGACTGTTGAGAATGGACTGAGCCCAGCTGAGGGCCCGTTCCCGCAGCAGGAGGGTTATAAAATGAATTTTAGATGTGTCATCTGGGTATTCTCCACCCACCTGGCCCAAATAAAGAACATGGCAGAGAAACCCCTTGCATTTCCCCACCTCCCCCGAGTACGGGGCAGGAGAGGGAATGGAGGTGGTTCGGCGCACGGTGGATGAAGCGGGGGCAACAGGTGGAGGGGTAGAACCCGGACGAGACATGTGGGCCAGATGCTCGGCAACTGTGCCCAGCTGCTGCATAATTGTTTGCAGCTACTGTGTAAGCACAGCCACTTGCCTCTTTGTGGCATCGAGATGGTTTAAAGTGGAGTGTTCCACTGATGCTGCTTCCACTGAGCTTACACTCTGGCTGGCTCATTCTGTCATGATTGGCAGGAATAAACATCTCACGTGCAGGGAATGACACCAGAGAAAATACACAAGGCACACAGAGAAGCTGCGTAATCACAATTTATTGATTCAAAAAGGAGGCTTCATTAATGAAAGATGCCACTCACCAGAGGAGGACTCAGCCTGTAAGGGGAGACAAAAGCGAGTTAGAATAGGAGGGAGACAGGTAAAGGGAAAGTAGGACAACACTCACATGGGATGAGCTGGGAGTGCAGCAGTAGAATCCAGTATGAAACTGCGAACCAGGAGAGGATACTGGTGGGCAGGAGTAGAGCTGGGTTAGGTGTCTGACCGGGTGGAATGAGGCAGCTGAAGTAGTGGTGATGATGATGGGGCAGGTGAGCACACAACGAACCCCGGAGACGCACCACAAAGATGGCAGCAACCGGGAAGAGGAGGAGAGGAGAAAAGGAATTTTAATTGCAATTCCTCAGACAGCGAATTAACACTTACTTGCTTGTTTAAGGCAGTATACCCAACGAGCCAGCGCTGGAGCATTCACAGACAGGTCCTTTTCAGCGCTGGTAGGGAAGAGGTAACAGGTGCATCTCATCACGCAGGTGCTGTGATTGCCTGCAGAGCCGGGGAAAATCTGGCAGGAAGGGAAGGGGAGTGCGCACTCACCTGAACATGACAATGTTGACATGGGCAGCACGGTGGTGCAGTGGTTAGCACTGTTGCCTAACAGCTAGAAGGTTCCAGGTTCAAATCCCCAGGCTGGCAGGGGTAGGAACCTTTCTGTGTGGAGTTTGCATGTTCTCCTTGTGCTGCATGGGTTTACTCCAGGGGCTCTGGTTTCCTCCCACATTCCAAAGATATGCATGCTAGGTTTACTGGTTGTTCTAAATTGTCCCTAGATATCTGTCTCCTATAGGCCCTTAGAATAGAGGGTTAGTACTAGTGAAGCGCTTTGAGTGGTCTTTGAGACTAGAAAAGCGCTATATAAGTACAGGTCCTTATCCCTCAATCTTAATGTAGAGATTGAGTCAATTCTTAATGAGTCAGTTCTTCTCTTTTCCTTCTCAAATTTCTGAGCAAGCTCTGCCTCCCTTGCTTTTTCCTATGAGCTGCCACTGATGTCCATTGGGTTGACTGAAATTTAAAGAAAATAACAATACAATCCGCACTTGGTAAGCTAACTTCATAGAAGCACTGTTAGCTCTGAAGCTAATGCCTTGGACTCAGAAACTCCAGGCAGGGACTGAACCATCACAGCCAATAATGGATCATTTTCAGTGATGTAGGGAATGTTAAAATAAATATTTCAAAGTGAAGATAGATTTTAATATTTTTTTCTGTAATCACATGACCCAAGAAAGCATTTTAGAAGGTCAAAAACCTACAAACACCATGTTTCTGTGTGGAGTTTGCATGTTCTCCCCGTGTCTGTGTGGGTTTACCCCGGGTACTCTGGTTTCCTCCCACAGGCCAAAAACATGCAAGTTAGGTTAATTGGAGACTCTAAAGTTGCCCTAGGTGTGAATGTGTGTGTGAATGGTGAAGGGATTGGTGCCGTACCGTGGCTGCCTCATCCATCCAGGTGGATGCCCTGAATTTCCCTCTGGGATTAATAAAGTATACAAAACACAAAAAAATAAATAAATAAATAATGAATGAATGAATGGGACCTTTAAATATGTTATGCTATGAAACTTGCCAGATTAATTTACATATATTAAGGGTGGGTTCAAAAGATCAATTTAACAATTTGAATCAATCCATGTTTGACTAAGCCTATATCAATCCACAAAATCCAAGGATCAATCTTTTAATATTATAATTTTACTGTCTGTGAAACACAAAAGCAAGCAGCCGGCTGAAGTCTCGCATGATGACCAATCGCAAGAGAGTTCCATGCACTGCATGCTCACATTGCTTCTCTGTTTACATTTGGCCGGCAGCCACATAGTGGGCTTGCCAATGTTAATTTAGCAACAAAAGTCACAGCTAAAGACTGTGCTTAACAGTTCCTGTGTGGCCACCATATATTGAGTTCATATTTCCCCACAAATGTAAGACTGTATGTGTATTGGGGGGCTTCACGTCTCGTGGGACAAAAGAGGTCGGGTCAGCAGAGAATCTACAGGAGATGACGAGTAGGTGTGAGTTTTGCCTTTGTCACAGAGAAAGATACCCAGAGGATTCCCGGACCATCGAGGGACTAAGAGACAATAGTGAAACCATCAAAGAGATACATTGTGAATGAGATTATGTACCATGTGATTATATGTTTGCTAAAGCATCATGTGACTTAGGTTCGTGGCTCCAGCAGAGTATAAGAGTGTGGTATTTGATTGCTCAGTCTCTTTCCTTGCCTAGAGATTGATAGAGCATGTGCTCACTTAATAAAGCTGAACATGAGAAATAAACTCAGCCTCATCCTTGAACGCATTCTCTACACTGGTGACCCTACGACAAGTTATGGCCGGTGACGACCTTCACGCACCGGACTCATCAGGAGCCAGCCAGGCTAACGCAGCTACCGCAGTCCAGCTGCCCGATTTCTGGCAGCACAGCCCGCGCTCCTGGTTCAACAGTGTCGAGGCGCAGTTCCATCTTCGGGAAATTTCAGCAGATGCAACGAAATTCTACCATGTAGTCGCAAAGCTGGACAGCCTCACAGCACAGCAGGTGGAGAGCCTGACTAACCACCCACCAGACGACGACAAGTACGGCGCATTGAAAGCCGCTCTCATCCGTGCTTTCACCCCCTCGCTAGGAGAACGAGCAGAGAAGCTTCTGGTGTTGACTGAAGACGAAGCAGACAGGCCCGCGGACCTGATGGCGAGGATGCTGAGTCTGAGGGGCGATGATGATGACGGCTTTATCTTCGCCCATCTTTTCCTTAGGACACTACCGTCAGCGGTGAGAGTCACCCTGGCCAGCTCACAGCTGCTGACCAACTGAGATTACCACGAGCTGGGCCAGGAGGCACAGGGACTCGTCGACGCACATAGACGGCACACGGCCACGACGGCAGCAGCGGAGCTGAGCGCAACGCCCGGAGACGGCAGGGGCCAGAGGCTGCAGCACCAGATTCGCTGATGTCGGCAGCGGCGGAGACCAGGAGACGCGGAGCACGCAACGTCCTCTGCTTTTATTATCGACGTTTCGCCGAGAGGGCACACAAGTGCATTCCACCGTGCCAGTTCAAGCGCTCGGGAAACGCCAGGACCGAGAGTCGGTAGCAGCTGCTGCTCTCGGCGCGAAGAATAAGTTGCTCTACCTCACGGACGGGAAATCAGGGAGGCAGTTCCTGGTGGACACAGGCTCCCAGCTGAGTTTCATCACGCCTTCCTACGCTGATCGGCTGGCGCCTTCCAGCGGACCCCAGGTGTTGGCGGCGAACGGCTCGACGATCAAGACCTTCGGGGAGAAGACCCTCCCCCTGTCTTTTCACGGTCGGACTTTTGAGTGGACTTTCGTCGTGGCAGCAGTCAGTCATAACATGTTAGGTGCTGATTTTTTGTGCTCAAATGGTTTATTGGTTGATCTTGCTAATAGACGTCTGGTTAATGCACTGTCTTTCCACTCCATATCCTGTACAGCCCGGGTGGTCCCGCCTACTGCACAGCCCAACGTCACAGCTGCGGGTGGTAAGTTCCAAGCACTACTCATTCAGTTTCCAGCACTCACAGTCCCAACATTTTCGGCGTCAGTGGCTAAACATGGGGTGGAGCACTTTATAACTACCACCGGGCCCCCCGTTTTTGCAAAAGCTTGGCGCTTGGACCCAGCTAAACTGGCCATAGTGCGCGAGGAATTCGCCAACCTGGAAAAACTGGGCATCATTAGATGCTCTAACAGCCCCTGGGCTTCACCACTGCATATGGTCCCCAAGGCTGATGGCTCGTGGCGGCCTTGCGGTGATTTCCGCAGGTTGAATAACGCTTCAGCACACGACCGCTACCCGATTCCGCACATCCAGGATTTTTCGATGCATTTAGCGGGGGCGTGCATTTTTTCTAAAATAGATTTGGTGCGCGGGTACCATCAAGTCCAAGTCCGCGCTCAGGACATACCCAAAACAACGGTAATAACTCCTTTTGGGCTTTTCGAGTTTTTGTGTATGCCGTTTGGACTCAAGGGGGCTGCGCAGACATTCCAGCGCATGATGGATGCAGTTTTACGTGACCTCCCTTTCGTGTTCGTCTACTTGGATGAAATTTTGGTAGCCAGCACGTCCGAAGACGAACACGAAAGCCATCTCACAGCGGTTTTTCGGAGGCTGGCAGAGCACGGGTTAATAATTAACCCAGCGAAGTGCCAGTTTGGGGTGGCGCAAATCGATTTTTTGGGGCACCGCGTTTCACCAGAAGGAGCGGTCCCTCTGCCCGATAAAGTACGCGCAATAACGGATTTTCCCCAACCTCAGACGGTCAAAGCATTGCAAGAATTTTTGGGAATGGTTAATTTTTATAACCGCTTCCTCCCAAGTGCAGCGCAGCTCATGCAACCATTGTACGCGGCACTTAAAAAACAAAAACCTGCAAATAAGATCAATAGTCCCCGGAGCGGGAGCACGCATTCTCCCAGGTCAAATCAGCCCTGGCGAACGCCGTTTTGTTGGCACACCCGGTGCCAACGGCATGTATGGCACTCACCACGGACGCTTCTGATTTAGCGGTGGGGGCGGTCATTGAACAGTTTGTGGCAGGGAGCTGGCAACCTCTCGCGTTTTTCAACAAAACCTTGCGCGATAACGAGTGGAAATACAACGCGTTCGACAGGGAGCTGTTGGCCCTGCATTTGGCCATCCGCCATTTCCAGTTCTGGCTGGAGGGGCGCCGTTTCACTGCGTTTGTGGACCATAAGCCGCTAACGTTTGCGATGGCCAAGATTTCAGAGCCTTGGTCAGGCCGGCAGCAAAGACAGCTGGCCGTGAAATCAGAGTTCACCACCGATATTCAGCATGTTGCAGACAAACATAATGTAGTGGCAGACTGTCTTTCGCGTGCAGTAGCAGCGCCAAGCCCCGTGGGGGCAGGCTCGGCAGCCGTGGCCGCGGGCCAGGGTTGTGGCGTGGAAGCGCTCGCAGCCCCAGTCCGCATGGGTTTAGATTACGCAGCCATTGCCGCGGAGCAGGTTAGCGACGTGGATGTGCGCGCGCTCCAGTCTGGACCAACAGGGTTAAGGCTGGAGCACAGGGTGCAGCAGATAGGTATGCCCCCTCTAATCTGCGATGTCTCCACCGGGCGGCCTCGCCCCGTGGTTCCAGCTGCATGGCACCGCCGCGTTTTTGACTCAATCCATTCTCTGGCGCACCCGGGGGTGCGCGCATCGATTAAGATGGTGGAGGAGAAATTTGTTTGGCCGGGGTTGCGTAAACAGGTCAAAGAATGGGCAGCAGCCTGCGTAGCGTGTCAGCGAACCAAAATACACAAGCACACTAGAGCCCCGTTGGAGCCTTTTCACATCCTGGCTAAACATTTCGATCATGTGCATGTCGACTTGGTGGGCCCCCTTCCGTTGTCGCAGGGGTGCACACACCTTTTGATGATGGTAGATCGCACCACGCGTTGGCCAGAAGTGGTTCCTCTGGTGTCAACTACGGCAGCAGACGTTGCATGTGCGTTTTTAACGGCTTGGGTCGCGCGTTTTGGAGTTCCGTCAGACATAACGTCCGACAGAGGTCCCCAATTCATCTCCAATCTCTGGTCATCCATGGCCCACAGCCTGGGGGTGAAGATCCACCGCACTACCGCGCATAACCCCCAGACTAACGGTTTGTGCGAACGCTTTCATAGGTCATTGAAAGCATCCTTAAGAGCGTCTCTCACGGATACAAATTGGGTGGATAAACTTCCATGGGTTTTATTGGGGTTGCGTTCTGCACCTAAGGAGGATTTGCAAGCCTCTCCGGCTGAATTAGTTTTTGCTCAACCCCTCCGTTTGCCGGGGGAATTCCTTCCTGACAACCCTGCACCAAATTGCCCCCCCCCGCTCAGCTGTTGCAGAGCGGCACAGGATCAAACACCCTTCCTGGCCCAGTTCATCACAGTTTTCCACGCGTTTTTGTGCCGAGGGCTTTAAAGAATGCGGAGTTTGTTTTTGTTAGACATGATGCTCAACGACCAGGCTTGCGACCGCCTTACGACGGGCCTTTCAGAGTGTTGGAAACAGGGGAGAAACATTTTTTGCTTGATTTGGGAGACAGAAAAGAGTTGATTTGCATTAACAGACTCAAACCCGCCTTTGTTCTGGCTGATGAACACGTGCAGTTGGCCAGGGCCCCCAGCCGTGGCAGGCCGCCGGAAAGACATTGTTCGGAGCCACCACAGAGATGTGCTAACAATTCTGATTCGCAGATGCAGGGAGCCTCTGCAGAAGGAACAAAGCCGGCTTACAGCAGATATGGCAGGAGGTTTAAACCCAAGCAATTGGTGGATTGATTTGGGATATGTTGTGATGTTTTCTGCCACACATCTCTGATTATGTTTTGTCCCTGAATAGACGTTTGGGAGGGGGGGGTTATGTGGCGCATATATTGAGTTCATATTTCCCCACAAATGTATGACTGTATGTGTATTGGGGGCTTCACGTCTCGTGGGACAAAAGAGGTCTGGGCCTGCAGAGATCTACAGGAGATGACGAGTAGGTGTGAGTTTTGGCCTTTGTCTCGGAGAAGATACCCCAGGAGGATTCCCGGACCATCGAGGGATAAGAGACAATAGTGAAACATCAAAGAGTGCATTGTGACTGAGATTATGTACCATGGGATTATATAAGATAAGATAAGATAAGATAAGCCTTTATTAGTCCCACAACGGGGAAATTCCAGTATTGCAACAGCACAGGGATAGCAACACTCAGAGCAACAATCAGAAGGCAAGAAAAAAAAAAAAAAAAGCAAGCAAGCACGAGCAGCTAATATACATATGTACATATTACTATAAATATATATATATATATATACACACAGACACACAGTGTAGAGCATTGTAGCTGGATGGGATAAATATGTAAATATATAAACACACAGTGCGGAGCATTGCAGCTAGATGGAATAAATATGTAAATATATAAACACACAGTGCGGAGCAATGTAGCTAGATGGAATAATATGTAGATATATAAACACATAGTACGGAGCATTGCAGCTAGGTGGAAAAAAATATGTAAATATATAAACACAGTGCGGAGCAATGTAGCTAGATGGAATAATATGTAGATATATAAACACACAGTGCGGAGCATTGTAGCTAGATGGAATGAATATATAGATATATAAATATAAACATAAACATAAACACACCCAGTGCGGAGCATTGTAGCTAGATGGAATAAATATGTAAATGTATAAACACACACAGTGCAGAGCATTGTTGCTAGATGGGATGAAACAGCACAACCGTCTACTTAGTTATCCTACATGGTATGATTATGTGCCCATACATATTCTCACCTCCATAGCGACCGGTATTTTCCTAGTTGTATGCCGGAGGGGACCATTGTGTAAGTCTATTGCATCTTTTGCATTCAAAAAACTATTAGATTGTTACGTCTTTTTGCTATCTCTGCGAGCAGCCCTGCTTAGGTTGTACAGTCTGACAGCCGTTGGTAGGAAGGACCTGCGAAACCTCTCGGTTGTGCACCTGGGATGATGTAGTCTGCTGCTAAATGAGCTCCTCAGTGCATTCAGTATGTCCTGCATAGGGTGGAACTCGGACTCCAGCAGAGATGACAGTTTAGCCACCATCCTTCTCTCTCCTATCTCATCCACCGGATCAAGGCGCTGCCCCAGGATGGAGCTAGCTTTCTTGATCAGTTTGTTCAGTCTCTTCCTATCGGCTGCAGTAATGCCACTGCCCCAGCAGACCACTCCAAAAGTGATGGCTGATGCCACCACCGTGTCATAGAATGTCTTCAGCAGCGCCCCTTGTACACCAAAAGACCTGAGTCTCCTCAGTAGGAACAGCCTGCGCTGTCCCTTCTTGTAGAGTGCGTCAGTATTGTATGACCAGTCTAGTTTATTGTTCAGATGAACACCCAGGTACTTGTAGGATGTCACCATCTCAATGTCTGTTCCCTGTATATTTACTGGTGCTGTGAGGGGTTGTCCTTGCCTGCGGCAGTCCACCACCAGCTCCTTAGTTTTCCTCGCGTTGATCTGGAGGTAGTTCCGATGGCACCAGTCCACGAAGTCCTGGATAAGCCCTCTGTACTCAGCTTCATCTCCATTGGAGATGAGGCCAACGATCGCAGAGTCATCAGAGAACTTCTGTAGATGGCAGTGTGTTGTGTTGTGTGAGAAGTCTGCAGTATAAAGGGTGAACAGGAAGGGAGCCAACACCGTTCCCTGGGGGGCCCCCGTGCTACTGATGATCGTGTCGGACACACAGTCCCGGGTTCTCACAAACTGAGGCCGGTTCGTGAGGTAGTCCAGGATCCATGATGACAGGTGCTGGTCCACCCCTGCGCGCAGCAGCTTGTCCTTCAGGATCATCGGTTGGATGGTGTTGAAAGCACTGGAGAAGTCAAAGAACACGATCCTCACCACATTCCCGGGCTTCTCCAGGTGGGACAGAGAACGGTGAAGGAGGAAGATCACCGCATCCTCCACCCCAATGCCATGCTGGTAGGCGAACTGGAATGGATCCATCGCTGGTTCCACCAGGGGGCGGAGGTGAGCAAGGAGCAGTCTCTCCAGGGTCTTCATCATGTGGGATGTCAAGGCCACCAGTCTGTAGCTGTTCAGGTCTTTGGGGTGGGAAGTTTTTGGTACAGGTACCACACAAGATGTTTTCCACAGCTGTGGTACCCTCCCCAGCTTCAGGCTCAGGTTGAAGATGTACGTCACAATCCCACACAGCTGGTCTGCACAGGACTTGAGGAGCTTTGCGCTGATGCCGTCCGGTCCCGACGCCTTCCTCGCCTTGATCTTCCTCAGCTCCGTCCTCACCTGGGTCCTGGTCAGGGTGAGGATGGGCGGCTGTGTGTTGGGAGTGGGGTGGTGTTGGTGGAGTGGGGAGTGGGCAGCAGGACTTGATGTCTTTACAGGCAGCAGTGGTTGTTGTGCAGTCAGGGGGGAGGGCGGTTGGTCAAACCTATTGAAAAACAAATTCAGATTGTTCGCCCACTCCCTGTCCCCCATGGCCTGGGGGGAGGTATTCTGGAGCCCAGAGATGGTTTTGAGGTTTCTCCAGACCCCGCTGATGTCGCTCTGTTGCAGCTTGTCCTCCATCTTCCTCCTGAAGCTGTCCTATGTCCTATGTCCTGTCCTATATGTTTGCTAAAGCATCATGTGACTTAGGTTCGTGGCTCCAGCAGAGTATAAGAGTGTGGTATTTGATTGCTCAGTCTCTTTCCTTGCCTAGAGATTGATAGAGCATGTGTTCACTTAATAAAGCTGAACCTGAGAAATAAACTCAGCCTCATCCTTGAACGCATTCTCAACACCTGAATATTTTTTCATAAAGCATGAATAAACGTTTTTGGAACCACTGATCTCTATAGAAATACCTGGATAGCTCACACCGCATTAGTGAGTACAGAACCAAGTGAAGCCACCTGGCCACCATATCAGTATACTAATATGTACTATTACTAATGCAACAGGGCAGCGCGGTGGCGGAGTGGTTAGCACTGCGGCAGCACAGCAACTCTCCCTTGGCCGGGGGATCCTGAGTTCGATCCCAGCCCCCGACCAACAGTGATCTGTGTGGAGTTTGCATGTTCTCCCCGTGTCTGCGTGGGTTTACTCCGGGATTTCTCCGGTTTCCTCCCACATGCCAAAAACATGCAAGTTAGGTTAACTGGCATCAAACTGGGGATTCTAAATTGTCCTTAGGTATGACTGTGAGAGTGAATGGTTGTCTGTCTCTGTGTTGGCCCTGCGATGGACTGGCGATCTGTCCAGGGTGTACCCTGCCTCTCGGCCAAAGATGCTGGGATAGGCTCCAGCCCCCCCCCCCCCTCGCGACCCAAAAAGGATTAAGCGGAAGAAGATGAATGAATGAATGAATGAATGAATGAATGAATGAATGAATGAATGAACTAATGCAACATGGTGTACTAAGATGGCAGCCAGGTGGCTTCACTTCTGGTGGCCAGCAATCTATCCAGTTTTTCAGATCAGTGGTTGGAACATAAAAGTCAACTATTGATGAACAATTTTTAAATGGAAAACACATAGAGAATGGCAACAGACCAGAGAGGGAAACTGCTGCAGCTGGTATGTAAAATATCACTGTTTTTTTAACATTTGTGTCACAAATTAATAATTCATCCATGAAAGTGGCAGAACTGATAAAGGCTGCAGTACAATGAGCCATTTTTACTCAATAGAACTAAAATGAAATGGCCCAATATTCCAGGAAATGAATTGAAACCCTTTTCAAAAATTGAAAGTTAATTTGTAGTTAAAATATAAATAACAATAAATAAAAGAACCTAAATTATTAAACTGTACTGTGGTTTGGGGATCTAAAAATATGATTATTAATTTGACTTTGAAATACAGTGGGGAAATAAGTATTGAACACGTCAACATTTTTCTCCTTAAACATATTTCTGATGGAGCCATTAACCTGAGATTTTCACCAGATAGCAAACCAAGAAATCCATACATACAAAGAAATCAAGGTAACTGTGTTCACAAAACAAGTTATGTTTAATAAAGTGGAATGAAACAAGGAAAAAGTATTGAATGTGCTTGGTGGAATTCATTTATTATTTAGTAGAAAAGCCTTTGTTGGTAATAACAACTTCCAGACGCCTCCTGTATGGAGAAACTAGGCACAGCCATTGCTCAGGAGTGATTTTAGCCCATTCTTCCACACAAACTGTCTTCAAATCTTGAAGGTTCCGTGGGTGTCTTCAGTGAACTCTGATCTTCAGTTGTTCCAGAGATTTTCTGTTGGATTCAGGTCAGGTGACTGACTGGGCCATTCTAGCAGCTTTATTTTCCTTCTCTGGAGCCAGTTGAGAGTTCCCTTTTTTTTTTTTTTTTTGTTACTTATTTGTACCCGTAGGTAGATTTGGTTTGCAGTCTGGTGACAAGCCACCGGCTGCCGGTCGCTGCATGCGCGAGCGCCCTAAACCTACATGTTTTTGGTATGCGGGAGGAAACCGGAGAAATCCCGGAGTAAACCCACACAACACGGGGAGAACATGCAAACTCCACACAGCTCACTGTTGGTCGGGGGCTGGGATCGAACCCACGATCTCATGATCCCCGCGATCCCCCAGCCGAGGGTAAACTGTGCTGCCACAGTGCTAAACCACTGCGCCACCGTGCAGCCTTGGCTGTGTGTTTGGGATCATTGTCTTGCTGAAATGTCCACCCTTGTTTCATCTTCAGCATCTTGGCAGATGGCAAAAGATTCTGATCAAGGATGTCTCTGTACATTTGTCCATTCATTTTTCCTTCAATTATATGAAGTCTCCCTGTAACATGTGCTGAAAAGCACCCCCATACCATGATGGGAGGTGCAGTGCCATTTCTCCTCCAAACATGCTGTGTGTTGTGGCATCAAAAAAGTTCAATTTTGGTCTCATCTGACCAGGCTATATTCTCCCAGTATTTTTCTGGCTTGCCCAAATGTTGTGCAGCAAGCCTAAAACAAGCTTCAAAATGTTTTTCTTCAGCAATGGAGTCTTGCAAGGTGAGCAGGCATAGAGCCCATGTCGGTTGAGTGCATTACTTATTGTTTTCTTTGAAACAGCAGTACCTGCTAACTCCAGGTTTTCTGGAGCTCTCCACAAGTGGTCTTTGGCTCTTGGATAACTCTTCTGATAACTCTTTTGAAACCCCTGTCAGAAATCTTGTGAGGTGCTCCTGGTCAAGCCAGTTTATGGTAAAATAATGTTCTATCCACTTCCAAATCATGGCTCCAACAGTGCTCACTAGAACATTCAGCAATTTAGAAATGCACCTGTAACCAACGGCGTCATTATGTTTTGCAACAATAAGGTTGTGAACGTCTACAGAGAACTCTTTGTTTCTACCCATCATGAGTTCTTTGTGATGTGACAATCTGATATTCACAGACCTTTTTAAAGGCTATCAGTCAGGATTTAACCAGCTGAAATTAATTTGCACTGATGGGGGATGAGATGGCTTCCTAAATTCTGATGGATTTCCACTGGTTTCTTTGCTTTCTATGCCTTTTTGCACCTCTTTTTCTTTATGTATTCAATACTTATTTCCTTTGTTATTCCCCTTTATTAATTATATAATATATAATCTGGTGAAAATCTCAAGTCAATGGCTCCATCAGAAATATGTTTAATGAGAAAAATGTTGATATGTTCAATACTTATTTTCCCTGCTGTATATTCTCCTTTTTGTCTTCCCTTCAGATCTGTAAAGACTGGGTTTCCACTCCAAAATCTATCCTGCACTGAGACATTCTGAAGGGAAGAGGTTGTCAGTGAAGGAGCCATCCCTGCTTCATTGTGGATTTCAGCATAGAAGACCTCAAATTTTTCAGAAGTCTTAGTTTTCAAATTCAAGATTCAAGAAGGTACTGCCATAATTTGCTCCATACTCTTACATGCATTCAATGCAATTTAGTTGTTGTAATGGCAAATTTATTTATCTTTTTTTATTTAAGTTCTCAGCAAGAATACAATGTTCATTATTTTATGACAATTTTTCTGAACATTTAGCCCTTTGGGTGTGTAGAATTTTTAGCAGGAAAACGCAGAGTTTGACCTCAAATTTTCAAATGACAATAGCTTCAGAACAGTAATAGTTAGAGGCAAAGTCCCAATTACAAAAATGTTGCAGAGGAACCCAAGTATCTGCCAAGTGAACTTGCATCCATGCATAGTGCATAACCTGACCTAATTTGCATATTGCAACAATCCAAATTTTATTATATTTGGTCATTGTGGTCATTTTGTCAGTAAGTCTCTGCCTTCATCTGTCAAGGTGGCAGAGTTTGAAGTTCTTGGGTGTGTGGTAATGCTCAAAGCAAGGCACAGCACACAGTCCTACCCCACACTGAGCACACCTGAAGTGCGTCTGGCAACGACCTCGGGGACGGCTCCTATCCGAACACACTACATAGTCTGGACGACAGCCAGTACTTTCGGCCATAAAGTGCCGTTCAGTCAGTCACCACACGGTCCTTTGTCCATTCATTGCCAAAATTACTAAAAATCATTAAAGGAAAAAAAAACAATTTTTGTTTAACACTATGTCACTATGTCACCACTAAAAATCATTAAACCCCCCCCCCCAAAAAAAACAATCGCCTCTGCCCATTGTTAACCTGCCACTGCGCACACATGGCGCATGTTGATACCCACCGGCTGTGCGCTCTTGACCACCCAAATGTCGCCCACGGGCTGCTCTGGACCTTTTTGCTCCGCAACCACAGTTTGGCAAAGCAGAACAATCCGCAGATGATGCTCCTGTGCCATTTTGAGTACGGCTGGACACAGAAAACGCAGCTGCAGCGTCGCGCGCAAGATGGCCATCATTCAGTGCCAAAATTACTAAAAATAATCCCCAAAAAACAATTTCATTACACATTTGTGGCACACTATCTAAACTAAAATAAAGCAAATGAAATACAGTTTATGCAACAAATATGTACCTGTTTGTTTCGTCGGTCAGAAGCTTCCAGAATTCCTCAGTCCAAAACAGCGACACAAAATCAATGGCGGGCGCAGATGACATGTCCTTCTCTCCACGATATCCATCTGGCTGTTCAAATGCTTTCAGCCATGGCTGATAAACTGGCAAAGCAGAGCAATCTGCAGACGATGCTCCTGTGCCATTTTGGGCACGGCTGGACACAGAAAACGCAGCTGCAGCGTCGCGCACAAGATGTTTGTCTCCACTTTTGCCAGAACTGCTTGCACCATTGTCCAAAGGCACATAATCAGACCTGGACTCTTCCTCAGATGACAAACTAGGGCTAAGCTCTTCCTCTGAGCCAGGAGCGGCGAACACCAGTGCTAAAACCTCTTCAGCTGAGAGCGTCTTCCATGCCATCCTGTCTCCTCCGTGTCAAACAGCAAAATGAAAGGGAGTGGGCTTCAAATGCTGATTTGACCTATTTATTGCATTGGACCACTTCCAGTTCTTGCGGTAAGTGAAAAGCTACACCTCTCGGCCACCATGAGGTGTTAAAAGGTTTGTACATTTCACACTCTATTCAGCTGTACAGGCTTTGTTTGGACTCATCAGCTGACAGTCGCACTTGTGCGACATACAATACTCAATGGGTTAATTCTAAATAAATCACTGTTTAACAGTAAATTTTTGGAATCCTGTGCTTTTGTTGTGGTGTTACATAGAATAGCATCACTGAGAGTAAACCATGGAAAAAGCAACTACTTCATAATCTGTACTTCCTCACACAACTTTCAGTACAAAAAACCTCTAAAAATGTTACAACTTTTAGCACTACTTTTTGGAAAAGCTCTCACAAATTCAGGCTTTTGGAGCTGCAATAATCTCAAAAACAGCCAGTGAAATCCTGGAGGGATTGAAATACAGTGAGATTATGTATACTTAGTGCGTTGAATTTGTTTACTGACTCTGGGTTGTTAACTTGACACTGCACACCCTTTGCTCTAAAGAAAGCACTTTTAAATAATATAAAGTGCATTATTGTAACTGATTATGGGTCTATGAATATTCTAATTAGCTCCACCTATACTCCGGCCCACCTATAGCTGGATCATGAGGACTTTGAGCCAGGGCTCTGAGAAGGCGATCCAACTTGAGGAAGGATCATTCTCGGTGGAGCCAAAAGTCGCTGCCCGGCACCGCTTGGAGGCTGGCTTCTATGTCATTTGACAGTTTAACTGGAGTTCATCACACACAAACAAATAAACCACAGTGAGATGGGATGTTGGCATACCTGCCAACTACTCCGGTTTTGCCGTAATGGTTCCGGTTTTCAAGACCCCGTTCCGGGTTCCGGTTTTATTATTCAAAATTACGGTTTTTCACTAAAAAATTCAGTCAAAAATTTTAAATCGTAAAAAAACATGGAAAACATGAAAGCAATTCCAAACACGCTGTCGCTCGGAATCGTATCTAAATTTAGAACAAAGGCAATCAGCACTGCTTCATGTAGGTGTATTGCGCATGTGCGAGAGGTCTGAGCCAATTTTCCATGTACAATCGCGAGGCAATCAGGTAAGAATTATACGTTTTCATCATGGAGTCTGCCGGAGAAAAATCACTAACGAGCGTGAAACACAAACGAAAATTACAGTCTTTTCGTGAGGAATACAGCAAAGCATTTCCGGGAGTTATTATTCGCTCAAGAAGGGGTGAAAATTACACAAATTGCACTTTGTGTAGACAAGACTTTTTGATTGGACATGGCGGAATCAGCGATGTGAGAGACCACGTAAAAACGAAAAAACACAAGGCCAGTGCCAGTTACGCTAGCGGCAAACTTGAAGAATATGTGCTGTGTAATTGCAAGCCTTGTCATGCTTGGTCTATCATGTAAACACATAAAATATCAGAGCGATTTTGCCGTCATTTACACACGTGTCTGTTAAACAGTGCTAGTATACCCTGCTGATATTTCTAGTATTCTAGTTACCTCCGCCAAGGAGATTATGTGATCATCAGCGTTGGTTTGTCTGTTTGTCTGTTTCTTTGTTAGCAAGATAACTCAAAAAGTTATGGACGGATTTTCATGAAGTTTTCACAGATTGTCAGAAATGGGGTATCCTACAGATGATTAGATTTTGGTGGGAATCCGGATCACTGTCTGGATCCAGGAATTTTTTAAAGGATTCTTTTTTTTTTTTTATTTAACATTGCGAGATAGGGCCATTTTCAATATTTTATTTATGATGTTAAACACTGTATGGGGGAACTGTGGCGCTTGGCGGAGGTCTGCGCTCTCCGAGTGCTTTTCTAGTATTCATAATACATCACATCTGGCCTATTCGAAGTTCTATGCAGTGTTAAGATAGTCTTTTGAATGCAAATTTAATGAATGAATGGATCTTTATTTCAGATAGATTAAAAGTAAAGATTAAAAAGAAATAGAATAATATAACAAAGGGGGAAAGAAAATGCAACAAGGTCAAATTAGACAATAACTCCTCTGATTATACAGTTCAACATAAGTTATCTGAAATGGGTGATGGCTGAAGCCGCAGCTTATATTGCCCTCCCATATTCCATCCAAGAATTCAAAAGAAAAACAAAACAAGAGCGATTACAATTCAGAACAAAGCTAAGGCAAAATGTGACAAAAAACTAAGCTACAACACAACACAGAATGGATATGACAATCCTGATATGATTTTACATGTCATCTTGTATATATGTTTGGAATATTTCTTCCTTTAGTTTTTGGTTAAATTGTCCAAGCGTTGTACATGATTTTAATTCAGGTCCAAAATCGTTCCATAATCTGACTCCTTGCACTGAAACACAGTGTTGCTTGGTGGTAGTTCTCACTGAAGGTTTTTGAAATATACATGTTCCTCTGAAATTATATTGTTTCTCCCTTATTTGGAACAACTTTTGGATATTTGCGGGCAGTGATAGATTCTTCACTTTAAAGATTATTACCGCAGTTTTAAAGTCAACCAGATCTTTCAACTTGAGAGCTTTTAATTTAAGAAAAAGTGGGTTTGTTGGTTCCCTGTAAGCAGCTTTGTTTATTATTCTAATAGCTCTCTTCTGAAGCATAAAGACTGGATATATGTTTGTTTTATATGTATTTCCCCATACTTCAGTACAATATGTCATGTATGGGAGTATTAATGAATAATACAAAGTATATAATGTGGGTTGATTCAGCAAATATTTCGCTCTGTGTAGTATTGCAATTGATTTAGATATTTTACCTTTAATATAATTAATATGTGACTTATATGTCAAATGCTAATATTTGTTTGACACTGCGGCCCCTGGACCCCGGCTAGCTACTAGGCTTTTCAGGGTTGAAAGTTGAAGAAATATGAGGTTGTTAGCTACATTCTAACTTGATTTAATGCTAATATTTGTTTGGCATCGGGGGGCTTCGCCCCCCTGAACCCCCCACCAGGACTTTGTCCTGGACCTACCAGGGCCTGCGGCCCCTGGACTCCGGCTAGCTACTAGGCTTTTCAGGTTTGAAAGTTGAAGAAATATGAGGTTGTTTGCTACATTTAACTAGATTTAATGCTAATATTTGTTGGGCAAATATTAGCATTATTATTATTAGCATTAGCATTATTAGCATTAGCATCGGCCCCTGAACCCCGGCTAGCTACTAGGCTTTTCAGGTTTGAAAAGTTGGCAGGCATGTGTTGGTGCGGAGCACTATCACTACCGCGGTGTCACCAAGCACGGTGCCCCATCTGCAGATGACTGAGCAGGTCGGCAACCGTGATCTTGCCGAGACAGGGTACTGTCCGCCAGTGACTATGGCGAGCCGGTGCGAGTTCTCCTTACCAAAAGTGGGCTACTGGGCGGTTCAAATTCCGCAGCTCAGCAAGACTGCGGCACCATGTCTGCCAGCAAAGTGAGCTGAGGTCTCGCCAAGAGCAGCTGGCTGGGGACTCCCGGCGAAGTCGCCAGCAGATGAACATTCAAGCTGGGTCCCCTCCCCTCCCACCTCTCTGCCTCTGTCCGCTCTCTCACTGTCTGCTGTTCGGCTCCTCTCTTTACCCTCCGAGGTAGCCAAGAGTGTCCATCTGATTGGTTAATGTTATAACCAATCAGGCTAAGCAGGAATGCTTACATAGCTATAAACGGTCTCTCCAAACTCGTCCATTTTAGGGGGGCATTACCAAACTAGAAATTCACACCAGAAAAACACAGACTTGGGACTGTGGTGAGATATTGCTCTTGATATGTCTTGAAAGTCACAAAAAACATGCTACAGACATGTTAACAACAGAAAAAACTTGATCTTTGCAGGGGTGTCACTTTAAAGGGCCACTAGTGTTGTAGTCAAGACCACACACCAAGACTAGACCAAAACCAGTGTATCAAGACCAAGGGTGCGTCCCAATTCACCCCTTAGCCCTACTCCTCCATTTTGCACATTCATGGTGAATGCACAAAACGGAGGGGTAGGGTTAAGCAGTAGGGTGAAGGGGTGAATTGGGATGCACCTCAAGACCAAGAGAGACAAAGACAAAGACCAAGTCAAAACCAACACCACTGTATACATATGTGCGTCTTTCAACTCCTTTAATTATTGGTCTTTTGAAATTATTGTAGACTTTCAGGGTAACTTCTGGTTTAAAACAGTTCAGTTCAGAGCAGGGCTGGGCAATACAATGAATATATTCATTATATCAATACATTCTGCTATGCGCAATACATACAATGTCTTTATCACCGATGTTGAGCATTTTCGCGGCTGTGTAAGCTGTCAGCTTCTCTTGCCTCTCTCCCACAGCTGCACTCAGCTTTACCCCCCCCCCCCCCCCGGCCTCCCCGCACTATGTTTCATTTCAGGGTCATTGCCAGATCTGTTTTTTTTTTTATTTCCTGCAATTTTTTTTCTTTTTCTTTTGAGCCTGTTTTCGTGGAGCAGAGACATTTGTTTTTATACATATCTGACAACACTGGCAGAGCACAGGGAAAGGGGGGGAAATGGCACACACATACTGCAGTGCAGCAGATTTGAACAAAAAGAAAAAAAAAAACTCACCAGCTCTGTTCTTTGGCAGTAGCTTGAACATCAGAAGGTAAAAATTGAACAGAATACAGTTTTGTGCAAATTATGTCGTACAACCAGTAATTTGTTTCATTATTTGAGATGTCATCCACTATAATATGAAGAATGCATTAAATTCAGCTCTCAATATCCTTGGTAGCCCCTACAAAAAATAGTAAGCTGGGTTCACACTATAGTGTTTGGACCAACTTTTACAGACATTTTGAAAAATCTGAGAAAGTAGCCCAAACGCTGGTGAAATTACAGTACGTTCATGGGCAGGCTTTTTTTTTTTTTTAATCCAGCACACACCAACTTTTACAAACTTTTGCTAGCATTTGCCAGCATTGCATTCAGCATTGGCAAACTTTTGCCAACTTAGGCTAGTGTATGTGCAGCTGTTGCCAACTTAGGTTAACTTAAGGAAACGAATACTCAGCGTAGGTCAGCTGACCTCAGCGTCAAGCAACGCTCATATAAAGATCAGCGTTTGTGGAGGCTTCCTGTGATGATCAGGCAAGCGTGCTCCCCCTCCTCTCCTGTTCCTGTTTTTTCCGCTCTGGAGATTGAACACATCTGCGTGGTTGTCCACCTGCTGCATCTGATGAGCCAGTGCATTTAAGGCCCAGCACGAGGGGAGCTCATCGCTGGATCATCTGAGTTTGCAGCCATGTTATAAATTAAGCTTCTGTCTCATCATTTGCATTACCTGAACTCATACCTTGTGTATCCTGCTCCTCAGGGTGCTGCCACCAGCAGGTTTGTTCCCAGAGCTGATCACACTCGCCTGACCAGGAAGATCACAACGTCCACCCAGGTCTTGCTATCCACCTGTCCCCGGTCCTTGCTGGAGTTCTCTGCCGGTCTCCGCTGCTCAAGTTGTAAGTGTGCTTTCCTGCATTATTCTCCCTTTGGAGAATATGTCCCTTATAACCTCTAACTGCTCTCTCCCGTAGCTACATGCGCTCCAGGGGGCACCTGTCTTGTCTAAGGAATTTAAGTTGGCGTTTTTGTGTTTCGTTTTCTTTAGTTTCTGCACTTTTATTTTCTGTTGTGTTTTTCAATAAAATTGTGAAACTTTTCATTGGCGTCTAAGTGATCATTCTGGCAGCTCTGCATTTGAGTCTAACCCTGATATGAATCTTGACACTCCGCCATTGTGGACCTGCTTTTTGGGTGGATTCACACTACAGCGTTTGGACCAACTTTTACTGATGTTTTGGCAAACGTCTGACTCTGCTGGCAAAAGTTGATAAAGGTTAATGATGGTTGTTATTTGTTGGCAAACGCTGGCAAAAGTTATATCTCTTGAAAATTTTCAGCATGCTGAAAATTTGCCTATGTTTGAAAATAAACATTGATGAAAGTTGTGCTCAGTTTGTAAAAGTTCCTGAGCGCTGGGCTGTTATGCAGAGTTTACCTAAGTCAGCCTAAGTTACGCTCCATTGGCAAATGTTGACTGAAATGCCAGTGGAAGCAGATGTTTTTAGACCGAAACTCACTTCAGACATGCACGGACGAAAGAGAAATGAAGAGAGGGGGGAATTTAAAAAAAAAGAAAATATATGTGTAAGAGGACACTATACAGTATTTGTTTGGTGATAACATGGTGTGTGTGACATGTTTTTTAATTTTTTTTAATCTACAGTGTGTGTGTGTGTGTGTGTGTGTGTGTGTGTGTGTGTGTGTGTGTGTGTGTGTGTGTGTGTGTGTTTTACGGGCATTTGATTAGTTTTGGGCTGTTTGTGGGTTTGTTTGCGCCAGGTGATGGTTGTAGCCTGGGGTTTTGTGTCTTTGCAGTGTTATTTTTCTACCACTAGGCTGTGCTGTTGCACAAACATGTCTTTTGCCAGTACCGGATTACTGGATGCCTTGGAAACAACAGCTGTTGGAGACGCAGATGAATTTTTAATTTTTTTTTTTTTTTGCTGTCTGAAAAAACATTTTCTTGGTCCGTGGAATAAAGTTTTTTCGTGAAATTTTCAGTCAGAGTCTGTCTATTCTCTGCCTGCCACACACACACACACACACACACACACACACACACACACACACACACACACACACACACACATATATATTGTTAGGTATGGGATATTGGGATCTATTTTATTTCATTGTTGCGCATTGATAGTTCTTGTATAAAGTGATACACGCATGCGCACTAGGATGTAATGAGTCCAAGTTTAGTTCAATAAAAATGGAAGCTGAGCCTCGGCTCCTAAAAACGCACTTACGGTGTCTGTGCTTATTGTGGCACATCCAAGGTTGAATGTGTGTGTGTAAAGTAACAAAGGAGTAACTGCATACACAACAATTGGCGACGAGGACGGGATTTGTGAATGGATATTCCGACACGGAGAGGACACGAGTCGTCGTGAGTGTGACTGTTGACTGTGATAAAAGCTAACTCATTGCAACTCGAAGTGTACACAGAGAGTACAAACCCGACGGTTAATACGGCACCAACCATGGCGGGGATAATTGGGAGAATGGACAGTTTTGATAGCGCATCGGAGGACTGGACAACATACGTGGAAAGGTTGGATCAGTACTTTGTGGCAAACGACATTCCAAACGACAAAAAGGTAGCAGTACTACTTAGTGTAATGGGAGCTAAGACATACAACTTGCTACGCAGTTTGTTGACCCCAGACAAACCGGCAGATAAGACGTACAAAGACATTGTCACTGTTTTAGAGGCGCATTTGAATCCGAAGCCTCTCGTCATTGCCGAACGTTTTAAATTCCATAAACGGAATCAGTTAAAAACAGAGTCTATTGTTGAATTAGTGGCAGAATTGAAAAGACTGTCTGAACATTGTTCATTTGGAAGAAATCTGTCAGACGCATTGCGAGATAGATTCGTGTGCGGACTGCACAGCGAAAGCATACAAAAGAGACTGTTAACAGAAAAAGATCTGACATTGAAACGTGCCATTGAAGTCGCCACGTCAATGGAAGCAGCTGCTAAAGGCGCTACCGAGCTGCAGCAGCAGATGGCGCAAGAATGCCATGTTCACGAGTGCAACATGCACAGCATAGACAAAAGACAACAGAAAAAGGATGCATGCTATCGCTGTGGAAAGAAATCACACGCTCCACCTGAATGTTGGTTTAAAGATAAGGAGTGCAACAAGTGCCATAAAACAGGTCACATACAGAAAGTGTGCAAAACGAAAGTGAAAGATACAGTGAAGGAGAAAAAGTTCCACAAATTTAAAAATAAACAAAAAGACATGCATGACATTGAAACTTGCTCATCTGATTCAGACAGTGCACAAGATTTAACTTGCTTTGATGTCTGCTCATTGAAAAGACCCAACAGGGGAATCATATGGGTTTCACCCAAAGTGGAAGGAAAAACACTGACTATGGAATTGGATACTGGATCTGCATTGTCAGTCATGTCTAAGAAGGATTACCAGGCACACTTCTCACATCTGCAATTGCAATCTACAGATGTAATGCTCAAAACTTACACAGGGGAGCGCGTAGCCCCAATGGGCGTGATCAATGTGAATGTGCACTATGGCGATCAACAGTGTGCACTGCCCCTGTATGTTATTGAGAGAGGGGGTGCGCCCCTGTTTGGCCGGGAATGGCTTCGTGAAGTACAATTGGATTGGCAGTCAATTAAAGAAATGCAAGCCACAGTGACCAAAAAGCAGAGCAATGGCTCTACAAATGAAAAATTGAACAAAATACTTCAAAATGCAGGAGAAGTTTTTCAAGATGGCATAGGCAAACTAAAACATCTGAAAGCCCAGATTGTTCTGAATGACGACGCTGTACCCAAATTCCACAAGGCGCGTACAGTTCCATACACTCTCCGGCCCAAGGTGGAAAATGAACTTCAAAGGTTGGAAAATGAGGGCATCCTATCGAAAGTGGACTGGTCTGAATGGGCAACGCCAATAGTGCCAGTGGTAAAGGGTAATGGCTCAGTACGCATCTGCGGTGATTTTAAGGTGACAGTCAATCCGGTCTTGAAGGCGGAACAGTACCCGCTACCGCGAATTGACGACATCTTCGCAGCGCTGGGCCAGGGTAAGCGATTTTCCAAGATTGACCTTGCACAAGCGTACTTACAGATGGAGATGGAGGAGTCGTCCAAAAAGTACTTGACCATCAACACCTCCAAAGGTCTCTATCAGTACAATCGCCTGGTCTTCGGCATCGCTTCAGCGCCAGCAATCTGGCAGAAGGCAATGGATCAAGTCCTACAAGGCATACCGAATACACAGTGCTATTTGGATGACATAGTGATCACGGGAGCTAACGACAACGAACATCTGGAAAATCTTGAAAAAGTGCTCCAAAGACTGAATGAATTTGGATTACATGCCAACAAAGCAAAATGTGAATTCTTCCAGGATGACATTGAATACTGTGGCCACAAAATTGACAAAAACGGGCTACACAAATGCAAAGACAAAATTGACGCTGTTTTGAAGGCCCCACCACCACAAGATGTCTCTCAATTGAGATCTTTCTTGGGCCTGGTTAACTATTACAGGAAAGTCTTGCCCAACCTGTCCTCAGTGCTACACCCATTGAATTCCCTACTCCAACAGGGCACTAAGTGGCACTGGTCCCTGGACTGTGAAAAGGCCTTCAAGCAAGCAAAGCAGTTGGTGACCTCAGACAACGTGTTGACACACTATGACCCCGAAGTGCCGCTCAAGCTTGCATGTGATGCTTCCCCTTCCGGAATTGGAGCCGTGCTATCACACCGGTTCACTGACGGAACAGAGCGACCAATAGCATTTGCCTCCCGATCGCTGAATGCAGCTGAGCGTAACTATGCGCAAATTGACAGAGAAGCTCTTAGTTTGGTCTGGGGAGTGAAAAAGTTCAATCAGTATCTATACGGAAAGCACTTTACCCTCCTCACAGATCATAAGCCTTTAGTTTCAATCTTTAATCCAGCTAAGGGAGTACCAGCCATGGCCGCTGCTCGACTGCAACGGTGGGCCTTGTTTTTGAGTGCTCACACCTACAGCATTGAGTACAAAGGCACACTTCACCATGGGAACGCTGACGGGCTGTCCCGGTTGCTACTACAAGTCGCACCGCCAATTAAGACCAAGGAAGCGGTGGACATGTTCCAGATGACACAAGTGGATCCCCTACCAGTCACAAGTGAGGAGATCGCACGAGAGACAGGCCGCGACCCTGTCTTGTCTAGAGTCTACGAGCTGACACTGAAAGGCTGGCCACGCAAGGGTGACTCATCCTTACCGGGCTATTCCAGTCGCTGTGAACAGCTCACAGTGCATCAAGGATGCATTTTGTGGGGGGCGAGGGTAATGATACCACAGAAGCTGCGCCAGAGGGTTCTCTCAGTGCTACACGAGGGACACTTAGGTGTGGTGAAAATGAAACACCTCGCAAGAAGCTTCGTATGGTGGCCTGGAATTGATGGACAGATTGAGGACATTGCAAAGACATGCTACGGGTGTCAGCAGACCCAAAAGACTCCACCAACAGCCCCACTGCATGTGTGGGAATGGCCTACAAAACCATGGCAACGGGTTCACATCGACTATGTGGGCCCTTTCATGGACCGCATGTACCTGGTCGTAGTTGATGCGCATTCAAAGTGGCCTGAGGTTTTCTGTACAAAAACAGCAACCTCTGCAAAGACAGTTGAACTCTTACGGGCCCTGTTCTCACGCACAGGCCTTCCGCATCAGATTGTGAGTGATAACGGAACACCTTTCACTTCTGAAGAGTTTCAGCGCTTTGTTAAAAGGAATGGCATACAACACACCACCATTGTGCCATATCATCCAGCTTCTAACGGCCAAGCGGAACATTTCATTCAGACTTTCAAACAGTCTATGAAGGTCATGGATAAGGACTGTGCATCGCTACAGCAGAAGATTGCAAACTTTCTGCTGGCCTATCGCAACAGTACACACGCAATAACAGGACAGACACCTGCCATGCTCTTCCTAGGGCGTCCCCTGCGCTCACGCTTAGACTTATTGAAACCCAGTCTACAGCAACGTGTACAGAGAAAACAGACGGAATCTGCTCTCCAATCCCAGACGCGCTCACTGCGTACCTTCCAAGTGGGACAACAGGTGATAGCCAAAGACTACCGCAGCAAAGGACAAAAGTGGCAGCCTGGTACCATCGTGTCACAGACAGGACCGTTAACCTACGAGGTGAAAATCGGGCCAGACCTACTGTGGCGTAGACACGTGGATCAGCTGTTGGATGCATCTGGAGCAACCAACATGGATGCCAACGCTACACCATTCCAGGGTGACTTTCAGTTCAGTGACGAAGATCAAGCCACAGGTGGGCCTGAAGCCGATGCAGGTGATACTGCACCAGTCCCTGCTGTTCCTCAAAATCCTGCTGCCGACGCTCCACCAGAGAGGCGCTATCCAGAGAGAATTCGGAGACCTCCAGAGCGATTCCAGGACTGAAATGGGTTATGGTAGAATGAGAGTAGATAGGTTAGATGTATTTAGTTATGATTAATACTTACTCAGGTAAACAACCTTTAGTTAGTGGGGATATCAATGCTGGAAGGGAGGAGTGTTAGGTATGGGATATTGGGATCTATTTTATTTCATTGTTGCGCATTGATAGTTCTTGTATAAAGCGATACGTGCATGCGCACTAGGATGTAATGAGTCCAAGTTTAGTTCAATAAAAATGGAAGCTGAGCCTCGGCTCCTAAAAACGCACTTACGGTGTCTGTGCTTATTGTGGCACATCCAAGGTTGAATGTGTGTGTGTAAAGTAACAAAGGAGTAACTGCATACACAACATATATACTATATATATATATATATATATAGATAGATAGATAGATAGATAGATAGATAGATAGATAGATAGATAGATAAAATCTCCCAAAAATGTGACAGCCCAAAAGAAAAAAAAAAATCTCCTCATTGAGAAATTTACTGTTCTTAATTTGTACAGTGGTACAGTGTGCACTGTACCCTGCCTCTTGCCCAAAGATGCTGGAATAGGCTCCAGCCCCCCCGCGACCCAAAAAGGATTAAGCGGTAGAAGATGGATGGATGGATGGATGGAATTTTTTGCTCCGCGCGTAATCATTCTACAGGATTTATTGGTTCGGCTTCCATTGTGGGGAATCAAACATTGCTGATGTGGTGTCAAAAAGTAAATGACATTTAACGGGATTTTATGCTATTTTAATGGAGAGTAATTTATGTTATTTTGTAACAGTCAAAATATAATCACCTACCGTTTTATTTATATGATGATACACTAAATAGTTTTTTTATTCCATCCACATTCACATTTTAATTGCAGACTTCCTGTTGGAATCTATAGCATTATTTTATAGTTTTTTAGATGAATGAATGAATGAATGAACGAATGGGGGAAAGGGTATGCAGAAGCAACTACATAGGAATATACAGAAAAACTAAAATAAATGCTGAAACATATGCCCAAGGGAGATGTGTTCACTCCAGAAGCAGGTCCAGAATGGCACGAAGCCTCCATAAACACTGATCTTTATATGAGTGTCGCTTAACACTGATGTCAGCTGACCTGTGCTGAGTATTTCTCTGATTTTTCAAAACGTCTGTAAAAGTTGGACTAAACGTTATAGTGTGAACCCAGCTTTAACCTAGGCTGGCTTAGGTCAACTCGACATATCTTAGCCCAGCACTCAAGAACGTTTACAAACTGAGCACAACTTTCACCATGTATTTCCAAAAATTGCCAAATTTTCAGCATGCTGAATATTTTCAAAGAACACAACTTTCACCAGCGTTTGCCAAAAAACACCAGCAATCATTAACTTTTGCCAGCAGAGCCTGACGTTTGCCAGTCCTTGGATCAGGTAGTTAGATGGTCCAGTCGTTTGATTGGTGAGTCACAGCTGAGCCTGACATCCCTGTACACCAGACAGGTACAGAGGATTGCTACCTCCATTTTAAATGATGACTCCCACCCTTTGCACTGCCACTTTCAGCTTCTTCCCTCCAGACGGAGATTTGCTGTCCCAAAATGTAAAACCCAGCGCTACAAAAACAGCTTTGTTCCTGCTGCTGTTAAAGAGTTGAACAAGATGTAACAATATATTGCACATAATTTAGTTATCTATTTATTAATTTTATTTTATATTTACTTATTTTTGTAGGTTTTTTATTTGGGTTCTAAATCTTTTATTGGGTTTTAGACCTTTGAGTTTTTAACCTCTTTGACTAGTCTTTAACGTTTTAATATGACCCTTCTCTCTTATCTCCTTGTTTTTTTTTTCTCTTACCTCTTTGTCTTATGTTCTGATTGGTGGAGCCTTGAGTACTTTTATCATGTTTATAGTCAGCTTCGTGTGTGCCTGTGTTTGTGTTCATGTTGAATGTAATTGTGGTTTGTTGTAATTGTGGTTTGTGGTTTGTGGTTTGTAAATATGGATGTCACCTGACATCCATATAATCTTACATAGATTATTGTAATTCTTTATTATCAGGCTGTCCTAAAACATCTTTAAAAAGTCTTCAGCTGATCCAAAATGCTGCAGCAAGAGTTTTAACAGGTACTAGAAAGAGAGATCATATCTCTCCGGTTCTGGCCTCCCTTCATTGGCTTCCCATAGAGTTTAGAATTAAGCTTAAAATCCTTCTTCTTACTTACAAAGCTCTAAACAATCAGGCTCCTTTTTATTTAAAAGATCTGATACTACCGTATCATCCTAACAGAGCACTACGCTCCCAAAATGCAGGATTACTTGTAATACCTAGAATCTCCAAAAGTACAATGGGAGGCAGAGCCTTCAGTTATCAAGCTCCTCTCCTGTGGAATCAGCTGCCAATCTGGATTCGGGAGTCAGACTTGATCTCTGTTTTTAAGAATAGGGCTAAAACCTACCTTTTTGATATAGCCTACAATTAGGGAGGGATCATGTGTTTCTGAACCCTCCCTTAGTTATGCTGCTAATAGGTTTAGTCAGCCGGGGGACCTCCAGTAATGCACTGGGCCTCACTCCTTTCCTCACTCTCTATGAAATATTTTTTTTGCTGGTCATTAACATTTGTTTGTTCTCTCCCATAGATTGAGTCCCCATCGTGCTGTTTGCTCTCTACATGTCTGTTCTTTTCTTCTTCTCTATCCCCTCACCCCCCAGCCAGTCGCAGCAGATGACTGCCCCTCCCTGAGCCTGGTTCTGCTGGAGGTTTCTTCCTGTTAAAAGGGAGTTTTTCCTCTCCACCGTCGCCAAGTGCTTGCTCACAGGGGATCGCCTGATTGCTGGGGTCTTTCTGCAACTGTGGGGGTTCCCCCCTACAGTTGATAGTGCTATGAGATGACTGTTGTTGTGAAATGGCGCTATATAAATAAAGTTGAATTGAATTGAATTGACTGTAAAACAAATCTGCCTACGGGTACAAATAAAGTAACCTGAACCTGAACCTGAAACTTCAATAAAAGTTGGTCCAAACATTGTAGTGTGAATCCACCTTCAGAAAATGACTATATGGCTGCTTCATTTGGAAAATTTATCCCATACAACAAAAGTGCAAAATAGAAAGGTATTACAACGGCAATCACAAATTATACTGCCAAAGACATGGCCCTTACTGCTAAAAACATGACCAAACAGAAAAAGTGGACTTTAACTTATATGGTTTTAAAATATCTTTCTCTAGAATTTTTGCTTAATGCACTTTTTAATTGTGTTAAGTCCTTTTTTTGTTCTGTTTTTAATGGTTTTATTACAGGGCCCTGCGATGGATTGGCGATCTGTCCAGGGAATACCCTGCCTCTCGGCCAAAAGATGCTGGAATAGGCTTCAGCACCCCCCCCCCCCCCCAGCGACCCAAAAAGGATTAAGTGTTAGAAGATGGATGGATGGATGGATGGTTTTATTACAGGTCATAATAGGAAGGCCTCCCATTATTTATTCTGATCTGTTGCAAATTTATGAGTGGGGTTGTCTGACTGTGTCATGTGTCTGAGGTTCCATGTCATCCTAGACCTCAGACACAGGTTACTGTTGCATTTTGTCTCCTTGTTTTGTCCACTTACTGTCTAGGGTTATTCTGTGTTCTGTTCTGCCTCTCCATCTTTCTCCAGGCACTCCCCATTGGATGCTCAGCCTGTTGCTGCAGTAGCAGCCGTCAGTCTTTTTAGGCATTTTCCACTAGGGTCAGTACGGTACGGTTCAGTACGGGACGGGACGGTACAGTTCAGCCCACTTTGTGTTTCCACTGCACTAGTTCCCACTTGAAGTGGGTGGGAATAGTTACAGTAAAACAAGCGTAACTGGCGTAAAACAAGCGTAACGTTACGCAAAACACAAGTTGGCAGGATACGAGGCGTCTGCATTCTCTGGCTTTTTTTTTTGCCAGAATAAAGGCAAAAAAGGAGAACAGAAGGCAAAGACAGCAATACGACACACTCTGGAAAAGTACTGGAGCATTTAGGAAATCATAGAGTAGTATAAAGGGGAAGACATGAGGATACGAACTCCATCACGTATGACGGTAAGCTAATGATTGCTAATGCTACTTTGCTTTTAAGTCCGCCATACAACATTGTAATGTCGGCAAGTTATCGTATTAGGTACTAAAATATGTATTCTCTGTGTGTGTGTTTCAGATGGCTCTCTTGTAGCAAAAATATCGCTTCAAACCATCGGTCTGAACGTTCAACACAGTGGTGTCACCCCAGCTTCACAAATGCGAAGTAGTTACAGAACTGTAGAATGTTTGTAGAAATGTTTAGCTTCCTGTGCAACAAATTGCTCTGATCTGTGTCAAAATCATGGAGAGACTGTTGAGACGTCATGGGATTTATCTGCTCCAGCCAGTGGTGTCGTGGCAAAACATGGATCAGCTAGGTGCCATATTGTAGTATATGAGCCGTAAAATATATATTTCAACAGGTAAACAGTACTGAGTTAGGCATAATAAGATATATTTAACAATTATGATGCATTTTAAGCCAAAACAAATGGCTCTAGGATTAAAAGTAATTAAAATAATGCAGTCACAAGATTACATGGAGAAATACATGGATTAACTGGAAATATATCATATTGAGTATTGCTGACTACATGTAGATACTGTATAAATATATATTCTCTGCATCAACAGAGAACTATACATGTATTCATATAGTATTGCACTGGGAATTTTGACAATAAACTTTTGTACTTTTGCAGATGTGTCTCTACTTTTGTTTTATGTGTGAAGGTTACCGCCAAGTGACATAAATAGTAAAAGATTGGAAAAAGCTGTCTAAGAACAATCCAGCAGTTTGAGAAATCACTTTTGGTTTGGTGAAAGTTGCCAATAGAATTATGAACCATAAAACAGTTTGTGTTAAAATGTTAAACCCCATTAAACCCTAACTCAGGGGTGTCCAATCATGTACCATGGAGGGCCAAGACCCTGCAGGTTCTCTTTTCTATCCCATTATTAGGAAATCCAGATGCTAATATGGCCTAGAATTCCTCCATATACTGGTACTATCACTAAAGTGTGCAGTGTCTTCTGCACTGGCACATCAAACAATACAGTATTCAGCAAATAATTGTTTTGGTTACTTTTCTTAAAAATGAGCCATTATTTTCAAAGTCACTAATAAATGGTTCGTACTGTTGACTCTTTTCCCACTGGTGTCTTAACAGACAAAATAGAAAATCATGATGCAAACACATAAATCACTAAATTGTTTATTACAATCAGCAGTAAATTTCAGATTATTTAGAATGTGCAAAATTCAAACTGTATAAAAAAAAGAAAGAAATTGGAATGGGTCACACATACCGGCCACGCTGCCTCACTGAGCAGCAACTGGATCGGCCCCTCGTACTGGTCCTGGTTCAGCAGATCTTCAGCCTGCATCTCTGTAAATAGTGAGGCAAGGTCTGGTTTGGGTGGATCATTTTCCTCTTGCCTAGATGAAAGACAGAAATGGGTGGTGGATAATTAAAGGAAGTTTAAAACATATTTAAGAAATGAATTAATCTTTATTTCGGAGAGATTAGATTAAAAGAAAGGAACAGAATAATATAACAAAGGGGAAAAAAATCCAACAAGGTCAAATTTAACAGCAACTCCTCAGATTATACAATTCAACATAAGTTATCCGAAATGGGTGATGGCTGAAGCCACAGATTATATTGCCCACCCCTGTTCCATCTAAGAGTTCAAAAATAAAATAAAATAAGAGATTACAAATCAGAACAAAGCTAAGACAAAACGTGACAAAAAAACTACGCAACAGCACAACACAGACTGGATATGATAATCCTTATGTGATTTTACATGTCATCTTGTATATATGTTTGGAGTATTTCTTCCTTTAGTTTTTGGTTAAATTGTCCAAGCGTTGTACATGATTTTAATTCAGGTCCAAAAGCGTTCCACAGTCTGACTCCCTGCACTGAGACACAGTGTTGCTTGGTGATAGTTCTCACTGAAGGTTTTTGAAATATACATGTTCCTCTGAAATGATATTGTTTCTCCCTTATTTGGAACAACTTTTGGATATTTGCGGGCAGTGATAGATTCTTTGCTTTAAACATTATTATTGCAGTTTTAAAGTCAACCAGATCTTTCAACTTGAGAGCTTTTAATTTAAGAAAAAGTGGGTTTGTTGATTGCCTGTAAGCAGCTTGGTTTATTATTCTAATAGCTCTCTTCTGAAGCATAAAGACTGGATATATGTTTGTTTTATATGTGTTTCCCCATACTCCAGTACAATATGTCATGTATGGGAGTATTAATGAATGATACAAAGTCTATAGTGTGGGTTGATTCAGCAAATATTTCACTCTGTGTAGTATTGCGATTGATTTACATATTTTACCTTTAATATAATTAATATGTGACTTCCAACACAGTTTATTATCAATTATTACACCAAGGAATTTAATTTTGGATACCCTTTCAATCTCTACACCATTTACACTGAGTTTAGATACTGAGTTGTTGTGATGGTGTGAAATAACGTTATCAATAAAAGTTTAGCCACCGCTGTGTCTCCCTGGTTTCAGGTGTGGGTGGTGTTTTGTTTCTTGTATTGCTAAAATATGAAAGGAATCACTACAATGGGTCTCAAATATTTGTAATGTGTTCTTTTACTGGATGAGTTTAAAGATGAAATACTATAGACTACACATATAAACTAAATTCTATTGGTGACTGAACAACTCCCATTCCCCAAAGTGCAAGATACACTATTATGACTATAACTCATAAAGGATCACAGAAATGATCTGATAAAAAAAGGGATTTATTTTATGTGGCTATTATTGGATCTGCCATTCATTTTCAATTACTCTGTAATTAATATTCACACAATCAAATAAATCTCAGTTCACTCCCTTTCATATTAAGTGGAAATTGTGCTACTTTAAATCTGGCACTATACCTACACTTTAACTTAAAAAGCAAAAGATTTGACTATAAATAACAAGATGTGTAGCTTACCTGTCAGAATACATTGCTGTCAAAACGTAGCCATTCAGAGCAGATCCTGTTTGGACTCTACAACAAAAATACACACAACTTAAGTACATGCACAGCATGAAAGTGCAACATGTAAAAAAACCCACCTTTTTAACCAGAATTACAACTAGCTTATTTCATCAGATATTGTCAACACAAGCGCAAAATACAAGGACGGACGTAGCATTGACGGCTAACAAGCTTGGTCATCGTTTAAACACGAGCAAGTTTTTGTCTGTCCAAAGTGAACTTTCCACTGCTGGGATAAATAACGTAAAATATGCATATCACATCACTCACGGTCCTCTATATCCCAACATCACGGCTTCAACTGCTGAAATTGGGTGCTCCCGCGGCCGTACATTAAATTCAGTTTGGGCGGCTCCGTCTACTTCCCAGTGAAGCTCCGTCTGCTTCTCAGTGCAGCTCCGTCTGCTTCTCTCTGGATTCTCTCGTCAGCCGAAATGCACAGAAACCTCTGCTGGACTGCGATGTTGATTTCTGCTGATTTCTGTGAAGCCATTCTATCATTGTTGTTTATAATATCACTTGTTGGCTGGCTCACAGACGAATAATTGCAAATAGTGGCTTGCCAGCGATTCTGGAAAGTCAGCATTACGCCCACTCTCATGACGTTACCCCCGGACCAATCAGTGGCCTGCAGTGTTTTTACATAACCGGGACGGTACCCTTGGAACCTCAGTCGAGGGGTTCTGAAAAAAAAAATAGGAACAGTTACAAAAAAACAGAACTGAAAGCAGTTACGGTCCCTAATGGAAAAGCGGACAAACCATGCCGTACCATACCGTACTGACCGTAGTGGAAAAGCGCCTTTAGTTCAGTTAGCTCTCTGTGTTTGGACTACTTTCTCTTGGGACTACATTTGGCGTTGTTTTTTCCCAGAGCCCAGCTGCGCTCTGACACATTCATGTAAGTCCTCCTTTCCCCAGTTCACGTTTCTTGTTTTCCCCCAGTGGATAGTTTTCCCCTGGGGCATGACGTGAACTTTTCTGCATAGCCAACCTGTCTCTACTGAACTGTGCTCATCTGCTGTGTAACTTATTATTTGGATTTCTTATGTTGGACACTTTTTGCATTATTGACTCTTTGTTAATAAAACACACACTTCACCTGCAAGTGGGCTCATCTCCTTTCATTCGTGCGTTGCATAAAAGCGCATGTTCATGATAGACTGGTTCAATAAAGTTGGCTAAATTTAACTTGATTTTACCCCCCCACACACCTTCCTTTTTTGTATGCCATTAAAAAAATGCAATACATGGATCTATTTCTATTGTCATGCCGGTGTCATTTTATGCACAGGTTTTACATTTATACAGTGGTTTGGAGGAGACTTCAGGCTATCGTGATATATATTGTCTATCACAATAAAACCCTAACTGTATCACAATACATGTTACAAACCATATCGCCCAGCCCTAGTTCAGAGTAACAGCTCCCCCCTTTTTTTTTTTTTTACAATAAAAGTACTTTGTTCTTACAGTGTATTTACCATATAATTATCATGTAAGTACCCTGTACTTACCATTTACATAGGTACGCTGTAGTTACCATAAAAACCCTGTAATCTCCACGCTTCCTGGTTGTTATCATTTAAGTATCCTATATTTATTATATAAGTACCCTGTAGCTACAAGAACCGTGTTGCTTCCATACTTCAGACAAGTTTAATAGTTTAACTCATATCTTGTGTAAATACCCCCAAATTACTTGGAACTTACTGGGTTCTAATTTTGTAATTACCTCAAAATTAGCCAATGCTTACTGGTTATTCCTCAGTTACATTGCTTGTTACATTGCTCTGTTGCAGTTACTCTGAAATTACCTTGTACTTACTGTGTTCAAATTTTGTAATTACCCAACATTAGTTTGTAATTTTTGGGAAATTACAAGATTTGAACACAGTAAGCTCTGGGTAATTTGAAGGCATTTACACAAGATAGTAGCTGAACTATTAAACTTGTGTCAAGCAAAGCAACATGGTTCTTGTAGCTACACATATGATAAATATATGATTCTTAAATGATAACAACAGGGTACTTCTATGGTAAAAAAAGAAAAGAAAAAAAAGACAGGGATCGTTACCATGTTGCACTGTAGCTACAGTTTTTCACATCAATCCTTACACCAAAAGATCACAATAATTTTATAGTGCTTCACAGACTGTGTTATACAGTGTTACCTTGTTTTTCGTTACCTTTTTTTTGATAGACTGTAGGGAACTCACGCTGGGATATTCATCTCAGACTGGAAGCAGAGGGGAGGAGAATAGTCCCTCTGCCAGCAGAGCGTGGGGGGTTAAACAGAGGAGGTCAATATGTATTGTAATGGGAGAAGTTATGGTAATGCAGCAGGAAGGAGTAACTGCGGGTACAGTAAGGGGTGGATGTGTGAATGTATTGTGATGCAAGATTTCAGGCAGCAGGGGGAAGGAATGGAGTGATATAAAAGGAGAGACCCTGGTGTATTGAGATATTCTTTTTCTGTGTAAGAATTAAGTGAGAGAGAGAAATAAAGTTCGTCTGCTGTGCAAGTCTGGTTCCTTTATTTGCACTCTCCACAAGACTATATTTACTGTCACACAATAAGGATATCACCTTTGTTAAGATAAGATAAGATAAGATAAGCCTTTATTAGTCCCACAATGGGGAAATTCCAGGATAGCAACACCCAGAGCAATAATTAAGAAGATATGGCAGATATAAATAAGAGCAGTGGATATACATACATACCCATAAATATATAAATATATATACAAAGTGTGGAGCATTGTAGCAAGATGGAATAAACAGCATAACCATCTACTTAGTTATCCTACATAGTATGAATATGTACCCATACATACTGTCACCCTCCGTAGCGACCGATACTGTCCTAGTTGTATATACTGGAGGGGACCATTGTGAAAGTCTATTGCGTCTTTTGCATTCAATACTATTAGGTCGTCACGTTTTTTTGCTATCTCTGCGAGCAGCCCTGCTTAGGTTATACAGTCTGACAGCCGTAGGTAGGAAGGACCTGCGAAACCTCTCGGTTGCGCACCTAGGATGATGTAGTCTGCTGCTAAATGAGCTCCTCAGTGCATTCAGTATGTCCTGCATAGGGTGGGACTCGGACTCCAGCAGAGATGACAGTTTAGCCACCATCCTTCTCTCTCCTATATCCTCCACTGGGTCAGGGCGCTGCCCCAGGACAGAGCTAGCTTTCTTGATCAGTTTGTTCAGTCTCTTCCTATCGGCTGCTGTAATGCCACTGCCCCAGCAGACCACTCCAAAAGTGATGGCTGATGCCACCACCATGTCGTAGAATGTCTTCAGCAGCGCCCCTTGTACACCAAAAGACCTGATATTTACCTGATAATTAATATTCCCAAGTTTAATCTGTAGCATGTCATTGTTCCTTCTTAAAGAATATGTGTTTCTGTATCTCTGACCCACTTGAAGTAATTTTTATATCTCAACTGCACCCAATGTTCAGCTGGTAAAGCGGTATCATTTTTCACAGGTCTTCTTCTTTCTGTCTTCTGGGTAAGAAGATGAAAACCAAGTGTGTGTCATCTTCAGTCTCCTCCTCCTCCAAGAGTAATGTCAGGGTGTAATAAACCTATTCGCTGTGCCTCCGTCTAACTCCTGTATCTCTGTCAGTGGGTTTAGTGTCACACACACTAAGAGCCTGGGCTTCTTACAGCATGTTCTCACACACCCCAGTCCCTCCCTGCACCAGGCCGCATGTGTGTGTTTGCGTTAGCCATGTGTCAGGTAGGTTAATGGAGCCCTGTCATCAGAAGCCTTACGTCTGTTGGACACGATTTAGCACTCCACCCCAGTGTCAACTTAACTCATAAACATGCACCAACATACAGTACACACACACTTAAAATAACATGACTTATGTCTTGGCTCCTCATTAAGGTTTTCCTAGAAGTTATAGTCATGCAAATACCAACACAAACTTTATTTTGGTACTTGTCGAGCATGTTTCTGCATGTTCATATGGAAGTGATGGGGGGCAGATCAAACGGCTTCCGCACTGGAAATGAAATTCCACAATAATTCTAAAACTATGGCTGCATGCCCTTTGGGCCCTATTACAATGATCAACAGCACACATTTGCAGCATATTTCCCATGTTGTGCCAGTGGATTTGTCAGTCTATGTGTCATGTTCACTGCGCAAACTGCACAGCAAACATAGCGAATAGCAATGAGCCCAAAATGCAGCGTAAGTAATGTGTTTATTTACAATGGATGAATGGGTTGAATGTCCAAAAACAGTCACAATTTGCCGTTGTGTCCCTGGGCAAGACACTTCACCCCCAATTGCTCCTGGTGGGTCTGGAAGCGCCATGTTAGGTAGCATGCCACCGTCAGTGTGCGTGAATGTGTGTGTGAATGGGTGGATAGCAGGATCTGTAAAGCGCTTTGGTCATCAAGAGATGAGAATAAAAACATTATATAAGAGAATGTCATTTACCATTTACCATTTACAACGGAAGGGAAGACACCCGGCTACAAGCTCGGTTAGTTCAAAGGATGCCTAACGTGTTAGGCTCCTTGGTAGACGGTTTGGGAGCCGCCCCTCTCGCCTCAGAAACAGAAGACCCCGGTGAAAAAAGCAAGTGCCCCACTGCCGCTGGCGAACAAACCGAGGAAGAAGACCTCGCAGTGGATAAGGAGGGAGATCCTGCAGACGGGACTGCTCGGGACAGATGATCCACTGCGGAGGTAACTGGGCTTGGTGCCGGAGCGGGAGCAGATCGTGGGGTGAAATCGTTCTTCCAGGACTCAGGGTGATGTCAACGATGCCGATCTGCTGGCTGCCATCTTGGAACGGTGGACGGAGGAGAGGAGAAGATGGCCGCCAACGGAGGAGAGCGTCTTGGTTTGAGCTTTGTCCGGAAAGCCCTCCTCTTCAGCTCAGGGAAAGCCTGTTCAAGCGCACAGATGGAAGACAGTAATTTGGCGTACTAGGGATAATTCCAGAGGCCCGAGTGAGCTGCCAGAATATCCTGAGCCTCATTGAGGCAGTCCCACTGTTCTCCGGGGCCACAGGCATTCTAGGTGACGTACAGGAAGCCCTGGAAGACGCGGCTGCCCATTCCTCTTCCACACTGTCCTGTTGGCCGTCCACTTCTGCCAGTGTGGAAACAGCTGGACCAGGACATCATGCTCCGAACAGGTTAGTAAAAAAAAAAAAAAAATGAGTAACACATTACTTACTGCTTGGGCTCTTTTTGGTGACAACTTTCTGTCAACTTTCTGCTCAAACTGTGCAGTGAACATAGGGACTAGCAATGAGCCCAAAACGCAGAGTAAGTAACATGTTTATTTACAATGGATGAGTGGGTTGAATGTCCAAAAACAGTCACAACAGAAGGGAAGACACCCAGCTACAAGCTTGGTTAGTTCAAAGGATGCCTAACGCGCTCCAAACAGGCAGGAGCAGAGAAAAAGGCACAAGGACTTACTATGGCGTTGGAGCAGAAAGGCTGTGAGGGGACAACACGATTCAGTCTGAGGGGGAACCAACATAAGCGAGTCTGGATGTCCAAGGTTGACATTGCTAAGATGCTACCCCGGCTGCTCATACTGCCCTGCCATTAATACCAAGCGCTAATGACAGCAAGTATGACCAGCAATGTCGCAACAGGTGCGTGACTGATTGAACTCAGTGTGTGTGCGTGTATGTGAGTATAAGTATGAGAATGAGTGTGTGAGTGTGTATGTGTGCATGAGTGTGTGAGTGTGTATGTGGTGAACAGAAAGCTGGTGAATGCCTGGTAAGAGGAAGAGGCGTGGCTGTGGGGCTGACGGAGAGCAAAGCTCAATCCATCAGCTGGAATTAATAAGTAATAATTAAACCCAACAGCCACAAGTCATGCTCGGGGTGATGACCCTGAACATGACACTATGTCACTGTATTGCCTGTTTTTGTGCTTTGCACCACGCCATCTAATTACCTCTGTCCTGTGCAACTGCTTTGCACTACAAGGAGGAGAGTCATTTAAGAGAGGTGTGGCACTGGTGCAATCTTGATCCACTGGTATTTTAGTGCATTTTAAGATAATGCGCTTTTGATCAGGGAAAAGGAGGTCTGTCAGAAGCGTATTGTTATTTTAGCAGCGTCTTTGGAAATTGCGCAGCTCCTACTAACAGGAGCATATGAGGAAACAGCATTCCTTTGGATTTTCAATTATTTTGATGGATACAGATGTAATACAGTGGATATAAACAGTCTACACACCCCTGTTCAAATACCAGGTTTTTGTGATGTTGGACAGTTGGACGTGAGCCGGATCAGAGCTCGGGGGCGGCGGTGGTGGGAGACGGGGACCAGTGGAGGACCACCGGGACCCAGCCAGACAATAGCCTGAGTCGGAGCCCAGTTGTGAGGCCCAGCGGAGGGACTACCCAGGCAGACGGCGGTTGGTGGCGGGGCTCAGCGGAGGTACTACCCAGGCAGACGGCGGTAGGCGGCGGTGCTCAGCGGAGGATCTACCGGGGCCCCAGCGGAGCTCGGCTGCACCGGCAGTGTGCGGCGGGACTCAGTGGAGGAGCTGGACAGGAGCTCAGTTAGGGCTAGCTGAGGCCCAGCTGGATTCGAGGACAGTTGGATCGGATACCGGCGACACAAGCAGAGATTGTTTTTACTATCCACAGGTCAGTAAAAATGCCACCAAAGGAGGAGATGGAAGAGATCAAAAAATCTCTGAACTTCTTGTCAGAAGAAGTGGCCAAAATGGTCAGCCAGCAGGCCAAAATAATAGGCCTAATGGAAGATGTACGAGACTTAAAATTAACAATTCAGGAAAAAGACAAAAAAATTACGGATTTGGAGCGACACGTCGAGGACCTTGAACAAGGTTCTCGTATGGATGACCTAGTTATAAGTGGACTAGACATCAAATATCAGTCATACGCTCATGCCACAACAGGACTGAGAGGTGAGGAGGCTCCCTTAAGTGAATCAGTCTCCCTAGAAAACCAGGTGCTTCAGTTCCTTGGTAGTAAAGATATAAAGGTAGAAGCAAATGCAATTTCAGCCTGTTATGCTTTACTGAGGAAAGATAATAAAACAAAGAAATCAATTGTGATGCGCTTTGTGAACAGAAGGGTAAAGAATGACATACTGAGGTAGGCCAGAAAGCTACGAGGAACAGAAGTTTACCTAAATGAACACCTAACTAAAACAAATGCTGAAACAGCACGGCAAGCAAGGATGCTGAAAAGACAAAATAAGATACAGGCAACATGGACAAGAAATTGTAGAGTTTGGATCAAACTAAATGGAACACCTGAGCAAGCAAAGAGTATAATGATCAGAGATGTTACTGACTTAGATAACTACAGATGAACACTGATTAAGAAAATTAAGAGACAATGATAATCCATATTCACACACTCGGTAAGAATAGTTCTTTTGATATACCATGTCAAAGTACTTTAAAAAAAAAATAAGCAAAACAAACAAAAACTTATGACTGACTTGAGTAGACATCAATTATCCCCAGTTGGAGGAAGTCATTTGACACAGAGCAAGGATACTCAAACTCTGAAAATATGCCATTATGCTGAACATAAACTACAAGAGATGGAGAATGATATTGATCCTGATAACCACTTTTTCAATAATATTCATAACCATTGTGAATATTACACTGAAAAGCAATTCAAAAGTCAAGTGCAACTAGATGGTAAACTATCAATAATACACTTCAACAGCAGAAGTCTTAACAAAAACTTTCCACAGATTCAGGACTATTTAAAACAGCTAGACAGAAAATTTACAGCTATCGCAGTCTCTGAAACTTGGCTTAATGAAGAGCAGGCTCCTCTGATGGCAATAGAGGGATATCAGATGTTTCATATTAACAGATCTCAAAAAAAGGGTGGTGGTGTTGCACTGTATATTGATGACCTGTATAGGTGTAAGCTTGTAAATGGAATGTCCTTTGCACTACCAGGGATTTTGGAATGTGTTACTGTTGAGATTGAACAAGATAAAACAAAAAATCTAATTATAAGTTGTATATATAGAACGCCGGGAACTTGCATTGAGACATTCAGAGATAAATTAGTCGAGCTGTACAATAATATTACTAGTAAGAAAATGGTAGTAATTTGTGGAGATTTCAATAGTGATTTACTAAATCCACATCAACAAAATATAATTACAGAGTTCATGAACTCTATGTACAGCATGAGTCTATATCCCACAATAACACATCCCAGTAGAATCACAGTTCACACTGCTACACTTATTGACAACCTGTTTGTTAATATTATTGATAAGAAAATAGAAAGTGGGTTATTGATAAATGATATAAGTGACCACTTGCCAACCTTTGCACTTATCCATGGCCACACGGGGGCCAATACAGAAAAATTTTTTAAAATCGTTCAGATACAAATCACCAAATGCAATCAGTTCTTTTAAAGGGGACTTGCTGAAGCAAGACTGGACAGAAGTCTATGTATCAGATGTAAATGAAGCCTATGACACATTTATAAACATTGTAACCACTCTTTATGAAAAAAACTGTCCATTAGTAAAAAAAAAAAAGCTTAAACATAAATTTGCCGATAAGCCATGGTTAACCAAAGGATTACAAAAGGCGTGTAAAAAGAAAAATTTATTATATAAAGCTTTCCTAAAGAAAAGGACAAAAGAAGCAGAGCAGCCGTATAAAACATACAAAAATAAGTTAACATATAAGATAAGATAAGATAAGATAAGATAAGCCTTTATTAGTCCCACAATGGGGAAATTCCAGGATTGCAACAGCATAGGGATAGCAACACTCAGAGCAACAATCAGAAGGCAAGAAAAAACAACATCTAGTAAACATATGTCCATATTACTATAAATGTATATATATATAGACACACAGTGCAGAGCATTATGGCTGGTGAATGTGCAGCAGAAAGTCTAAGCTCTCTCTCCGCGGATGCAGCGGGCCAGCTGGAAGTCTTTGGGCATGATGGTGACACCCTTAGCGAAGAAGAGACCACCAGGTGGGCCTCGCTGGTCTCCTGCAGAGCCATGACGGCGAAGCTCAGGAAACGCAGGACGGTCTTGAAGTCCTGAGCGATCTCCCTCACCAGGCGCTGGACGGGCAGCTTACGGATGAGCAGCTCCGTGGATTTCTGGCAGCGACAGATCTCTCTCAGAGCCACGGGCCTGTGACGGCGAGGCCTCTTCACTCTGCCGGTGGCCGGAGCGCCTCTCCGAGCAGCCCTGGTGGCTAGCTGTCTCCTGGGGGGGGGGGGGGGGGGGGGGCTTCTTCCTGCAGTAGATTTTATGGGCGGTCTGCTTGGTTCTTGCCATCGCTCTTTATTATTCTGTCTTATATTTCTTTCACGCCGCCTAAACTCCAGCCCGGCACCCGCGTCATTTTCGCTACAGCTCCCGGTATGTCGAGTTTCCCATTAGCACCGGGCGGCGGCCAAGTGCTAGCTAGCACTAGCTCCTCCCCGCTGTACGTCTCCCGCTGCAAACCGTGGCTCCGTCCGCCGACCCGGGAGACCCCCGGGGTGATCCGTGCGTCCGTGATATATATACAAAGTGAAAGGTGTAGAAAGAAGAAGGAAGATAAAAAAAAAGGCTGTTGCAACAGGCAGCCGACTCGTGTGGCGCCGCCGGTCCGGCGGAACCGGAACCGGAAGAAAAAAAAAAAAAAAAAAAAATATATATATATATATATATATATAATAAGATGTAGTAAGAGAGACTATTACAGTAAAGAACTAGAGAAAAACAGAGACAATATTAAAAATACATGGACAATACTTAACAGTATTCTTGGAAATAAAAGCAGAAATACAAGCTACCCAACCGATTTTTCAAAAAATAATAAAACGACTCAAAGTGTGAATGCAGCTTCACCTGCAGATGAATTTAATAACTATTTTGTTAACATTGGTCCTAATTTGGCTCTAGAAATACCCACTACGGCGCCTACAGGTGATACAATAAGCAATAACACCGCTATAAAAGACTCCATTTTCATAAAGAACACAGACGAGAGAGAGGTCATTGAAATTGTTAAATCGTTTAAAAGTAAAACATCTACGGACTGTGATGGTATTGACATGCTCTTAGTCAAAACTATTATTGAATGCTTAGTGAAACCACTGACATATATCTGTAACCTGTCTCTCCAAACAGGTATATTTCCCAATGCAATGAAAATAGCTAAAGTAATTCCGATATACAAGACGGAAGACAGAGGAGAATTCTCAGACTATAGACCAATTTCACTATTGCCGCAATTTTCCAAGATACTTGAAAAAATATTCTATGAGAGAATTGACAACTTCATACTGAAGAATAATTTATTGTATGAGCAGCAATATGGGTTCAGACACAAGAGGACAACTGCATTTGCTCTAATGGAATTTATAGAAAAAATATCAACTGCCATTGAAAATAAAGAGTATTCAGTTGGGGGTATTCCTGGATCTTAAAAAAGCATTTGATACAGTGGATCATAATTTATTATTAAAGAAACTACAAAACTGTGGTATTAGAGGGGCAGCACTGTCCTGGTTAAGTAGTTACTTAAAGAATAGATATCAGTATGTATGTGTTGGTAACAAAAACTCACAGTTACTGAAGGTTACTTGTGGAGTCCCACAGGGTTCAGTTTTGGGGCCATTATTATTCAATATATATATAAATGATATATGTAAAGTTTCAGAAAAAATGGACTTAATATTGTTTGCCGATGACACTAATCTATTATGCAGTGGAAGCAATTTGGAACAACTTCTGGATACACTCGGAAAGGAATTAGGAAAGCTTAAACTGTGGTTTGATTCAAACAAATTAACGCTCAATTTAAGTAAGACAAAATTTATAGTCTATAACAACCATCACAACAACTCAGTATCTAAACTCAGTGTAAATGGTGTAGAGATTGAAAGGGTATCTGAAACTAAATTTCTTGGAGTAATAATTGATAATAAACTGTGTTGGAAGTCACATATTAATTATATTAAAGGTAAAATATCCAAATCAATTGCAATATTACACAGAGTGAAATATTTGCTGAATCAACCCACACTATATACCTTGTATCATTCATTAATAATCCCATACATGACATATTGTAATGAAGTATGGGGAAATACATATAAAACATACATATATCCACTCTTTATGCTTCAGAAGAGAGCTATTAGAATAATAAACAAAGCAGCTTACAGGGAACCAACAAACCCACTTTTTCTTAAATTAAAAGCTCTCAAGTTGAGAGATCTGGTTGACTTTAAAACTGCAATAATAATGTTTAAAGCAAAGAATCTATCACTGCCCGCAAATATCCAAAAGTTGTTCCAAATAAGGGAGAAACAATATCATTTTAGAGGAACATGTATATTTCAAAAACCTTCAGTGAGAACTACCACCAAGCAACACTGTGTTTCAGTGCAAGGAGTCAGATTATGGAACGATTTTGGACCTGAATTAAAATCATGTACAACGCTTGGACAATTTAAACTAAAACTAAAGGAAGAAATACTCCAAACATATATACAAGATGACATGTAAAATCACATAAGGATTGTCATATCCAGCCTGTGTTGTGTTGTAGCTTAGTTTTTTTCTGTCACATTTTGTCTTAGCTTCGTTTTTGAATTGTAATCGCTCTTGTCTTGTTTTTGTTTTTTTCTTTTGAATTCTTGGATGGAATATGGGTGGGCAATATAAGCTGCAGCTTCAGCCATCACCCATTTCGGATAACTTATGTTGAATTGTATAATCAGAGGAGTTATTGTCTAATTTGACCTTGTTGGATTTTCTTCCCCCCTTTGTTATATTATTGAGTTTCTTTTAACCTGTACTATCCGAAATAAAGATTCATTCATTCATTCATTCATTCATTCATGTAAAAAAAATGAGACCAAGTAAATCATTTCAAAACTTTTTCCATCATTAATGTGGCCTACAACCTGTACAACCCAACTGAAAAACAAACTGAAATCTTTTAAGGGGAAAAATAAAAATCTTACAATAACCTGGTTGCATAAATATGCACACCATTAAACTAATACTTTGTTGCAGCACTTTTGGCTTTTATTACAGCACTCAGTCTTTTTGGATAGGAGTCTATCAGTGTGGCACATCTTGATGTGGCAATATTTGCCCACTGCTCTTTGCAAAAAACGCTCCAAATCTGTCAGATTGTGAGGGCATCTCCTGTGCACGGTGTTCAGATCACCCCACAGATGTTCGACCGGATTCAGGTCTGGACTCTGGCTGGGCCATTCCAAAACCTTAATCTTTTTCTGGTCAAGCCATTCTGTTGTTGATTTGGATGTCTGCTTTGGGTCATTGTTGTGTTGAAAGATGAAGTTCCTCTTCATCTTCAGCTTTCTAGCAGAAGCCTGAAGGTTTTGTGCCAACACTGACTGGTATTTGGAACTGTTCATAATTTCCTCCACCTTGACTAAGGCCCCAGTTCCAGCTGAAGAAAAACAGCCCCAAAGCATGATGCTGCCACCACCATGCTTCACTGTAGGTATGGTGTTCTTTTGCTGATGAGCAGCGTTGTGTTTGTGCCAAATATACCTTTTGGAATTATGGCCACAAAGTTCAACCTTGGTTTCATCGGACCATAACACATTTTCCCACATGTGTTTGGGAGATTTCAAATGTGTTTTTGCAAAATGTAGCTGGGCTTGGATGGTTTTCTTTGTAAGATAAAGCTTCCATCTTGCCACACTACCTCATAGCCCAGACATATGAAGAAGGCGGGAGATTGTTGTCATATGTACTAAACTGCCAGTAGTTGCCAGAAATTCCTGCAGCTCCTTCAGTGTTGCTGTCAGCCTCTTGGCAGCCTCTCTGACTAGTTTTCTTCTAGTCTTTTCATCAATTTTGGAGGGACGTCCAGTTCTTGTTAATGCCACTGTTGTGCCATATTTTCTCCACTTGATGATGACTGTCTTCACTGTGTTCCATGGTATATTTATTGCCTTGGAAATTCTTTTGTGCCCTTCTCCTGACTGATACCTTTGAACAATGAAATCCCTCTGATGCTTTGGAAGCTCTCTGCAGACCATGGCTTGTGCTGTAAGATGTGACTACAAAAATGTCAGGAAAAGCCTGCTAGAACAGCTGAACTTTATTTGAGGTTAGTCAGAGGCACATTAAATGGTGGCAGGTGTGTGCTGACTCCCATTTTATATGAGTTTGAATGTGATTGGTCAATTCTGAACACAGCCACATTCCCAGTTATAACAGGGTGCACTTATTTATGCAAACAGGTTATTGTAAGTTTTTTTTTCCCTTAAAATATTTCAGTTTGTTTTTCAATTGGGTTAAGATAAAGTAAGTGAAGCTTTAGTTATCAAGGAACCCAGCTATTAATCTCTTTCTCTCTTTCACCTTCACAGGTTGCTGCCATCTCTGCGATGTGTCCCCAGGGGTCATTGTGCGCTCACCTGCTCCGTCATCATTGCCATCTCTCCAGATCGCATACTCCACCTGGTCAGACATTTCCCCAGCCCTACTCATCTACAGCTTCTTCACCAAATCATCCTTGCCCTACTGGGTTCCTCCGTCGGGCTCTCTGCTCCCATTTGTAAGAATATTCCTATTATTCATTATTCTCTGCCTCCCTTCTCATACTAACCTGCTCTCATCTCCCTCCTTACAGGCTGGGTTCTCCTCTGGTGAGTGAGGTGTTTTTTACCCACTAATCCTGCGTTCACTCATTCAATAAAATTGTGTTTAAACTTTGCCTTTCTGCGTCGTGTGCACTCCCTGGTGTAGCATCTTGCACGGGAGTTGATATTTCTTGTAATCATGACAGTAACTGAGTCAGGTTTGTAGGCCGCCTTGCTTGCACACATCTTTTTTTCTATGGGATTGAGATCAAGACTTTGTGATAGCCACTCCAAAACACTGGCTTTGTTGTCCTTAAGCCACTCTGTAACTAATTTGGTAGTATGCTTAGGATCATTGTCCATTTGGAAGTGTCATGGTCTGAGCATTGATATTGTCTGCGCTTGGGTCATGCAGTATTTTCCTCCCGTTCTGTGTTAGTTCCTTGTGGTCCTCCGAGCTTTTTTCTGACAGCGTTTCGGAGGGGCTTCTGGCTGTCAGAGCTGAGCTCCTCTGTGACAGCTGGATTACATTCAGCTGATGACGTCCTCATCAGCTGATTAATCCTCTAGCCCAATTTAAGGGAGCAGCTTTGGTTACTCGGGGCTGCGACCTCACACGTCTAACACTGGTCTCCCCAACGTTCGGCTGGGGTCCCTATTCCCTGGCTCCAGCCACCCTCTCGATGCTCCGTGTTCCCAGTAAGTTATTCCTTGTCATCAGTATATCGTCATTGTGTCTTAGCCATAGTCTTGGTTTGTGTTTTGCCCCACGAAGCTCATTATTTTGTATCGTTGTTCTTTCCTTAATAAATAAGCAAACTCTATAACTGCCTATAGAGTCTCATTAGTGGTCCGCAAGGACCGTGCCATGACAGTAAGACCCATTTGTGCCCAGGGTTTAACTTCCTGGCTGATGTCTTGAGATGTTGCTTCAATATTTCCACATAATATCCTTTCCCCATGTCATCTATTTTGTGAAGTGTACCAGTCCCTTCTGCAGCAAAACACCCCACAACCAGGGCCACCTTAACTTACCATTAGGTCCTTGGGCTGAGAGGTTTTGTACCCCCCCCCCACAACAAAATCTCAGTTTAAAAATGTGTAATAGCTATGTTTTGATAATAAATTGCAGTTATATAGCACTTTTCATGACATCCAAAGACACTTTACAATGAGTCCATTATTCATTCACTCCACAGAAATGATAGTGGTAAGCTACCTCTGTAGCCACAGCTGGCCCGGTGCAGACTGATGGAAACATGGGTGCCAATCCATGCGAACAGCCTCTCTGACCACCATCGAATGTTTATTCACATTCATACATCAGTGTCATGAACCATGAACACACTGGAGTCAAGGTGGGTAAAGTATAGCCATATACAGTAGTATGATAGTTGCAACACTCTGATAGACTTCAATAGAAACTTTGGAATGCACAAGTCACGTGGGTCATGGGGCAGCAATTAGTTCCAGACAATGTAGTTTTCCCCATAGACCACCATTCATTTCCTGGAGTGTCTGCTTAATAATCCCTGGTAAGTTAATGAATGGCCGTTGCTTTGTTCATTTCACCACTTAAGTTAACATGTAGATTATGTCTGTGATAATGTCTGTGATAGTGTTTTATTTTGTCAGCTTTTTTCATGATTGTGTCCGATAGACATTATCAAACTTGCTCATTAGCTTGCTCCACACTACATTCAGGTGAACAGCAGCTAGCTCAATTTGATAGCCTGGTTATCGGTGGCAGTGTTATTTAACATTCATAAATTAGCATAAATTAGCACCTGGTGGTGGCAGTGGTATTTAACATTCATAAATCAGCAAATTTAAACAATTTATCATTCTGTTGCGTTGAAAATATTCTGTACTTATTTGAAGAAATTGGGAGAAACATGGGGTCAAAGACATTTTAGATTAGATTAGATTAGATTCAACTTTATTGTCATTACACATGTATGAATACAAGGTAACGAAACACAGTTTAGCATCCAATCAGAAGTGCAAAGGACAGCAGTGCAGTGTATACAGTAATTAACAGTATGTGCAATTTAAGCAAATATATGCAAATATATGCAGCAGTGCAGAAAGTTAAGAGTACTGTTATGTGCAAATAATGTACAATAAGTTAGATGGGCAGTTATGTACAGGTGAGGATGGTAAGAGATGATGGTAAGAGAGTCAGCGGGGAACTAAGTTCAATAACGTGACAGCTGTTGGAAAGAAACTGTTCCTAAACCTGCTAGTTCTAGTCCGAAGGCTTCTGAAATGCCTTCTGGAGGGGAGAAGCTGGAACAGTCCATGAGCAGGATGGTTGGAGTCCCTAAGAATGCTGCGTGCCCGGCGCAGACATCTTTTCCTGTAGACGTCCTCTAAAACTGGAAGTGGAGTCCCTGTGATGCGTTGGGCGGTTTTCACCACCCGCTGCAGCGCCTTACGGTCAGTGACAGAGCAGCTCCTATACCAGACTGTGACACAGTTGGTCAGGGTACTCTCTATCATGCAGCGGTAGAAGTTGCCCAGGATGTCAGTTGACAGATGGTTCTTCTTCAGTGTCCTCAAGAGGAAGAGGCGCTGATGGGCCTTCTTGATCAGGCTGGTGGTGTTAACTGACCAGGACAGGTCCTCCGAGATGTGGGTCCCCAGGAATTTGAAGCTGGGGACACGTTCAACAGCTATGCCATTGATGTGGATGGGGTCATGTGTCTCTCCCCTCTCCTTCCTGTAGTCCACTATGAGCTCCTTGGTTTTGCTGGTGTTAAGGAGCAGGTTATTGTCAGTGCACCAAGTAGCCAAGTGCTCAACCTCTGCCCTGTAATCTGACTCATCGTTGTCCCTGATGAGTCCAATCACCATGGTGTCATCTGCGAACTTTATGATGGAATTGGATCCATACATAGGCCTGCAGTCATGGGTGAAGAGGGAGTAGAGGAATGGGCCGAGCACACAGCCCTGCGGTACACCAGTGTTGAGTGTGATGACGGAAGAACGGTTGGGGCCTGACCTAACATGCTGGGGTCTGTTGGTCAGAAAATCCATGATCCAGTTGCAGGTGGAGGTACTGATTCCCAGGTCCCCAAGTTTAGTGATCAACTTGGAGGGGATAACTGTGTTGAATGCTGAGCTGAAGTCAACAAACAGCATTCTTGCGTAGGTGTTCTTGTCATCCAGGTGTGAGAGTACATAGTGCAGCGCTGTAGAAACCGCATCCTCTGTACTCCTGTTGCTCCGGTAGGCAAACTGGTGAGGGTCCAGTGTAGGGGGCAGGCATTTTTTGAGCTGTGCCAAGACCAGTCGCTCAAAGCACTTCATGACTATGGGCGTCAGTGCCACAGGGCGATAGTCATTTAGGCGCGATGGTGTTGAATGTTTCGGCACTGGTACTATTGAAGTGGTCTTGAAGCACGCTGGTACCATGGCCTGGGCCGGGGACAGGTTGAAGATGTCTGTGAAGACCCCTGCCAGCTGCTCAGCACAAGCCCTCAGCACACGCCCAGGAATGCCGTCAGGGCCAGCAGCCTTACATCCGTTGACATGACTCAGTGCGTTACGGACGTCGGTGTGGGTGAGTGTGAGGTGGTGGAGGTTGTCAGAGGGTGGGAAATTGATGTTCTTTTCATTATTGTCCTTGTCAAAACGAGCATAGAAGTCATTTAGCTCATTGAGAAAGGGCACAGTCATGGCTATAGGTATGGAGTTGCTGGGCTTATAATCAGAGATAGCTTGAATGCCCTGCCACATGCGTCGGGGGTCAGAGTCCCCAAAATGTTCCTCCACCTTCAGCTTGTAGCTGTGCTTGGCCTTCTTGATGCCCCTCTTCAGATCTGCCCTGGATGAACTGTAGGCCTGTGCATCACCAGATCTAAAGGTATTGTTACGTGCCTTTAGCAGAAGCCGCATTTCTCTGTTCATCCACGGCTTCTGATTTGGGTACGTGGTGATCTGTCTTTCCGTGGTGACACTGTCAATAGTGGTGTTGATATGGTCCAGGACTGAGTGGGTGTAAGAGTCGATGTTTATGTGGGAGCCACAGGTAGCCTGAGAGGTGAACATACTCCAGTCTGTGTTCCTAAACTTCTCCTGGAGTACAGAGTCAACCCCCTCTGGCCACACTTTGATGGTCCTCACTGATGGCTTCACCCGGTTGATGAGCGGTACATACTTGGGGGTAAGGAACAAGGATAAGTGATCAGACTGACCTAGGTGGGGGGGGAGGGGGTTGCTGTGTAGGCTCCCACAATATTGGTGTAAACATGGTCCAATGTTTTGTCCCCTCTTGTGTGACAGGAGACATGCTGGTAGAATTTAGGAAGCACTGTCTTGAGGTTAGAGTGGTTAAAATCACCCGCCACAGTAAATGCTGCCTCTGGGTGTGCAGTTTGTTGTTTGCTAATAGCTGCATGCAGTTCTTTCATAGCAAGCTTAGCATTAGCATCCGGAGAAATGTAAGCGGCTGTTATGATGGTACAAGTGAACTCGCGTGGCAGATAGAAAGGTCTACATTTAACCATGAGAAACTCCAGGTTAGCTGAGCAGTGTCTCTCAACAGTGACAGAGTTCATGCACCAAGCCTTGTTAATATAAATGCACACACCCCCACCTCTGGTCTTACCGGAGTCATCTGCTGCTCTGTCTGCCCGGAGCGTGTGTAGGCCGGCTAGCTCAATAGCATTGTTGGGTATTCCACTGTGTAGCCATTTTTCCGTGAAAATCATGATATTGCAGTTCATAAGCCTCTTATTGTTGGTGATCCGAAGCCGTAGTTCATTCATTTTGTTCGCCAGTGACCGTACATTAGCGAGGAAAATACTGGGTAGAAAAAGCCGGTACGGTGTTAGCTTTAGCTTAGCTCTTAGCCCACCGTGCTTCCCCCTCCTTTGTTTACGGTCTCTATGCCACCTGCGAGCACTTCCGGTCGGCCGGGAAGCCTGCCGAGCGCCGGGTGTTCTCCGGAGCTCAGGGATGAGACGTAGGTTGCTGATAAAAAGATCGTTATCATTATTTTGTAATCCAATGTCCAAAAGCTCATTTCGGGTGTAAGATGTGAAAGCGAAGCTGTTCTGAACGAACATACCCGAAATGAGCAGAAATAACACTGCTAATCCACAAAATCTGAGAAGACGCTGAGCCTCGCATTGTGCACGCACCGCCATCTTGTCATTTGGGACATAGACTGTTTTTTTAATACATTTGAAAACAAGTGATTATTTTAAGTTGGTAAATGAAGAGTCAAATGTTAAAAACAAACATTCTAAAAGCAATTGTCATATTTACAAATGTGAAATATTCAGTTTTATAAAATGGCTCACCTGAAATTAATAAAAAAAAATCTAACTGAAGTATTAACAGAATATATTTTCTCTCCTTCGTAATTCTATTGTGGTTCAGGAAATTCATTTTATTTATGACTGTCTGTATATGAATTTGATTGTTTTATTAAGTACACGTGTAAAGTTTTTTTTTTTTTCCTTATGTTTAAACTTTTAAATAACACAGGATTAAGTCATAGAATTTAGGGGTCGGGCTCAGATGACATAATGTTACACACTCTTGTATAGTAGGTGGCGGTATGCACCTTTCAGTTGTTTGCTATCCGCCAGTGATCGAGAGAAGAAGAAGAAGAAGAAGAAGAAGAAGAAGAAGAAGAAGAAGAAGAAGAAGAAGAAGAAGAAGGAGAAGAAGAAGAAGAAGAAGAGGAAAGCCATCACATGTGATTGCCACTTAGTGCTGTGTTGCTATACCAACTGTCCTGTAACTGGCAAGAATTCTGTTCCAATGCATCCCCTCTACGGGCATGCATGGGTTTCTACGGGCATGCACGGGTATGCACTAGTATATTTTAAACTGATGTTTTCCATCCTACTCTTACACAAGCAAAGGTGAATAAAAGATGACCTTCAGAAGAAGACTGAACAACTTCATATCAAATATAAATGTTTTTTTTTATTTTTATGTGTGGGGTTGAATTTGAAATACAGAAGTCTTTTTCCTATAAAGTGGATCATTTAAAATCTTAATAATAACAGAACCTAAATTGCATTCATATTAAAATATCAATGAAGAGATTAATCCAGGTTCCTCTATAAAGTTTGCTAGTATGAAATGGCTAACTCTACCCAACAGTCTTTGTCCTTTTTGCTCTTCCTGCTGTGATCTATGTCTCTCTGCCTTGGGGGAAATACAGTCATCAGTCAGTGGATCCACCCATCCATCCTTCCATCGTGCCCAGGTCCCCCCGGGCCACTCCTAACCCCAAAACACTGCACCCTCCCCGGGATGAAACCTGGCCGTGTGCCCCCTCTCCCCTCCCTGGAGCCTCCAAGGAGCTGCTGGCTTTGACTCATCTTACAGGGCGTCAATTCAGCCTGAAATCAAACCCTGGTGAGAGAACACAGGCCTGGACGTCCAGACAGATAGATGGATGTACAGACAGTCAGGTGGATATGTGAGGGGTAGATGCACAGATACATGTTAGGCCGAAAGAACAAGACATCCACAGGCACAAGTGGACAAGAATAGTAGTTGGGAGCCATATGGAAGGTGGAGATCATCATTTTTGCACCTTTCCAAAACTTGAACAAAACTGATGCTTCTAAAGTCTATAGTTATTTTTTTCTTTTACCTTACCCAGAAATCTGTTATGAAATAACACTGTGGGAAGGTTAAAGGACGGAACTGGAGACTTCTCTGTTTACCAGCTGTTGTTTCACTCCACACACAACAGCATACCCCCCCCCACACCACACACACACACACACACAAGATCAATTCCAGGAAAACTGAAGCCTGCTGTAAACCTCTCCAGAACAGCACATATGGAAGACAGGGCAGGAGGAGTAGCACACACACCAAAACAGAGAGCAAAAGGTAAATTTACAATGGAAAAAATGTCCACAATTTCTTACAGTATTAGCTCATTCAAGGGAGATGTGCAGCGTGTGATCAGCAGTGTTGGGTTGAGTAACAACACTACTTTTGCAGTAACGTGCTGTGTAACAAAATTTCTGTTCAAAAATTCAGTAATGCGTTACAGTTACTGAAAGTTGATCAGATGCATTACTCGCATTTCTCATTTTATTAATATGGATAGATATTTTTAGCACAAATAAACTGACCCTACCATAACTGACGCAGCTGTCAGTCTCTTCCGTGGGTCAGTTTCCTGTCCTGCCCCAGTTCATGCCGCGGCCCAGAAGGAAGAAATGCTGTGGCGGTGGCGACTTCTCATATCGAGCCCTGATCACCTGCTGTCCAAGCGGTGAGTAGCCCCCAACAGCTCCTATCTCTGTGGTTAAACATGAGTATTTTTTGAGCAAGAAGCTTGCATTTAATGTCTGCATTAAATGCATTTAAAGTTTTCTTATGCACAGAGAAAAAGTGACTGTGATTTGTTGCAGTAAAGAATAGCTTCTTCTAAGCGGTGAACTTTCATTTATCTGTGCTTTGTTTTATTTTATCTCATTTACAGTGCATCCAGAAAGTATTCACAGCGTTTCACTTTTTCCACATTTTGTGTTACAGCCTTATTCCAAAAGGGATTAAATTCATTTCTTTCCTCAAAATTCTACACACAATACCCCATAATGACAATGTGAAAATTTGTTTTGAAGATTTTTACAAATTTATTAAAAATAAAAAACTTAGAAATCACATGTACATAAGTATTCTCAGCCTTTGCCATGAAGCTCAAAACTGAGCTCAGGTGCATTCTGTTTCCACTGATCATCCTTGAGATGTTTCTACAGCTTCATTGGAGTACACCTGGGGTAAATTCAGTTGACTGGGCATGATTTGGAAAGGCACACACCTGTCTATATAAATTCCCACGGTTGGCAGTGCATGTCAGAGCACAAACCAAGCATGAAGTCAGAGGAATTGTCTGTAGATTTCCGAGACAAGATTGTCTCAAGGTACAAAATGGGGAAGGTTACAGAAAAATTTCTGCTGCTTTGAAGGTCCCTATGAGCACAGTGGTCTCTTTCATTCATAAATGAAAGAATTTTGGAATCACCAGGACTCTTCCTAGAGCTGGCCAGCCGTCTAAACTGAGCGATCAGGGGAGAAGGGCCTTAGTCAGGGAGGTGACCAAGAACCCAATGGTCACTCTGTCAGAGCTCCAGCATTGCTCTGTGGAGAGAGGAGAACCTTCCAGAAGGACAACCATCTCTGCAGCAATCCACCAATCAGGCATGTATGGTAGAGTGGCCAGATGGAAGCCACTCCTTAGTAAAAGGCACATGGCAGCCTGCCTGGAGTTTGTCAAAAAGCACCTGAAGGACTCTCAGACCATGAGAAACAAAATTCTCTGGTCTGATGAGACAAAGATTGAACTCTTTGGCGTGAATGCCAGATGTCATGTTTGGAGGAAACCAGGCACCGCTCATAACCATGCCAATGGTGGTGGCAGCATCATGCTGTGGGGATATTTTTCAGTGGCAGGAACTGGGAGACTAGTCAGATAGAGGGAAAGATGACTGCAACACTGTACAGAGACATCCTGGATGAAAACCTGCTCCAGAGCGTTCTTGACCTCAGACTGGGGCAATGGTTCATCTTTCAGCAGGACAACAACCCTAAGCACACAGTCAAGATATCAAAGGAGTGGCTTTAGAAAAACTCTGTGACTGTCCTTGAGTGGCCCAGCCAGAGCCCAGACTTGAATCCAATTGAACATCTCTGGAGAGATTTAAAAATGTCTGTGCACTGAGGCTACCCATCCAACATGATGGGGCTTGAGAGGTGCTGCAAAGAGGAATGGGGCAAACTGCCCAAAGATAGGTGTGCCAAGCTTGTGGCATCATATTCAAAAAGACTTGAGGCTTTAATTGCTGCCATAGGCAGCAATTAAAACATGGCGACGCACACAGTTGCAGCAGCTCAGTGGTTCACCAGTCGGAGCGGTATTTGGATGCGTTTTTTGTTTTACGTGTTTGTTTTGTGCACATTTTTTGTGCTCTGCACTGTGTGTGTTTATATATCTACATATTTATTCCATCTAGCTACAATGCTCCGCACTGTGTGTGTTTATATACTGTATTTACATATTTATTCCATCTAGCTACAATACTCTGCACTGTTAATATACTCATATATTTAATCCATCTAGCTACAATACTCCGCACTGTGTTTATATAGTCATATATTTATTCCATCTAGCTACAATGCTCCGCACTGTGTGTTTATATATTTATATATTTATTCCATCTAGCTACAATGCTCCGCACTGTGCATCTGTATATATATATCAATCAATCAATCAATCAATCAAAGACTTTATTCCAGACTCAAGGTCTGAAAAAAAAAGTAGAAAAGTAAAAAACAAGACAGTTGAAACAATCAAAAAGTTACCAAAAAAAACAAACACTAAGATACAACTGCTAAGAGAAGTACAAAGACAGTACAGACTTTTAAAAAGACTTAAAAAGACAACTGTACCAGTGCCTTCTAAACTGTGACTGACAGCGAATAGAACTGAGCTTAATGCTAGACATGACTTGAATGATTTCATTTCTAGATACATCAAGCTGACAGATGAATTTATACATAAGATTCCTAATTACTGCATGCAGAGTATTTACACGTGATGAGACAAATAACTCGGAAGCACTGCACCATCGAGGCTTTTTAAGTAAAATTCTTAAGGCATCATTGTAGGCAACCTGTAATTTCTGCATACTTTGTTTCCTACAATTTATCCATAAATGAGCAGTGTATAAAGGTGTACAATAGGTTTTAAAAAGAACCAGTTTCACCTCATCTGAGCAAAAACCAAATCTGCGTGCAAGAATATTTGCTTGCATGTAGATTTTGCAGCGTTGTCTGAAAATATCATCATCAGTCATTCTATCATTAATAAAATGTCCCAGATATTTAATTTTATCCCTGACAATTAATTCCCTGCCTGCCAATTCAAAGACAGGGAATTTCATTAACAAATCTTCTTTAGTGCGGCAAATCAGCACACAACTCTTATTTGTATTATATTTTGTGTCATTTTCCTCTCCATAAGCAGTACACACTCTTAATAACTCCTGAAGACCAGCACTACTTGGACTGAGAATAACTAGATCATCAGCATACATAAAATGATTCACTAACTTATTCCCTATTAAACACCCAGTTTTACAGGCATTCAGTTGCTTTGACAACTCATCCATGTAAAGATTAAATAGAATAGGGGACAGTATACTGCCCTGTCTGACACCACTGCTCACACCAAATGGGGATGAATGACTCTTCCCCCATTTCACCAGCATCTTCTGATGTGCGTACCAGTAAATCAGGATACGTACTAAGTACTTGGGAACCCCCCTGTCAATCATTTTCCTAAACAATATCCTGTGATTAACACGATCAAACGCCTTGGAGGCGTCAATAAAACACAGAAAAACTGAAGAGTTTTGATGTCTGTACTTATTTATAATTTCTTTTAAAGCATATATGCACAGATCTGTTCCATGATGGGGTTTGAATCCAAATTGATGATCAGTAGATTTGATGAATACATTTAATTTTTCAAACATGATTTTTTCCAGTACTTTAGATATTATATTGGCTATAGCTATGGGCCTGTAATTATCCAGGCTACACAGCTTGCCAGCTTTATCTTTAATGATTGGTACCAACACAACAGACAATAAAGATTCTGGTAACATCCAATGAATCATGAAGCTGGTGAAACAGATTGCAAGAAGAGGAGCAATTCTTGAGCTAGCATATTTAAGATGCTCAGCAGAAATACAGTCTAATCCACTCGCTTTGTTATCTGATAGCTCTCTAATGGCTTTGGTCACTGCATGAGTGTCAATCAGGAGTGACTCGTCCCTTTCTACTTTCCCTACCTTATAAGTTTCATCCTTAGTTGAATTAAATAATGAGTAAAAGTGTTGCCGCCATAGATCCACAATATTTTCTGTACCTGAAATGCCTTCCAAAGTACAGGGCAAAGACGTTTTACTGTTACTAATCCGTCTAAGCTCCTTCCAAAAATCTGTAACATTCTTATCTAACAATTTCTTGGCCAAGGAATTACTTCTCATTAGCTGCTCATTTTTTAGAAATATGACGAATAGCATACTTAAACTTTGCATTTGTACATTTCTTCATCTCAAATTCTGGCCCTTGTCTGGGTCTCCCAGCCACCACCCATGCTTTATATGCTTCCCGAGCTTCAGAATAAGGCACAGCTACGGCCTCATTCCAGCCAGGTCTAACATTGTGTGTTTTACGTATTTTCTTATAATAAGGCTTACTGTCCTTATACAGGGAGTTAACTATAGCATTGTACAAACTACAAAGGTCTTTCTTATGCTCAACAATGCTACAGTTCACATCGCTGCACATTACAGCATCTCTAGGAAGACATATTTTACTCAAGGATTTATCTGTACGAACACAATATTCTACAATTTCTTCCTCAGAAAGAGTGACCCAGTCTAATTTTCCCACCTCATCCTGACTGACATTTTGACAAAGTGCAGGTAGACAGTCAACATTAATTATCATCTCAAACGGTATATGATCAGACATTGCTGACCCATAATAAATACTCATGCCACCCAAAGAAGCATGTGCATCACCAGTGCTGATGCAATGATCTAGCCAGGACGTAGTGTGCCAAGCCTCACTTATATAGGTATAACTATCAGGAGGCATTAGTACCTTACTTGACAAGATTAAGTTGTTCTCATGACAAAAATGATACATATGTTTTGCAAATAAGGAGTCAGTGTCAGATATGTCTGCATTCAAGTCCCCCATAATAAAAATACAAGTATTATTATGGTCTTGCATATAAGAATTAATAAAGGCAAGCTTATTTAAATATTCATCCTCATTCTGTTGACACTCAAATGGCGTATATACATTAATAATAAGGAATTCCTTATCATTACAATTAAACTGCACACCAATACACCAATCTACACCAAGTCGGACCACTTTTATCAAGGAGTCCAGCTTCTTTCTCCAGAGGATAGCCACTCCTCCAGGTATCCTCCCCCTGATAATCCCCTTGCTGAGGTCAGTTGTAGACTCCCCAGCACCATGGAAATCAGGGTTAAGACAGTTCAAACGTTCCAAGTCTTGTTCTGAAAGAAACGTCTCCTGAAGGCACAAAATATCACAATTGTTCAATAAATTGTCAATAACTAACCGGCGAGCTTTCTCCCCAGCACTTTGCCCCAATTTAAGGCCACGACAGTTGTAAGACATGACCTTAATACCCATCAAAAAAGGAGGAAGAGTTAAGAAAGATCACCATCATGCGTGGGTGCCCGCATATTCTCCACAGCAGCCGCTCCACTAGCTCCAACCCTCCCAGCCCCCCGGGGCTCATAATATCGCCGCACCAATGCACCCTCTGGCCAGAGCTCTGGCTGGTACATGTCCCCCACCTCAGAGCATTCCGCCGTTACTTTAAACGAGCTAACCCTGCCGTTCCCAGTGAGGATTTTCTGACAGAAAACTTCTCGTCCAAGCTTATCTTTAAGATATGCAGATAAAGTGTTAGCTTCCAAATCACGATGAAAACGGGTAGCAAACACACTCACCGTCTTAGTCCGGACAGTTTTAATATTACCAGAGCCCGTACCCACAACCGGAGCCGCGTAGCTGGCTTTATTCCTGCGGCTGTTTGAAGCAGAGGAAGGCTTGGGTTTAACCGCAGCGCGCTCAGATCGTCTTCGTCCCTTTTTCACTACTTGACTCCATGATGGAGATCCTGGTGAAGGGGCTACTGTTCCAGAATTTTCTCCGGTTATAGGCTGATCCACCGGGTACATATATACGTATATATACTGTATATACCCGGTATATACTGTATATATATATATATATATATATATATATATATATATATATATATATATATATATATTGTATATATATGTACATATGTATACTTGCTGCTCTTGTTTTTCTCTTGCCTTCTGATTGTTGCTCTGAGTGTTGCTATCCCTGTGCTGTTGCAATCCTGGAATTTCCCCATTGTGGGACTAATAAAGGCTTATCTTATCTTATCTTATCTTATCTTATCTTATCTTATTCTGCCGAGCGAATATCACCTATAGCCAGCATGATATTCTGAAGATCGGAATATGCTACGAGGGGAAAGTAACAAGTGAGTTTCTCCGCTCACACAAGATCCCGGTGGAAGTAGCGAGGAGTCCCGGCTCTCCGTGGATTACCATCCCAGCGGTACGGTATGGTATGGGGAGGAGGCGCAGGTGGCGGAGGGAGAGGAAGCAGAAGCGGGGCTGTAGGGCCGGCGTGCTAGTAAGGCTACGGAAGCAACCATTCAAACCACCGCTTCCCAGCCTTTTCCTCTCAAATGCCAGATCTCTCGTGAACAAGATGGAGGAACTAAGGCTACAGATTAAGGTAAACAACTGTGCCAGGGATGCATGTATTCTTCTTATCACCGAGACCTGGCTTCAACCATTTATCCCGGACTCGGCTATAGAGCTAGCGGGGTACACTACACAGCACTATGACCAAACAGTGGATTCCAGTAAGAGCAGAGGAGGGGGGCTCTGTGTGTACGTAAATAACAGCTGATGTACTAACTCAGTGATTATGGAAAGTCACTGTTCACCGGACATAAAGTATCTGACTGTTAAGTGCAGACCTATTTACCTCTCTAGGGAGTTTACTGTAGTATTGGTAACGGCTTTTTACATTCCACCGGATGCTAATGCTAACTCAGCTATCGGATTGCTACATGCTAGCATTAGCTATACACAGAGTATTTACCCTGACGCCGTGCAAGTTATAGCGGGGGATTTCAATCATGCAGACTTAAAGGCAGCACTCCCTAAATTCCATCAGCATGTCAAGTGTGCTACTAGGGGAGTGAACACCCTGGACAAGGTCTATTCAAACATCAAACTGGGCTATAGGGCTAGACCATTACCACATCTGGGCCAGTCTGACCATCTGTCCATGCTATTAATTCCTGCATATACCCCCCTCAGGAAAACTGTTCCCATCATCTCTAAGACTGTTGCCACATGGCCGGAGGATGCTTCCCAGCAGCTGCAGGACTGCTTCGACAGGACCAACTGGGAAGTCTTCGAACATCAGGACCTGGAGCTGTTCACAGATAGTGTACTGTGCTATATCAAGAACTGCATAGACACTATCACAGTGAACAAATGGATCCGTATCTTCCCTAACCAGAAGCCCTGGATGAACCGGGACGTCCAGCAACTGCTGAGGGAGAGAAACATCGCCTTCAGGTCTGGTAACAGCGAACTCTACAGCACAGCTCGGGCCAACCTGAAGAGGGGCATCAGAGAGGCTAAGGCAGACTATAGGAGGAGGATTGAGGACCATCTGGACAGCAATAATAGCCGGCAGGTGTGGCAGGGCAGCCAGCACCTGGCCAACTATCGAACTAATTCGGGAACCGCAGTAGGTGACCTCAAGCTGGCGGAGGAGCTGAATATCTTCTTTGCCCACTTTGAGGTCGCTGCACCTGTCTCGGCCAACCTACACCAGGCCCACAGCAGTACGTTCCTCACTTTGGAGGAACATGAGGTGAGGCGCACTCTGCGGTCCATCGATCCAAGAAAAGCAGCGGGTCCGGACGGTGTCCCGGGACGTGTGCTGAGGGACTGTGCAGATCAGCTGGCTGGAGTCTTTACTAAGATTTTCAACCAATCCTTGGCACAGTCCACTGTCCCATCCTGCCTGAAGTCCTCCACCATAGTCCCCTTACCCAAGAAACCTCACATCTCCAGCCTCAATGACTACAGACCAGTCGCACTCACCCCAGTGGTGATGAAGTTCTTTGAAAGACTGGTCCGTAGTCATATCATAGCAGCCCTGCCCCGCAGTCTTGACCTCCACCAGTTTGCCTACAGAGCGAATTGATCCACAGAAGACGCGGTGGCCACAGCACTCCATGCCACTCTAGCCCACCTGTAGCGGCAGGGGAGCTATGTGCGGATGCTCTTCGTGGATTACAGCTCTGCATTTAACACCATTCTTCCACACAAACTGGTGGTCAAGTTGGGGGACCTGGGGCTTCCTCAGGCCATATGTATATGGATCAGCAGCTTCGTCTCTGATCGCAGACAGAGAGTCAGGGTGGGCCATCACACATCTACGGCCCTAAGCCTCAGTACCGGATCCCCCCAGGGCTGTGTGCTGAGTCCCCTGCTCTACTGTCTGTATACACACGACTGCACCCCCGCCCATCACAATAACACCATCGTGAAGTTTGCAGATGACACTACAGTGGTGGGTCTCATTTCGGGGGGGGGGGGGGGGACGAGTCTGCCTACAGAGATGAGGTGGTGCGGCTGTCGTCATGGTGTAAAGATAATAACCTTCTCCTGAACACCTCTAAGACCAAAGAGTTGATAATAGACTACAGGAGGAAGAAGACAGAGATTCCCCCTCTCATCATTAGCGGGAACTGTGTAGAGAGGGTAGCTGACTTCCGTTTCCTGGGAGTCCACATAGAGGAGAACCTGTCCTGGAGTGTGAACACCTCTGAGCTGGTGAAAAAGGCCCAGCAGAGACTGTACTTCCTGAGGATTCTCAAGAAGGAGAACATCACACAGAGACTGCTGGTGTCCTTTTATCGAGCTTCCATCGAGAGCATATTAATATACTGTATATGCATCTGGTACAGTAGTTGTACAGTAGCTCAGAGGAAAGCACTCCAGAGGGTCATTGACACTGCCCAGAAGATCACTGGCTGCCCTCTCCTCACGCTGGAAGACCTACACCGCTCCCGTTGCCAGAAGAAAGCCCAAAATATTTTCAAGGATACTTCACATCCTGGACACTCACTGTTTGAACTACTGCCATCTGGGAAACGATATAGACTAATGAACACAAGGACAAACAGACTCAAACACAGCTTCTATACAACAGCAATAACCATTCTGAATAAAATGAGGAAGTAATGTGCTAAATGGACATGATTGTATGTTGTTGAATGCTCTTTGCAATGACTGTCTGTGCATGATGTCCTGTGTTGATGTCTGTGTGAATGTGGCTAGATATTTATTCTTTTTAATTATTATTTTTAACTGATTTTTAGTAATTTTAGGTCTATGTTTTTTTTTTATTATGGGGCAATGTTTTATAAATGGGGCACTGACTGGAGAGCACTTTGAATTTCGTTGTACCTGTGACAATGACAATTAAAGATCTATCTATCTATCTATCTATCTATCTATCTATCTATTAAAGGTGCATCAACAAAGTATTGAGCAAAGGCTGTGAATACTTCTGTACATGTGATTTCTTAGTTTTTTATTTTTAATAAATTTGCAAAAATCTCAAAAAAACTTTTTTCATGTTGACATTATGGGATATTGTGTAGAATTTTGAGGAAAAAATGAATTTAATCCCTTTTGGAATAAGGCTGTAACATAACAAACCAGAAAAGCACTCTGAGAGCGCAGACCTCCGCCAAGCGGCACAGTTCCCCCCATACAGTGTTTGTGTGTACGTTTTCAGATTCCCTGAGCATGAAAAGATATGACTAGCAATTGGATTCACAATGATTATTTGTTTATTTGACATGGACAGTGCAATAAACAGACAATTAATGAATGACAATCAATGTGATAGTGATAGGATTAGTGGTTCAGTAGTGTAAAACGGGGCTAAAGGGACGGCGGGTTGATAAGGGACACTTTTCTGGGAAATGTTTTAAATGTAATTCAGATTTTTTTATTTTGAGCAGGACGCTGAGTTGTGTTGTTATTGTCAAATATCCATGAATCCTTCATCAAATGTAGGCGGAAGCAAAATTAAAAAAGCAGAATTACATTTAGAAAAGTGTCCCATATTACCCCGCCGTCCCTTATAGCCCCGTTTTACGGTTGTAAAAGCATTGCCTCCTTGGCGGAGGTAATAAACTGAAGTGTTGGTGTGTCCATCTCCTCCACTGACGGATGCAGATTGGTTAGACAGGTTGCCGTGGGTTTTATATTATTACCTCCGCGCTCCGCGGCAAAACAGAATTTAGAATTTTCCCCGGCAGAGAGGTCGTTTTTACGCAGCGCCTATAGCTGGGCGGGGAATTTGTGGCAAATAATCGGGCGGCGGACAGGTGGCCGTGTCAGGTTTTGCAGCGTGGCGGAAAAACACGCACGCTGGCCGGCCCAGGCCAGCAGTGTTTTCCGCGTGCTTTTGTGCCTAAAACGTTGAAGAACGCGGAGTTTGTGTTGGTCAGACACGACGACCAGCGCAATGTGCGCAGCGCCTATGGCTGGCGGCCCCAGGCCAGCAGTGTTTTCCGCATGCTTTTGGTTCAGGTTCAGGTTCAGGTTACTTTATTTGTACCCGTAGGTAGATTTGTTTTGCAGTTGGTGACATCCATATTTACAAGCCACAATTACATTCAACATAGACACAAACACAGGCACACATCTTACAAAATAGGTAAATATAAAATATGTACAATATAATTTTTATAGCTTGTTCAACTCTTTGACAGCAGCAGGGACAAAGCTGTTTTTGTAGCGCTGGGTTCTACTTTTTGGGACAGCAAACCTCCGTCTGGAGGGAAGAAGCTGAAAGTTGCAGTGCAAAGGGTGGGAGTCATCATTTAAAATCGAGTCGGCCATCCTCTGTACTTGTCTGGTGTACAGGGATGTCAGGCTCAGCTGTGACTCACCAAGCAAACGACTGGACCATCTGACTACCTGATCCAAGGATTTCCTCTGTTTCAGTTTTATCTGACCAAACCATGACATTAAAGAAAAGGATAAAACAGATTCAATAAAAGCCCGATAGAACATAGTCATTATGGTTCGGTCAATTTGGAAGCGTGCAAGTTTCCTCAAACAATGCAAATTTTGCTGACCCTTTTTGCACACCCTTTCACAGTTCACCTCAAAGTTCAATCCACTATCAATAATCGTCCCAAGATATTTGTACGATTGTACACATTCGGTGGTCTGACCTTTTAGTATGGTGACTTTGTGCCTGGGAGTTTTCCTCCTAAAGTCAATAATCATATCTTTCGTTTTTGTTGTATTCAGCTGCAGGTAGGAATCCTCACACCAGTGAACAAAGTCATCAACTACTGGGCCGTGGCCACTCTCACCATCCTGGAGGAGACTGACAATGACTGAGTCATCAGCATACTTTATAATGTGTCTGTTGTCATGTCTGCTCCGACACATGTTTGTGTACAGGATGAAGAGTAGTGGTGACAACACACACCCCTGAGGAGAGCCAGTAGAAGAGCACTTTAGGTCAGACAATGTACCATTGACCCTTACTCTCTGCGTCCTGTTGGTTAAGAAATCCAGAATCCAACCCACCAGATTATTGCTTAAATCAAATTGTTGCAGGAGCCTTTCAACTAAAATATGAGGTTGGATTGTATTAAAGGCAGAAGAAAAGTCCACAAATAAAAGCCTGGCGTGTGTCCCATTAAAATCCAGATGTTTAAAAAGCATGTTAAACAGAGTGACAGTGGCATCCTCCACTCCTCTGTGAGGCCTATAGGCAAACTGCAGAGGATCCAATGCATGTTCAGTCTGCTTTAGGACCTCACATCTGACCAGTTTTTCAAAAATTTTCATTAAAATTGAAGTCAAAGCAACTGGTCTAAAGTCATTTACCGTTTTAGGACAGCTGGATTTTGGAACGGGAACAACCACGGCATCTTTCCAGATCTTAGGCACATGTTGTGTCTGTAAGGACTTATTGAAAATGTAGTGAAATATAGGACTCAGTTCATGTGCACAGGACTTTACCAGGCGTCCACATATATTATCAGGGCCCTGACTTTTGTTCACTTTTACAGCGCGGAACTCCCTTTCAACATCCTGCATCTCAATATTAAAGTGCTGATTGTCTTTGAGTTTCTGTTTCAAATCTTGGATTTCTGTGCTGAAATCAAAGGAGTCAAAACGACCATAAAAACAATTAAGAGCATTAGCCAGCTCTGTGTCTGAACTAAAACCATCTAAAAACACACGATTACTGCGCTCTGTGCTCTGAAGGCCTGCAATTTTTTTCATACTGGCCCAGGCCGAACCAAGTTTATTTGCTGCCATCTTGCTTTCCAATTCTGATTTATAATTCTGTTTTGCTCTTAAAATTTCGGCCTTTAGCTCCTTAGTGGCAACCTGTAGTGCAGAAACAGACCCCTGTTTAAAGGCAAGTGCTTTCCTCTGTAAGCAGGATTTAACTGATTTAGTAACCCATGGTTTTTTTTGTGGCTAAAACGTAGAAGAAGGCGGAGTTTGTGTTGGTCAGACACGACGCCCAGCGCCGTCCATTGCGCCTGCGCACATGTTGAAAATGGCCATATGTCACAGTGTGGAAAAAATGCTTTAAAAAATTCCTGTATGCAGACGGTGATGCGGATCATCCCCAAAATGTAATCAGTTCTTCCTTGTACCATTTCCAACAACGCCTGAAAGTTTCATGGAAATCCGTCCCAGACTTTTTGAGTTATCTTGCTAACCAACAGACAAACAGACAGACAGACAGACAGACAGACAGACAAACACACAAACCCTGGCAAAAACATAACCTCCTCCTGGCCTTTTCGGCCTGGCGGAGGTAAATATGGAAAAAGTGAAGCGTTTTGAAGACTTTCCAGATGCACTGTACATGCTGTTGTGATATGCAACTATTTCATGGAAGTAAACCCTCTATATATGCATTTTTAATGGGCTGACCCAGGGGTGTCAAACATAAGATAAGATAAGATAAGCCTTTATTAGTCCCACAACGGGGAAATTCCAGGATTGCAACATATGGCTCATGGGCCAAAAACAGCCCACCAAAGGGGGTCCAAAGTTTTCCCTGTGAATTTACAGCTTTATTTCTAGTAAATTTCTGACTTTCTACTGATTACAACAGTTTATGTAAATCTGAGACATTTTGTATCTGTAAGATGAAACGTTCTTTTTCTTCTTTTTTCTGATGAGAACAAAGGGCCCTTGATCTTGCTATGTGTGCAAGATGATTTAAGTATGCTTTTAAAAGTAATGTGAAAGTTGCTTTTCCAAGTAACTAGTTACTTTAATCATGCAGTAACTCAAAAGTAACTCAGTAACTTTTGAAAAGAAGTAACTAGTAACTGTAACTAGTTACTATCTTTTAGTAACTTGCCCCACACTGGTGTTCAGCGCTGAATGTGTCACAAAAAATAAATAATATTATAAAATGCTGATGGAAATGTAACATTGATAGATATAGATATATATTAACTTTTTAAAGGTACAATAAAAGTAATACAGGTAATATATGCTGTGGGAAAATAAGTATTGAACACTCAACATTTTTTTCTCTAAACATATTTCTGATGGCGCCATGGACCTGAGATTTTCACCAGATATCAGTAACAACCCAAGTAATCCATACAAACAAAGGAATCAAATCAAGGCAACTGTGTTCACAAAACAAGTTATATTTAATAAAGTGGAATGACACAGGGAATAAGTATTGATGATCATGCTTGATGAAATTCATTTAATATTTAGTAGAAAAGCCTTTGCTGGTAATAACAGCTTCCAGACGCCTTCTGCATGGAAAAACTAGGCGCAAGCATTGCTTAGGAGTGATGGTGATTTTAGCCCATTCTTCCACACAAACTTGTCTTCAAACTGGTGGTGGATGAAGCTCCAGCATTTCCTGCTAGAGTGAGTGAAATTCAGGTCCGCTACAGTCTCCTCCCATTTCTTTCGCTGAGCTGTTGTTATCAATTCCATGAGACAATCTGCCAACTCTGGGTCCCCGGATGTTTTCTATCCTTGGAGAAGAGCAGCACTTTCTCCATCCAAGCATGGGACATAGAGGGGGCGGTGGCCTCATGGGATTACTCTGTTGGCAGCTTTGTCGATGGCTCTGTAAAAACAGTGGTATGCTTCATCTACAATGATGGAATGGAGCGGAATGGTAACAGTACTTCGGTCCAAGGTTTCACTAATTTCCGTCCAGTTTGCTTTGCGGAAATTCCAGTGCATCTTCCTTGGCCTGTTTATGATTGGGAGTTGTAGGCCAATATGTATGAGTGAGGCTGTGTGGAAAATCATCAAGTACGGTATGAGGATCTGAATGGGATGGGGTTTCCGTTTGAGGAGCTGATCCAGCACAAGTCAGGGCAGTAGTCCTTGTTCCACCTGGTTGATTTGAAGATTCTTCTATGTTTGGGGTCATGTACCAGAGCATAATTATTTCTGGATGCCCAGTCTAAGAGTGTTTCACCATCACTGTCTGCTGCTGGGTATCCCCAGTCAGGGTGGTGGCTGTTAAAGTCCCCCACATAGATGGCCGGGTGGTGTAGAGTGGGTCGGACCTGCTGATCCCAGTTAGAACTTGGAGGCTTATAAACATTAGTAATGTGGAAACCGCCAGTGGTTATGGTTTCAGAGAAATTTGTTGATGTTGGATGGATTTTCTCAGCTATATCAGAGCCCACATAGGTGGCAAGTCCATGTTTGACATGGAATGTGTGGCAAAGAAGGTCAAAGCCCTTGATGGCGTAACGGCCAGCTTCTTCTGTGCCAATGTGGGTCTCTTGGAGGCAGATGACATGAAGAGAATGCTGTGAAGCAAGGACTTCAATGAGACTTCACTTGGCTGCAGGTAGGCCTTCAACATTAAGCTGTAATATTCTGAGGACAAGTCCAAGTGCTAGGTGTTCTGGGGTCTTTGGGAGCTGTGACTAGGATTCTTCGATTTGGATCTCAGGTGTTTCTTAGAATTTAGTCTTCTGGTTGAATCATTAACTTCCCCAGGTGGGCCTGGGTACTGGCGGGGGCGTGACGTGGATGCTGATCCATTGATTAACTATGATTAATCATAGGCTATTTGGGGGCAGGGGTGGAGTGAGCATGAATATGTACAGTACGCAATAACAGTTTTTTCAACACATCACTTCTTTACACCAGAAAAAGTTTTAGAACATGTTCAGTCTGGCTGCCGTGGCAATCAGCCTTGATCATAACTTGACAGCTCTGCCTTGAGAGCTCTCATTGTGTAAAAATCTGAAGTCAACATGGTATTGGCAATATATCCCTTATTTCAGAGTGAGAAATAAGGTTTGTGGTGTGAGACAAAGGGTGAAAGAGTGAGACTCACTCCCAAAGAAAAGTATGGTATCAGAGGGATTGTGCATAAGTGCTTAACCAATTACTTTGACTATTGATATCAATATGTTTAATTTCATAATGTAAATTCACAGCTTTTGAGGGTCACGTGTGGTGTTCCTCAGGGTTCAGTACTTGGTCCATTGCTTTTCAACATGTATGTGAATGATCTGTGAGAAGTCTTTGAGAACTTGTAGTGTATTTTGTTTGCTGATGACACAACTGTGTTTAATAGTGGAGAAAATCTTGATCAACTCTTGGATTCTGTTGAAAAAGAACTTACAGATATAAAGAAATGGTTTGACAACAAGTTATCATAAAACTTAAGTAAGACCAAATTTATAATATTTGAGAACCGATCAGTGAATTTAAATAAAAAAAATATGATAAATGACTAAGACTAATAACGATTCAACAGACTCTCATGATGAATGTTAGAACAAGGATTCAGTGTACCCCGCCCGGTATGGGGTTACCGGGGCCCCACCCTGGAACCAGACCTGGGGGAGGGGTTTGATGGCTAGCGCCTGGTGGCCTGGTCTCTGCCCATGAGACTCAGCTGGGCCCAGCCCGAAGGAGTTACATGGGTCCGCCCTCTAGTGGGCTCACCACCTGCAGGAGGGACCATGGGGGTCCAGTGCTATGTGGATTAGGTGGCAGTCAAAGACAGAGACCTTGGCTATCTGATCCCAGGCTTCCTAAACTGGCCTTAGGTGCGTAGAATGTCACCTCTCTGGTGGGGAAGGAGCCTGAGCTGGTGCATGAGGTAGAGAGATACCGGCTAGGTAGTCAGCCTCACCTCAACACACAGCTCTGGTTCCAGAATCAGTCTCTTGGAGAGGGGCTGGAGCTTGGCCTACTCTGAAGTTGCTCCCGGTGAGAGGCGACAAGCAGGGATGGGTATTCTTGTATCCCCCCACCTTGCTGCCTCTATATTGGAGTTTTCCCCAGTGGATGAAAGGGTTGTTTCCCTGTGCCTTGGTTCAGAGTACCCACCCTTTTTGGACTCTCTGACTGGGGTGCTGGAGAGTGCTCCTCTTGGAGACTCCATTGTCCTACTGGGGGACTTCAATGCGCACATGGGCAATGACAGTGAAACCTGGAGGGGAGTGATTGGGAGGAACGGCCTGCCCGATCTCAACCCGAGTGGTGTTCAGTTATAGGACTTCTGTGCTAACCACAGTTTGTCCATAAACACCATGTTCAAGGATAAGGGTGTCCATATGTGCACCTGGCACCAGGACACCCTAGGTTGCAGGTCAATGACCAATTTTGCTATCGTGTCATCAGACCTGTGACCATATGTCTTGGACATTCGGGTAAAGAGAGGTGCAGAGTTGTTAACTGATCACCACCTGGTGGTGAGTTGGATCCGATGGCAGGGGAGGATGCCATTCAGACCTGGTAGACCCAAACGTATAGTGAGGGTGTGCTGGGAATGTCTGGCTGAGGCCTCTGTCTGGGGGCCCTCAGACGACCAGCAGCAAACCATCAGTAAAGACAGCAGACAGCTCCCTCTGACCGATGACGACGATGCCCGCTCCCTCCCCATGAAACGAGGGCTGCTAGTCCAGTGCCTGGAGCCAACCGACTCAGGCCTGTACACCTGCACGAGCCACGAGCACTCCTACAGACGGGTCCTGGCCCGCTACCGGGTCTACATCATCCCCAATGACGGCCTCCGCCCGGCTCGCCACAAGAACTCATTAACGTTGCAGAAGCAGCAGCAGTGGTTTCCCACGAGGAGCTACAAGGATGTGGTGCACCTGAAGGAGAGCAACAGCCTGGACGACTACTGCGAGCAGTTGTGGTCCCGCCACAATCGCCGGGAGCAGAAGCTCTGCATGCTGAAGCTGAAGCAGGAGTGCAGGAAGGCCCGGGTGAGGAGGAACAACCGTCTGGAGATCAGCCCGCCCTGATGAGGACCATGGTCATGGAGGAGGAAGTTCATAGCAGACAGGAGACCATGGTGACTCCTCAGTGAGTGGATGTAGACACAACAGGAAGTGGAATGTAGGGCTGTAGACAGTGTCAATGTTTGTGAATTTACATGTTTTTAGGTGTTGATTTAAGGATCATGAAGAATTATTGCCCCCCCCCCCCCCAGCCAGCAAGTCCATGTGGGCCCCACCAAAGGTTAAAAAGTTTTTTCTCCTGATTTTACTGTCACTGTTCTTCTATTTAGGCTCTGGTGTAAAAAAAAAAAAAAAAAAAGGAAAAAAGTTACTGATTTATTTAGGAGTTAAAAACTTGCAAGTTTAAATGAAAAAAAAATCACAAATTTATTTCTTTTACCTTTTTTTAGAAATTGTTATAAGAATCACAAATTTATGAAGAAACAACTCATAAATTTGTGGAAGAAGTTGCTATTTTATGAGAAAACAAATGTGCAAATTTCTGTGTTTAAAATAGCAAATTGATGTGAAAAAATATTTCATATTTCAGAGTAAAGATCATACTGTATATTCTCAATAAGAGTCCTCCTGAATGTGCAAGGAAACCCCCCACAAATTACTCAAGTAACTTTTTTGGTGTCTACTCTTACTTAAACTGGAGTAATTAATATTATAAAGTAGCAGTACTTTTACTTGAGTACTGGGAGGCCTTGAAGGCGATGCATTCGTACTATTTATTTTCAGTTTTCCTGAGACTGCAAAATGGTTGTCTCGTTTTCTCCAGATAGCAACTGTCGTTTTTGCTATCTCCAGGTAACAGGATTCATTTTCTTGAGATCTCGGGAAAGCGACTTTTGTTATCTGAAGACGATGAGATTTTTGTCTTGAAATCTCGGGAAAGCGACAGTTGTTGTCTGGAAATAGTGAAATGATTGTCTTGAGATATCGGTAACCCAGTGAGGGTGATGAGTGTGAATGTGTGACCTTTTAGGGCTTCTGTATTTTTGTATACTCTACCACCTGTGGATTTTCTGTCCCTAAAACAGACTGAAAACTGAAGTACTTTTTCTGAATTTCCATAAATACAGTAGAAAATGTGTCCATTCTGGGAGCATGCTGAACATATTTTTGTTGAAAATAAACACATATGTTCAGATTAAAAAAAAAATGAAGAAGGAGTCCTATCGAGCTTGGTTGGCTTATGGGACTCCCGAAGAAGCTGAGGTGTATCGACAGGCAAAGCGGAGTGTAGCTCGGGTGGTTGCTGAAGCAAAAACTCGGGTGTGGGAGGAGTTTGGTGAGGCCATGGAACAAGACTTTCGGTCATCCTTGAAGAGATTCTGGCAAACTGTCCGACGGCTCAGGAGGGGGAAGCAGCTCCCTGTCCACACTGTGTATGGTGCAGATGGGGTGCTGCTGACTTCAACTGGGGATATCGTTGGGCGGTGGAAGGAATACTTTGAGGATCTCCTAATCACACTGACATGCCTTCCACAGAGGAAGCAGGGCTTGTGGACGAGGGGGACGACTGGCCCATCACAGGGGCTGAGGTTGCCAAGGTGGTTAAAAAGCTCCCTGGTGGCTGGGCCCAGGGAGCGGACGAGATTCGCCCTGAGTACCTCAAGGCCCTGGATATTGTAGGGCTGTCATGATTGACACGCCTCTGCAACATTGAGTGGAGGTCGCAGACAGTGCCTTTGGCATGGCAAACTGGGGTGGTGGTTCCTCTCTTCAAGAAAGGGGACCGGAGTTTGTGCTCCAGCTTTAGAGGGATCACACTCCTGAGTCTCCCTGGAAAGGTCTATGCCAATTTACTGGAGAGGAGAGTTTGGCCATTGGTCGAACCTCGGATTCAGGAGGAGCAATGTGTTTTTTGTTCTGGCTGTGGCACATCGGACCAACTCTTTACCCTCTCAAGAATCCTCGAGGATTCGTGGGAGTTTGCCCAACCAGTTTACATGTGTTTTGTGGACTTGGAGAAGGCATTTGATCGCGTCCTTCGTGGTTTTTTGTGGAGGTGCTTCGGGAGTATGGGGAATCGGGCTTGTTGTTATTAGCTATCCAGTCTCTAGACCGTTGTGAGAGTTTAGCTCATATTGCCACCACTCTGTCATGGTTTGGTGAGCGCGCGCCCCCTCCCTCCCATTTCTCTCCTCCTCAGGTGATCAACACACCTGGGAGATTGGACACACCTGCTGCCTCTGCTCTGCCATCGCTTATTAGGACCATCTCTTCGGTGCCTCAGCGCCGGCTCATTGGGTATTGTAGTGTTATTTAATAAAATATAGTGTAATAAGTTACAGGAATTATTTATTTTATTTAATAGTGGGTGTGCAAGGGGACAGAGTTAAACTGTCACTCCCACGCTCACTAAATAAAATGGGAAAGCACTCGCAAAAAGGGGCACCAGTTCTAAAAGAACGACTTGTATTATTAACTTAATTTCAATTAATTAATTTCCATACCTTCAATTACTTAATGGATCAGTCTGAAAATTTAAGGAAGTTCTTTTCCTGCCGTGATCTAGGAGACATATATGCGAAAGGAAAACGCTTCAACTTCTCTCATTCACCCTTTTATTAAACTCATTCAGGTTACATGATATGGCATTCAAATGATGGATAAACAGATTCAAATGATAAACAGGTGTCTAATATCACATCAACTATTAGTGGATTCCTGAACATAAAATCTAGAGTTAAACCTTTGTGGAACCAGGGAGAAACCAGATTTTATGTTTCAACGGTAATGGAAGGCTGAAATATCTAACAAAACAGAACGCAATTTTATGGGGAAAAATTCATAAGCTGATTATCTAAAAATGAACTTCTGAATTAATCTACAAAAATGAAAGGAGGTTACTTAAAAATGAATAAGAATCTTCCTTCAGTTTATGGCTTTGTCCTATGGCTGAGAGACTAATTGTACCATGAAATACTGGTTATGTTCAACTGTAATTTAAATTTTTAGGACATCACGTTTAAACCCAGCAGATAGGAAAATGGGAGTCTCACTTACGAACAGCTGTAGGTCCACGTGTTCAGCGGGTCGGTGCCAGCTGGGGTTTTAAAATTGGGACCCAGGGATGAAGCGACTGCTGCAAGGCTTCATGATATTCACAACCAACCATAAGAAGTGTAGACTTAGCCAGGGGCTGACAGGCAGACAGCGAACAGCAGCAGTAACAGCTGTCTCGGAGCAGGCATGGAGAGTCCTTTTGGCAACCAGTCCGAATTTATGATGTCTCTGGCTGCGGAATAGACCAAAAAACTGAAGGAAGAACGTCTCAGTCAGGCGTGGATGAGGCAGGAAAGAAAGTCCAAAAACACAATCTCTGTTCACTTTAAAATAGGAAAATTAAAAGTCCACTTTAACTGCATGAAAAGTCAGAAAAATCTAAGAAAAACATTCAACTAGGATAAAAATGCCTTCTGAAGAAGTGAAAGCCTTGTTTTCATATCATACAGACTTTTCCTTGGTGTTGGATTCTGTCAAACTTGACATTTTTCCCTTATTTTGTGGATAATATTTATGGATACAGTCTCAATAAAAAAAAAAAAAAATGAATAGAGGGTGCCCAGATCAGTGTTTTTGAGGGTTCAGTTTTTTGACATAATTGAGTACTGGCTATATAGGTGCATCTCAATAAATGTAGCTCATGAAAGCCCAAATTCAGTTTTTCAAAATTAGAATATTACATAAAATAAATTTTTAAAAATGAATTTTTTATAGAAATGTTGGCCTACTTAAAAGTATGTCCATGTACACACTCAGTACTTGGTTGGGGCTCCTTTTGCATGATTTACTGCATCAATGTGGTATGGCATGGAGGCGATCAGCCTGTGGTACTGCTGAGGTGTTATGCAGGCCCAGGTTGCTTTGATAGTGGTCTTCATTTCATCTGCATTGTTGGGTCTGGTGTTTCTCATCTAACTCTTGAAAATCCTCCATAGATTCTCTATGGGGTTTAGGTCAGGAGAGTTTGCTGGCCAATAAGGCACAGAGAAACCATGGTCATTAAACCAGGTATTTATACTTTTAGCAATGTGGGCAATCTTTTGGAGTGGGAGATCATCTCAAGAAAGGAGAGAAGCAGGAGTGGGCTTTGCAGTTAGAAAGGAGATAGCAGCAATGCTTGATGAGGAACCGGTGCCAATCAACGACAGGATAATGACTATGAGACTCCCACTACAGTGGAAGATGTATGCCACACTCATCAATGTATATGCCCCAACAATGACCAACACAGAGGAGGTGAAGGAAGAGTTCTACAGTGATTTACATGAGACTATCAGGCATGTACCGATTGATGACAGGCTGATTCTCGTTGGAGATTTTAATGCCAGAGTTGGTTCGGACACTGAGAAATGGAAAGGAGTGCTAGGCAGTCATGGAGTAGGCAAGTGCAATGCTAATGGAAAACTTCTACTTGCACTATGTTCAGAGTACAACCTTGTGATAACCAACACTCTATTTAAGCACAAGGACACACACAAGAAGACATGGATGCACCCACGATCCAAGCACTGGCACTTATTAGACTACATCATAGTCAGGCAGAGAGAGATAAGGGATGTATCGGACACCAGAGCAATGAGAGGCGTGGACTGTGGTACTGATCATGTTATGCTGAGATCTAGATTAAGGATTTGGAGACAAAAACAGCACTGCAAGACAGGTGCGAAGCCACCACGGAAGCTAAACACTAGTGCACTGAATGGCCAAAAGAAGCAGGAAGAACTTATACAGGAAATGGATGAAAACTTGAAAGACTGGGACAGCAACAACTCAGAGAATGACATAGAAGAGAAATGGGCAACACTGAAGGATACGGTGTATCAGACTGCGAGTGATGTATTAGGCCACCCTGAGAGGAAACATCAAGATTGGTTTGATGAGCACGATGAACCTACTAGAAGTGAGGAATACAACTAGGCAGGAAAACCTACAGTGTAACACAAGGTCGAAGAAGAAGAAATACTCAAAGGCTCAGAGTTCGCTACAGAAGTACACCAGCGAGATGAAGTCCAACTGGTGGGATGAAAAAGCGGAGGAACTTCAAACGGCAGCAGACAGGAAGGACATGAAAACATTCTTCACAGGTTTGAGAGAATCTACGGCCCTAAACTAAGACGATTGATCCAACTAAAGGCTATGGATGGTGAAACGGTTTTGCGGGAGAAAGACAAGATCCTGGACAGATTTGCAGACCACTTTGACCAACTACTAAACAACCCTGGAGATCTCACTGAAGAGGCTAAAGAAGCTCTAGTGCAGCAACCAGCTGTATCAAGTCTGGATGAACCACCAAATTTTGATGAACTAATGGCAGCTATCAGGACAACACAGGATGGTAAAGCTCCAGGAAGGGATGGAATTCCAGCAGAAGTGTGGAAATTTGGTGGTGTTCAGCTGACCAACTGCCTGCACAAGCTCATCCAAGAGATATGGGATGCCCAGAAAGTACCTTAAGACTGGAAGGATGCAAGTATTGTGCCTTTGTTCATGAAAGGTGACAGGAAAGATTGTGGAAATTACCAAGGTATATCACTTCTAGTCACTGTTGGTAAGATTCTCTCACGTGTACTGCTGAAAAAACTCAATGAACACATCTCGCAGAATGTACTACCGGAAACCCAGTGCAGCTTTAGAAGTGCAAGAAGCACAATGGACATGATTTTCTGCTTGAAACAGGTTCAAGAAAAGTGCATCGAACAGAACATGCCACTTTATGTAGTCTTCATAGACTTCAGTAAAGCCTTCAATACTGTTTTGCGACAAGGACTTTGGCAGGTACTCAAGAAATATGGCTGTACAGAGAAGTTTGTCAGCCTGATCGAGGCACTCCATACAGGTATGCAAGCAAACATGGCAATGAGTGGTTCAGTATCTAAAGACTTTTCAGTAAGCAATGGGGTGAAACAATGGTGTGTAGCATCATCGTCTCCTCAAACAAAGACAGAAGATCACTTCTCTTCATTTTATAGGAATTTCACTTTATTCATTACACAGGAATATCACTTTTCTGCCTTTTCAGGAATATCACTGGCTTTTATGTCGACTCATGCCAGGCCTCTTCCGGGCCTGACCAAAGATGCTTGCTTTCCCAGGACCCCAATGTAAACAGTTGCCTCTTGCAGAGATTGTAAGGATCAGAATTTGCTTTTAAAGGCTCAAAGGAACATAAAACTCAGGAGACCAGACCTCTCAATGTGAACACCGCATTTGATAACGTACCTTTTCACAGGAAACCAATGTTCTTAAGAGTCATAAACCACTTAATCTGACGGGTTTATAGCCGATGCTGTCCAGGTTTCTTCGCCCAGATACTAAAGGAAATCATCTACAGCTCAACAGTACCTCCTAGCGGATACCTACGGAATGTGTTTTCAGTATGTAGGATGACTTTTAATTTGTTCTAAACATTAAGTTTCTTTCAGCTTATCCTCTGGATCCTAAGGACACTGAAAATCATCCCTCTTTTATCACCAGCCATGGTTTGCTGCATGTTTGCTGCATTTTGATCTAAATGTGAATGCATGTATTATAATTATGTATAAGAAATGTTATATTCATGAGCGTTATTTAAACACATATTGGAGTAGTGATATAAATGCATGATCACCAAATATTAGCCAAGTCATTTAATTTAGTTAGATTTCATATTGAGCATTTATTTCATAAGAACTGACTGAGTGTTAATTTTCCCTCTGAAATTTCATGGGATGGTGTCTTCATTTGATTGGCTGCTCTCAAACAAAGAAGTGTTCTCACATTGGATAGCAGCCATTTCAAACTGCTTCTGAAAAAGTCGATTGGTCAGTCTTGCGACGACGTCATCAGTTTTACGACCCGGCGAGGTAACTTTAAAAGAGAGAAGTTAGATTTGAATTCAGTTAAGAAACAGGGTAGAAAAAGAGACAACAGGCAGGAAGATTAGCAAGAAGCAAAATAGAAAACGGTGCAAAGATTAAGAATTAGAAACACAGAAAGAAGAAAGAAAGAGATTTTGAGAAGGATTAGGAACTAAATTAAGATTAAAGAAGCAGAATAGTAATCTAGATCTCAGAAGAAGATTTTATTCCACCGTTTCAAGGCCCTGTGAAGTTTTATTTTTATTCTCTGTGTGTTTGTCAAGTCTTTCCTTATATTCTGGTCACTGAGGAGAAACCATTTTTCTTTAGAGCTCATCCCTTTTAGAGAATCAAATTCTCAAACTTTTTCCTTCACCTCAGAAGCCATTCTTATCCTAGTAAATGTTTTTCTAATATTTTCTTTCATGACTTTTCACGCCATTAAAGTGGACCTTTAATTTGCCTAGTTTAAAGTGAACAGAGACTGAGACGTTCCTCCTTCAGTTTTTTTGTCTATCCTACTACAAGAGACCTCAAATTTGGACACTTTTCCAAGGACTTGTCACGCCGCTCTGTGACAGACCATCCCCTGCTGCCATTGTCTGGAGAGCCCCCAGCTGAGTTTACACTTCCACGGCTGTGAGGAGGCATCGCAGCAGCCGCTTCCTCCGACGTCCTAACTCCCAACTCGGCCGGTATCGACCCGCTGAAACGTGGACCTACAGCTGTCTTGTAAGTGAAACTCCTACTTCTCCTATCTGCTGGGTTAAAACGTGATGTCCTAACAATTAAATTACAATTGAATATGGCCCGTATTTCGGGGCTCAATTAGTCTCTCAGCCACAGGAGAGAGCTGTAAACTGAAGGAAAACTCTTAGTCATTTTTAAGTAACTGCCCTTAAATTTTTGTAGATTAATCAGGAGTCATTTTTAGATAATTAGCTTATGAATTTTCCCCATAAAATTGCGTTGTTTTGTTAAAACATTCCAGCCTCATTTACCGTTGAAACATAAGTCTAGTTCCTCCGTGGTTCTGCAGAGGTGTAATGCTGGATTTTATGTTCAGGAACCCAATATCAGTTGATGTGATATATTACGCTGTTATCATCTGAATCTGTTTATTCATCATTTGAACGCCATGTCATGTAACCTGAATGAGTTTAATAAAAGAGTGAATGAGAGCAGTTGAAGCGTTTTCCTTTCGCATATACAGGTTTCCTAATCACGGCAGGACAAAAACTCACTGAAACTTTGAGACTGATTCATTAAGTAATTTAAGGTACAAAATTAATTAAAATTAAAGTTAATATTATTGTCCGTTAGGACTGGTGCCCCTTTTACGAGTGCTTTTATTTAATTTAGCGGGTGTAGAAGTGACGGTTTAACTCCGCCCCCTTTCACACCCACTATTAAATAAAATAAATAATTCCTGTACCTTATGACAAATATTTTATAGGCAATTCACCCTACGGTGTGTGCTGGCGCCTATACTCTTCTGGCGATATCTGTCAGCCATGCTTGAGGTGGCCTTCAAAGACACTTCAGAAGGAGTATACATTCAAACAAGGAAAGAAGCAGACTTGTTCAATGTGATACAGTTTAAAGCCAAGAGTAAGACATCGATAAAGGTAGCAAGAGAAATGCTCTTTGCCAACGACAGTGCTCTAGTTGCACACAGTGTGGAAGATATGCAATCTTTAGTGCAGAAATTTGCAACAGCAGCTAGCCAATTCAGCCTCCAAATTAACAGCAAGAAGACAGAGTGCCTTCATCAACCACCAAAGTTCCATTTATCAACATCACTACCAGAAGAGATCAGCATTGGTACAGAGGCACTAGTCAAGTGCAAGACTTTCAAGTATCTAGGGAGTACTGTTTCAGAGAATGCTAGGCTAGAGGATGAACTATCTCTCAGAATGGGAAGAGTGAGTGCTGTGTTTGGAAACTTGAGGGAGAGACTGTGGATCAAGCGACATGTGTCTATCCGTCTGAAATGCAAAGTGTACAGAGTGACAGTACTGGCTACTCTATTGTACGGTGCTGAAACTTGGACTGTCTACAGAGTGCAGTTGAAGAAACTCCACGCGTACATGATGAGACACCTTTGAGCCATAATGAACATCTCATGGAAAGACAAGATAACCAACATAAAAGTGTTGAAACGAGCTGGTCTACCATCAATGAAGGACATGCTAATACAGACGAACCTGAGATGGCTCGGACATGTTGAGAGGATGGACCACCAGTGTCTTCCTCGGCAGTTACTCTTCTCACAGTTAGGTGAGGGCAAACGCAATAGGGGTAGACCAAGGCTCAGATTTAAAGACACTGTAAAAAGAAACTTGAAGAAGTTGGATGTAGTCAGGAGTTCCTGGCAGCGGAAGGCTAAGGACAGAGCTGTGTGGAGGATTCTGATCAGACCTAAATGAAACAGTCATTGTCGCCCACAACAGACTGCTATGATGGTGATGATGAGCAATGTGGGCAGGTGTGAAGTCCTGATGGAAAATGAAATCAGCATCTCCATGAAGCTTGTCCGCAGAGGGAAAGATGAAGTGCTCTGAAATTTACTGATAGTCAACTGCACTGATTTTGGACTTGATAAAACACAGTGGACCAACACCAGCAGTTGACACGGCTCCCCAAATCATCACTGGTTATGGAAACTTCACATGGGACCCCAAGCAACTTGGATTCTGTGCCTCTCCACTCTTCCTCTAGACAATGGGACCTTGATTTCCAAATGAAATGGAAAATTTACTTTCATTTGAAAAGAGGTCATCTGCTGATGTTTGTCTACTGTGTGTTATCAAGTCCAAAGTCAGCGCCAGGAAATTTTAGAGCACTTCATGCATCCATCTGCTGACAAGCTTTATGGAGATGCTGATTTCATTTCCCAGCAGGACTTGGCACCTGCCAACACTAGCAAAATTCCCAAAACCCGATTTAATGGCCATGATATCGCTGTGCTTGACTGGCCAGCAAACTCTCCTAACCTAAAACCCATACAGAATCTATGGAGTATTGTCAAGAGGAAGATGATAGACACCAGACCCAATAATGCAGATGAGCTGAAGGCCACTATCAAAGCATCCTGGGCTTTCATGAGACCTCAGCAGTACCACAGTCTGATCGCCTTCATGCTACACTGCACTGATGCAGCAATTCATACAAAAGGAGCCCCGACCAAGTACTGAGTGTATGCATGGACATACTTTTCAGTTTGCCAACATTCCTATTAAAACCTGTGACGATGGAGTGTCACCACTGTTATGGTTCACTGTATATGTGATTATATTGTTTGGGTAATATTTGTAAATGTTAATAATTATTGTTAAGTCTACACATATTATTTTAGGATCTGCTTCTGACTATGCGGAATGCCCTTTTTGGTGAGATAATTGTTATGTTTAATTATTTGGGTAAAACAAGTGGTGATCATTATCTACATACCTTTGCCGACATGCTCCCTGATGGTGTCCGGGCGAAGGACTCTTTAGGGGTTGAGGGCTTTTTAAAGGATACCAGCAGGAAGGGAGCATGTGATGGTAAGTTTAGGGGTGATTTAGAGTTTGTAAATAGGGGTTAAATTATTTATTGAATTATTTATGGTGTCTTTTTTATTCCGTGTTATTTATATGTATTTTGTAAAAAGGTGGGAAGTATTTATGGACTTTTTAGATGTTAGTGGGTATGTGTGGAAAATGAAAATGTTATTGTCTTACCTGGGGATATGGTATGTGCTAATTGACTTTGATTATCTCAGATAGTATATAACAGGTGTGGTTATCGTTAAGAATGGATGTGGTCATCGACTGATGGATTGTTGATGAAGAGTCGTGTCAGTGTGAAGATATGGTATGTTCGCTGAAGTTGTTACCAGTGAAGTTTTTGAAATAAAATTTGAAAATTGATGATTGACAGCCGCCTCGTCCAGCTTCGTTACATTTGGTGGCAGCGGTGGTCCGTTCCCAGGACGACGTAACATTTGGTGGCAGCGGTGGGATAAGAGCACGGGACGGAAGGATTGATGGCGAGAAGAAAAGTAATGAGGCAAGAGGAGCAATTTGACTCTGATGCAGCTATGGCAGCTGAGGAGCCGGGAGTCAGCGGACTGGGCGAGCTCGAGGAGCTAACGTGCTTAGTAAAGTCCTTGGTTCGTTCGCTGTCAGAGATCGTCAGAGGGAAGAAGAAGCCGCTCTTCAAGACCAAAGGTGGCAGACTGTAGATAATCAAATTCTTCGGGTGCAGTCGCAAGTGGCGGAGTTGAGAGACGAGTATGGGAGCCGGGCTGAATGCAGTGGTGACGACGACGCTTCGGGGGAAGACCCCAGGGTGACGGCCAGTCGGGTAGGCCCGCAGGAGGATGATTTACCGCTGCAGGTGCAACCGAGGAGAACGCGAACGCACCACGAGCCCAGGCTGAATCCGCTCTCTCCCGAGGATGACATCGAGCACTACCTGGCGACTTTTGAGAGGATCGCTACAGTCTGCCGCTGGCGTGAAGAAGAGTGGGCTATCCAGTTGGCTCCTTTACTTACAGGTAAAGCACGAAGTGCGTATGTACTGATGGACATTGCTGACACAGACAATTATAAGAAAGTGAAAGAAGCAATTTTAAATAAGTATGAAATAACACCCGACACCTATAGGAGAAGGTTTCGTGCTCTGGACATTTATCAGGACGAAACCCCCCGTGAACTGTATGTTTGTTTAAAAGACCTGTGTGTGAAATGGATTAAACCAGAGACCTCAACTGTAAAAGACATTATGGAACTAATAATTTTGGAACAGTTTCTGCGGATGGTGAACCGGGAACTGGGAATCTGAGTACAAGAGCGGGACCCGAAGACTGCAGAGGGCGCTACTCGTCTGGCGGAGGTTTTTCTGTCGGCCAGGTCTGGGAGCAGGAGAACGACTCTCGGCCGTGACAGCTCTTTCACCGCATGGAGTAAGTCTAATGAGGGTGAAAGGGGTGGTCCAGCTCAAAATAGGCTGTATTCCAGGTCCAGTCAAAGCACAAATAGCAGATATGAAAGTAGCAAAAAGTCATGTTTTGTTTTGAATAAAGATATACGCTTTTATCAGTGTCATAAGATCGGTCACACTCAGTATTCATGTCCTGCCATAAAGAATGATAAACCCTCATTATTATGCTCAGTTTCAAGACCTACTCTGTCAGCACCAATTCATGGTGAAATATATAAGACTACGGTTCTGCTAAATGGTCAGTGTGAAGAGGCCTTGTTAGACTCCAGTTGTTTCCAGACTGTTGTTTTGCCCAAATTAGTCCCGAGAGATTTATGGAGTGAGACTACAGTTAATATCAGTTGTGTTCATGGGGATAAGAAATTGTACCCGACCGCTGATGTCTATATAACAGTAGGGGGTCAAACTTATCTCCTTTCTGTAGCTCTTGTGCCTGATTTGCCTTACTCTGTTATTCTTGGCAATGATGTTCCAACTTTGTTGGACATTATACAACAAGTTAGAGATGAACAAACTGAGGGACAGGCAGGTAGTGCTATTGAGCAGAGGCTTGATGCACCTGTTGGAAAAATTTGTAATATGGTGACAACCAGGGCGCAGAGGGCTGCCAATGTTCTACAGGAGTTGCCGTTTTTTGATTCTGAGATAGAGGCAGGCCCTATTAAACAGTCTAAATCCAAGGCTCAGAGGAGAAGAGATAAGGTGTTAGCTTCAGTAAAGAACTTGGGTGAAGAAACACCACAGCTAAGTCAATCAGTAGAGTTTGACATCCCTCCTGACATAGCTGCATTGCAGAAAGCTGACCCAGCACTTGGACCATGGTTTGAAAAAGTTTCAGAGATTGAGGGTGTGAAACAGGGTAGAACGGATTGTTTGGCTGAGGCCATGTATGTCATTAAAAAAGGCATTTTGTACCAGCAACAAGGTGAAGTTATGGCCATAGCTTTGCCACAGGACCTCACACCACAGATTATGGAACTGGGACATGTTATCCCTTGGGCAGGTCATCTAGCATTTCAAAAGACTTTACAGAGAATTGCTAGAAGGTTTGTGTGGCCGGGAATGTATACCCAGATAAAAGAGTTCTGTACTACATGTGCAATATGTCAGATTACATCACCTAGGGGAGTAGCCCATGCCCAACTGCACCCATTACCAATTATTGGAACACCATTTGACAGAATAGGGATGGATGTAGTTGGCCCCCTAGAGAGAAGCTCCTCTGGTAATAAATACATTCTGGTGATTTGTGACTATGCTACTCAGTACCCAGAAGCCTTCCCCCTGAAATCTATCAAGGCTAGGCAGGTTGCCAACTGCCTTATCCAGTTAATTTCAAGGGTAGGCATACCCAGAGAGATTCTAACAGACTGTGGAACAAATTTCTTGTCAAAACTGTTGCAGCAGGTATATAAGCTGTTGGGTATTAAGGGTATTAAGACCACCCCATATCACCCTCAGACAGATGGACTAGTGGAGCGATTCAATCAGACTCTGAAAAATATGCTGCGGAAATTTGTTTCTGATACGGGCTCGGATTGGGACCAATGGGTACCATATTTATTATTTGCTTATCGGGAGGTGCCCCAGGCTTCAACAGGGTTCTCACCTTTTGAACTACTGTATGGTCGTCAGGTGAGGGGCCCACTGGACTTATTAAAGGAGCACTGGGAGAGTCCACCGAGTGATCAGGACAATGTGGCCTCATACGTCATTAAGATGAGAGAGAAACTGGATCGAATGACTGCTTTGGCTCAGGAGCACATGAGGACAGCGCAGGCCAAACAAAAAACTTGGTATGACAAGAAGGCCAGAAAAAGGGTTTTTCACCCAGGTCAGCAGGTTTTGTTATTGCTGCCCTCGTGTGACAGTAAGCTGTTGGATCAATGGCAGGGGCCGTATGAAATCTCTAAAAAACTAAGTTCAGTGACATATGAACTATATATGCCTGACAGGAAGATAAAACATCAGACCTTCCATATTAACTTGTTGAAAGAGTTTCAGCAGCCTGGTCATCAGCAGCAGCAGCCTGTTCTTCAGGAGACACATCATCAGCTCTTCATTTGTGGGATGGAAGTGGATGAGGAAAGAGAACAGTCTTTTCCCACAAATGTGTCAGAGCCGTGATTATTTCAAGTGTCTCATTTGCAGGTTGGTCAGCAGAGACAGTTAGAGGCATTGTTAGATCCAGAATTGTTTCAGGAGAGACCTGGTTTCACCACATTGATGCATCATAAAGTGCATTTGAAAGAAGAAGCTGTTCCACATAGGAAATCTTACAGGATCCCGAAGCGATTGGTTCCAAAAATGAAGCAGGAGATTGATTTGATGTTGCAGCTGGGAGTGATCGAGGAGTCAGTCAGTGAGTGGTGTAGCCCGATTGTGCTGGTACCCAAAAAGGATGGCTCTTTGAGATTCTGTATTGACTTCAGATATCTCAATTCAGTGTCTAGGTTTGAGTCATACCCCATGCCCCGGATTGATGAACTATTAGAGAAAGTGGGCAGGGCTAGGTTTATTTCTACACTGGACCTATGCAAGGGGTATTGGCAGGTGGCATTGGCACCGGAAACAAAAGAACTTACAGCTGTCATGACTCGCCGCTCATCAGCGGCGCCAGCTGCGCGCACACCTGCATCTCAGCAGCGGCGAGGTATTTAACCCACTCTGCCCTGGGCTTCGGCCTGAAGCCGTCTCTCTACTTCGGCATCTCTTGCTACAACGGATCTCTCGCCTACGAGCAAGATAATCTGGGTAAGCTCCCCTTACCTCCTTTTCTCCAGCCTTCTCCCCTGTGCACAGGTGGATTCCCCGGCGGCGGACTTCCCCATCTCGCCGCTGCCTCCTCGCTGCTGCTACAGGCACTCCAGGTCGCTGTCTCCCGGGCTCCGCCCTTGTCGACGCCAGCCACCTGTCCTAACCAAGTAAGCCAGCAAAACCGTTATTATCCTCTGTATTGGTGTGGTGCCCGTTACCCTTCTCCCTCTGCTTCCTCCCATAGGGTTGTCCGGCTGAACGGCTTCCTGCCCCCGTGCCTGACGCAGACGCCACCACCAATACATCCTTATTCTACAGACACGCAGTCACACATCCCTGTTGTTAATAAAGCTATTAAATCTACCCTGAGCCTGCGTGTGTGTCTCCTGAGCCGTGCGTTATGTCAACAGCCTTTAAAACACCTCATGGCAGTTTCCAATTTAGGGTTATGCCATTTGGCCTTCAGGGGGCACCTGCAACTTTTCAGCAGCTCATGGACCAAGTATTGAGAAGGGTATCGAACTTTGCAGCTGCCTATTTGGATGACGTAGTCATCTATAGTCAGACCTGGGAAGAACATTTGGTACACCTTAGGCAGGTCCTTCAGTTGATTAAGAGGGCAGGACTGACGATCAATTCACGCAAATGTGCGTTTGGACAGCAGCAGGTGGAGTACCTGGGACATGTGGTTGGTCAGGGGGTCATTAGACCACGAGCAGGTAAAGTGGATGCCATCCGGACCTATCCTGTGCCCACTACTAAGAAGAAGGTACGATCATTCATGGGAATGGTAGGATGGTACAGTAAGTTTATTCCTCACTTTGCACGAGCAGGTAAAGTGGATGCCATCCGGACCTATCCTGTGCCCACTACTAAGAAGAAGGTACGATCATTCATGGGAATGGTAGGATAGTACAGTAAGTTTATTCCCCACTTTGCTGAAAGAGCAGCAGTTTTGACTGACCTCACTAAGGCTTCAGCACCAAATAGGGTAAAGTGGACAGAGGAGTGTGACAGAGCTTTTGAGGATCTGAAGAGGGCTATTTCTTGTGAGAAGGTTCTCTACAGCCCAGATTTTGCTCGTCCGTTCATTCTACAGACAGATGCTTCAGGAGTTGGCATTGGAGCAGTACTTCTCCAGGAGGAGAGGGGAGAGAGACACCCAGTACTGTTCTTGAGCCGTAAGTTGTTGGACCGGGAGACGAGATACTCTACGGTAGAGAAGGAATGTCTTGCCATGAAATGGGCAATAGGGTCTTTGAAGTATTATTTACTGGGGCATCATTTTATGTTGGAAACAGATCATTGGGCCCTACAGTGGTTGAACAGGATGAAGGACATGAACAGTCGTCTCACAGGGTGGTATTTGTCCCTTCAACCATATAACTTTACTGTTCAGTATGTGGCAGGGAAAACTAACCTTGTGGCAGATGGTCTCTCAAGAGTACATGACTCTTAGAGTACTGTACTCTTGGGAAAAGGGGGGAGGAAATGTGACGATGGAGTGTCACCACTGTTATGGTTCACTGTATATGTGATTATATTGTTTGGGTAATATTTGTAAATGTTAATAATTATTGTTAAGTCTACACATATTATTTTAGGATCTGCTTCTGACTATGTGGAATGCCCTTTTTGGTGAGATAATTGTTATGTTTAATTATTTGGGTAAAACAAGTGGTGATCATTATCCACATACCTTTGCCGGCATGCTCCCTGATGGTGTCCGGGCGAAGGACTCTTTAGGGCACAGGTGTCAAACTCATTCCATGGAGGGCCAAGACCCTGCAGGTTTTACCTCCACCCAGTGTCTTCAGCAGGTGATTTCACTGAATTTCTTCACACTGATTGCTGATCAGTGAAAACACCTGCTGATGACACTGGGTAGAAGCAAAACATGCAGGGTCTTGGCCCTCCATGGAATGAGTCTGACACCCCTGCTTTAGGGGTTGAGGGCTTTTTAAAGGATACCAGCAGAAAGGGAGCATGTGACGGTAAGTTTAGGGGTGATTTAGATTTTGTAAATAGGGGTTAAATTATTTATTGAATTATTTATGGTGTCTTTTTTATTCCGTGTTATTTATATGTATTTTGTAAATAGGTGGGAAGTATTTATGGACTTTTTAGATGTTAGTGGGTATGTGTGGAAAATGAAAATGTTATTGTCTTACCTGGGGATATGGTATGTGCTAATTGACTTTGATTATCTCAGATAGTATATAACAGGTGTGGTTATCGTTAAGAATGGATGTGGTCATCGACTGATGGATTGTTGATGAAGAGTCGTGTCAGTGTGAAGATATGGTATGTTCGCTGAAGTTGTTACCAGTGAAGTTTTTGAAATAAAATTTGAAAATTGATGATTGACAGCCGCCTCGTCCAGCTTCGTTACATTTGGTGGCAGCGGTGGTCCGTTCCCAGGACGACGTAACATTTGGTGGCAGCGGTGGTCCGTTCCCAGGACGACATAACATTAAAAAAAAAATAATAATTACGTGATTTTCAAATTTTTGTAGGGTTTTTATGAGCTATAAGGCACAACTATCACAATTAAAAGAAATAATCACTGAAATATCACTCTGTGTGTAATGAATCTACATAATACATGAGTTTAATTTTTTTAATTGAATTACTGAAATAAATCATCTATCTATCTATCTATCTATCTATCTATCTATCTATCTATCTATCTATCTATCTATCTATCTATCTGTGACATAGGGGAGTTGGGCCTTGGGGCTTGCCGTAGCCTGGCTGGGGCGGGGTCAGAGTGATGTTAAGCGGGCTACGGCTGGGGACATAAATATCTGTGAACTTGGTTCAATAAAGTGAGAATGTTCAGACCAGCTCCTTCTCGACTCACCGTTATTGAGATGTAACATTTGGCAACAAGCAGAACAATGGCAACATGCGTAGGACAGATGCCAGTGTTCCTGGAACAACTGGGCTCACCGGCAAATTCATGGGCTCAGTGGAAGCAGAGCTTCGATATATATCTGACAGCGGTGGGCCTGGGATCGGTCAGTGAAGAGAGATGGAGGAGTATTATGATTCAGTGTCTCAGTGCTGAAGGACAGCCAATCTTCTTCGGGCTGTGCCAGGGTGGCTCACTGGAGGACGGTCTGAAGGCTATGGACAGCACGTTTGGTGACGTCTCCATGGTCACAAACAGTTGGTGGGAGTTCTTCGAGCGACGGCAATGGAAGGGTGAGTCGCTGCGTTTGTTCCTACAAGAGCTGCTTAGCTTAGCTCAGAAGTGCGGTTTTGGAGCAGAAATGCACAGTGTAGTGAGGGACAAGCTAGTGCACGGCACCAATTGTGCATGGCTAACGACCAAGCTGAGAGTAGCTAAAGAGCCACCATCTTGGGAGGAAGTGCTGCACTTAATTAAAAGAGGAGTCAGTGGCCCAGTTGGAGCTAATGGCTAAGGTTAGCGAGAGGCCTTCTGAGAGCAATTTCCCGCCGAGTGCAGAGGTTTGCGCGCTAACAGCACGATGTGGAGAGACTAGAAAAGGAAGAAGAAGCGGATGAAAAAGAGAGGGGCATTACGGGTGAGACGACCCGGAGGCCCAGCCCAGATTCATGCTGCTTGCATGAGGAAAGGCCCATTGAAGTGGTATGTGCTCCAGCTGGATGGAGTTGATGTGCCGCTCATGGTGGATTTGGGGGCCAGGAAGTCCATCCTGAGCCTGCCCACACTGTGGAGGCTGTTTCCCGCGAAATAAATTAAAGATGGAGCGGTGAGGCTATTCGGCTACGGACATGCAGAGATTGAAATGGCGGGCACAGCGGACTTTGAGGTAACCTGCGGGTCAAAAAGGGTCCCCAGCTTTATCTTTCAGGTGGCATGCTGGGGAACCGACCCTGCTGGGAGTTGACCTGTTGGGGGAGCTAGGTTTCTCCATAATGGACTCGGGGGGTTCTAGGGTACTGTCCGTGGGCTCGGACTGGCACCTCCGCTGGCTGGCGTTGTTTGAAGGCCTGGGCCACATTGAGGCATTTTATCATCGGCCTCTCATCAATGAGTTTGTCACATTGAAAATACAGCCTTTGAGACGTCTCCTGTTGGCACTGTGGGCTGAGGTATTAGCAGAACTGACAAAGCTACTGAAGTCGGGGGTCATCTAAAGGGCTGATGTGTCACCATGGATTTCTAATCTGGTGATGGCAAGAAAGAAAAGTGGAGGCATCAGACTGTGCATCGACCTTAGAGCTGTGAACAAGGCGGTCATCCCGGACAAGTATCCACTGCCGACTACGGAGGAACTCATGGTGACGTTCAGTGGGGTGAAAAATTTCTCGAAATTGGATTATGTGTCAAGGTTATCTGCAGGTGCCACTACACCCGGACAGCCGGAATCTGACGGCCTTTGTGACCCACATGGGGGGTTTCCGCTACACCAGGATGCCTTTCGGGTTGAGCTCAGTGCCAAGCTGCTTCCAGAAGGTCATGGTAACCATGCTGGCTGGCCTGAAGGGGGTAGTTGTGTACCTAGATGACATTGTGGTGCACAGGGTGTTGAAAGGGGAACACGACGAGAGACTGGAAAGGGTTTTGGAAACGCTGCAGGAACATGGGGTCATGATGAACGGCGAAAAGTGTGTCTTTGCGGCGGATGCAGTAGACTTTGTGGGATTCTGGATGTCTGGAGATGGACTGAAACCGTTGGTTTTGAACATGGGGGCGGTGCTTTGCCTCGCAGATCCTTCCTCGCCAGCTGAGATTTCTTCGTTCCTGGGGATGGTTAACTTTTATGGACGATTTACACACGTGGACAAAATTGTTGGTACCCCTCTGTTAATGAAAGAAAAACCCACAGTGGTCACAGAAATAACTTGAATCTGACAAAAGTGGTAATAAATAAAAATTCTATGAAAATAAACCAATGAAAATCAGACAGTGCTTTTGAATTGTGGTTCAACAGAATTATTTTAAAAAACAAACTCATGAAACAGGCCTGGACAAAAATGATAGTACCCTTCACTTAATATTTATTTTGTTGCACAACTTTTTGAGGCAATCACTGCAATCAAATGATTTCTGTAACTGTCAATGAGACTTCTGCACCTCTCAGCAGGTATTTTGGCCCACTCCTCATGAGCAAACTGCTCCAGCTGTCTCAGGATTGAAGGGTGCCTTCTCCAGATGGCATGTTTCAGCTCCTTCCAAAGATATTCAGTAGGATTTAGATCAGGGCTGATAGAAGGCCACTTTAGAATAGTCCAATGTTTGGCTCTTAGCCATTCCTGGGTGTTTTTAGCTGTGTTTTGGGTCATTTGGACGACTCTGCGATTGTTGGCCTCATCTCCAATGGAGATGAGCTGAGTACAGACGGCTTATCCAGGACTTCGTGGACTGGTGCCATCGGAACTGCCTCCAGATCAACGCGAGGAAAACTAAGGAGCTGGTGGTGGACTGCCGCAGGCAAGGACAACCCCTCACAGCACCAGTAAATATACAGGGAAGAGACATCGAGATGGTGACATCCTATAAGTACCTGGGTGTTCATCTGAACAATAAACTAGACTGGTCATACAATACTGATGCACTCTACAAGAAGGGACAGTGCAGGCTGTTCCTACTGAGGAGACTCAGGTCTTTTGGTGTACAAGGGGCACTGCTGAAGACATTCTATGACACGGTGGTGGCATCAGCCATCACTTTTGGAGTGGTCTGCTGGGGCAGTGGCATTACAGCAGCCGATAGGAAGAGACTGAACAAACTGATCAAGAAAGCTAGCTCTGTCCTGGGGCAGCGCCTTGACCCAGTGGAGGAGATAGGAGAGAGAAGGATGGTGGCTAAACTGTCATCTCTGCTGGAGTCCGAGTTCCACCCTATGCAGGACATACTGAATGCACTGAGGAGCTCATTTAGCAGCAGACTACATCATCCTAGGTGCACAGCCGAGAGGTTTTGCAGGTCCTTCCTACCTATGGCTGTCAGACTGTACAACCTAAGCAGGGCTGCTCGCAGAGATAGCAAAAAGACGTGACAACCTAATAGTATTGAATGCAAAAGACGCAATAGACTTACACAATGGTCCCCTGCGGTATACAACTAGGAAAATACCGGTCGCTATGGAGGGTGAGAATATGTATGAGTACATAATCATACCATGTAGGATAACTAAGTAGACGGTTATGCTGTTTCATTCCATCTAGCTACAATGCTCCGCACTGTGTGTGTTTATATATTTACATATTTATTCCATCTAGCTACAATGCTCCGCACTGTGTGTGTTTATATATCTACATATTTATTCCATCTAGCTACAATGCTCCGCACTGTGTGTTTATATATTCACATATTCATTCCATCTAGCTACAATACTCCACACTGTGTGTTTATATACTCATATATTTATTCCATTCAGCTACAATGCTCCGCACTGTGTTTATATATTTATATACCGGTATCATCTAGCTACAATGCTCCGCACTGTGTGTCTATATATATATATATATATATATATATATATATATATATATGTATACTCGCTGCTCTTGTTTTTTCTCTTGCCTTCTGATTGTTGCTCTGAGTGTTGCTATCCCTGTGCTGTTGCAATCCTGGAATTTCCCCATTGTGGGACTAATAAAGGCTTATCTTATCTTATCTTATTATCCTGTTGCAAGACCAGTGACCTGCGACTGAGACCAAGCTGTCTGACACTGGGCAGCACATTTCTCTCTAGAATACCTTGATAGTCTTGAGATTTCATTGTACCCTACACAGATTCAAGATACCCTGTGGCAGATGCAGCAAAGCAGCCCCAGAACATAACAGAACCTCCTCCATGCTTCACAGTAGGGACAGTGTTCTTTTCTTGGTATGCTTCATTTTTGCGTCTGTGAACATAGAGCTGATGTGCCTTGCCAAAAAGTTCCAGTTTTGTCTCGTCGGTCCATAGGACATTCTCCCAGAAGCTTTGTGGCTTGTCAACATGCGGTTTGGCAGATTCCAGTCTGCCGTTTTTATGATTTGTTTTCAACAGTGGTGTCCTCCTTGGTCGTCTCCCATGAAGTCCACTTTGGATCAAACAACGACGGATGGTGCGATCTGACACTGATGAACCTTGACCTTGGAGTTCACCATGAATGTGTTTAGAGGTTGTTCTGGGCCCTTTTGTTACCATTCGTATTATCCGTCAACTCCTGCGGACACGTCCAGGGAGGTTGGCTACAGTCCGGTGGATCTTAAATTTCTGAATAATATGTGCAATTGTAGTCACAGGAACATCAAGCTGCTTGGAGATGGTCATAGAGCCCTTACCTTTAACATGCTTGTCTATAATTTTCTTTCTAATCTCCTGAGACAACTCTCTCCTTTGCTTCCTCTGGTCCATGTTTAGTGTGGTACACACCATGTCACCAAACAGCACAGTGACTACTTGTCACTTGTTTAAATAGGCCGACTGACTGATTGCAAGTTTGTAGACACCTGTGATGTTAGTTAGAGGACACATCTTGGTTGAACATGTCCCTATGGTCACATTATTTTCAATCTTTTCTAGGGGTACCATCATTTTTGTCCAGGCCTGCTTCATGAGTTTGTTTTTTTAAAGTAATTCTGTTGATCCACAGTTCACAAGCATTGTCTGATTTTCATTGGTTAATTTTCATAGAATTTTTATTACCACTTTTGTCAGATTCAAGTTATTTCTGTGACCATTGTTGGTTTTTCTTTCATTAACTGAGGGGTACCACAATTTTGTCCACGGCTGTATATCCCCAGCCTTAGCCCGCCTGACATCACTCTGACCCCGCCCTGGCCAGGCTACGGCAAGCCCCAAGGCCCAACTCCCCTATGTCACCCCGCCCCGGAAAGTCAAGTACACAAATGAAACACCCAAATAAGTAAGATAACTATAAACACACATGAACATAAAACATAACAATGCAGTCCACAAGTCCCTTCTCTAGACAGCAGAGCCATCCTGAACCATACCGGTCACAAAATCGTTCAAGTATCTGGGTCTCCAATGCTCTCTAGCTGGGTGTCCCTCGTGAGGGCACACAGCCTCCGGCACCATTGGTTCCGGCTGAGGATTGGCGTCTGTCCGGACCCTCCAGTCCCAACTGTCACTGAAACAGTCCATGGCGGGGTCACTCGCCACCTCCGGTGGGGACCTCCTTAGCCTACTCACATGCCATCAGGACCCATCATCCAGTTCAAAAGTATCTGGTCCTCTTCGTCTCACGATCGTCCACGGCCCAACCTACAGTGGTTGAAGCTTGTGGGCGCAGATGGGATGCTTGATCCAGACACGATTCGCCACCGCAAGGCCGTGACCTCTCACCCGATGTTTTCTGTCGAACAGTTCCTTCATCTTCCGTTGGCGGTCAGTGACCCGGCGCTTCAGTGTCCTCGAGTTCTCACCCCACTCCATCTGTGCCGGCCCCAGTCGTCTCACCGGTAGCGGCAACTCACGTCCCAGCATCAGTGCAGCCAGGGAGCGTCCTGTTGTGGCATGCACCAACATTCTACAATGGAGTAGGGTATTGTTCAGGGAGCCAGCAAACATAAACCCATCCGCTAAGTGGTCCCTTAGTCCATTCTTAAGTGTCCATTATCGGCCTCAGGCTTCTAAAGGTCAGGATGACAAAGCCCTTTGTCAAAGACTGTCCCAACATTACGCCCGTTTTGACACCTCGTCAGTTGTGTCCAACTCCCCCCCTCCCCCCAGCTCCACTGCTCCTCGGTCCCTACTTCATCAAAAGCGGTCCCCCCCTCCTCCCCCCCTGCCCTTGTCATCAGTGAGCAGGACATGCACAGACAGTTCTCCAGACTGAACCCGCGCAAGGCCCCCGGTCTGGACGGCGTGTCTCCCTCCACCCTGAGACACTGTGCAAAAGAGCTGGCTCCTGTCTTCACAGACATTTTTAACACCTCCCTTAAGCTATGCCACGTGCCGACCTGCCTCAAATCCTCCACCATCATCCCTGTCCCCAAGAAGCCACGGATCACCGGACTTAACGACTACAGACCTGTAGCGCTCACCTCTGTAGTCATGAAGTCCTTTGAGCGCCTGGTCCTGCCCCACCTCAAGTCCATCACCACTCCCCTCCTGGACCCGCTGCAGTTTGCCTACCGAGCCAACAGGTCTGTGGACGACGCAGTCAACCTGGCCCTCCACTCCATCCTGCAGCACCTGGACTCCCCGGGAACCTACGCCAGGATCCTGTTTGTGGACTTCAGCTCTGTATTCAACACCATCCGCCCCGCTCTGCTCCAGGACAAGCTGTCCCTGCTCGGCATGCCTGACTCCCTCTGCAGGTGGATCACCGACTTCCTGACGGACCGGAGGCAGCATGTGCGGCTGGGGAAGACTGTCTCTGACTCTGTCAGCATCAGCACCGGATCACCCCAGGGCTGTGTACTTTCCCCCCTACTCTTCTCCCTTTATACCAACTCCTGCACCTCCAGCCACCAGTCTGTTAAGCTGATCAAGATTGCGGACGACACCACCCTCATCAGGCTCATCTCCAACGGCGACGAGTCCGTCTACAGGAGAGAGGTGGCCCAGCTGGCGTCCTGGTGCAGCCACAACAACCTGCAGCTGAACGCTCATATCATAGCCGATCCTTCACACCCTGGTCACGTACTGTTTGCCCCCCTCCCCTCAGGTAGAAGACTTCGGTCCATTCAGACTAAAACCTCCCGGCACATGAACAGCTTCTTCCCCAAGTGACTTTTTATTGACTCTCGTGCACTAAGTACAGCAGCTCAACCAGACTCATGTCAATCATCACTGTTTCTGTTGCATTACCGTCTGCACTATGTGGTACTCCACAGTATCTGCTGCTTGCTAATATATTTAAAAACTGCTTTGACTAGTATTACTCATTCTTATTCTACACTTATTGCATGTCTTTTATCTTATCATGTTTAATGTTGCAGCATTGCACCGAGACAAGTCCCTAGTTTGTGTACTACATGAACAATGGCAATAAATCTGATTCTTAATTCTGATTCTGATTCTGATTCCTGTTGATCCACTCAACCCCCCCCCCCCCCCCCCCCATTAGCCTGCGGGTGGTACACCGCTGTCTTGATGTGTTTGCCCCCTCTGACTCTCAGAAACTCCTCAAAAACCCCAGCAGTGAATTGCGGGCCATTGTCAGTGGTGATGGAGCTCGGGGTCCCCCATCTGGTAAACAATGACGCCAGGAACCCCGTGATCACCTCAGTTGTCACTGAGCCAGTTGGGAGCACCTCTTGCTATTTAGAGAACAAGTCATATGCCACCACAAGGAACCTGCTACTGGGGGGGTGGGGCAGCATGTAGTTCTCCACAAATGTCCAATTTGACATGTTCCCAGGGTCCGGTTGGGAATGTGACCGGTCATGGGGGAGGGGGTGGTGGTCCTCCGGTCTTCCCGCTCTCCAGGCATGGCACACACTTCTTCACATCGTCTCTATGTCCTTGTCTATTCCCGGCCACCAAACTGAGTCCCTGCTGCGTTGTTTGACCTTGACCACCCCTAAGTGCCCCTCATGCAGCATTTCCAATACTTGTCCTCTCAAAGCTGCTGGTATGACGGCGGACTGCCCTCTAGCCATGCATACATCATTCCAGCAGCTGACCTCGTCCCTAAACCGATGAAATGGGGCCAGTTCACCCAGCGCTCCAGTTGGCCAGCCGTCTCTGATCGCCGAGCGCAGTCTTCTCATCAACTGGCCACTTTCCAAAACCTCCCTGAGTTCCTGAGGGGACACAATTTCTCGAAGTGCCCCATGCAGAGCGTGGACCAGTTGGCATACTTCTTTTCTGCCGCCGACAGAGACCTTGAAGCAAAAGCCACAGGACGCTCCGTGCCATCCTGCACCTGTGACATCACTGCCCCCAGGGTGGAACCGGACGCATCACAAGTCACTATAGTGGGGCAGGTCGGGTCAAAATGGGCCAAAACCGGTGGGGAGGTGAGCTGCCGCTTCAACTTTTCCACTGCCGCCAAACAGGCCAGAGTCCAGTTCCAAGGTGCATCCTGCTTCAGCAGCACCCAGAGCGGCTCGTTCATCTCCGAGTACCTGGGAATACAGCCGTGGACAAAATTGTTGGTACCCCTCTGTTAATGAAAGAAAAACCCACAATGGTCACAGAAATAACTTGAATCTGACAAAAGTGGTAAAAAAATAAAAATTCTATAAAAATTGCACATATTATTCAGAAATTTAAGATCCACGGTACTGTAGTGATTGCAGTGATTGCCTCAAAAAGTTGTGCAACAAAATATTAAGTTAAGGGTACCATCATTTTTGTCCAGGCCTGTTTCAAGAGTTTGTTTTTTAAAATAATTCTGTTGAACCACAATTCAAAAGCATTGTCTGATTTTCACTGGTTAATTTTCATAGAATTTTTATTTATTACCACTTTTGTCAGATTCAAGTTATTTCTGTGACCATTGTGGGTTTTTCTTTCATTAACAGAGGGGTACCAACAATTTTGTCCACGTCTGTACCATGCACACGCAACACGGGCAGGAGGGGGTGTAGCAAGCTGCAAAAGTAATTATGTGCCCCAGCTTACTTTAATCATGGTTACTGTTACCATGCTGTAAGCCTAAGCAAATTTTAACTATAGTGTTGTCAAAAAATATGATAATTTAATAACACTACATTTTAACTTGACAAAGCACTATTTTATTGAAGGCCAAATCATGCTGTCAGATTAATATGGAGGTTCACCAGACTTTGGGCAAAAAAAGAGAGGGTAAAATAATTCAAATAGACATGTTATATATGAGGAATATACCATTGTTTTTGGTGCAACAATTTCAGTTTAACCATAGCTATAAAGCAAAAGGTTAATCAGTCAGTTTTTTTGACCAATGAATGAAACTGTCTCTTTAAAGGGAAAATGCTGTAATTTTGACTTTATGCATTCTTCGTGTACATGTGCCTTATTTTTTACCACTCTGTACTGTTACATCCTTCTCTTCTCCTCTTTCCACTTCAAGCATCCGTCCAGAAGTTAACATGGACGGAAATAAACTTTGAAGCTTTGGAACCTCCAGGCACTAACAGAAGACAGCAAGAAGTGCAAGTGGATGAAGAGGGAGTGAGGAAGAGGCAGACTTGTAACCGAATGTTTCCGTTGAACTATAAAGTGAATTTTACGCAAACTTTTGGAAACTCACAGAAAGTGAAATGTGAATTTTGCATGCTTGCATCATTGGAAGTTGAAGGTGATGAGAGTAAATTGCTAATATAGATGATAAAGAATTGAACATTTTTCCCTTTCATTAAATCAAGCATTAAACAACTTGTCTGTCTCCCCATCTGTCTGCTTAGCTCTGGCTGAAATCTTCCAACTCTGGCTGTAGTATTGGGTTTCCTGACATTAGTAGCCCCTGTGGCGGCTCTGAGGCTGCTGCTCTTTGAAGCTTCAGTGGTGCTGCTCCGGCTCATTTGGTAACAGGTTGGGAATGGGCCGCTGGCGAAAAATGAGACCTCTGTTGCCTTGGAAACAGGTCCCCCACCCTCACAACGTGGTTTGGAGGCAACTTGAAGTGACATTTACCCAGTTTCTCAGTGCAGAGTGAAGGACACATGGACGGTTAACAGGTAAAAGCAGAGTAAAGTTCAGAAACTTCATCTATGTCAACATTTTGCTGTAAATACTCCAGCAGCAAATGTTTTAGTCTTGTTTATTAGACAGAAATATCTGTACTATTTCTGAGTTGAAATAAGGCAACCATCCCTGAAGGAATTGGTTATTAGAGTCAAAACCTGTTGCTAAAAGAACTTAGTCTTGGATAACTGGTTTGTAATAGGTTTGTTTGCTCTGCTATACGTGGTCATTACTGCGTCATGACAAATATGCTAAAAGATGCTACATGGTGCAGAATGTATACCCAACAAGCTTCTGTTAACTGACCGGCCACCAGTTCGGAGACTAAATGCATAACAGTGTATCTGCAACACAAGGCTATTTCATAACTGTTTTACACCAAATAATTTGAGCTAAGTTTAATGATATCATCTAATCTGATCCCATTTTTAATTCTTTAAAAAAACACTGCTACAGCACTTGTCACATCAGTCATGTGAAGTACATTAGTATATTGAGTCATAACGATTCTTTAACAAAAATCAGTTTTGCATATAAAATACCGCAACAATAGCTAAAAACACCTCAGAGCATTTTATCACTGAAGTTTTAAAAGTAAAATCATGATGAATATATGAATTGAAGAAAATGATCAATGAACAGAAAAAAGCTATATATTAAGAAATCAGAAACTGAAAACAGTTGTTGGTCAGATTCTAACTCACTCGTTTAAGCAAAACCATTGTTTCAGTATACCAAGAATGTTGTAGTATATCCTTGATTACTTGATCAGGTAGCAAGTTCCAGTCTCTCTATGCTGTGAGTGAACAGCAGGTTACAAAAAGGCAACTGAAACTACTTTTGTCAGTGCAATGCCCATTACAGTTTAAAAACATACCGAAGTGTATGCATTTGTTTTCTTTGTTGCAAAGCAATCATGTTTACACAGAATTCAAGGACTCCAAAGACTGCTATGTCCAAGGACTGCTGCATTGAGATTAACCCCCAATTACCACTGACTCTGGTTGGGGTCCTTTATGGCTGTGTTCTGGCCTCCACAACAAAGAGTTCCCATTCTAGTCAATGTTCTGTTCTCCACCTGGTCTGGTGCAATGTAAACCAGATCCGGATCACCATAAGGGCAAAACGCAACAAGTACTTTTGGCAGATGCCACATCCAGCCTGCAAGTAAAAGCATCTACTGTATTTAATAACTTCTTCTAGTTAGGGGTCGCCACTGCGGATCATCTGCCTCCATCTCACCCTATCCCTTGCATCTTCCTCTATAACACCAACCCTCTCCATGTCCTCCTTCACTGCTTCCATGAATCTTGTTTGTGGTCTTCCTCTTTTCCTCCTGCCTGGCAGCTCCATCTTCAACATCCTTTGTCTTTAACATTCTATCCTTCCTCTGCACATGTCCAATCCATCTCAGTCTTGCCTCTCTTACTTTGTCTCCAAACTGCTCAACCTGACCTGTCCCTCTGACATACTCATTTCTAATTCTGTCCTTCCTAGTAACTCCCAATGAGAATCTTAGGCTTTTCAACTCCTCCACCTTCAGCTCCTCCTCCCATCTTTTCATCAGTGCCACTGTCTCCAAACCATACATCAATGAAGGTCTCACTATCGTCTTGTAAATCTTTCCTTTCATTCTAGCTGCTATTCTTCTGTTACAAATCACCTCTGTCACTCATCTCCACCCTGCCTGCACTCTCTTCTTCACCTCCCTTGTGCATTTTTCATTGCTTTGGATGGTTGACTGCAGGTATTTCAACTCATCTACCTTCACTACCTCTACTCCTTGTGTCTTCACCGTTACACCTGCCTCCCTCTCATTAACACTCATGTATTCTGTCTTGCTTGCACTGACTTTCATTCCTCTTCTCTACAGAACATACCTCCACCTCTCCAGGTTCTCCTTCACCTGCTCCCTACTCGCACTACAGATCATAATGTCACCTGCAAATGCCATAGTCCACAGAGACTCCTGTCTGACCTCATCTTTCAGCCTGTCCATCACCATGGCAAACAAGAAGGGGCTCAGAGCTGATCCCTGATGTAATCCCACCCCCACCTTGAATCCATTGGTCACTCCTACAGCACACCTCACCACTGTTTCACTGTCCTCATACTTGTCCTTTTCCACCCTCACACACTTCTCTGCCTATCCTGACTTCCTCATACAGTACCACACTTCCTCTCTTGGCACCCTATCATATGCTTTTTCAAGATCCACAAAGACACAGTGCAGCTCCTTCTTACCTTCTCTATACTGCTCCATTAACACTCTCAAAGCATTTATATAATTCTCGTGTCATCTTTTCATGCAAACTTTGTTCTGATCTGTGCTACTTTAAAACCAAAACATATCCACTGGGGAGTGTTGCAAGACTAGGACTAAACTGGACCGCAACCGTAGTCAGTGGTAAATAGGAGTAAGGCATGAATAATGTTTTCTTTTACTCTTTTCACTGATATGATAGGCTATAGCTGCTCCTTCGTCCTCCAGATGGTTTCTGCTCAGCTCACAACAGGTATCCTCTTTCTGTTTGTCTACACGGATGACATACTGTCTCACTCTGTTTTATTTCACTGCAACCAAAATACTAAAGTGCAGAAATGAAAAACAATGAAATAATCATCGATGATAAATTCTGCAAATAATACAGTTATATTGCAGATATTATAACATAATAAGTACCTAAGTGCTTAGAAAGGCTCCGGTCACACAATGCTTTTTGCTCTTTCTTTGCTGTTGACTTTGGTGCCTATTTTGCCCACTTTAAAAACATAGTATAGGCAGTAATGTAGTGGTTTGCACTCAAGTGTTTGGTGCTGTATATTACTTTGTCCTTTGGAACTTTAAGTGAAATTAAGTTCTTCAGCAGTTAAAGTGTCAGTCACAAGTAATTATCAATTGGGTGTATCATTTGAATGGATAAAACTGGATGTGCATCTTGATCATAATCAGAAACATTTTTTTAACCACAAACATCTTTTCCTAATCACGCTAAGTGCAATTTGATGCATTTAAAGTAGTTTATGTTTCAGAGTATATGCTCTCCCACCTTCCTTTTTTCATATCTCTGCTTATCATTTCATCCTCACATTTTCTCCTGTTTCACCTCATCTTCTCTCTCATGCCTCCCTCTCTTTGTACTGCTGCTGATTAAGAACACAACCTGTTGTTGTCCCCCCCCCCCCCCTCTTGATTACCTGATGCATTTTTTCCCTCTTCATTTTCCTCCACCACATCTTCATCTCTTTCTGGCCTAGCTGCTCACTCAGCCACACAGTGTGTAGTGTGTGTACCTATGTGCGGACTTATGTGCGCGCTTGTGTGCGTGCGTCATGGTGCGGTGGCCTAACGAGTTTGATAGCTGTCACCTGATGCCGGTGATGAGGGTTTGCTGTAGTAGGGAGAAGAGCGGCAGCGAGAGGAGAGTTAGGTTTCTCCGCTGTAATTAGTTTTCCCAGCCTCTAATTATGCCAGACAGAATTACAAGCCTGATTGACTGTCATTTAAGCATTTTAATTCACAGAATTACCCTTTTTCTCTTTATAAAAAGGGCGAGATGTTGTTTTGACAGGCAGGCGTGTTGGGATGGAATCGGTGGAGTGCAGACCATGCCCGTGCACTCTGGCAGCTTTGACAGGGGTAAACACACTTTGTCAGAGTACAACAAAGACACATACTGTATTACAGTGAGCTACAGCGAACTGGTAAACACAGAGATTCACTGAGAGATCATTCACAGCTGTCCAAAGATTTTCATTTACAAAATAATAAGGAAAAAACCTGATACAATCAATAACAAAGTAACAAACATTCGATATTTGATCTAAATTCACTCTTGTCCTCTTAACTCTAAAAGCTGTGCTGTTTTAACCCTCATCTTTAATTCAACTCCACTACACAGTCCAAGCTCGGCACAGATTAGATATATTAGGCAAGGCAAAGGGTAAACTTACAGTTTCTCTTCAAGTTCTGATCTTGTTTGTCCTCTTCCCTCATTCAGAAGAAGAAGAAGCCAATTTTATTGTCATTCAGTCCATACAGCCAATCATGTACAGTAGAATGAAATTGCATTTCTCCTATCTACAATGTTAATCACATCTAGAATCAGAGGTGCTTTGCCAGATGTGCTTTGCCATGCAAAGCACAGCCACAAACAACTTTTTTCCCTCCCCCATTCTATTACTCTAAGCACCAAGCTAGAAGGCGGGAAGTACCATTTTTATATATGGTGTTTGGTATGACCTGGCCGGGGCTCTAACCCCAAACCTCCCGGTTGTGGGGTGGATGCTCTATCAACTAGGCCATCAACCTTCAGACAAAAGGTTTCACTAAACCTCTGGAGACTTCTGCTGTTTGTTTATTATTGAGTTATATTAATGTGTTACAGTGATGTGTGGTCAGGGAAGGTAAATAGGCACAAACTGTATGACAAGCACTTTTATCATTTCTTACAGGGGCAGAATTTAAAGGGAATACTCATTGAAAATCCTAAAATAAGCATATTATACCTCTACAAAAAGCTGAGAACATAATAAACATCAATATAGTACTTTTGTAGCCTTAATTTCATCTAGAAAGAAAAGATTGAATTTTTTTATTCATTCTGTGCACCTACGTCGAGGCTCTGACTTCCATATTTGCCGACTGAGTTTGGTGACGGTACAAGCTGAACAAACTAAAAGTTCAATGGCTCCAGTAGATCCAACCTGCACTCTTGATTATGCATCTAAATAGTAGAAATAAACAAATATTGCAGACAAAAGACCTTGTGAATCTGATCCCTCGGTCACTCAGTGGCAAGCTCAAGCAAGCATGCAACTTGCAAGGAGAGGGTGAAGATATGAAGCAAAAATGATGCTCATGACTTGTCTAAAAATCATACTGATCAATGAAGCACATGTATTTGAAGAATAAGGTCTGCCCTTGCTAAAACATAGTTTTGTGGCGGGTTGGTGTAACCCCCACAACAGACTAAGGACAGACAGCTCGCTACTCCCGTTTTTTTCCGCTGCACTACTGAGATGTAATGTGCCATACATGCATTGTGATGTTAATGTGCCATTCATTCATCGTGTTCATGCGTCCTGTCGTTACTGTGACCTAGAGACTGAGATCAATATGTAGATGTGCCTTGTAACCTCTTTGTCTTGCAGCTGGAGCAGAGGCCAGCAATCTGCCTATTGTGATGTATGTCTCTCAAATGCAAATGTCTCATGCCTGTTCTGCAGTCTCTTTGATCATACCCACTGCTGGGAATGCTCTTTTATGTATTGTTGTAGTTGGGTATATATACTGCACTGTAATCCATGCTCACTCTCTCACTCTCTCAATCTGATTCCTGCAACTGCTGCTGACACACACTGTGTCTCCTCTCTGAGAGCCTGAGGAATTCAGCTTCAGCCTGCTCACACTATGGGCTGGAGCCGCAAACGATCTGCCCTCCCTTCGGCTTTAGGGAGACCTCGACGCGGAGCCAACACAGGCGAGCTGCTCTCCGGACATCAACGTCCCCGGCCCAGAAAACGTAATGGTGCGCCCCTCGCCTGAGATCGGGACGTCCACGCTGGACCGGCCGAGGGACACAGAACGTTTTCTCCCTCTCACCGCTACTCCTCCCTCTCAGCGATCCTACTCATCTACCCGAGCCTGAGGAACAAAGATCGTCTATCTCCCCTCAACGCTCCAACGCACCATGACTAATCTGCAGCCACAGCTCATCATAGATGTTTATCGGCGCCGACTGCGCCGATCTCCACCAAGATTCCTGACCCTGGTTCTCCTCTCCAGCTGGCCCACCCATCACGGAACCCCGGCGCACGCACCGGGGAGTTACGAGGACGGCGCACCACGCACGGGACAATAACGGCTCCAGAGACCGCCATCGTCCTCCGCCGCTGCACATGCCGGAGAAAAACGGCCGATCGCCACCCTCGGAACCTTCAGGGCTGCCCGCACACCTGAAGCATGCTCGCAGCTCGCCCACAGGATTCACTAATGGTCTCAGCCATGGCGCACAAGGGATTCAGCCGTCAGCTTTTCCCGCACGCCAAGCCCCTCTGCTTTTGTTCCTTTTTTTCTTACAGCCGCTCCTGCTTTTCTTCATGGCCACGAGAGGAGTCAGAGACTAATTTTTCTTCTTGTGATCTCCGCAAGTTCAACGGGACAGCCCCTCGACAACGCGGAACAACAAGCAATTTTTGCGCGGCCAGGACGATTTCACCGCTCCTGGCCGGCACTTACCACCACCACCCCCCCGCCCTCCGCCTGCACAGAGCTTCTCCTGCTCGCTGCCCAAGCTGCATGATCGAGACCTCGGCCGCCTGCCGAGCCCTCTGGGAGGGAGCGTGTGGCGGGTTGGTGTAACCCCCACAACAGACTAAGGACAGACAGCTCGCTACTCCCGGTTTTTTCCGCTGCACTACTGAGATGTAATGTGCCATACATGCATTGTGATGTTAATGTGCCATTCATTCATTGTGTTCATGCGTCCTGTCCTTACTGTGACCTAGAGACCGAGATCAATATGTAGATGTGCCTTGTAACCTCTTTGTGCTGCAGCTGGAGCAGAGGCCAGCAATCTGCCTATTGTGATGTATGTCTCTCAAATGCAAATGTCTCATGCCTGTTCTGCAGTCTCTTTGATCATACCCACTGCTGGGAATGCTCTTTTATGTATTGTTGTAGTTAGGTATATATACTGCACTGTAATCCATGCTCACTCTCTCACTCTCTCAATCTGATTCCTGCAACTGCTGCTGACACACACTGTGTCTCCTCTCTGAGAGCCTGAGGAATTCAGCTTCAGCCTGCTCATACTATGGGCTGGAGCCGAGTTCCCGTAAAGGCGGTATGATTTAATAAACCTGCTTAAAACCTTCAACAATGCTGCTTTATTTCATGCCGCTTCAGTTTGGTTTTAAAATAAGAAACAGTGTAGTTTCTCTAAAATCTGATGAATTGTTTCGGCTGAGTTGCCAATCGCTCAGGGACAACTTTTACACACTTTTTTCTTTTTTAATTTGGAGAAAAGACAATTGCAAAGTGGATTTCTAAGTTTTCTATAATATAAAAGTAAGACAAGAAACATCAATAAATACATTTACTCATACCGCTTCACAGTGTTGTTAGGGTTAAGCAGCGACTCGCCTTCATTTCTCCTCGGTTCATCGTCACCATCACGGAGGTTCAGCCCGGAGGAGGCACACTAATCCCCCATGTCTCTGCCCTGATCCAACGGCTCACATGAGGCCAAATGGCCACTGTGGGGCTCATGTCGCTGGAGCTCACAGGCGAAGGAGGGACCACTGGTAGACTCGGACATCAGTTTGGTGGAAGTTTAAAAGCCGCTTCAGCCAAAGAGGGACAAAGAGGGAGGAGCAGCCGGGCAGGAAGACCGGAGCTAACGACTAACAGGGAGCAGCTGGATGGTGAAAAAAACCCTCTGGGAAGGATTAAAGAGAAACTCACCATCCGACTGTCTTGGACCTGGTTCATGCAGGTAAGCTGCAGGGACTGCAGCCACAGCTTTAGCACTAGCTTGGTTTTCGTTGTTGACTTCAGGGTCAAAATCTTCCAAATCTCCGTCGTCATTATTGCTTTCTGCTAAATTACTCTCTTCACCTTTGTCTTCCTCTTCATTGATATCCACTTCGAAACTCAGATCGAGAATGCTATCTTCCATTTTCCTCAAAATATGAACATGCTCTCATAATTTTCAGATTGTAACAAGCCTAGTAATTAATTCATTGTTCAGCTCCTGACGTCACGTATTTCAGGCCGACATTCCCAGTGAATTTCGGTCATCTGAAACTGTCACATTTGCTGACTTTTTTCACTCTCTGGATCACAATTTATTCCAAAAAATGGTGATATTTGAGGAAATATCATTTCTTGCATAAACATACCAAATTCGACCTAATTAAAACTCAATAAATTTCCACTTTAAGGCAGCTCTAAAGTAAACTATGGCAAGCCATTTTCTCTTTAGAGATTTCTACAACTCATTGTAAGATATTTCAAAATGAACTGTGAATAGTAAAAATGAACATTTAAGATATCAAAAATTTCATTTTGCCTTGTCAAAATTTCTCATTTTTTTTCTGCGTCAGCTCAATAAGTTTGATTTGCCTCAGGAGCTGCTGGTTGTCTTCTACACCGCCATCATCCAATCTGTCCTCTGCTTTTTCATCACTGTCTGGTTTGGATCTGCCACTAAACAGGACAAGACCAGACTGCAGCAAATCGTTAAGTCTGCGGAGAGGATCATTGGTACCGACCTACCCTCCATTGAGAACTTATATTGGTCCATAACCAGGAAACGGGCGGGAAACATCTGTGCTGACCCATCACACCCCGGCCACAAACTGTTTGAACTTCTATCTTCTGGTCGTCTTTACAGATCACTGAAGGTCAAAACCACCTGTCACAGGAACAGTTTCTTTCCTCAAGCCATCACTCTGATGAACTCCTAACATTCACCTAGTCCTACCTGTTGCTGTACTCATGACTTTTAATCCATTCTTACATTGCACATAACTCTCACACTGCTTTTTACTTCATTCACATTATATCACTGAATCTGAGTTCACACTGAAATACTGTGTGACTGTATATTTTTTCATATATTTCTGCAAAGTGTGGTTAGTCTGAGTAAATAACTGCATATATTCCTGTATATATTTGCATCCTTTTATAGAAACGTGGACAGACTGTAATTTACTGTACATACTCTGTTGTCATTGAATCCTTATTTAAATCCTCCACCTGAACAACGAGAGCAAGTTTTTAGCCAAAGTCAAATTCCTTGTATGTGTTGTGCATACTTGGCCAATAAAGCTGATTCTGATTCTGATTCTGATTCAAAATTACAATTTCAATTTACCCACAGTTTAGAGCTGCCAATAATTGTACCCCTTTGGGGAATGCCAAAATGGCTTGCCATACAATAAGTGGTTACCTGTCTACCCTGACTACATATCACTGTTTTGTTAAAGTCAGAATAACTAGATGTTAAACATGTTTAAATTTGCTCAGATATTCAGTTTGAAGTTGTCCCATATGGACAAAGTGACCATACTAAGGAGACAAGATGGCATGCTAACTTGACAGCTAACACTGGGGGTGTCAAATTATGTACTACTAGTGCATTGCCTGTAGAACGCAAGTATTCCTGTCTGAAACAGGTTTCCCAATCAGGCTTTACAGGCCCAAATGTAGGCTGTGTTTGAAAGTGGAATACAAAGCAGTGTAGCCCATATGTAGGCGATCAAATGTTAGACTTTGAAAAATATAAAAGGGAGTAAATGACACTAAGATTTATTTGATTGTGTGAATATTAATTACATTCATTCATTCATTCATCTTCTTCCGCTTAATCCTTTTCGGGTCACGGGGGGGCTGGAGCCTATCCCAGCATCTTTGGGCGAGAGGCAGGGTACACCCTGGACAGATCGCCAGTCCATCGCAGGGCCAACACAGAGAGACAGACAACCATTCACTCTCACAGTCATACCTAAGGACAATTTAGAATCCCCAGTTTGATGCCAATTAACCTAACTTGCATGTTTTTGGCATGTGGGAGGAAACCGGAGAAATCCTGGAGTAAGCCCACGCAGACACGGGGAGAACATGCAAACTCCACACAGATCACTGTTGGTCAGGGGCAGGGATCGAACCAGGGATCCCCCGGCCAAGGGTGAGTTGCTGTGCTGCCGCAGTGCTAACCACTGCGCCACCACTCCAAGTTAAGTCAGGCAGGAGTCTCCGTGGACCATGATGTTTGCAGACAACATTGCAGTCTGCAGTGAGAGTAGGGAGCAGGTGGACAAGAACTTGGAGAGGTGGCGGTATGCTCTGGAGAGGAATGAAAGTCAGCAGAAGCAAGACGGAATACATGAGTTTGAATGAGAGGGAGGTAGGTGCAACAGTGAAGATGGAAGGAGTAGCGGTAGGGCAAATAGATGAGTTTAAATACCTGGGGTCATCCACCCAAAGCAATGGAAAAAGCACAAGAGAGGTGAAGAAGACGAGTGAAGGAGGTGAAGGGAGATGAGTGTCAGGGGTGATTTGTGACAGAAAGGCAGCAGCAAGAGTGAAAGGCAAGGCAAGTTTATTTGTATAGCACATCTCATGTACTTGACAATTCAAAGTGCTTTACATAAAAACACTAAAGCATTACAGCAAGGTGCAAAAGGAATCCACACATTAGAAGGGCTTGAAACTCCTTTCCTTTTATTTTTTTATACGTGGAAAAAAAAACATGGGCAATGTTTTGACTAATCAAATAGCCTTAGGTTTTGTCAGTCCCTTTAAGGAGCCTCAAACTCCTTTTATCGGGGGGGGGGGGGCTCTAACATATATTTTACAAAAACAAGAATTTAAAAGCAAACTAAAAAGTAAATTAAAGAGAAACAAAAACAGGCTAAAATAGAATACAACAGAAATAAGTTACAGTACATTGTAGGCTACTGAAAGACCACAGCAAATAGGAGAGTTTTTAACCTCAATTTAAAGCAGCTGAGAGTTTCAGCAACCCTGATGCTTTCTGGGAGTTTGTTCCATATGTGAGGGGCATTAAAACTAAACACTGCCTCACCATGTTTGGTTCTAACTCTGGGCACAGATATTCGGCCTGACCCTGATGATCTGAGGGCTCTGGGTGGTTCATAATGGACTAGCAGATCTGAAATGCATTTTGGCCTTAAACCATTCAGAGCTTTATAAACCAACAGCAGTATTTTGAAATCTATTCTTTGACAAACAGAAAGCCAGTACAAAGATCTGAGGACTGGAGTTATATGATACACTTTCTTGGTCTTAGTGAGGACTCAAGCTGTAGCGTTCTGTAACAACTGCAGATGTCTGATGGACTTTTTAGGGAGACCTGTGAGGACAGCATTACAGTAGTCCAGTTTACTGAAGATAAATGCATGGACAAGTTTTTCTAGATCCTGCTGAGACATCAGACATTTAATCCTTGCTATGTTCTTTAAGTTATAATAGGCTGACTTCACTACTGTGTTAATGTGGCTGTTAAAATCCAGGTCTGAGTCCAGAACCACACCCATATTTCTGGCTTGGCTGTTGGTTTTTAGCATCATTGATTGAAGCTGAGTACTAACTTTGAGTCTTTGTTCTTTGGCTCCAAAAACTATTATTTTGGTTTTGTCTTTGTTTAACTGAAGAAAATTCTGGCACATCCACTCTTTAATTTGACCAATGCATTTGATCAGGGAAGATTTACAAGACAATAGTGAGACCTGCTGTGATGTATGGTTTGGAGATGGTGGCGCTGGAGGTGGCAGAGTTGAAGATGCTAAAATTTTCATTGGGAGTGACTAGGAGAGACAAGATTAGAAATGAGTATATCAGAGGGACAGCTCACATTGAGCGGTTTGGAGACAAAGTAAGAGAGGCAAGACTGAGATGGTTTAGACATGTGCAGAGAAGGGATTGTGGCAATATTGGACAAAGGATGTTAAAGATGGAGCTGCTAGGCAGGAGGAAAAGAGGAAGACCACAGAGAAGATTAATGAATGTAGTGAAGGAGGACATGGAGACGGTTGGCGTTACAGAGGAAGATGCAAGAGATAGGGTGAGATGGAGGCAGATGATCCGCTGTGGCGACCCCTAAAGGGAGCAGCCGGAAGAAAAAGAGCCTTATGTTGTTTGTCTTATTTACACAGCAGCATCTCGTTTCTGTCTCTTCTCTCTGCGCACTTTATCCATGCAGCAGGGCAGAACTCCACTGCACGTAAACACAGACACATACACTCACACACACTGTTGTTATTAAAAGAAACTTATGAACACCAGGACATAAAACACGCGACACAAGCAAAACACAACATGGCAGCTTATGAGACGACTCCTCGGTGTCTGGCTTTTTATTGACATAACGTTCGGCTCAGGAGACGCACACACACAGGTTCAGAGTAGTTCAAACTGTTTATTAACAGCAGGGGTGTATGGGTGTGTGTCAGCGGAATGTTAATGTATTGGTGGTGACGTCTGCTTCGGGCACAGAGGCAGGAGACCATTCAGCCGGCAACCCTATGGGAAAGAACAGACACAGGGTGACAGGCACACACCAATACAGGAGGAGAATAGACGAGGGAGAGAAGCTTACTTGAGTTTGACTGATGGCAGGCACTTCAAGGACGGAACCCCGGGAGACAGTCACCTGCAGGACTCGGTGCAGCAGCGAGGAAGGACGAGGGACGGAGTTGTCCGCCGCCGAGGAATCCACCTGTGCACAGGGGAGCAGACTGGGAGAGGTAAGGAAAGGAATCTTCTTACCGCTAGCTTGACGCTGAAGAGTGAGTTGACGCTTCGCATAGAAGGCGATGAAGTCTAACGGCTTCAGGCCGAAGCTCAGGGCGAGGCGGCTTTTATCCCTCGCCGCTGACGAGTAGCAGGTGCGTGAGCAGGTGGCGCCGCTGATGAATGGCGCGGCGTGACATTTATCAGAGTAAAGGCAAAAAGGACAGCCAGACAAGGGTACAGGCAGTGAAACGAAACACTCTGGAAAAGTACTGGAGAGTTTAGGAAGCCATAGATCCGAAGACGTGAGGATTTGAACCAGATCGCATATGAAGGTAAACTAATGATTGCTAATGCTAGTTTGCTTTAAGTCTGCGGTACTACATTGTAATGTCTGCAAGTTATCACTATTAGGTACTAAAATATGTATGTTGTGTGTGTGTTTCAGATGGCTCTCTTGTGGCAAAAATACTGCTTCAAACCGTGGGTCTGGGCGTTCAATAGCGCCTGTCACTGATGTCACCCCAGCTTTACAAACACTCAGTGGTTACAGAACTTAAGAATGTCTGTAGAAGCATGTAGCTTCCTGTGCAACAAATTGCTCTGATCTGTGTGAAAATCACGGAGACTGGTGAGACATCATGGCATGTACCTGCTCCAGCAGCACTGAGTCTGTGGTAGTGTCATGGCAAAATTGTTCAGCTGGCAAAGCTTGATCGCCAGGTTTTAGTTATGGGGTTATATTAGCCATAAAATATATATTTCAACAGGTAAACAATACTGAGTTAGGTATAATAAGATACATTTAAGAATTATGATGTATTTTAAGCCAAAACAAACTTGATCTAGGATTAAAAGCAACTAAAATAATGCAGTAACAAGGTTACATGGAAAATACTTGATTTACTGGATAGACACAGGTAGATACTGTAGAAATATATATTCTCTGCATCAACAATGTACTATACATGTATTCATTTAGTATTGCACTGGGAATTTTGACAATAAACCTTTGTACTTTTTGCAGATCTGTCTCCACTTTTGTTTTACGTGTGAAGGTTACCACCAAGTGACATAACTTAAATACTAAAAGATTGGAAAAACTGTCTAAGAACAATCCAGCAGTTTGAGAAATCACTTTTGGTTTTGTGTAAGTCTGTCAACAGAATTATGAACCATAAAGCACTTTGTGTTAAAATGTTAAATCCTATTAAACTCTAACCCAGAGGGTGTCCAATCATGTGCCATGGAGGGCCAAGACCCCGCAGGCTCTCTCTTTTTTACGTCACGGGAGTGTGGCGTTGCCTTGCTGTAAAAAAATCCCTCCCACCCCAGGCGGTACTCTGCTGTATTGGAAATAAAAGCAAACTTGAGTCGAGTAAGATCATGTCGAAGTGAGTAGGGCCAAACAGGTTGGATGATTTTCAGTATAATTATCTGAGCCAAAAATCAGGCAGAATATTTAAATGTAAATAGATTCATTTTCCTTATGGCCAATGAGGGAGAGGCAGTTTACATGGCAGCAGCTTCATATCCATGCATACATACCTCTGAAAAAACATAATTCTTAGTGCAACTTTTAAAGCTGTCTTTATCAATGGGGAGTAAGCGAGAGCGATTAATGTCCTGCAAGATCAGGTTCAGGTTCAGGTTACTTTATTTGTACCTGTAGGTAGATTTGTTTTGCAGTCTGGTGACATCCATATTTACAAACCACAATTACATTCAACATAAACACAAACACAGGCACACATGAAGCTGACTATAAACATGATAAAAATACTCAAGGCTCCATCAATCAGGATATAAAGACAAAGCGATTAGAGAAAAACCAGAGATAACTAACTAACTAACTAACTAACCTGCACTTATATAGCGCTTTTCTAGTCACAAAGACCACTCAAAGCGCTTTCATTAATACTAACCCTCTATTCTAAGGGCCTATAGGAAACAGATATCTAGGGACAATTTAGAACAGCCAATTAACCTAACATGCATGTTTTTGGCATGTGGGAGGAAACCGGAGAAATCCCGGAGTAAACCCACGCAACACGGGGAGAACATGCAAACTCCACACAGATCACTGTTGGTCGGGGGCTGGGATCGAACCCACGATCCCACGATCCCCACAATCCCCCGGCCAAGGGTAAACTGTGCTGCCGCAGTGCTAACCACTGCGCCACCGTGAGAGAAGGGTCATATTAAAAAGTTAAAGACTAGTCAAAGAGGTTAAAAACTCAAAGGTCTAAAACCCAATAAAAGATTTAGAACCCAAATAAAAATCCTACAAAAATAAGTAAATATAAAATGGAGTTAATAAATAGGTAACTAAATTATGTGCAATATATTGTTACAACTTGTTCAACTCTTTGACAGCAGCAGGAACAAAGCTGTTTTTGTAGCGCTGGGTTTTACTTTCTGGGACAGCAAACCTCCGTCTTGAGGGAAGAAGCTGAAAGTAGCAGTGCAAAGGGTGGGAGTCATCATTTAAAAGGAACTCCGATTATAACAACTTATAGATTTAAAAATACAAACACTGGCCTCCACTATAAAAATACATTGTTAGAACTATATAAACATTTATTGTAGTTATAAAAATCGTTTTTGTTTACAATGTAAATCGATACATGGCGGCCGCCATGTTTTCAGGTGTGCAATGCATTCTGGGGGCGATGACATAGAATGGTTGCAGCCGTTTTTTCTGTCTTATACAAGCCAAGAAGCGAAGCTACGAACTACTGCCATTTGTCAGTGAAAATGCCACATTGCGCGGCTTTTGGATGTAACTTCCAATCAAAGGGAAATAAAGAGAGCGAGGTAAGCCTCCATAGCTTTCCTAAAGAGGGAAAGTTGAGGAAAAAGTGGGGCGGCAGTGGCTCAGGAGGTAGAGCAGGTCGTCTAATAACCCGATGGTTGGCGGTTCGAATCCCGCTCTCCCCAGGTATCCTGCCGTTGTGTCCCTGGGCAAGACACTTCACCCGCATTGCCTCCAGTGCCCATAATGCTGGGTATGAATGTATAAAAATGTTTAAATATTCGGTGGTGGCCGGAGAGGCCGTTGGCGCGGATTGGCCGCCACATTTCCGTCACTCTTTGAGTGTCTATGATAAAGCGCTATATTGCTCAAAACACACGCTTGAGTGCATGCTTGAGTGTGCACTTTGAGCGCTTTGAGTGTCTATGATAAAGCGCTATATAAATCTGATGCATTATTATTAAAAGTGGGAGGATGTGGTTGGAAGAGTCCAACTTCCCAAAGACCCGCGGCTGTGCTCTCATCACTTTAGCCCTGAGGATTTTGAGGATTTTCGTCGCCCCCAGCTCATGAAAGAGCTCACAGGTGTGTCTGGCTACAAACAACGGCTTAATGCAAACGGCATCAACGCTTTGATGTGCTGTGATACAGGACAGATCTGTAAAGCAGGCATGCATCCTGTTATACCACTTTAATAAGTGACTGAACAAGATGCATTTATAGCATCAGGTACCATGGACAGCAGCAGAAATGAAGTGGAGCTCTTTGTAACAGATGCTCACAAAAACACCATCCAACATGACCAGCTCTAGCTTCCTCGCGGCTGCTGTCTTCATTCTCAAGTCCATTTTCACTGTGTGTGTCTTCGTCATTGTTATTGGTTTGGCTTCACACTGGTTTGAACTGAAAAGGCTGTTTACAGACCGCTGCTGCTACAACCAATCTACGTCACTACCCAGAATGCATTGCAACGTAAACAAAAATGGCGATTTACATCGTAATAAAGTTTTTTAAAAATATATAAAACTGGGAATTATTTTCAAAAAAATTATATTATAGTTATGTTACTAACATCAAAATAAAGCATATAGAGCTAACATGCCAATATAATCAGAGTTCCTTTTAAAATGGAGGTAGCAATCCTCTGTACCTGTCTGGTGTACAAGGATGTCAGGCTCAGCTATGACTCACCAAGCAAACGGCTGGACCATCTGACTACCTGATCCAAGGATTTCCTCTGTTTCAGTTTTATCTGACCAAACCATGACACTAAAGAAAAGGATAAAACAGATTCAATAAAAGCCCGATAAAAAGATGTACAGTCTTGTCCTTGAGAGTCCATGAAGCATAGTCCTTATCTTCTTTACTCACAGGAAACAGGGAGATAAATACACTCTCAGTAACACAGTACTGAACATGATGAATTGAAAACAGCTGTGTCTTAACGAATATCTGGACACCACACTCACTCACAGACTGGACATTCATTAAAAGCTATGTGATTTATAATTGCTAACTCATGCACTCTTATACACAGAATGAAGATGCCCCAAGGCCATATATAAAAGGCACATAAGAGAACATAAAAGACATGGAATAATATAAGAATAATGTAACAATTTTTTGTTATATTATTTTGTCAGGTCAGGCATTGGCTTGCTTGCTACCGGATAACCATGAAAACCAGTACTACCTGTCTCATGGGTCGGGCCATCGGCGTCTTAACCGGCATCCCCGCCCTTCCAAGGGCGTGGAGGGTGAAACAGGGCATCCTGGCAGAACTAAAAACAATATCTGCCACAGGTCTGTGGTGGACCACTCCCAGTTACACAGGGTGAGACTGGACATCCTGGCAGATAAACACATCTGTCACAAGGTCTGTGGTGGACTGTGCCAGTCGGTGCATTGTGACATGCACTACACAAAGAGCAGAGATAAACAAACCTACCATCTGGTCAGTCACTGCAACAGATACTGGAGTCAGTTTGTCTTGGCTTGTCCTTGCCACTGATAATACCTTTATCTGCCAAGAATGTGCTGCTAGTCCAGCAAAAGCTAGCAGTACTCAAATACTTTGCAAGCAGTTTCATGAAATGGTCAATCAGAAAGCAACTCATACCGGCTCGGACGTCGCCCAGGCTTACAAGGGCCACGCTGATCTGTTCACACTCCGACAGGCAGTGAAAAGTAAGCTAGGAGCAGGAAGACAAAAGAAGAGGAAAACAGCAGCCTTGTGTGTAGCAGAATGGAATGTATGCACTCTTTTGGACAGAACAACATCACAGCACCCAGAAAGACAGACCGCACTTGTGGCCCTGGAAATGAACAGGTACAATGTAGACATAGCTGCACTTAGTGAAACAAGATTTCCTGGATATGACAGCTTGAAAGACCATGGGTACATCTTCTTTTGGAGTGGGAGATCAACTCAAGAAAGGAGAGAAGCAGGAGTGGGCTTTGCAGTTAGAAAGGAGATAGCAGCAATGCTTGGTGAGGAACCGGTGCCAATCAGCAACAGGATAATAACTATGAGAATCCCACTACGGCGAAAGATGTATGCCACACTCATCAGTGTATATGCCCCAACAATGACCAACACAGAGGAGGTGAAGGAAGAGTTCTACAGTGATTTACATGAGACTATCAGGCATGTACCGACTGATGACAGGCTGATACTCGTTGGAGATTTTAATGCCAGAGTTGGTTTGGACACTGAGAAATGGAAAGGAGTGCTAGGCAATCATGGAGTAGGCAAGTGTAATGTTAATGGAGAACTTCTACTTGCACTATGTTCAGAGTACAACCTTGTGATAACCAACACTCTATTTAAGCACAAGGACACACACAAGAAGACATGGATGCACCCATGATCCAAGCACTGGCACTTATTAGACTACATCATAGTCAGGAAGAGAGACATAAGGGATGTATTGGACACCAGAGCAGTGAGAGGCACTGACTGTGGTACTGATCATGTTATGCTGAGATCTCGGTTAAGGATTTGGAGATGAAAACAGCACTGCAGGATGAGTGCGAAGCCACCAAGGAAGCTAAACACTAGTGCAATGAAAGGCCAAAAGAAGCAGGAAGAACTTACACAGGAAATGAATGAAAATTTGAAAGACTGGGACAGCAAAAATTCAGAGAATGACGTAGAAGAGAAATGGGCAACACTGAAGTGATACAGTGTATCAGACTGCGAGTGATGTATTAGGCCACCCTGAGAGGAAACATCAAAATTGGTTTGATGAGCATGAGGAACGCCTGAAGAAACTACTAGAAACGAAGAATACAGCTAGGCAGGAAAACCAACAGTGTAACACAAGGTTGAAGAAGAAGAAATACTCAAAGGCTCAGAGTTCGCTACAGAAGTACACCAGAGAGATGAAGTTCAACTGGTGGAATGAAAAGGCAGAGGAACTTCAAACTGCAGCAGACAGGAAGAACATGAAAACATTCTTTACAGGTTTGAGAGCAATCTACTGCCCTAAACAAAGAGGATTGATCCAACTAAAGGCTATGGATGGTGAAACAGTTTTGCAGGAGAAAGACAAGATCCTGGACAGATTTGCAGACCACTTTGACCAACTACTAAACAACCCTGGAGATCTTACTGAAGAGGCTGAAGAAGCTCTAGTGCAGTGACCAGCTGTTTCAAGTCTGGATGAACCACCAAATTTTGATGAACTAATGGCAGCTATCAGGACAACACAGGATGGTAAAGCTCCAGGAAGGGATGGAATTCCAGCAGAAGTGTGGAAATTTGGTGGTGTTCAGCTGACCAACTGCCTGCACAAGCTCATCCAAGAGATATGGGATGCCCAGAAAGTACCTTAAGACTGGAAGGATGCAAGCATTGTGCCTTTGTTCAAGAAAGATGACAGGAAAGATTGTGGAAATTACTGAGGTATATCACTTCTAGCCACTGTTGGTAAGATTCTGTCACGTGTACTGCTGAACAGACTCAATGAACACATCTCGCAGAATGTACTACCGGAAACCCAGTGCGGCTTTAGAAGTGCAAGAAGCACAATGGACATGATTTTCTGCTTGAAACAGGTTCAAGAAAAGTGCATCGAACAGAACATGCCACTTTATGTAGTCTTCATAGACTTCAGTAAAGCCTTCAATACTGTTTTGCGACAAGGACTTTGGCATGTACTCAAGAAATATGGCTGTACAGAGAAGCTTGTCAGCCTGATCGAGGCACTCCATACAGGTATGCAAGCAAATGTGACAACGAGTGGTATCTAAAGACTTTTCAGTATCAAAAGACTTTTCAGTAATCAACTGGGTGAAACAAGGGTGTGTGCTGGTACCTATACTCTTTTCGCTATATCTGGCAGCCATGCTTGAGGTGGCCTTCAAAGACACTTCAGAAGGAGTATACATTCAAACAAGGAAAGAAGCAGACTTGTTCAATGTGGCACAGTTTAAAGCCAAGAGTAAGACATCGATAAAGGTAGTAAGAGAAATGCTCTTTGCCGACGACAGTGCTCTAGTTGCACACAATGTGGAAGATATGCAATCTTTAGTGTAAAAATTTGCAACAGCAGCTAGCCAATTCAGCTTCTAAATCAACATCAAGAAGACAGAGTGCCTTTTTCAACCACCAAAGTTACAATTATCAACATCACTACCAGAAGAGATCAGCATTGGTACAGAGCCACTAGTCAAGTGCAAGACTTTCAAGTATCTAGGGAGTACTGTTTCAGAGAATGCTAGGCTGGAGAATGAACTATCTCTCAGAATGGGAAGAGTGAGCGCTGTGTTTGGAAACTTGAGGGAGAGACTGTGGAACAATCGACATGTGTCTATCTGTGTGAAATGCAAAGTGTACAGAGTGACAGTACTGGCTACTCTATTGTACGGTGCTGAAACTTGGACTGTCTACAGAGTGCAGGTGAAGAAACTCCACGCATATATGATGAGACACCTTCGAGCCATAATGAACATCTCATGGAAAGACAAGATAACCAACATAGAAGTGTTGAAACGAGCTGGTCTACCATCAGTGGAGGACATGCTAATACAGATGAACCTGAGATGGCTCGGACATGTTGAGAGGATGGACCACCAGCGTGTTCCTCGGCAGTTACTCTACTCACAGTTATGTGAGGGCAAACACAATCAGGGTAGACCAAGGCTCAGATTTAAAGACACTGTAAAAAGAAACTTGAAGATGTTGGATATAGACAGGAGTTCCTGGCAGCGGAAGGCTAAGGACAGAGCTGTGTGGAGGAATCTGATCAGACCTAAATGAAACAGTCATTGTCGCCCACGACAGACTGCTATGATGATGACGATCGTCAATAAACTCATGCAGTACTATAAAAGGACACGTTTACAAATATTTGAGACCCATTGGCTGCTGGATTACCTGTGTGCCTGCGAAGAACTGCCATCCACTGGTTCAGCTGCTGCCCCCCCCCACACACACACACACCTCGTGTTCTTCCTGTCAAATTATTTATTAGACCTATGCAATCACCTAAGACCTAATTTTTTTTAAGCATTAAACCTTAAGTCTCTCTTTTGTTGCTATTTGCACTACGGGTAGCATTACTGTACATGGACTGCTGTTGTTGTTTTTCCAGCCTTATTCCTTTTCTTTTTTATATTGTGCACACCACTCAAGGGAGAGAGAAACGCCATTTCAATTTTTCTGTATGTCTTGTATGTATATCAGCTGTTCTGATAGATATGCCAAAATGTCAGAACACCGGTGGATCTAATCAGCTGATCGCTGAAACCACAGAGCTCAGCTTTTTTCAATTATAAATCAGCCTCAGGGCAAAAGCACACTCCATGCATTATCTTTTTTTTTCACTTTTTTGAAAATAACTTTTTTCTTTTTCTTTTTTTTTTTTTATCACCATCAGTTAGCGTGCCTTTGAGCCAGGTTGTGTCTGGACTCTGCTTCTTCCGGCTACTCCCCGTTGATTTGTCAGACCCAGTCCGCTGACGCTCCGCCCAGTCTGCTCACGCACCTCATTCTCCACATATGGTGAATTATCCTTTAGACCTACGCAATCACAGCAGCTTTATGGTTTAATTGTTTTAAGCATTAATGGCATGGTTAATTGACCCAGTGAGCAGACTCGGACTCAGAAATAGATACAGTTATCTTTATTGATAATAATGAAGGTATGTGAGTGTGTGGGTGTGTGGTCTTGTGGCAGCTGGGGGAGAGCAGAACACCTTACAACCTGGCAACCTTTGTCGTCGTCAGCCTCCGTCAGTCTATGATGACCATGGAAGAGAATCCTAAACGTCTACTCTGCTGGAACAGCACCGCCTGTGGCTGAACAGGCCGATGCGCGAATGGCAGTCCCTGTCACACAGGTCGCACTTGTGGATGGTCTCCGTGCTGCTGGGTCTGTGGTGGTTCTTCCTACGGGTCCTTTCTTCATCTGCTGCAGCAGTCAGTCTCTCTTCACCCGCCTTGAGCTGTCTGGTCAGGGTGCCTCTCCATTTGGAGCGGTCCGTTGCAAGGTCCTCCCAGTGCTCTGTGTTGATCTCCAGGGCCTTCATGTCTCTCTTGCAGACGTCTCTAAAGCGCAGCTGTGGGCGGCCAACGTCTCTCCTGCCAGTTGCCAGTTCTCCGTAGAGGACGTCTTTGGGGATTCTGCCATCCTCCATACGGTGAACGTGGCCTAGCCAGCGGAGCCTGCGCTGCCTGAGTAGAGTGAACATGGAGGGAAGGCCGGCGCGGGACAGAACTATATATGTCCAGGATGTGGCGAATGCAGCGCAAGTGGAAGGAGTTCAGTCTCTTTTCCTGCCGGGCGTATGTTGTCCACGTCTCACTCCCACAGAGCAGTGTGCTGATGATGCAGGCGCTGTACACTGCCATCTTCGTCTTGACAGAGAGTTTGGGATTCTCCCACACTCGTGTGGTGAGGCGAGCGAGTGTGAAGGCTGATTTTCCAATCCTCTTGTCGATCTCTGTATCAAGGGAGAGGTTGTTGCTGATCGTGGACCCCAGGTACGTGAACTGATTCACGACCTCCAGCTCGTAGTCATCGATGGTGATGGTTGGTGGTGCTTCTGTGCCTTGCGCCAAGACGTTAGTCTTCTTCAGGCTGATGGTAAGCCCGAAGTCCTTGCATGCCTGGGAGAAGCGGTCCATCAGGGTCTGAAGCTCCTGCTGTGTGTGGGTTGCGACTGCAGCGTCGTCTGCGAACAGCATGTCTCTGATTAGAGCCTCGCGTACTTTGGTTCTGGCTTCCAGGCGGGCGAGGTTGAAAAGCCTGCCGTCAGATCTTGTGTGCAGGTAGATTCCCTCTGTTGCTGTGCTGAAGGCATGCCTCAGGAGCATAGCAAAGAAAATCCCAAATAAGGTTGGTGCAAGTACACAGCCCTGTTTCACTCCGCTGCATATGTTGAATGGCTCTGAGACGTTGCCGTCGTGCTGCACTATCCCCTGCATGTTGGTGTGAAACGATTTGATGAGGCTTTGCAACTTTGGTGGGCATCCTATCTTTGGCAGGATCTTGAAAAGGCCCTCTCTGCTGACCAGATCGAACGCTTTGGTGAGGTCGATGAAGGCGATGTACAGGGGCATGTTCTGTTCTCTGCATTTCTCCTGGAGTTGGCGGATGGAGAATATCATGTCTACCGTCAATTGCTCACCGCGGAAGCCACACTGAGACTCGGGGTAGACACATTCAGCAAGCTTCTGTAGATGAACGAGAACAACTCGTGGGTAGACTTTGCCAACAACGCTGAGGAAGGAGATGCCCCTGTAGTTGTTGCAGTCGCTTCTCTCCCCTTTGTTTTTGTAGAGGGTGATGATCTTGGCGTCCCTCATGTCCTGTGGTACGGCACCTTCTTTCCAGCACTGGCAGAGGACGTCATGCAATGGCAGCAGTAGGGCGGTCTTGCAGTGCTTGATCAGGTCGGGGGGTATGCCGTCGTTGCCGGGTGCCTTGCCAGCGGCCAAGCTATCAATGGCCTTGCTGAGTTCGTCGATGTTTGGCTCGGCGTCAAGTTCATCCATGGATGGGAGGCAGTCGATGGCATCAAGGGCTGACGGTGTCACGGTGTTCTGTCTGGAGTAGAGGTCGGAGTAGTGTTCCACCCATCTCTCCATCTGCTTGTTCTTTTCTGTGATCATCTCCCCAGTGGAGGATTTGAGGGGGGCCGTCTTGCTCTGAGCTGGACCAAGTGCTTTCTTGATGCCATCGTACATACCACGGATGTTCCCTGTTATGGCAGCAGTTTGAATGTCTTGGCTGAGCTGAGTCCAGTACTCGTTGGCACAGTGCCGAGCAGTCTGCTGAACTTTGCTTCTCGCAGCCCTGAGAATCTGGAGATTCTTCTCGTTTGGGTACTTCTTGTACTCAGCAAGTGCTGAGCGCTTGGCTTCAATGACGGGGGTCATCTTGGTCTACTTGGCATCAAACCAATCCTGTGACTTCGAGGTCTTCCTCCTAAAGGTAGCCAAGGCTATGCGGTGGATGGTGTTTCGCAGCTCTTCCCACTTCTGCTTTGCAGATTCTCCTTCTTGTGGTACACCAAGTTCCTTCTCAAAGGTGGAGGCAAACTGCTCAACAAGTTCTGGTTGGGCCATCTTGCTGGTGTCAATCCGTGCCTTTCCAGGCTGTCTAGCACGATGGAATTTCTTCAGCTGCAGCTTGACCTTGCAACACACCAATGAATGGTCTGTGTCGCAATCTGCACTCTGGAATGACCGGGTGATTAGCACGTTCTTCAGTGAGGTGCGCCTGGTCAGGATCAAGTCCAGCTGGTGCCAGTGCTTTGAGCGTGGATGTCGCCAGGAAACCTTGTGTTGGGGCTTGGTCTTGAAGAACGAGTTTGTGATGCACAGATCGTGATATGTGCAGAACTCGAGCAGCCGCTGTCCGTTGTTGTTCATTCTGCCCACACCAAATGGTCCAAGACAGGAGGGCCAGGAGTCATGGTCAGCACCCACTCTGGCATTGAAGTCTCCAAGGAGAATGAATTGTTCAGAGTTGGGGATGATCCTGACAGTTGTTGCGAGATTCTCGTAGAACTCGTCTTTTGCCTCTGGTGTGGCTGTCAGTGTTGGGGCATACACACTGACGAGGGTGACTGGGCCTTGAGTGGTGTTGAGGTGGAGGGTGAGGAGTCGTGCAGAGCCATTGCTGCCTGGTTCCACCATCTTCAGCAAGGTGTTCTTCACAGCGAAGCCCACTCCGTGTTCCCTGTGTTCGTCACTGCCCTTTCCCTGCCAGTAGAACGTGTAGTCCTTCTCTCTCAGTGTGCCTGCGTCAGCCAACCGTGTTTCCTGGAGAGTGGCGATATACACTCCCAGTCTCTTCAGCTCATTATTGATGATGGCAGTCTTCCTGGTGTCATTGATGTCCTTGAGGTTAGCAGCGAGTCCTGTCATCATAGTGCGGACGTTCCAAGTCCCCAGTTTTAGAGTTGGTCTCTTTTGCTTTTTTGTCTTGCCTGGTGCGAAAGTTCTCAGCCTACTATTCGGACTTCTCCTCATCCTCATGCACCCAATGAGGAAAGCAAGCTGTGGCGGGACAACACCTTATTGGCTGGGGGCTGCCCAGCTTGAGGCAGGCGGTAGCTGTCCAGTGAGATCCGATGATCCCTCCCACCATCGGGAACAACCCCTGGCGCCGCGCTCTACGCCAATTGGGCGGTGGCTTATAACCGGTAACTGTCATTCCCCGTGTTTTGTCTACGCCAAAGGCGAAGCTGGAGTGTCCTCTCCAGTGATCCAGTGTTCTATCTTCCAGCATTGGGCGTTGGTAGGATTCAAGCCTGGGCAGGAAGATATGAAGGACAAGATGTTGCCCATGCAGCATGTCCCCCTCTCCACGTCACTGATGAATCCAAAGGAACAGCAGGGCTGCTACAGTTTGGCACCAGCGCCGTCGCAGGAGCTGCCAGAACGATGTTGAGCACAACAGAGAGCTGCCTTCGGGGCTCTGACTCCGGATTTTTCCTCAGGGTTGACTCCCGAAGCCTTTCCTGTGACCGGGTGTGCCGCAAGGCAGCGGAGGTTTGAAATCAGGGTTTACCTTCCCCTAGATGGGCTACCTTCCCAGGTTGACGAGCCACCATCTACCCGAAGCATCTGGTTTTAAGGCGCCAGAGATCCGCCCTTGCCCCTTCTCCTATTAGTAAAAGCAGTTCCGCCGGGCTTAGAGACTAAACCACACGGGCAGGCTAGGAGTTGGACTTGGTTGTCAGAGGCTTTTCGAGACGCACGCCATAAGGAGCATTTTATGAGCACTGGGAGCTTAACCCCAGTGCCGCTCCTGGCTATGACCTGGCAACCCTTGGGACAAATAAAGACAGGGATAGTTAGTGGCAGTCACCGGTGGAGATGTATAGTTCAGTCCAGGGCTTACTGTTAGTGGAGATGGGAAGAGACTCAGGTTCAGCTTGGCGGCTACGGCCAGGAGGACAGTGTCCGCTGTTCCGGTTGCTGCTGAAGAAGGTTGGTGTGTCTGGGGTGGAGCAGTGCAGCTCAGTCCGCCGCCAGGAAGGAGAGAAGTCTGCCGCCACGGATCTCCACCTGTGCACAGGGGATCGAGAGAGGATTAAGGAGAATGAGCGAGGGCTTACTTGAGCTGAGGAGTTTATTCTTCCTGACGTCAGCTGGCAGGAGGCTGGATACGAAGATGAAGGTAGGCTGAGGCTAGGAAGCTCAGGAACAAGGATGACGGCGAGTGAAGGTCTCATGGGAATGAAGACAGACGACTCCGCGCTATTCTGAGGGCAGCACGGTCTAAATAACCCTGGCCGTGATGATGAGCAGGTGTGCGCGCAGCTGAGGAGAATAGGCAGCCAGAGCGAACCATTACAATTAAATCTTCAGTATTATCTTTTTCTATCTTTCTAACTTTCATTTCATTTCACTTTTCACTTTCATTTCATTTCCTTGTTTTGTCCAGACAACACTGTGGTGACTGATAGATCGTGATGCCATGTATTGTCCAGTCAGTATGGAGTCAATCCGAAACCCCATCCACACTTCTTGAAGCCAGGGCATGAAAAGACAGAGCAGTGACACAGACCGGTGGCTAAACCTTTACTGATAAAAATGACATATTTTGACTGACTGACTCCATACTCAGGGATGCACACTATTGTAACCTCAGGAAACTACACATAAAATCTTAGGTCAGTCTGAAGAAGGGTTCAAGAGATATGTGTGGAACAGACACAGACAAACAGATAGACATACAGACAGAGACTTTGTCAATTTATAGACAGATGGAGGGCCAAGCCTCTGCAGGTTTTACTCCCAGTCAGTTTTTTGTTTTTTTTTCTGAATGTGTTTTCACTGATCAACAGTCAGTGTGGAAAAAAAAAATCAGTGAAATTGCCTGTTGAAGACACTGGTTGTAAATAAAACTCGCAGGGTCTTTGCTCTCCATGCCACATGGTTGGATATGTTTGGCTAACACGAACAATTTAAGTTTTAAAGTAGCATCCATAAACCCTACAGGTGCATATGTTTGCAATGCTGATTCTTGATTAACACATGGCGCAGATTAGCATTCATCAAATGAAAGAACCTTAGTGTGCAAGTTCACATTCCCATGCATCCCCATATCAGAGTTCCCACTGAACAATGAAGTGCAGGCCCTCATTTGATGTGAATATAAACTCGGCAAGTAGCCAAAGGTAATAGTGTCTTTTTTCCAGTTGAAAAATTCATATTCAAGTCCTTTTAGCTGTTGCTTAACCTTACAGGTTAACCCCTCATTACATGTACTGTATGTCAAAATCAAACTCATCCAAGGTATTGATGATTTAAAGCTTCTGTATACATCTGACGTCTATCCAATCCAAAATGTAGAAGTTATATTGGCAACAATTTTAAATGGACTGAAAAAGTACAAGACAACCCCCCCCCCCCACACACACACACACACACACAAAAGGAATGCCTCATTAGATTTGAATGAATGAATGAATCTTTATTTCGGATAGATTAAAAGTAAAGATTAAAAGGAAACAGAATAATATAACAAAGGGGAAAAAATCCAGCAAGGTCAAATTAAACAATAACTCCTCTGATTATACAGTTCAACATAAGTTATCCGAAATGGGTGATGGCTGAAGCCGCAGCTTATATTGCCCTCCCATATTCCATCCAAGAATTCAAAAGAAAAACAAAACAAGAGCGATTACAATTCGGAACAAAGCTAAGACAAAATGTGACAAAAAATACTAAGCAACAATACAACACAGACTGGATATGACAATCCTTATGTGATTTTACATGTCATCTTGTATATATGTTTGGAGTATTTCTTCCTTTAGTTTTTGTTTAAATTGTCAAAGCGTTGTATATGATATTAATTCAGGTCCAAAATCGTTCCATAATCTGACTCCTTGCACTGAAACACAGTGTTGCTTGGTGGTAGTTCTCACTGAAGGTTTTTGAAATATACATGTTCCTCTGAAATGATATTGTTTCTCCCTTATTTGGAACAACTTTTGGATATTTGCGGGCAGTGATAGATTCTTCACTTTAAACATTATTACTGCAGTTTTAAAGTCAACCAGATCTTTCAACTTGAGAGTTTTTAATTTAAGAAAAAGTGGGTTTGTTAGTTCCCTGTAAGCTGCTTTGTTTATTATTCTAATAGCTCTCTTCTGAAGCATAAAGACTGGATATATGTTTGTTTTATATGTATTTCCCCATACTTCAGTACAATATGTCATGTATGGGAGTATTAATGAATGATACAAAGTATATAATGTGGGTTGATTCAGCAAATATTTCGCTCTGTGTAGTATTGCGATTGATTTAGATATTTTACCTTTAATATAATTAATATGTGACTTCCAACACAGTTTATTATCAATTATTACACCAAGAAATTTAGTTTCGGATACCCTTTCAATCTCTACACCATTTACACTGAGTTTAGATACTAAGTTGTTGTGATGGTTGTTAAAAACTATAAGTTTTGTCTTACTTATATTGAGCGTTAATTTGTTTGAATCAAACCACAGTTTAAGCTTCCCTAATTCCTTTCCGAGTGTATCCAAAAGTTGTTCCAAATTGCTTCCACTGCATAATAGATTAGTGTCATCGACAATCAATATTAAATCCATTTTTTTCAAGACTTTACATATATCATTTATATACATATTGAATAACAATGGCCCCAAAACTGAACCCTGTGGGACTCCACAAGTAACCTTCAGTAACTGTGAGTTTTTGTTACCAACACATACATACTGATATCTATTCTTTAAGTAACTACTTAACCAGGACAGTGCTACCCCTGTTATACCACAATTTTGTAGTTTCTTTAATAATAAATTGTGATCCACTGTATCAAATATTTTTTTAAGATCCAGGAATACCCCAACTGAATACTCTTTATTTTCAACAGCAGTTGATATTTTTTCTATAAATTCCATTAGAGCAAATGCAGTTGTCCTCTTGTGTCTGAACCCATATTGCTGCTCACACAATAAATTATTCTTCAGTTTGAAGTTATCAATTCTCTCACAGAATATTTTTTCAAGTATCTTGGAAAATTGCGGAAATAGTGAAATTGGTCTATAGTTTGAAAGTTCCCCTCTGTCACCCGTCTTGTATATCGGAATTACTTTAGCTATTTTCATTGCATTGGGAAATATACCTGTTTGGAGAGACAGGTTACAAATATACGTCAGTGATTTCACTAAGCATTCGATAATAGTTTTGACTAAGAGCATGTCAATACCATCACAGTCCGTAGATGTCTTACTTTTAAGCAATTTAACAATTTCAATGACCTCTCTCTCGTCTGTGTTCTTTATGAAAATGGAGTCTTTTATAGCAGTGTTTTTGCTTATTGTATCACCCGTAGGTGCCATAATGGGCATTTCTCGAGCCAAATTAGGACCAATGTTAACAAAAAAGTTATTAAATTCATCTGCAGGTGAAACTGCATTCACACTCTGAGTCGTTGTATTATTTTTTGAAAAATTGGTTGGGTAGCTTGTATTTCTGTTTTTATTTCCAAGAAGATTGTTAAGTATTGTCCATGTATTTTTAATATTGTCTCTGTTTTTCTCCAGTTCTTTACTGTAATAGTCTCTTTTACTACATCTCATTATATATGTTAACTTATTTTTGTATGTTTTATACCGCTGCTCTGCTTCTTTTGTCCTTTTCTTTAGAAAAGCTTTATATAATAATTTTTTCTTTTTACACGCCTTTTGTAATCCTTTGGTTAACCATGGCTTATCGACAAATTTATGTTTAAGCTTTTTCTTTACTAATGGACAATTTTTTTCATAAAGAGTGGTTACAATGTTCATAAATGTGTCATAGGCTTCATTTACATCTGATACATAGATTTTTGTCCAGTCCTGCTTCAGCAAGTCTTCTTTAAAAGAACTGATTGCATTTTGTGATTTGTATCTGAACGATTTTAATTTTTTTTCTGTATTGGCCTACATGTGGCCATGGATAAGTGCAAAGGTTGGCAAATGGTCACTTATATAATTTATCAATAATCCACTTTCTATTTTCTTATCAATAATATTAACAAACAGGTTGTCAATAAGTGTAGCAGTGTGGACTGTGATTCTACTGGGATGTGTTATTGTGGGATATAGACTCATACTGTACATAGAATTCATGAACTCTGTAATTACATTTTGTTGATATGGATTTAGTAAATCAATATTGAAATCTCCACAAATTACTACCATTTTCTTACTAGTAATATTATTGTACAGCTCGAATAATTTATCTCTGAATGTCTCAATGCAAGTTCCCGGCGTTCTATATATACAACTTATAATTAGATTTTTTGTTTTATCTTGGTCAATCTCAACAGTAACACATTCTAAAATCCCTGGTAGTGCAAAGGACACTCCATTTACAAGTTTACACCTATACAGGTCATCAATATACAGTGCAACACCACCACCCTTTTTTTGAGATCTGTTAATATGAAACATCTGATATCCCTCTATTGCCATCAGGGGAGCCTGCTCTTCATTAAGCCAAGTTTCAGAGACTGCGATGGCTGTAAATTTTCTGTCTAGCTGTTTTAAATAGTCCTGAATCTGTGGAAAGTTTTTGTTAAGACTTCTGCTGTTGAAGTGTATTATTGATAGTTTACCATCTAGTTGCACTTGACTTTTGAATTGCTTTTCAGTGTAATATTCACAATAATTATAAATATCATTGAAAAAGTGGTTATCAGGATCAATATCATTCTCCATCTCTTGTAGTTTATGTTCAGCATAATGGCATATTTTCAGAGTTTGAATTTCCTCACTCTGTGTCAAATGACTTCCTCCGACTGGATATAATTGATGTCTACTCAAGTCAGTCATAAGTTTTTTGTTTGTTTAGTTTTTTTTTTAAAAGTACATTGACATGGTATGTCAAAAGAACTATTCTTGCCGTGTGTGTGGATATGGATTATCATAGTCTCTTAATTTTCTTAATCAGTGTACATCTATATTTATTTAAGTCATTAATCTCTCTGATTATTATACTCTTTGCTTCCTCAGGTGTTCCATTTAGTTTGATCCAAACTCTACAATTTCTTGTCCATGTTACCTGTATCTTATTTTGTCTTTTCAGCATCCGTGCTTGCCGTGCTATTTCAGCATTAATTTTTGTTAGATGTTCGTTTAGGTAAACTTCTGTTCCCCATAGCTTTCTGGCCTGCCTCAGTATGTCATTCTTTACCCTTCTGTTCACAAAGCACATCACAATTGATTTCTTTGTTTTATTATCTTTTCTGGGTAAAGCATGACAGGCTGAAATTGCATTTGCTTCGACCTTTATGTTTCTACTATCAAGGAACTGAAGCACCTGGTTTTCCAGGGAGACTGATTCGCTCAGGGGAGCCTCCTCACCTCTCATTCCTGTTGTAGCATGAGCATATGATTGATATTTAATGTCTAGTCCACTTATAATTAGATCATCCATACGAGAATATTGTTCAAGATCCTCGACGCGTCGTTCCAAGTCTGCAATTTTTTTGTCGTTTTCCTTAATTGTTAATTTTAATTCTCGGACTTCTTCCATTAGCCCCAATATTTTAGCCTGCTGACTAGCCACTTTGGTCAGTTCTTCTGACAAGAAGTTAAGAGATTTTTTGATCTCTTCCATTTCCTCCTTCTTTGGTGGCACTTTTACTGACCTGAGGATAGTAAAACAATCTCTGCTGGTGTCGCCGGTATCCGATCCGACCGACCTCAAATCCAGCTGGGCCTCAGCTAGCCCCCTCCGCTGCTAGTCCCGCTGCTTACCGCCGCCGTAACCGAGCTCCTGTCCAGCCAGGGTACCGGCAGCGCCTCCACCGAGTCCCACCGCCGCTGTAGCCGAGGTCCAATCCTGCTCCTGTCCAGCTGGGGTCCCTGGTAACGTGTCCAATGTATTGATAAGTTCAAGCTTCTTCAGCTCAATTAATCAGATCAGAAATGCAACCTAGACAGTACTTTCAATACTTGTGCCTCTAGTGTTTCAGACAGCATTGAAGTATATGCAGTACTTCAGTATCAGTTTGATGTATAACGTGCTGGACATGTACCTACCATTACTGACTTGAGATTAAGGCACAGATAAAGTTTTCTTGTATTCTTTGCACTGACACAATCAACACTGGACTATCCTGCTTAATTCACGATAGGTATCCTCTTCCTGTTTTGCAGTGTTGGGCAAGTTACTTAAAATACAGTTGCTAGTTATTTCTTTCTAAAGTAATTGAGTTGCTTTACCAATTACTGTATTAGGGGAATTAGTTACTTGGAAAAGTAACCTTCACATTACTTTTAGATAGATAGACAGAGAGACAGAGAACAGACAGACAGACAGACAGACAGATAGCAGCATGACACAAATAGCAAGATAACTTAATTAATGAAGTATATTACGGGTTTATTATTATTAATGGCAGGCAAAAAACAGACAGCTTTCTGACAGAGCTTCCCAGATATTTTTTTTTATGTTGGTGTTGTTGCACAAGTGTCAGTGTGTGGGACATAAAACTGTCCATGTTTATCTTACCTTTATTATAACAGATTAATCCAATGTGAAGTGATCCAAAGAAAATATTCATTATCCACAGTTCAAATGTCTGCTGTGACAGAGACATGATCCAGTTCCTCAAATACCTTTTGGACATTGTTATGTCTAGTAAGGCAAGGACAATGAATGCTTGTTTAACATAGCTTTATTAGCCAACCTGCTCATGTGTACACAGCAAAGCTTTTCTTAACTTGGCATTTTACAGCCGTGACTGTCGTAACCTGTGGTGGTATGCTACATTTACCCTTTATAAAACCTCAAACAAGTGCAATTCGGCTTGAGACAAATTAATGCACAGAACAATATTAGGCCTGAACAGGGCCAGCCTGACTGGATAAATTGGGTAGACTGCCAGTTTACCCGCATAGCCTTGTGGGTTATTCTGCCATGTGACAGGCTACGCACTAGTCTGCAGTTTAAAAGTCAGTAACATAGTCTCTGAGGTAAGAAGGTCTCTGGTGGACCCAGGCAGGATGGGGCCCAGGCTGCAGAGGTTTGGCCGGTGCATCTGGTTCAGAAAAATGCCCAGCCAGGGTCTCAGCCCTTGCATCTAGGAAGTCCCAGTCCGCATTCGTGTGGCGTGGATCAGCTGCAATTGCCTGATCCAAGGCAGGCGGTGGCGTCACCCGTCTAAGGCGACTAGCATGCCAACGTGAACCATCAGCCAGGTGAAAGGTAGCTGGTCCCAGCTGTGCCGTAATCTGCTGGGGCGCACCCCAGAATGAAAGCAGCTTGTGAGAGCAACTGGGTTGACGAATCCGGACCCAGTCCAACAGTGCAAGAGCAGGGTGTTTTACATGACGTTTGCTGTCAAACCACTGTTCAATGCCACCTTGCCACTCTGCTGCTCTGTTGCCTGGGAAGGGTGTCTCTGCTTGAGTGCCTCCCACTGGAGGGCGTAAACGGTCCAAGGGAAGCTGTAGCTCACGCCCTAGCATTAGGAGGGCTGGAGAACTGCCAGTCATGGCTCGTGGTGTTGCTCTGTAATGAAGGAGGGTGCTCTGCAGTGCTGATGAGAATGGTAGGCCATCTGCCATGTGTGCTCTGAGGCCAATGCTGCCGTTGGCCTGAGGGTGATACAAGGCAGTTCTGATGTGTTTTATTCCCCTCCCGTCAAGGAAAGCAGCAAAGTCAGTCGAGATGAACTGGGGCCCATTATCAGTGGTGATGGTGTTGGGCGCACCCCAACAAGCAAACAGGGAGGAGAGGAAGATGACCACCTTGGTAGTGACTGATGCCCACCAGGATGTTGGCCCACAGTGTATTACGCTACGGCAGAGGCTGTAAGGAGGCAGGAGGCAGGGGCAGGCTGGTCTTACCACTGGTTTGGCAGGCTGCACAGTCTTTCACCATTGTCTCTACATCTGTGTCGCTACCAGGCCACCAGACCAGGCCCCTGCAGCATCTCTTGACCTTCACAATGCCTAGATGGCCTTCATGAACCATAGCCCTCAGGATGGTAGGGACCACTGTGCACAGCCCTCTTGCCACGCAAACCTCATTCCAGCAAGACAAGTCATCCTGGACCTGGTGAAAAGGTGCTAGTTCCTCTGGAACTCTGGCAGGCCAACCCTCTCGGATGAAAGTGTGGAGCTGGGTTAACATGGGGTCCTGTGCAGATACTACCTGAAGTTCAGGCAGGGAGACAACTGCCTGGGGGTGTGTGTGCAGCATTAGGACCAGTTCCAGCTCTGAGGAGTCTTGGGTGGCATCTGGCATAGGGCTGGATGTAGCTCTGGACAGGAGGTCTGCCACAACATTCTCTCTGCCGGGCGTAAACTGTGTAGTCAAGTTATGTGCCTGCAAACTCTCTGACCAGCTGTAAAGACGCAGTGGCTTGTGTCTTGAGCCCACTGTGGCCAGCAGGGCTGTGAGGGGCTGATGGTTTGTCCGCAGTATAAAAAGCCGCCCATACAAATACATGTGCCACCGCTCGCGTGCCCAAATATAGGCTAGTGCCTCCCTCTCCCCCAATGAGTACTTCTGCTTGGCTGGGGTAAGTAACCTCAAAGCAAATGCTACAAGGCGCTCGCTGGAGTTGGGACAGGACTGCTCCAACTGCTGTGTTAGATGCATTGCAGGTCACAAACGTGGGGCCCTACACGTCAAAGTGGGCGAGCACAGGCAGGGAGGTGAGCAGACTGCAGTGAAGCATGCAGGAGTCCAGGACCAGGGCACATCCTGCTTGAAGAGGACGTGCAGCGATGCAGTGGCATCAGAGTAGTGGGGGAGGAAGCACAGGAAATAGGCAGTCATCCCCAGGAATGATGATAGCTGCGTGGGGCAGGAGGATTCAGACAGGCGCAGCACAGTATCAGTGTCTGAATGGAGTGGGCTCAGGCCATCTGCGGACAGTTGGAACCCCACAAACTCAATGACAGATGCTGCAAAGATGCATTTTTTGCCCGTTCAATGTGAGATTGTGGTGAATGAGCACATCCAGCACACTGGAGAGGTGGTCGTCATGCAGACAAGATGACGGTCCATGCACCACGATGGCATCCAGATGCACAACCACCCCAGGGATGCCGGCGAAAATGGTGGTCAGGATCTTCTGGAAGCAGCTGGGAGCAGAGCTGAGGCCAAAGGGCATGCGGGTATAATGGAAGACTCCTATCTGGGTCATGAAGGTGGTGAGGTTGCGGCTGTCTGGGTGCAAGGGAACCTGCAGATAGCCCTGGCGAAGGTCGAGCTTCGAAAAGACTGTTGAGCCATGGAACAGGGCAGAGACCTCCTCCACTGTGAGCAGTGGATATTTGTCAAGGGCCACAGCTTTGCTCACCTGCTTGAGGTCAACACAGGGGCGCAGGCCGCCCGTCTTCTTGTTCTCCACCCCCAGATTGGAGATCCAGGGTAAGGTGTCAACTGGTTCAATGATGCCAGCATCCAGCAGCCTCCTCAGCTTGGCTGTGATGTCGTCCTAAAGGGCAAGGGGCAGCCGGCACAAAGGTTGGATGACAGGGGACATGGCTGGTTCAATGAGCGGTTGGTGGTTGAAGGCGGTGAGGCAGCCCAGCCCAATGAAAAGTGATGGCCAGCGCTGCTGACAGGGTGTAGCCACTGTCAGTATGGTGGCACCCGTGTTGTCTGTGATGGAGGAGCCCAGGGCGTAGAACAGGTCAAACCCCAGGAAGTTGGCACCATGGTGAGATACCTGGAAGGTGAAAGCTGTGAGGGCTCTCAAGCTGTAGTGAACAGAGAAGGTGGCAGTACCCACCATGTCGATTTTATTGTGTCCATAACCATACAGCGGCTCTGCATCTGCCCTGATTGTCCTTCAGAGAAAGAGCCACTGGACTGTGGCTTTGTTGAGAAGAGACTTGGAGGCAGCCGTGTCCAGTAGCAGCGGCAAGCATACGCCGTCCAGCTCCACTGTGCACCACTGAAATGGCTTGGCAATGAAGCCCACAGAGTGGATGGTGGTCATGCTCAACTGGAGGGATGAGTGGTATTGGAGTCTTGTAGAGGCAGGCACCGAGTGGCACACCTTGGAGAAGTGATTGATTTTAACACAGTGCTGGCATCTCTGTCCTGTGGTTGGGCAGTTTGGTGCACATGTGGGGTGAGAAGAAGAGCAACAGTTTCCACAAGGTCGGCATGCTGTGGCGTCCCGGTGTCCCACCACATTAACCTCAAGTTCATCCTAATGGGAAGTGGGGTCCTGAAGCTGAACAGCTGGAGCCACTGTCTGTGCCAGCGTAGCAGAGTGTGAGAGGCCCAGGTCCGTGGCCGCTAGCCTCGATGCTTACTGAGCAGCAAACTCGAGCTGAAAGACCATTTCCACCACCTTGGACAGCGACAGGCCATCTGATGACATAAACAGTTTCTCCCGCAACTTGGTGCCAGCTGCGTGCTCAGCTAGCTGGTCTGGAATCATCTCCTCTTCTAACTGGTCAAACTTACAGAGGCTAGCCAATCACCAGAGATCGGTAACATAGTGGTAGACGGGCTTACTTGGCTGCTGTTGGCGCTGATGGAAGATGATCCGTCAGACTATAACACTCTGTGGAGCAGTGAAATGTCCAGCCAATAAAGCAACACAGTCTTCGTATTTTTCCCAGGGTCCGAGAGTGCAGAAAATGCGCTGTCCTTCACTGCCCAGGCTGTGGATTAGCATAGCCTTTAGCTGCGCGTTGTTAGTTTTGGCCAACCTCATACCCATTATAAACGTCTGGAAAGACTCGTATCAGTGGGACCATAGGATCGGTGGCTCGCCCAGCAAAGCGAGGAATGGAAGAAGAGGTGAGAATGGAAGCTCCATTCTGGTCGCCAATATTATGTCCAGTAAGACGTGGACAATGACTGCATGTTTAACATAGCTTTATTAGCCAACCTGTTCATGTGTACACACCAAAGCTTTTCTTAACTTTTTTAGCTTTTCTTAACACCCCCTTTTCTTAACTTGGCGCTTTACAGCCGTGACGTCACACTGTTGTAACCTTTGGTGGTATGCTACAGAGATCAAAATCCATTTCTGAATAATCTTTATCCAGGTAGCAGGTAAATGCTTTTTAACTTCAGTGGATCACAATCTCAGCTGTCTGATGGGAAGTACTGTATCTGTTGATAGCAAGTCTTCAGTCTTTAACGAACTATCTGACAATCAGTCAGTTTAATTCTTGCTTCGTCATAAACTGTCCAAATGCATACCCGTGCTTGAAATCCAGCCGTGGGTGTTCAGATAAGCGTAGATCTGCTTCATGGTGTTAGCTGTTAGCATAGCTAGCTGTTCCTTAGCACAAGCATTGTCGGAGCTTGTTGCTGTGTAATCAGGTGCTTCTGAAGATTGCAGTAGGTCTCAACCTGAACTTTGCTTGCAACCCACCAATATACTGTTGTCCTTAACCACGAGAGAGGAAAAATAATGTTTGTGTTTCCACAAAAACAAAGTTGCTTCATCTCTTTCTTTGGTCAAAGTGATGAGGTCATGAGGATTCATGGCTCTTTGCGACAGGTCATGTCGACTGATGTCTGTGTCTCAGCTATGGTAGGGCATTTTGGTAATTCATTCGTTCATCCCAAAAATATCTATCCATGTTTATAGATAGATAAAACGATGAGTAACAAATGTGATCAAATTTCAGTAACACATTCCTGAATTTTTAAACAGTAATTTTGTTACACAACAAATTACAGCAAAAGTAGTGGCTTACTTCCAGTACTGCTGTTTTGTCTTTGTAAATGCTGATGTACTTTCTCTGTTCTCCTGAGGAAAACTGTGTGTATCGTAAGATATTAATTTGTGTTGGTATAAATGAAAAAAGTAATGGCAAAGTTTATCAGTGTCTATGAATAGTGATTTTCTCTTCATGAAAAACATTATAGCCTTCAAAATATAAATTCAAACACATTATATTGTTGCTTTACTAAATCTTTGTGGCAGTGTATCTGTGTCAGTTTGTGACGTCTCCTTTGTTTTCTAATCTGGTCACACTTGGGTAATGAGAGGCTCGTGACAGCTGAGAGTGTGTGTCCTCATCTCAAAGGTCAAAGGTTTCCACGAGTCACATCATGTGATTATACTGTACATGCTACATCACTGGTCCGTGCAGCTTGATGAGACCGGAGTAGGGGGGGTAATAGGCTTTGGTCTCATAATGTGCATCTGATATCCAACCAAAGCAAACACACGCACACACGCACGCACGCACGTGCGCACACACACACACACACTTCGTAATCCAACCCTGTTTCTCATCTCGGGCGTGATTCCAGTCAACACAGTGAAGTGATGAGTGTGCCAGCACTGCTTCTGTTTTTTTTACACCAACATTAGATACTGCAGAGATTAAAGTGACATAATCATATGACCGCAACATGAAAAAAAAAACTGTTGAACTTTGCATAAAAAAACTCTTTTTGATAAACAGGAAAATAACTCACCCACCCTCATCATCAGACTGTCAAAGGCCCTCAGATCTGCAGCGCCTGCTGTCAACTTTTACAACAGAGTCCAGTCTCAGAAGGTCCAATGTCCAGAACAGGTTGCCATATCTCAGTAAAGCCGTCAGCATTGTCATAGAGGATGTTGCAGAGTTTTTTCAGAGAGAGTATTCTCAGGACCTCCTCATTACCAGTCCCCCACCACAGGGCTGTTCTTGGATATCCAGAATTTGAGAATTGTCTTGCCAAATACAAGGTAGTTTTAATGAGTTTATGATTGGTCCTTGCATGGTCAACTTTAGCTGCCACAATACATTAAAGGAATGAGAGTCTTCATCTTTCACATCAGACCAAATTTTTGGAATTTTAACCTATTTCTAGAACATGTGTGCCGATGTTAGAAAGAGTTTTTCACTCTTTCTCTGTGTCATGAGTGTTTCGTATTTCCCTCGCATGCTGCTTCACTGACATAAGAACTCACTGATTTTATTAATAAGCCGTCTGATTGAACTAAGCATGCTCCATGGAGCTAACTTCGCCCCATTTCTCTTTCCACATATCATCTTTGTTTCATTTTTTTCTCCTTTTTTCTCTTTTCTTCTCTTTTGTGATCTAGTTCTCGACTCTCCTTCCTTGCCATCATGTCTTCCAGTCTCTCTCTGGCATTCCGGCTCTTTTGCACATTTTGCTGTCTTGCTCCCACTCTGCGTTTGTCCCCTATCGCTTTCTCTGTCTTTTTCTCGTTTGCACTCCCTGCAGACTTCTGCCTCTGATAGAGCAGCAGCCCCTCACACGATTAACTCCACAATCCCTTAATAACAATCTCATTCCCTCCATCCTTCCCTCCCTCCCTCTGTTTCTCTCTGAAGCCCTCCCAGTTCATTTGACCACTTTATTTCATCCTCCTATTCATGGGGCTCAGATCACACAAGGGGCCATAATAACAGCACATTTATTAATTAATTGCATGTGTAATTGCTAAAATTAAGTTTTGGAAACTTGGTAATGATGGGAGGAATTACAGGGATGGAAGGAGGCGACAAGCTTTGAAGACAAGGCCGCTCAAGTTCTTTGGGGGATGGAACGTGGGGAAGGCATGGATGGATGGATAGGAAGGGAGAAGTGAAAAGAAAAAGGGAAAGGAGGTGGTGGGGTGTAAGCAGAGTAATCCAGGAGGAGAGCCACATGGGCTGATCAGAGCCCAGAGTTTTGTCTGTGGGCTAATCTTCTTCCTCCGAAGCGGTGTCATGGCCGTCACTCCTGCTCTTCCCGTCAGTCCGTTGGTCTGTCCGTTGCGCGACTGCAAATTCCCCCATTGATTCAGACTGGGCCACTTTAATTAACTTCCTTCCTGAGATAATGGCTAGCTCAGAGAAATCTGTTCTCAGCTAGGAGAAAAAAAAAATCTGAGAAAAACTTTTCCCCACATCTCCAGAATGGTTGAGGCGGGCCCTTCAGCGGCAGCATAATTTATTGCTTTTTATTGTCAAGACTTTGTCCGAAAAATGAGATTTGAACATGAGGAGTGAATTGTTTATTGTCTGGGGTATTTGGGAGTAAATGTGGGTTCTGGGTCTCTGTGGTGAGACGATAGGAACTGACTCCATTATGAGTTGAGTGTGTAATTTGACTGGATAGAGGCTTGGATTGGGGGAGAACGTCCTTGGAGGGATAAATGGTTTATCAGAGACGTGAACTGGTGAGAAGGAGAGCACAAGGAAGGGAGAGTTTGTGTAAAAAGGGAAAGAGGGAGAAAATGGTGTAAATACAGTTTTCTCTACAGGCACCTGTTAAAAAGTTTTAATATGTTAATTTTTTAGAAATGTTTTAAAAGTGAGATGTTTGGATAATCTTGCATTAGTAGTCTTTTTCAACTACAAAGTGAAGAGAAAGAACCTCCCATTGCATACTTGTTCAGTTATATGTGGAACGATGGGTTGTTTCAAACATCTCAAAGATAAACTACCTCTTAAAGGTTCCGTAACAACCTTTGTTCTTGTTACGACCCGTTTTTTTTTTTTTTATTACAACCCCAATTCCAGTGAAGTTGGGACATTGTGCAAAACATAAATAAAAACAAAATACAACAATTTAAAAATCATTTTCAACCTATATTTAATTGAATACACTACAAAGACGAGATATTTAATGTTTACTGATAAACATTTTTTTTTAATATTCACTCATTTCCCAGCAGGCCCAAGATGTTGAATCAACGTTGAAAGAACAGTCATTGCCAACATTGAAACTACGTTGAAAATACATTGGATTCGTAAAGTGTATCAGCATATTGTGGTCAACATTAAAACGTTGCATTTTCAACATTACAATAACATTGCAACATTGAAAGTGCAACATTGCAACAATGTTGCAGTTTCAACATTAAAACAATGTATGTTTTGCAGCTATATATAAACCTGTCTCTGTAGAATATAAATCTGCTAGTAAACATGATAGAACACAACATGAAGCCAATCAAAGTGTCACACTTTTAGTAATTATAATAAACAAAACTACAAATATGACAGATGTCATACACATACCAAAATAAAGTTGACAATATCTTAATAACAAGATTTGTTTAATTATTTGTTAAATTCTGATATCGTACGTTTGTCTTCACTTTGCTGTGACTTTCTGGTGGATGTATTTGGCTGATAACTTTCCACAGAATCTCCAAAAAGTGACATTTAATAGTTAGTTAGATGCATACATGTATTATAGATATAATAAAAATGTGAAAATATGACACACAAACTAATACACATATCAACTCAATAAACATAACTAACTTTGAGTATCCTGGGGCACTGACATGCTCTGGTCCATGGGTGGAATGGCACTGTCATCACTTTCATCTCTTGAAGCTGTAATAACTAGTGCACTCAAGTGAATGAGGCAAAATTAGAGATACCGGTACATGTATCTCTAATAATTAATAAAGTTGTTTGTAAACTTAGACACTTAATATCTATTTGTAATCATTCTTTCATCTTATCCATCAGTCACTATATATATAAAAGTGCAATGTTATTCTGCAAGCAGGGAAACAAATACTAATTCAATGTAAAGCTTACAACCAGGTCTTGGGGATGTACTGGCAGTGCCAGCAGTACTTGCCCGTCTTGTTGGATGTTCTCCAAAATTGAGAAAATTGTTAAGAAACTCATCACAATAGAAAATTTTAATTTAACATACAGAAACATTTAATACCAGAATCATCTACACAGTTTATATTTAGTTGATAACTTCATGCTATTTGAGCAGGTACAATTCTTGCAAATCTATAAAATATTTTCTAGTAAATGTATATAACTGTTATTATAACATTTAAATTCAAGTGAGTGTATGACTACTTGCATCATAATGATCATGCTTGTAACTTACTCAGTTTCTTTGGTGGATTTGGAAGCTGTATTTGATTCCTTGGAGAACATTGTTGAGCTGTTGTGAAAGTTATAAATAAGTTATTTCAAATAGTAAATAAAGGGATAAAAACTAAATGCAGAAAAGATTGTCCACTTAAATTGATAGACCTTAAGAAATCTTACTGAGGCTTTCGAGAAGTTCTTGGCGCTACTTAGAAACAGCCTCTTCTTCGTCCTCATCCAAAAAACTGTTCCATCTTCTGCGAAAAAAGGTAGATTGTAGATTATGAAAATAAGGATATACTTCACTTTGCAGCTCGACCAATGTATCTTCTCTTGCTATCAGTGAAATTACTAGTTTAGAAATCGGGGAAAGACCTCTTCTTGGCCTTCCTCTTCTTGGTGGTAGCTTCCCAATCACTTTGCTCCACTGTTGTCATCTTCTTCTTCTTTTAGATTTGATTGGCGGTTGGCAACCAGCCTACAGGTGCATTACTGCCCCATACTTCACTCTATATCATCACTCTATGTGGTCAGGAGCTGTAGTCCTTCTATCATCATTGCTGTGTCCAACCGAACTTCAACTCTATCTTCAGATATCACTCTTCTTCTTCCACGTACTTCACTCTATATCATCACTCTATATATCTTGGCCATAGCAACTGCCACCCCGCCATGTACATGATGGATGTCTCTTCTTCTCCCACGTACTTCACTCTATATCATCACTCTATATATCTTATATAGAGTGATATCTTATCTATATATATATACTTCTTCTTCTTCTTTTAGATTTGATTGGTAGTTGACAACCAGCTTACAGGTGCATTACCGCCACGTACTTCACTCTGTATCATCACTCTGCGCTTGTGTGTCCTATCCACATACTTCACTCTATATCATTACTCTATATATCTTGGCCATGGCAACTGCCACCAACATCACTCCACTCTATATACTTCTTCTTCTTCTTCTTTTAGATTTGATTGGCGGTTGGCAACCAGCTTACAGGTGCATTACCGCCACGTACTTTACTCTATATCATCACTATCTGGTCAGGAGCTGTAGTCCTTACCGCCACGTACTTCACTCAGTAAACATCACTCTCTGTATCAAAAGTCCACTCTATATACTTCTTCTTCTTTTAGATTTAATTGGCAGTTGGCAACCAGCTTACAGGTGCATTACCGCCATGTACTTCACTCTATATCATCACCCTATCTGGTCAGGAGCTGTAGTCCTTACCGCCACGTACTTCACTCAGTAAACATCACTCTATATATCAAAAGTCAGAATTCTTCTCAGTTGGCAAGCTCTTCTTCGTCTTCTTCACTCTATATCTTTGTACAAGGAGTTCTTATAAGGAGTGCTAAATATTCTCCTTCTAAATATTAGGACTTTCACTCCCACGGACCTACTCCCAGTTTTTCTAGCTCCTGCCGCCGATCTGATTCATTGCTTGGCTCGAAAAGTGAGACGGCGAAAGAGAGGAAGGCGAGCGGGCGCTCTCGTCCGGCTCCGCAGGAGAGGCACGCGCACGGCTTTGCCTGGCATATTTCTGTCCAATGCCAACTCTCTCTCTAACAAGGTAGATGAACTGAGACTGCTGATGCGTTTTAAGGACCTCTCTTCCTCGGCTGCCCTCTGTTTTACTGAGACCTGGCTCAGGGAAAATACACCGGACAGCGCACTGTGCCTCGAGGGATTTCAGCTGTTTCGTGCTGATCGTGACACAGAGCTCTCCGGTAAATCCTCAGGAGGAGGAGTCTGCTTCTACATCAACAGCAGCTGGTGCTCTGATGTAACGGTAATTTCCAAACACTGTTCTCCCGCCCTGGAATTTCTTTTTATTAACTGCAAGCCATTTTATTCCCTGCGGGAGTTTGCCTCATTCATCCTCGTCGCTGTGTACGTCCCTCCCGACGCGGACGCGTGCGAAGCTCAGCGCGCGCTCGCGGATCACATCCAACACACGGAGCGGACTTTTCCAGACTCTGTGGTTATTGTGGTTGACGACTTTAACCAGAGCAATCTGAGCCACGATCTCCCCCGCTACAAACAGTTTATTAAATGCCCCACCAGAGGAATAAACACGCTGGATCACTGTTACACTACAGTGAAGGACACATATCGCGCTGTTCCCCGCGCTGCGCTCGGACTATCTGATCACGTGATGGTCCACCTCATTCCCACATACAGACAGAGATTGAAGCTCACTAAACCTGTTGTGAGCACTATGAAGAAATGGACCAGTGAAGCTGAGGAGAAGCTGGAAACGTGCATGGAAATAACTGATTGGGGCATGTTTAAAGGAGCCACGCATGATCTGGATGAGTACACGGACACTGTGAACTCTTATATCCACTTTTGTGAGGAGAGCATTCTTCCATCGCGCACCAGGGTGAGGTACTCTAATGATAAGCCCTGGTTCACTGCTAAGCTCAGACAGATCAGGAAGGAGAAGGAAGCAGCGCTGAAAAGTGGAGACAGGGGCTGCTACAGGGAGGTTAAATATCGGTTTAACAGAGAGCTGAGGAGAGCTAAATCTTTGTATTCTGAGAGACTCCAGCAGCAGTTCACTCCTAATGACTCGGCTTCTGTGTGGAGAGGACTGAGGCAAATCACCAACTATCCGCCTCAGGCTCCTAAAGGTCAGGATGACAAAGCCCTTTGTCAAAGACTGTCCCAACACTATGCCCGTTTTGACACCTCGTCAGCTGTGTCCAACTCCCCCCCTCCCTCCAGCTCCACAGCCTCCACGATCCCTACTTCATCAAAGGCGCCCCCCCCCTCCTCCCCCCCTGCCCTTGTCATCAGTGAGCAGGACGTGCTCAAACAGTTCTCCAGACTGAACCCGCGCAAGGCCCCCGGTCCGGACGGCGTGTCTCCCTCCACCCTGAGACACTGTGCGAAAGAGCTGGCCCCTGTCTTCACAGACATTTTTAACACCTCCCTTAAGCTATGCCACGTGCCGACCTGCCTCAAATCCTCCACCATCATCCCTGTCCCCAAGAAGCCACGGATCACTGGACTTAACGACTACAGACCTGTAGCGCTCACCTCTGTAGTCATGAAGTCCTTTGAGCGCCTGGTCCTGTCCCACCTCAAGTCCATCACCACTCCCCTCCTGGACCCGCTGCAGTTTGCCTACCGAGCCAACAGGTCTGTAGACGATGCAGTCAACCTGGCCCTCCATTCCATCCTGCAGCACCTGGACTCCCCGGGAACCTACGCCAGGAGCCTGTTTGTGGACTTCAGCTTCACATTCAACACCATCCGCCCCGCTCTGCGCCGGGACAAGCTGTCCCTGCTCAACGTGCCTGACTCCCTCTGCAGGTGGATCACCGACTTCCTGACGGACCGGAAGCAGCATGTGCGGCTGGGAAAGACTGTCTCAGACTCTGCTAGCATCAGCACCGGATCACCCCAGGGCTGTGTACTTTCCCCCCCTACTCTTCTCCCTTTATACCAACTCCTGCACCTCCAGCCACCAGTCTGTCAAGTTGATCAAGTTTGCGGACGACACCACCCTCATCGGGCTCATCTCCAACGGCGACGAGTCCGCCTACAGGAGAGAGGTGGCCCAGCTGGCGTCCTGGTGCAACAACAACAACCTGCAGCTGAACGCTCTGAAGACAGTGGAGATGATTGTGGACTTCAGGAAAGTCACAACCCCTCTGCCCCCCCTCACCCTCACAGGCTCTCCCATCACCACTGCTGATTCCTTCCGCTTCCTAGGCACCACCATCACCAGGGACCTCAAGTGGGAGCCGACCATCAGCTCCCTCATCAAAAAGGCCCAGCAGAGGATGTTCTTCCTGCGGCAGCTGAGGAAGCTCAAGCTACCCACCAAGATGTTAGTGCAGTTCACTCTACACAGCCATCATCGAGTCCATCCTCACCACCTCCATAACCGTGCGGTATGCAGGAGCCACTGCCAGGGACAGACTAAGGCTGCAGCGCGTCGTGCGCACTGCTGAGAAGGTGATCGGCTGCAAGCTCCCATCTCTCCAGGATCTGTACATCTCCAGGACCCGGAGGCATGCTGGCCGGATCATAGCCGATCCCTCACACCCTGGTCACGTACTGTTTGCCCCTCTCCCCCCTCTCCCCTCAGGTAGAAGACTTCGGTCCATCCAGACTAAAACCTCCCATCACATGAACAGCTTCTTCCCCTCTGCCATCAGACTGCTGAACACTAAGTGACTTATTGACTCTCGTGCACTATGTACAGCAGCTCAACCAGACTCATGTCAATCATCACTGTTTTCTTCCTGCATTACCGACTGCACTATATGGTTCTCCACATTATCTGCTGCTCGCTAATATATTTAAACTGCTGACTAGTATTACTCACTCTTATTCTACACTTTATTGCATGTATAGTTATTTCTTTTATTTCTTTTATTTTATCATGTTTAATGTTGCAGCACTGCACCGAGACAAATTCCTAGTTTGTGTACTACATGAACAATGGCAATAAATCTGATTCTGATTCTGATTCTGATTCTGAGTGCTGAACAATCTTCTTCTTCAAACAGTGAGATTTCCATGTCTACATGATGTCTAGAACACTCTATCTGGTCATTACTCTATAAGGAGTTCTTATAAGGAGTTCTGAACAATCTTCTTCTTCTTCTTCTTCTTCTTCTTCTTCTTCTTCTTCTTCTTCTTCTTCTTACAGTGAGATTTCCATATCTATATGATGTCTATAACACTCTCTCTTGTCCCACTCTATATTCTTCAGGTCATTACCCACTGTTGTCATCTGGTGATGCTCCTCACATTCCTACTTGTTAGCTTGTATTAAAGACATTAATTCTGTTCAATCTGCGAAACTTCCAAATGGTGAAAAACACAAGAGTATGCATCATGTTTGATCAATGTTGTACCTTATGTACACTTGATCTTCACAAGTTTGAACCTAAACCAATTTTCCGATGGTTTAGCCATGTCCTTCATGTCCTTGCTCACATTCTTTCTTGGCCAGTACAGCATTTCGCTGCTGGGATTTACCCAGCACAGTGGCACCAGGCCTTCCTCCTCTCTATCTGTCTCAAACTAGACAGCACGGGCCCACATGTTTCAGCTGAAACACAATGACAATCATATTATTTCTTACACTCAAGTGTGTCACGATATGATCTGTACTTGAGTAGTGTGAAACCAAAAGAGCATATATTTGTAAAGCAAAAAAAAAGTATAAAAGTTAACCACAACCTCTATGCATTAGTTTACTTACAGTACAGTTTGATTTAATGCTCTATACCATGCAGGAGCGGGAATATCACTAATCCAGGGGTCACCAACGCGGTGCCCGCGGGCACCATGTCGCCCGCAAGGACCACATGAGTCGCCCGGAGGCCTGTTCTAAAAATAGCACAACTCGCGTGAGCTGCGTCTAAGATGTAATTTTTTCTGTCGCTATTTTTTAAAATCACACTTGCATTTATATAGATTTTAAAATGACAATGTCTTAAAAATAAAAAAAATGAAAATATGTTTATTATACGTAAAGTTAAGGTGAACTCTGACCTAGTTCAAAGGTCAGTATTGTGCACATGACAAAACCTTCGCGCTTGTGGAGAGTAAGCTAGCGGCCAGTGAAGATGGTGACCGCAGTGCAGTTTCCTAGCCCAAAAACATGGCAAAAAAAAAAAAAGACAGAAAATTTATCATTTTCAAAGTGAGCAGGAGGAAGAGTTCTTTTTTCCTACCGTGAAAGGAAGCTGCATGTGTTTCATTTGCGGGGCGACGGCGAAGCGGTACTATGTGGACCTTGTTCTCAATAAAGTTTTGGAAAAAAAAAAACAAAACTTCAATACGGGTCATGAAGCTGCTGCCCACTCTTTTTTTTTTTTTTTTTTTTTTTTGTACCCGTAGGTAGATTTGTTCTGCAGTCCGGTGACAAGCCTTAACTCCCTAACCTGCATGTCTTTGGCATGCGGGAGGAAACCCACGCAAACACGGGGAGGACATGCAAACTCCACACAGATCACTGTTGGCCGGGGGCAGGGATCGAACCCACGATCCCCGCGATCCCCCGGCCGAGGGTAAACTGCTGCCGCGGTGCTGGTTATTACTCAAGCTTGGTTCTTGGCAAGAACTGTATGGATATAATTCCAGTGAAGAAGAACACACAAAAGTGTTTATTAAATGTAACAGATTTTGAGCAGAATTGCAGCAGATTTGTTCAGTTAAAAATGTGATAAGATTTATTTAACATGAAAGTTGATTTTTCTTAAATGTTGCATAACTTTTTCAAACATGGTTCAACATAGTTCATGAATTAAAAGGGTTTAGTTTTTTATGGTTAAAAGGGACTGGTGAAAACTGGACATTTTTTTTAATGAAATGTAGAAGGGATCATCTGAACAATTGCTGAGATTAATAAAAATAAAGTGTTGAATATTGATCTTGTCTGTTACCCACTCTAAGTTATTGATAATTATTTATTTATGTATATATATATATATGTGTGTGTGTGTGTGTGTGTGTGTGTGTGTGTGTGTGTGTGTGTGTGTGTCTATATATATATATATATATATATATATATATATATATATACAATTTGTTATTTTAGAGGAGTGTGTCAAGTTGGTGCCCTTCACATGACTCGATACCCATGGAGTAGCTCTTGGTTTCAAAAAGGTTGGTGACCCCTACACTAATCCATCCTTATGTGGTAGACACACAGCCTTCCTTCTGAAATCAACTTTTGTTAGTAGCTTTCTCTTGCGATGCATTCTGAGCTTCACATATTGTCCAGCTGTACCCGAGCTCATCTGAGAGTTCAAAGTTCAAAAGCCAGCCTCTATGATGGTATGGGGGTGTGTTAGTGCCCATGGCATGGATAACTTGCACTTCTGTGAAGGCACCATTAATGCTAAACGGTACATACAGGTTTTGGAACAACATATGCTGCCATCAAAGTAATGTCTTTTTCAGTGACATCCCTGCTTATTTCAGCAAGACAATGCCAAGCCACATTCTGCATGTTCCAACAGCGTGGCTTCATAGTAAAAGAGTTAAGGTACTAGACTGGCCTGCCTGCAGTCTAAACCTATCTCACATTGAAAATGTGTGGTGCATTATGAAGCGCGAAATATAACAACGGAAACCCTGGACTGGTGAGCAACCGAAGTCGTATATCAAACAAGAATGGGGAAGAATACCACCTACTGTCACAATGAGCCCCTCCAGGGGTGGAATTCAAGACCAAAATGCCGGACTGACTGTTTGCAGGTTTTAATGAAACACAGCATAACAGCTCAGAAGCTGAACAAAAACTCATAGGACTTGACAGGACACTGGCAGATACAAAGACTGAAGCGTGTTGGTCACGCTGCATGATTTAAGGATGTCGCCCCGAACGGCGATTTATAACACAAGGTGAGGACATGAGCTCAACCCACATTCTGACACTACCCCCCTCTTAAGGGGCGCCTTTCAGACGACCCCCATACAAATAAACAACAAACACAAAACACCCTCCCAATGTGGGTGGTAGGGGTACAAGGCCAGGCGGGCTGAAAACAACCTCCCCCACCTTCCCACAGATCCCAAAACAAGAAACACAGTTTGTGGGGCATAACCAAAGTCCACGGCCCCAAATCAAAAACAAGGCGGGTTGAGTGGCCTTCTTAAGTCCCAGGGCCACCGAACCAGAGAGTAAGACGGCTTGGGTGGTGTTCCACTGTCCAAGGACCACCAGACAGATGAACACGGCTCGTCAGGTAGCCTACCAAAGTCCAAGGGCCACTGGAGGGACAAACACAGCAGTGTGGGGGCGTTACCCTCAACAGCTTTTAACACAGGGGCTAACATAGGAACTTTCAGGTCAGGAAAAAACATAGGAGCCTTAACCTCAGGAAATAATGACGTGGAGATCACAAACTCAGAAGATGACTCAGGAGCTTCTTGCTCTGGGGCAGTACAGAAACTTTAAACCCAGGAGATAATGACAACACGACAATTCTGCACTCAGGAATTAACAACATAGAACCTTTATACTCAGAAGATGACAACACAGAATCTACAGACTCCGGAGATTGCAACATGGAAGCCCCACCCTCAAGAGGTAACATGGAACTTTCAGTTCCAGGAGGTAACAACATGGAACCTTTTGAGTCAAAAGATGACATGGGACCTTTTTGCTCTGAACACCACAAAGGAGCCTTTTGCCCCGGAAACTACAAAGGAGCGTTTTACCCTGAAGACCACAAAGGAGCTTTTTGCTCCAGAGACAGCAACAAAGGGGTTTTAAACAACATAAGAATTTCTGGCTCTGGCAGGAACATAGAAACCTTCTGCACTGGAAGTAATACAGAATCTCTAAGCTCAGGGGATAACACAGGAATCCTTAATTTAGACAAAGATAACAGAGGACTTTTTAGTTCAGGAGTCACTAATACAGGAGTTCCTAGTTCAGGAGACATTAACACAGCAGGTTTTGCTTCAGAAACTGATAACAGGAAAGTTTTTAGTGCCGGAGACACTGATACAGGAACTCCTAGCTCTGGAGACAAAGATACAGAAGTCTTTAATGCACAAACAGCTGACAGGTGAGTTATTAGTTCCGTAGCCGGTGATGAAGGCACTTTTTGCTCCATAGTAGGTGGCTGAAGTGCGCAACCCTCAGAAACAGCTGACAGAAGCGCACTGGACTTGGGAACAGATAATTGTTGTGCACTAACCTTAAATATTGGTGACAAGGGCATGCTGACTTCAGGGACAGATGACAGCAGTGTACAGTCCTCCGGAGCAGGTGTCAGCAGCGCACTGAACTCAGGAATAGATGATTGGAAGACATCGCACTCTGGAGCAGATGACAGCTGCTAGCAGAGCTCAGGAGCAGGTGTCAGTGGTGTGCTGAATTCAGGAACAGACAGTAGCAGGGGGGCTTTTAGCTCATCAAACTGCAGCAGATGAGCTTTAAGTCCAGCCATCTGTAGATGGAGAATCCCCAGCTCCAAGCCCGATGATGATAGGCGAACGCTGACCTCAATGACTGATGACAGGAGCTCAGCGGCCTCAGGAACCAATAATCAAGGCGTGCCAGCCTAGACAGCAGGCGACTGGGGAGTGCCGGTCTCAGGAGCAGATGGTTGAAGCACGGGGACCTCATGGCGTGGTTGAAGCACATGGATCTCATGAGCCAGCATGCTCCTGATGACAGGGGCGTGCTGACTTCAGGAGCTGATGGTTAGAGTGCACTGACCACAGAAGCTGAAGATGCAGGCCAATCAGCGATGAACCCTGACAACGAAGGCTGATCAGCGGCAAACCCACATGATGCAGGATGATTGATGGTGAATCCAGTAGTTCGACCAGCTGCAGATGCAGATGATGCAGGCTGGAGCCCCTCAAGCCCAAATTTCCATGAATCCATCTCCAGCCTGGCCACCTCAGATAGAGAGCTCAGGAGAAAGGAGATGGGAGGTGCAGATGAGGTGTGTGTGGCAACAGAGACTGAGAGAGAGTGCTCAGCGATGGTGCTTGGCTGAGCCCCCTCCCCATGAACAAGAGAAGACCTTTCATCAAATGGTGTTAAAAATGAAAAGGTACTTGCCCTTGATCCCATTCTGCTGCTGCTGAAGCACCAGATGAATCCCTCTCGTTGACTGTGGAGATCGTCCAGTGAGGAGCAATGGCGGCTGGAGCTGGGGGCAGGGTGGAGAGTTGAGAGGAATGGTGCTGATGCACTCTGTGCTCCCCCGCTGTGGTCCAGAGTGGTGAGGTGGACCGCGAGGTCCCGCAGATGGGGAGCACCTGTACCCACAGGAATACCATCAGACATGGGGTATGTTACAGCTCCAGGGCTGCTGCTATCCACAGACCTTCCTTTACAGGGTCAGAGGTGCAATGGGCCATGTCTATCAACCCCTTCAGCTGATTCATGGCCTTAAACTCCCCCTGAGTTAGGAGCACACACCCCGCCATAACTCCGAGCAAACAAAGTCCGCTGGGTCTTTCACTGTTGACATCCTTCCGCCATAATGAGCCCCTCAAGGGGCAGAATTCAAGACCCAAACGTTGGACTGACTGTTTGCAGGTTTTAATGAAACACAGAATAACAGCTCGGAAGCTAAACAATAATTCACAGGACTTGACAGGACACTGGCAGGATACAAAGACAGAAGCATGTTGGTCATGCTGCATGACTTCAGGACGCTGCCCCAAACTATGAGACAGCGTCCCTTAAATAGGACAAGGATAATTATCAAAATAATAAACAGCTGTGAATAATCAAGAACTTAACAAGACATGAAACAAGCTAGGTGAAAACTGAAGTAAACAAAAGGCACTGTCAAAATAAGAGCCCAAACCAACATGACAACAGGAATAAACTACAAGACGTGACCCTAATGAAAATAATGATACTAAGTGTCATGAATTGCCCTTTTTAAGGGCTACAGAAGGACACCAAACAAACACACTGTGGTTTCTGTACATTTATTAACACAAAGACAGACAGGAACACTAACATACAAATACAAAATAATAAAGCACTGGAAGAGAGTGGGGCTCAATGTCACAGGGGGACAGAAGCCAGGGAATGCCAGGCCAGGGGCAGAATTCAGCCGGAGCACACCCGAAGGCAGCGGGGCTCATGGCTGGAAATAAAAGGGAAGAACTAACCGGGACGGAGCTCTCCTCTCTCTTTGACAGCGATACCCAAAAACACTCAGAGATAACAGTACAGCTCCTGAGGAAGGGTAACAGTGATAGAAGGACATGACAACCCGCAGAGGTTTGTCGTGCCCTTATATGCCGTTCCTAATGAGTGACAGGTGTGGGTGCATGAGTGAAGAAAATAATACAATTAATGACAGCTGCGCAGCCCAGCCAATTTGACAGCCGGGTGCTGTACAGTGCTGTCAAAATAAAACACAAACCCCAAAATGTAAATAATAATACCACAAGAACAGAATGACACAATTAAACAGGATAAACAAGGAAACAAACAGAGAAGACTAAAACTGAACAGGAGACTGGGTATGGCGCCCACCCATGCCCTGGATCATGACAGTGCCCCCCCCCCCCAGGGGTGGATCCAAGACACCCCAGGGCAACATCAAAAGAAAAGGAACCCCCCCCACACACACAAAGAAGACCCCCCAACAAGAAAACAACCCACCCCGGGGGAGGGGCGGGACCCAGGAACGGAGGGACCGAGACAAAACAAAAACCCAAAAAGGAAAACACTCATGACCCACAACCTGCACAGTACAATGATGCAGCCTCGAGGACCCTGGGAAGGAAGCTACGGCAGTTCGGGCAGCCTGCCAGAGTCCCAGGACCACTGGCATGTACGGCAAAGTGCATCCCGTGGCCACCCAGAGTTCCTGGACCACCTGCCCAGGCGGAGAAACCCTTCAAGTGGCCTTCCAGACTGCATGAGCCACCGGCCCGCTGAGCACAATGCAACCCCCCAGGCAGCAACAGCTGGAACCCAAGCTCCCAAGGTCACAAGGTCTCCAGCATGGGGAAGGCGGGACCGGCGCTGTGGCAGATTGGCCTCCAACAAAAACTGCTGGCCAACTGTAGAGCCCGGAGATGGTGGTGGTCGGCCAACGAGAAGGCCAGCCGAGGGAAGAGGCTGTGCCGCAGGAACCTCCAGTGAGGACGGGGAGTCGACGACGACCTCGGGCTGAGGCGTGGCACCCACGGAGGCCTCGGGCTGAGGCGTGGCACCCATGGCAGCCACAACTGGAGCAACACACCCAAGGTGACCTCAGGATGGAGGGGGAGCATCACCCACGGAGATCTCAGACAGAGGGGGAGCAGCACCCATGACGACCTTGGGAGAAGGCTCAAACACACAAAACACAGACACTGGGTCGGAGTTCCCGGCAGCAGTGGAGCCCAGCGAGGAGAGCTTGGGCACAGCGGACAGCTGCACTCAGCCATCCCCACCAAGAGCCAGGCAAGATCTCTCTTAAGACAGAGTGAACACAAAAAAGAGAACTTGCCTGAGCTCGAGCTCCACCGCGGTCCAGGACTCCGGCGATTCAAGCTGGGGTGTCTCGGCTTTTTCTGTCTGGGTGTCTCCACCTGACACAGCCACCTCGGGGAAAGGAAATGGGAAAAACACTGGAGCAAGATCATTGGCAGCAGTGGAGCCTGGTGAGGAGAGCTCAGGAGCAAAAGACTTCTGCATCCGATTCTCCTCACCCTGAGCCAGACAAGACTTCTCAATATCTGTAGGTGTTAAAAAAGAATTGAGTACTTGCCTGGACTCAAGCTCCACTGCCGTCCAGGACTCCGACGACTCTGATGTGATGAGTCCTGCTGTATGCATGGTGGTGGATGCAGCCCACTGACCTCCAGACATGGCAACTGACGCCGGTGGGCCTCCCGGCGTAGTGGCTGCAGCTGGAGGTTGCCCTGTCACTGGTGCCGAGTCCCAGGCCACTGGAACCAGGGGACACTCCTCTGTCGGCTCAGGCTCCAGGGATCCGGGAATGCCCTTCTCCCAACCCATACGCGGCTGCAGGGCTAGTGGACCATCCACCAGGACCGCAGGCTCCTCCGACGTCCGGCGGCTCCATCCTCAGTCAGGTGGACACTCAAGGGAGACGAGAGGAAACACAGGAGGGACTGGTGAGAGGCTGGTGACAGCAGCAGGCAGTGAGAACTCAGCTGAAATGGGCTGCTGAGGCTGAGCCTCACTACCGGGTATAAGACAAGGAATTACATTATATTGTACAGGAGAATGAAAAAACACTTGCCTTATCTCCCGAGGCATGATGAAGTCCGAAGCTGCTGTCCCAGGAGTGGCGGAGATCCAGCAGTGAGGGGATTGAGACCGAAGACACACCGAGGTCCGGGAGCAAGGACTGAGTGGCTCCACCTCCGCCTTCTCCGATGAACCTAGCCTCGGCATGAGCTCTGGATAAAGCCACAGTTTGTAGTCCAGGAGGAGCTCTGTTTCCGTTGCCAACACTTGCTGGCGCTCCTCCTGCTCCTCTGTGCTGGGGCCGTCTGAATGCGCAAAGTCTGCGTGCCCAATCCAGCAGGCTGTGCGACACAGTTCAGCTGGGAGAAGCGAAACCGCAGTTGGCTGATGGCACCGAGCACAAGCCCTCCGCCCCCGGGATCGCCTTCCCTGCGGAACAGGTTCAGATGGTGAGGAAGCCTTCCCTAGCCCATGGAGCTGATGTTGAGCGAGATGAACGGAAGTGAGATCTACCAGTTCAGGATAGTTCCACAGGCTGGGGAACGCCTCAACAATCTGTACTGCGCTATCCCACACCTGCAGTTCCTCCTCAGTAGTGTGGGTCAGCGAAACGTCTGAGACAACGTCCTCCCAACAGTCCAGCCACCCAACACTCCTCCTCATCCATCCCGAGACTCCCGTAGTCCAAACGGCCAGCCATGCCGAAATAACTGGACAAAAAATGGGAGAACAGAAAAGAGGGGAAAAAAGAAAACTGCAGAAACGCACAATGGCTGGTGTCCACACCTTGGTCGTGTCCTTCTGTCATGAATCACCCTTTTTAAGGGCTATGGAAGGACACCAAATGCACACTGTGGTTTCTGCACATTTATTAACACAAAGACAGACAGGAACGCGGGACTCATGGCTGGAAAAAAAAGGGAAAAACTAACCTGGACGGAATTCTCCTCGCTCCTCGACAGCGATACCCCAGAACAGTCAGAGATAACAGTACAGCTCCTGAAGAAGGGTAACAGCAATATAAGGACATGACAACCTGCAGAGGTTTGTCATGGCCTTATATGCCGTTCCTAATGAGTGACAGGTGTGGGTGCACGAGTGAAGAAAATAATACAATTAATGTCAGCTGCACAGCCTGGCCAATTTAACAGCCGGGAGCTGTGCAGCACTGTCAAAATAAAACACAGACCCCAAAATGTACATAATAATACTACAAGAACAGAATGACACAATTAAACAGGATAAACAAGGAAACAAACAGACAGAGAAGACTAAAACTAAACAGGAGACTGGGCATGGTGCCCACTCGTGCCCTGGATCATGACAGTGCCCCCCCCCCCACCAATAACGGTCTAAGGCTAAGGCAGCCACAATAATGAAATGAAACCAGAAGCTGAGAACAAGGAGTGGATACATAAACAAGGCCATGATGATGATGATGATGATGATGATGATGATAATAATAATAATAATAATAATAATAATAATAATAATAATAATAATAATAATAATAAATACAGAAACTCCCAAAGGTGAACTAAAGTGGAGGACATGAATTGAGACTCATGTCCTGGTAACAAGAAAATATAATTTATAACACAAGGTGAGGACATGAGCTCAACCCACACTCTGACACCTACAAAGTTTCAGCAAATAGTGTTAAAAAAAAGATGATGTAAGACAGTGGTAAACATGTCCCTGTCCAGCATTTTTGGAATATATTGCAGGAATCAAATTCAAAATATTTGAAAATTTAAAAAAAAATCAGTTTGAATATTTAATATCTTGTCTTTGTCAATTGAATATAGGTTGAAAGGGATTTTTAAATCATTGTATTTTGCTTTTATTTATGTTTTAAACAACGTCCCTACTTCATTGGAATTGGGGTCATATTGTGATTCCATTGCTGTTTATGGGGAATCTATTGCCATGGCTTTGGGCTTGTTCACTGTAACTTCTTGTTTCCAGGATTTAAAAAAAAAACCCTAAACTTTATTCCCTTTTTAAAAATCTTTATTAACTCTAAGTGTAGCGCTTCTGGTTAAAAAAAAAAAAAAAAGACCTTTTTTGTTGTTGTTTTTGTTTTTGCTCTTAACCCTTACTAAATCTTCCCAGTGTATTATCTCGGCCTGTATTAATGAAGTTCAGCTTCAAAATTTTCCTCCCTGGCTACTGGGCACACCACACCTCTAGTGTGAGAGGTTGCCCTTGTCTCCTGAGCTGGTCAAGCGCTCAACAAAATAAATGTATAGATGAATGGTTGAGATGATGCCTCCCTGATGCCATCTTATACAATATTTCTTTTTTAATTATGTAATGTGTGAATTAAATGTCAAATTGGTATATGGACAGAATTCTCTCTTCTCAAAAAACAAACAAACAAAAAAGAGTTCTGCATAACAGAGGTCACTGGGGACTAAATTGTGGGACATTATAAGGCTTTTTCTGCAACAACATCTATATAAAAATTTGCAATTACAGTAAATTTTAGAACTACACACTACTGTTAAATAACTTATATACAGTACATCTATAGATGTTCAACACCTGACGCAACACAAACTTTAATTCTGTAAAATTCTGCAAAGCAAATTTCATAGTAAAAAATATTAACTATACTGTGCAGTACAGTATGTAACATGCTCCTCCATTGTCCAGAGCCTCACCGATGATCGACTTCTTGTGCCAGTGTGGATGTAGACTTTAAGGCAGTGGAATATTCCTTCATTGTTATTTCAGGCATCAGCTTTGAATAATTGAAGTTTAGATATACAGATATACAGTTTTATTATTGAGCAGCTAAGCTGCATGGTGGTATGGTGTTTAGTAGTAGTTGGTTTCCTCCCACAGTCCAATGCCGTGCATATTAATTGGTGATTTTAAATCATCCATCTGTGTGAATGTGAGAGTGTAAAGAGACTGGGTCCAAAATGTCCAAAAGTATATTGATGATATTTGTGTGAAATAAAACTATATTTATCACATTTACTGTATGTGACAATTGTAAAAAAACAAAACAAAACAAACAAAAAAAATGTAGCTTTGGGCTCAGGCTTACCATATTTGTCTTGTCTTCTATTCTCTTTTTCAAGTTTAGTTGAGTGATTGCTTCAGTTAATGTTAACAGTGTTTTACTAATTTAGTGGGTGAAATGCAGTTGCCATGGTTGACCTTGCTAGCAGTTGGCACCTGAATGACAGAGAAGCAACAATTTGCTCATAAAATGGTGTGAATTCTCAAACCTGGCATCTTACCCACGAAACACTAGGATACTGTGGCTTTCAAAACTAAACTAGTACCTGAATAATTGTAAAAATAAATAAATAAATGAATGAACCAGTTGAATAGTGTGCATGCATGTGTGCATGTAAAGGATGTAAATCCAGTGCAGTGAGTACATACAGTGTATACAATATCTTTAACTGTATATGCCCTTTATCCATTCATCCATCCATCCATCTTCTACCGCTTTTCCGGAGGTCTGGGTCACGGAGGCAGCAGTTCAAGCAGAGAAGCCAAGACTTCCCTCTCCCCAGCCACCTGCTCCAGCTCTTCAGAGAGGATACCAAGGTGTTCCCAGACCAGCTGGGAGACATAGTCTCTCCACCGAGTCCTGGGTCTGCCCCGGGGTCTCCTCCCAGTGGGACGTGCCTGAAACACCTCAAGTGGGAGGCGTCCAGGAGGCATCCTAATCAGATGCCAATACCACCTCAACTGACTCCTTTCAATGTGGAGGAGCAGGGGTTCTACTCTGAGCCTCTCTCGGATGACTGAGCTCCTCACCCTATCTCTGAGGGTGAGTCCAGCAATCCTACGGAGAAAGCTCATTTCAGCCGCTTGAATCCGCAATCTTGTTCTTTCGGTCATTACCCAAAGCTCGTGACCATAGGTGAGAGTAGGAACATAGATTGACTGGTAAATCGACAGCTTTGCCTTAGAACTAAGCTCCCTCTTCACCACAACAGACCAGTACAACGTCCGCATCACTGCAGATGCTGCTCCGATCCGTCTGTCAATCTCTCGCTCCATTTTCCCCTCACTCGTGAACAAGACCCCAAGATAATTAAACTCCTCCACTTGGGGCAGGAGCCTGTCCCCAACCCAGAGAGGACAATCCACCTTTTTCCGGCTGAGGACCAAGGACTCGGACTTGGAGGTGCTGATTCTCATCCCAGCCACTTCACACTCAGCGGCAAACCATCCCAGCAAGAGCTGTAGGTCATTGCTGGATGAAGCCAACAGGACAACATCATCTGCAAACAACAGAGATGAGATCCTGTGGTCACCAAGCATGACGCCCTCCATTCCCTGGCTGCGCCTAGAAATCCTGTCCATAAAAATTATGAACAGGATCGGTGACAAAGGGCAGCCCTGGCGGAGTCCAACTCTCACTGAGAATGACTCCGACTGAGTGTTGGCAATACGAACCAAACTCTCACAACGGTCGTACAGAGACCGAATAGCTGGTAACAACAAGCCCAATACCCCATACTCCCGAAGCAACCCCCACAAAAAACCACGAGGGATGCGGTCAAATGCCTTCTCCAAGTCCACAAAACACATGTAAACTGGTTGGGCAAACTCCCACAAACCCTCAAGAATTCTCGAGAGGGTAAAGAGCTGGTCCGATGTGCCACAGCCAGGACGAAAACCACACTGCTCCTCATGAATCCGAGGTTCGACCAACGGCCGGACTCTCCTCTCCAGTACCTTGGCATAGACCTTCCCAGGGAGGCTGAGGAGTGTGATCCCTCTAAAGTTGGAGCACACCCTCCGGTCTCCTTTTTTGAAGAGAGGAACCACCACCCCGGTTTGCCATGCCAAAGGCACTGCCCCCGACCTCCATGCAATGTTGCAGAGGCGTGTCAACCATGACAGCCCAACAACATCCAGGGCCTTGAGGTACTCAGGGCAAATCTCGTCCACCCCCGGGGCCCGGCCACCAAGGAGATTTTTAACCACCTTGGAGACCTCAGCCCCTGTGATAGGTGAGTCATCCCCCTCGTCCCCAAACCCTGCTTCCTCTGTGGAAGGCGTATCAGTGGGATTGAGGAGATCCTCGAAGTATTCCTTCCACCGCCCGACAATATCCCCAGTCGAAGTCAACAGTGTCCCATCCGCACCATACACAGTGTGGACAGGGAGCTGCTTTCCCCTCCTGAGGCGCCAGACAGTTTGCCAGAATCTCTTCGAGGCCGACCGAAAGTCTTGTTCCATGGCCTCACCGAACTCCTCCCATACCCGGGTTTTTGCTTCAGCAACCACCCGAGCTGTACTCCGCTTGGCCTGCCGGTACACCTCAGCTGCTTCAGGAGTCCCACAAGCCAACCAAGCTTGATAGGATTCCTTCTTCAGCTTAATGGCCCCCCTCACCACTGGTGTCCACCACTTGGTTCGGGGGTTGCCACCACGAGATGCACCGACCACCTTGCGGCCGCAGCTCTGGGCTGCCGCTTCAACAACAGAGGTGGAGAACATGACCCATTCAGACTCCATGTCTCCAGACTCCCTCGGAATGTGGTTGAAGTTCTTCCGGAGGTGGGAGTTGAAGACCTCCCGGACAGGGGCCTCAGCCAGACGTTCCCAGCACACCCTCACTATATGTTTGGGTCTACCAGGTCTGAATGGCTTCCTCCCCTGCCATCGGATCCAACTAACTACCAGGTGGTGATCAGTTGACAGCTCTGCACCTCTCTTTACCTGGGTGTCCAAGACATACGGTCGCAGGTCTGATGACACGATAACAAAATCAATCATCAACCTGTGACCTAGGGTGTCCTGGTGCCAAGTGCACATATGGACACCCTTATGCTTGAACATGGTGTTCGTTATGGACAAACTGTGGTTAGCACAGAAGTCCAATAACTGAACACCACTCGGGTTCAGATCGGGCAGGCCGTTCCTCCCAATCACCCCCCTCCAGGTTTCACTGTCGTTGCCCACGTGCGCATTGAAGTCCCCCAGTAGGACAATGGAGTCTCCAAGAGGAGCACCCTCCAGCACCCCAGTCAAAGACTCCAAAAATGGTGGGTACTCTGAAACATCATTTGGTGCATAGGCACAAATGATGGTCAGCACCCGTTTCCCAACCCGAAGGCGCAGGGAAGCAACCCTTTCGTCCACTGGGGAAAACTTCAATATAGAGGCAGCAAGGTGGGGGGATACAAGAATACCCACCCCTGCTCGTCGCCTCTCGCCCGGGGAAACTCCAGAAAAGGACAAGCTTCAGCCCCTCTCCAGGAGACTGGTTCTGGAACCGGAGCTGTGTGTTGAGGTGAGGCCAACTATATCTAGCCAGTATCTCTCAATCTCATACACCAGCTCAGGCTCCTTCCCCACCAGAGAGGTGACATTCCACGTACCAAAAGCCAGTTTAGAAAGCTTGGAATCAGTCCGCCAAGGTCTCCGCCTTTGACCGCCACCTAATCCGCATAGCACCGGACCCCCATGATCCCTCCTGCAGGTGGTGAGCCCACTGGAGGGCGGACCCATGCAACTCCTTGGGGCTGAGCCTGGCAGGGTCCCATGGGTGGAAACCCGACCACCAGACGCTAGCCTTTAGCCTTTAGCCCTTTATCATCTCACAAAAATTCCACATTTCTAGGACTTCCATGCTTACAGATTACAATACTGTATATGATCAGCACTCTCAAAAGCAAAGAGAAACTTTAATTTTTCTTGACTCAAAATTACATTCATACTGTCATCAGATTTTGGTGCATAGCAAGCAAGAAAATCTCATGTTGTTGGCAATGACTGTGAAGCCCCAGACTAAAGGTGCCTTTACACCAAACGCGAACAGGCAGCGCGAATACATGCGAAGTCAATGGAAAGAAACGAGCACACATGAAATCGCACAATTACAGAGCCAGCCTTCTTGATAATTTTGTCAAGTCTGTTGGTGGCGCTGGCTCTGATACTGCCACTCAAAGAGATGCAAAGAAGATGACGCTGGCAACAACAGCCTGATAGAAAAGCTCCAACATCTTGTTGCACACGTTGAAGGATCTCAGCTTCCTCAGAAAGTAGTCTTCTCATCCCCTTCTTGTACACAGCATCAGTGTTAGATTTCCAGTCTAGTCCATTGCTGATCATGACACCCAGGTAGAGTATTTGTAGTCCTCCACTACCTCCACATCCTCCCCCCAATCCGCAATGGCTGTGAAGGCATCCTCTTCTTCCTGAAGTGAATCACCATCTCTCTGGTCTTGCTGACATTCAGTCTCAGGTGATTCTGCTTGGTCCACTCCACAAATCTTTCTACCAGTGCCCTGTACTCCCCCTCCTCTCCCCCTCTTATACACCCAAAAACAGCCGAGTCATCAGAGAATTTCTGCAGGTGGGATGGCTCGGAGTTGTACTGAAAGTTGGTGGTGTATAAGGTGAAGAGAAAAGGAGAAAGCACAGTCCCATGTGGAGCTCCTGTATCACTTGCCACCACATCAGGCAAGACACTGCCCAGCCGGACAAACTGTGGCCTGCCTGTCAGGTAGTTGGTAATCCAGGAGATCATAGAGCTGTCGACCCTCATCCCCCGCAGCTTCTCGCCTAGCAGCAGTGGCTGGATGGTAAACACACTGGAGAAATCAAAGAATGTGATTCTCACAGTGTCTCCTCTGCCATCCAGGTGCAAATTGGCTTGCTGTAGCAGGTAGATGACAGCGTCTTTAACTCCTAAATGGGGCTGATATGCCAACTCACCACTCCCCCCACTCGGGAGATCGGATCACAACTTGGTTCATCTCCTGCCGTTGTACAAACCCCTAGTACACAGACAACCACCGGTCATGCGCACGGTGAAGATATGGTCTGAGGAGGCAATGGACGCTTTAAAGGACTGTCTTGAAACCACTGCCTGGGAGCAGCTTTACGATCCACATGGTGAGGACATTGATGGCCTCACTCACACCATCATGGACTACATCATCTTCTGTGTGGACAACATCGTACCCACCAAGACCATACGGTGTTGCTCGAACAACAAACCCTAGATCAACCCTGAGATAAAAACACTTCTGAGAGAGAAGAAGGGGATCTTCAGGTCGGGGAACAGGGAGATGCTGAAGTCCGTACAGAGGGAGCTGAGGAGGAAGATCAGAGAAGGCAAGGACAGCTTCAGGAAGAAGATGGAGGACAAACTGCAACAGAGAGACATCAGCGGGGTCTGGAGAAACCTCAAAACCATCTCTGGGCTCCAGAATACCTCCTCCCAGGCCACGGGGGTGTTAGAAAAATACCCGACTCTTTGATTGAAAGATCCAAGAACAAACCGGAGATTTCTTCAATTTAAAGGATAGTACATTTATTTAGAAGTCACATGTAAAGCAAGCAGCGCTGGGTGCAGCGTGACGCAGCTCCCTCTGGAGCATTGCCACACTGAACCACGACTTCCGGGTGCGTGTTACAGTTATCCTCTCGGGTGGGGCAACCCAGTACAATAGGATGGGCTTATACGCGACTCTCTGATTGGCTAGTTTAACTCTGACGTGAACAGGCCATCCGCTGTTCATGTTAGTTTCTCCTAAAATGTACTATCAAAAGTGTGTGTGAGAATGTTGTTTTGGGTGTGTAACTAATGTGAAAGCCCTGACTTAAAAGAGAGAGAAAAGAGAGAGAGCTCTATACTTTTGTCTCATTCCTATTATATCAGTTTATCACAACATAATTGTTCATAAGCATGCAAACAGAATTTGTATGGAATATGTGTAGAGCATAATGGGAGATTACCTACAGAATTATTATTCTGGCACTAACTTTACATTAACCCTTTCATTCCCCCCTTTGACATGATTTTATCATGTCAACCATGTATGGTGTGAGAGACTCTAGCAATTAACAGATGGTGAATAAGGCAGGTCCCTGCATTGTGTGTCAACCCAAGAGGCTTGCACCATTGGTTCTGCTACCCTTGCCTCCCCCCTTGTGGACACCTTAGCACAATGCAGCAATGTCTCAGAGATGAACTGTCACCACGTCCTATACCCCCCTCGAGGTCTCCTCCTGATCATAGTTCTTTGTCCAGTGGTGTGGACCATTTAGGGGTCATAGGGTAGAATAGAGTCCGTCCACAAAGTCCACGAAACCTTTGTCCACCGGTTGACCCTTGCCAGGGCTCACATCGTTCGGCTACATTTATCACATGGTTGCGACAGAGGTTTGACCTTCCTCTGTGTCTGCTTCTCGTATCTGCAGCTGTGGAGCACAGTTCCATCTTGTTGACACAGAAGCGAAACAACTGTGTGTCCCCGCTCTCAGAGGCACACCTCATCCCATGAGGTCTACAGGACAGTCTGGTGGGTGCAGCAGAGGGTATGTAACATCCAGTCCAGCCAGTGAACAGTTCAGTGATGCTGTCCCAGGGATGCCACCCCCCTGTCGCTGGAAAGAGGTGGACATGCTGGTGTTGGTAAGGCTCGAGCTCCTGGCTCCACCCTGGATGCTGGAGATGTGGTGGATGCACTCGGGTACCAGTCCATTCTTCTTCTGGGGACTGAAGTCATACAGTTACTCGCCCTACAACCTTTTCCATGTCACATACACACGTCATGATGGTCAGGTGCTCTCCGGCATACATCTTCCCTGTACCCTACACCTTTGATCAAGTGCCGATACAAAGGGCTCAGCCGGGGCAGGACCAATAATGGTCTGAGGGGTTGCCATCACAATGTATGGAGCCTGTAAAGTTTTATCCTTATTCACTACATCTGTAGTAATCTATGTGTTGTTGTAAGTTATCTCCCAGTAGCCTTGAGTGTGTGATTGTTGATTATATGAAATCTGCAAGTGGTGATTGTGTTGTGATGTGTGTGTTGGGTGATGGGACCTATATGTTCAGCAGTGGGTAGGTAGTAACCAATATTGTTCAACGTTTGGAGACATCCATATCAATGCATTGTTGTATTCAGGCATTCAGAGCTTCTAACCTTCACCCTTATTCAGATTACCTAACCGTAATTAGCATGATGGAGATAAATAATGCAAGAACCCTATAAGTCTCACACCCCTACATCCGTGTGGTGAGCTATGTATGATTTATGTATTATCATTAGCACACTGTGTTTACAAATAATCTGTGATGGCAGAATGGTCTTCCCCGTCATCATCCTTCGTCTTGGGGTCCTCAGCTCTTCCTCTCAACCCAGCAATTGGTATAAGACTTGCTGACGACTCCCACTGTGGAAAATTGCATTTGTTAACGCCCTTCTGGGCTTCTGAATACATGGCCTATAGTAATGTAAGGTACTTTATTTATATAGCCCTTTAAAACAACCCGTAGGTGTTTACAGAAAGTAAACAGCATTAAAAACACACAGAGCATTAAAAACAAATAACATAAACAAAAACAACCTAAAAATAAAATAAAAACAAATGCCAAGACTAATATCACCACTACTGGGTATTAAAAGCCATCCTAAACAAATATGTCTTAAGTTCTGATTTAAAAAGGGCCAGGTCAGAGATAGCACATAGGTCAGGGGGGAGATTATTCCAGAGCCTGGGGGCGGCAACAGAAAAGGCTCGGTCAGTGTCGTACTCTGCTCCTTTTATTAGATCTACATCTGGTCATCCTTTTACCATAACCAATTTGGAATTTGCTTCAAATTTTCCTCATCCCCTCATTTGTTAATGTTAAGATTGGTCATATAGGAGATTTCTGGGCATCTTTATGTGCCGCCTTTTGTGCTGTGGTTACCCAGTTAAGAGACAATGCTTATGGTTTTATTTTGGGAGAATATTCTATGTTAAGGTCAGGTATTGGTTTTCCATGGATGGCTCTATTCCGCAGTAGAGGTGACAATATGTCCAACATTTTCCAATCCATGTGTTTGGGTCTAACCAGTGGGATGTGTGGAACCCCCCATAGGTTGAAAAGCCTCTTATCCCCTTCAATTAGGACAATGAATGCTTCCACACATTTCTTTGTTTATCAGTCTAAGTTTATGGCCAATCTGGAGGATGGATTTGCATATAATGGTAGTTCATAATTTGGATCAGATCCATTCAATTGTCTATAGTACATTGGTTACAATGCTACCTTTACAGATGTTGATAGGTGTTCTACTGGTAGCTTGTCATTTGCAGAATTTGATCGTTACTTTTCTGACCTTGAAAAGTCCTGTATGTCATTACCCGGAGTTCTTACTTTACATGCAATAATTTAATTTTTGCTAATTTTCTGCATACGTGTAGAAGTGAGTCCACTTATCTGTTCCAGTCTTTAAGTATGCAGTCCAGTTTTCAGTGGTGGAGGTGGACGCCTCTCTCCTGCCAGCAGCGGCCATTTTGGGGTGTGCTCCCTCCTCCTCCTCCTCTCCGTCCTCCCCCTTGTCCTCTTGGCCTCCTTTTATAAGAGAAACAGATTCATGGGGAGCCTCAGGCTCCCCGTGTGTCAGCCATTCCATAAATAAGTTCAGTTTTTCTCCAAATTTTCTTTTCCCTTCTTATCTAGATTTCCAACCTTGAGTCAAGAAAGTAACTGCTTCAAAGTCTTCATTTAATTTTCCTAATTAATATAAGATGGGATAACAAGATTAACTCTCCACCATGCCAACAGATATTATCTGCACTACTGTAATTGAATGCTGTGCGGACCTTCGTGTTGCACTGGCATACACCTCCATGCTGCCACCAATTCCTTCCACTCAGTGTTTGTCTTCCAAGAGTTCTGTTCAATGACATCCTATGCATACCCTCTATTGGGGAGGAACATAACTAGGTTGTTAGATTGACTTTAAATGACTGTGTATATAGTAAGGCTATAATCTTTGCTGTGAGTGTTTGCTTATTAATGTTAATACTCACAACTAAATGAAATGCACTGAAAGAATGGACACCTAATGCCTCATTGCTGCTTTAAGTACTTGGAAACATTTAAGACGGCTGCCTGCATTTGTGCCTTCTTCCTGACACTCTTAAGCAGAATTTAATTTATTTATTGTTGGTTTTCTGTTTGTTTATTTGTTTGTTTGTTTGTTTTTTTAAACCTACAGCTGCAAATCTTACGTGGATCTTTATTTTTCTTTGGTTACACATACTCTGCTTTCATTTCTTTTTCCATTTCCATCTCAACATCAGAAATATTTTCTACACTTGCTAAATCCACTGTTCTTCCCCTACGTACTTTTTCCCATCAGAAACACTCACTCAATTTTTACCATCCACTATCCATCTGTGTACAAGATTTCACCTTTCCCTGGACTAGCTGATGAAGCTGCACATCTCACATCTATAATCTCTTTCAGTATGAAAACTTCCTTCCGTCCATCTGGTCTCTGTTCTCTTCAGCCTTCCATCAGTCCATCGGTCCATCAGCCTTCATCAACATTCTGTTACCACCTGCTTGTCTTATTCATGATTCACTGTCCCGTTGTTCATACTACTGACTACTGTCTACAGCTAATGCTCCATGCAAGATCCTGCACATAAAAGTGATCGGTTTCATTCTGAAAAGTCAGCTTTATAATAAACCAACATGGCTCAATTCAAAATTCTGTTTTGTAACAAAACTCATCTCTTGATTTCTACCCTGGCCTTGGATGCCTTTTAATTACTGACCTTTTGAATTTGTTTTGGAATTAAATAATGCCTCTGGGTCTGAACACCTGCCTTTCAAGGAATGTATTAACCTAAGACGTCTGCTGATTACTATGAAAACTTAAGTTTAACAGAGTCATCTGTATCTTGGTGTGGTGGAGTCTTGTCTTTTTCTCCTGAACAGATAACCTCCAGACGAACTAACATTATGCCTACAAAACTATAACAATTTTAGATACAAAAATATAAAACTTTCATTAGCCCCCCAAAACAATTCTAAGTGATATTTAAATCAAGACTTAACCATGTGACACACAGACCATGCGGGTGTGAACCGCTGGTTTGTTTGTTAAGCTACACTGGTTGTCTTGTGTGTGTCAGAGCTTCAGATCTATGTGCACAGAACATTAAAGCCTTGTTTATGCTCCACCTCCGCTCTGTGCATGCGTCTATGATGCGTGTACCCCTTGGACAAGGCTGGTGTGCACACAGCTATATGTATGTATATGCTTCATTCTTGAGTCTATTCGGCCAAGTGTTTGTTGTTTTTACCCCAAATTATCTTCTTGGTTCTCTAGTCTACTCTAGTCGTGTTTGTTTTAATTCATCGTCTTCTATAGCGCTTTTTACTCATCTCTGGATGATCAAAAACCATAACCCTTGTTACGCTGCCATCCCCCATTTCCATACAAAATGTAAGGAAATCTGTAATGCTCCACACTGTGTATTTATATTTATGTGTACATATGTATATTCACTGCTCTTATTTTCACATCTTCTAAATTATTGCTCTGAGTGTTGCTATCCCTGTGCCATTGCAATCCTAGAATTTCCCTGGTGTGGGACCAATAAAGGCTCATCTTATCTTAATGTGACTTTCATGTGAGCTTACAGCTTTTCTCTAAATTGTCATTTTCCCCTAACAAATTTTGGATTTTTTCTTTGTAAATTTGCAAGTTCCCTTTTTCAGGAATTTGTGACATTTTCTAATATTTGGCAAATTTTCTCAATTGTGCAATTTCTTCCAAACCTTGCAGTTTTACCCTTATCCCTTTTTGCATAAATTTTCAACATTTGTCTTAAGTTGTCATTGTAAAACAGCATTTTATCCTATTTTGCACCTCCATGCTCATACCTTATGTTAAGTTAAAATGTCTACTGTAAATCTTTAACAATGTTATTAGATTTCACCAGATTTGTAAAGCATAAGCAATACTTTTCTCTAGCTTTTCTTGAACTCTTGGCTGCACTGCTCTCACATGTTTGGTTAGTTGGTTGTCCCAAATTGTCCCCAGACATCCCTCTCCTATAGGCACCCAGAATAGAGGGCTAGCACTAGTGGTTGTCTTTGAGACTAGAAAATGTGCTAATAAGTTTTAGTTCATATCCATAAAGTTTTGGGAAATGTGTGGAAAAAATACAAATAGGAGGGTCTGGGAACCTCCAAATATGTATTGGCCCTTCAGCATTAAGGAGCCCTAAACCTGCCCCCTTTCTCTTGGTCAGCAGGTGGCTAGTTTTCTTGTAGCAAAAGTTCAGACTGCCAGATATTCTGTGGAATAATGACCTTTCAAGCATCAAGAATTTTTCAGATTTTGGTCTTAGTTGCTAGCCTTTGTATTATTAGATGTTTCTTAGATGGAGCATGGGTGAGCGATATAAGCTGCAGCTTCAGCCATCACGCTTTTCGGATAACTTATGTTGAATTGTGCAATCAGAGGAGTTATTGTTTAATTTGTCCCTGTTGGATTTTTCCTTGATTTATTGTTCTATTCCTTTCTTTTAATCTTTTTCCAAAAAATAAACATTCATTCATATTTATGCGCTCTTTCTGTAGTTACTCAATAGTTTGCATACATGGTAGCATTTTAGATGAGAAAGCACACCGACCTCTCAGCTATAAGACTTCAAGCCTTAATGGAGCCTTCAAACCTTAATGGATTAGTAACTTTTCTATCTGTTCCTGTCTTGACCTCTCGTCTTGACCTCTCCCCCCTTGAAACAGAATGGCTTAATATCAAAGCCGGTTCTTTTTCAACATCATGTAGGGAAGGATACCAATTGTGTTGCTAATTGGGGGACCTCTCGGGTGCCCTTGTGGGTGTTTGAGCTCAGTGGCCAAATTGCTTAACATAGGAAGTATTAGTCCCATGGGGGCCTCTGACTATTCTGACCTCCTGTGGTCATGCAGTTGATACTGATAGGTCAGACTAGGTGGGGTGTCCGGGTAAGGTCTATATTGCTGTAGTGTGAGGTCTTGAGGTGGTTGCATTTGGCAGCTGTGTTTTTATCAAGGCTGTGTCTTGGAGTGAAAATGGAGTGTAGTTCATGGTAACACAGCCTCCAACTGGCGTCACCGTGGCCAGTGGCATTTGCCTCGCTTGGGTGCATGGCTTCTATCCATACCTGTGTGTACATTATCATGGCTAGGTGTGTGGGCTGTCATGTGTGGGCTGTGTTCTGCAGAGGAGGCAGCATGATGTGGATATGTTCCCATATCCTGAAGGGCTAAAGTGAGGGCGTTTACAGATGATGTGTCTTGGTCAGTACCTGTCTCAGCATATGACCTGGTGACAAAAGTACAATCTGACCTTGCCCCTATATTATCGGGGGTGTTTGTAGCACTTTCTACAGTTTTTCCTAGAAATTCCTTAATTTTCTCGCTACCTTCAGGCTCCTCCTTAGCTGTTTGTAACAACCCGTTTTTAATCACCATCAGGGGGGCCATTATCGTGGGTGTTGATTGGGCAAACTCAATTGGCACCTCTGCTGAGACAGTAGGTTGATTAGTGCGGCTCTGGCACCTCTCTGATAGAGCTTGTGTCCCTGTGTAGGGAGGTGGGGGTGCAAGTAATTCTTCACCTAGAGGGGGAGCTGTGGACTTAACAGCAGGTGGTTCAATAGCCTGTGGTCGCATGACGAAGGCTTCTGGGGTCAGTGGAGGGCCATTGGCATTACCTGACATCCTCTGCAGGGTGAGTTTAATTTCCCCCAAAAAACATTGACAGTCTGTGAGAAATTCTCCTGCTCTTTTTAATTCCTTCCCTGTTCTCCCCCTCCTAAATATACTGGCCTCCTGGTGCTTATTTCTTGCCTGCTCATGCCCCCCTCTAGCTTGTCTCATAAACATAGCCAGATCCCCCTATTCTGCAAACATTCCTCTGTGCTGCATTTGTTGACCCATCTGGCAAATCTCTCCCTTCCTTTCTTTTGATCTGTGACTGGGACCTTTGTCAACCATCTAGCCATTGTCTAGGATAGTGCCGACCCCAGGGAGCCGGGCTTACAGGCCTGCCATCGTTCCATTGTTTCTTGAGACATTTCATATAGGTATTACCTGTACCCTTTGCTGCAGCTGAGTGACGTATTGTCCGTGTATTTAGACCCCAACAGGAAGCTTCTATACAGACGCTAGCCGTCTGTGCGCCTGTTAGCTGGGACTTAACGCCAGCCTATCTACACGTTTTAACTCAGGGCAACAGTGGTACCATATCTGCTTGTATTCCTGCTATCCTAGTCCAACCCCTTGTATTTATACGATCACTCAAGATCTGTTTTGCTGTGTGGAATTCTCAATCAGTCTCAACTGGTTGATACACACACAGGAATACAGTAAAGATATCAATTGAGTGATGAACCACCCCACATTTCACAAATAGAGAATAACAACCTTAATTTTCTACCAGCCTCAGCGGCTTGATACATATACAGGAATACTATACAATATCAGATGTGTGAGGACTCACTCTGCTGATGTGCTCAATTGTTCCTCTTTTGACCCATTGTTTTGCTTTCTTTGATTGCTGAAGTGGGACAGCGAAGTGGAGGGAGGAGGGGGTCACTGATGGCTTGAAGGAGGAGGATGGACGCAGCTGCTGGGGGAGGGGTCATCCACAGCCAATACTGTCTCAAATTTAATGGAGAGAAACAGACTATTAAATATCGTGTTTTTGTCCTTTTCTGTTATATCGTGTTTATTGATTATTTTGCATTTGTTCTCACCGTTGCAGCATAAGTCTCTTATTCTTATGTTTCTCTTTCCTTCCTCCAATCGTTTCTCCATATTTTTTGTCTTGCGTCCTGCACAAAACTTTAACATTTCATCAGTTTTCAATTTTCTTCAAAAACAAATTTCCGTTTCCATATTCTGCCCACTCTCATCTCCACAACAAAAACTCCTATTTACTTCATTCATTCATTTTAGTTTATTGTATTTATTCAATTATTTTGTATTTATAATTTAATTCATTTATATATATTTACTTATCTGTACCAACCTGCAATTTTTCATTTAAATTCTCTCACCTTTATATAGTGTCCACCTAGGATTTCCTACAGTTTTGTTGAGGAATAAATCTCCTTATTCTCCAGTTGTATTGTATACTTCCCTCTGCCTAATTTAAAGTTGAACCTTTTTCTCTCCCAGCTGAATGGCATGCTTTGCCTCATTATAGGCAAACCTGCATTTAGCAGGCCCCTGAGGTCTTTGTTTTTTATTTACCATTCATGGACTTTAAAGCCTTCCTTTCAGCCAGAGAGATAAAGTTCCAGATTTATTATTAAGATTTAAGTTTTTTGTTGGCAGTAATTTTGTGAAATAGTGCACTTCCTATATTCGGCCACACGATGGAGGCACTGTGCCACAGCTTGAAGGTGATTCAAGATGGCACCCTCGCATGCGCAGTAAATGGAACACGTGCAAGATGGCCCCTGAGCCTATTGTTAACAAACCACATGTTGTTGTTTTTTTTAATTTAAGGAAATGGAGCACTGCCTCCTTAACCCCAGCTATACACACACTAGCACACCAGAATAGCTTTACAACTTTAATTTAGCGCTTCATTTTAATGCTGTTACCTCAAATTCTCCTCTCAGTAACCTGTTTTACCAATTGCACCTCCACTCGGTGGTGGGTCCATTACCTTTGTTCTGACCACGCGGTCCGGAGCCCGCACTCGGTGGTGGGGGCGCATACTTTCCTTTGTTCTGACCCTGAGCCTGCCATTAGTTAAATCATTATGGGAAAAATTTTAATAAATATTCCCAACTCCCGGTATTTCCCAAACCACACTTTTATCCCCTAGAGATACTGAATTAAATCATACTATGGGATAGGTTCAGCAGATATTTCCAACCCCTGGTATTTCTCAAATCACATTTTTATCCCCTTAAAGACACAAAATTTTACAGAGATCAGCTTGCACGATGTGGAGAATTTGCCGCAGATTTGCATGTACTCATTACTTATAGCTTAACTTATATGTAGAGGATACTTTCATCGGAACGTTGTCAGGTAATCGATACAAGAGGTATCTTATCATAAAGATCAGTCTTATACTGATTTTAACAAGCTATTTTATTGTTTTATACTGATGAATGCACTCACTATTGTTGGAATAAAAGATTCTTATGCAATTATGTAAGTTATTATTTTTATACTTATGAATGGTCACTCACTAAGGATGGAGAAAAGATTCTTGTACCATTCTGTAAGTTATTATTTTTATACTTATGAATGGTCACTCACTAAGAATGGAGAAAAAATTCTTGTACCATTCTGTAAGTTATTTTTTTTTTTTTATACTTATGAGCAGACCCTCACTAAAGGTGGGAAAAAGATTCTTGTGGCTGCTTGTTACGTTACTCACTCATGATGTAGTCTGAGATTCTTATAACGTATTAAGAGTACCTTTATATATGCTCACTATTGATCTAAAAAAGATTCTTGCATTGCAAATCTTCCTTATTCGTAAAAAAGCGGCTACTTGATCCTAGGACATCACTCTCCCTCGTGCGAGACCACGTGGTTCATGCTTTACATGTGACCGCAGACTTCCATCCCACAAACAGTTTAAAATTTAGAGATCGGATATACCCCTTAATCAGACGACTGTAAATTTAGAATGGCCAAACTGCAGAAATTTTGTATACAAAAGGATTTCTGCTCACCTTTTTTTATTCAGGCGCCGCCACAGTTGTCTGAAAAGGGTCCCTCCGATGTGGTGTGTTCAGGCTCGTCTCGGAAAAATTCAATCCGGGTCACCGGCACCAATTTGTTAGAAAAATACCCGACTCTTTGATTGAAAGATCCAAGAACAAACCGGAGATTTCTTCAATTTAAAGGATGGTACATTTATTTAGAAGTCACATGTAAAGCAAGCAGCGCTGGGTGCAGCGTGACGCAGCTCCCTCTGGAGCGTTGCCACACTGAACCACGACTTCCGGGTGCATGTTACAGTTATCCTCTCAGGTGGGGCGACCCAGTACAATAGGATGGGCTTATACGCGACTCTCTGATTGGCTAGTTTAACTCTGACGTGAACAGGCCATCCGCTGTTCACGTTAGTTTCTCCTAAAATGTACTATCAAAAGTGTGTGTGAGAATGTTGTTTTGGGTGTGTAACTAATGTGAAAGACCTGACTTAAAAAAGAGAGAGAAAAGAGAGAGAGCTCTATACTTTTGTCTCATTCCTATTATATCAGTTTATCACAACATAATTGTTCATAAGCATGCAAACAGAATTTGTATGGAATATGTGTAGAGCATAATGGGAGATTACCTACAGAATTATTATTCTGGCACTAACTTTACATTAACCCTTTCAGGGGGCAGGGAGTGGGCGAACAATCTGAACCTGTTTTTTTAATAGGTTTGACCAACCGCCCTCCCCCCAACTGCACACCAACCACTGCGGCCTCTAAAGTCATCGAGACCTGCTGTCCACACCCCACTCCACCAACACCCCCCACTCCCAGCACACAGCCCCCCAACCTGACCCTCACTAAGACCCAGGTGAGGACGGAGTTGAGGAAGATAAAGGCGAGGAAGGCCTCGGGACCGGATGGCATCAGCGCGAAGCTCCTCAAGTCCTGCGCAGACCAGCTGTGTGGGATTGTGGAGCACATCTTCAACCTGAGTCTGAAGCTGGGGAGGGTACCACAGTTGTGGAAAACATCTTGTGTGGTACCTGTACCAAAGACTTCCCACTCCAAAGACCTGAACAGCTACAGACCAGTGGCCCTGATGTCTCACATGATGAAGACCCTGGAGAGACTGCTCCTTGCTCACCTCCGCCCCCTGGTGGGAGTAGCGATGGATCCACTCCAGTTTGCCTACCACCATGGCATTGGGGTGGAGGATGCAGTGATCTTCCTCCTTCACTGTTCCCTGTCCCACCTGGAGAAGACCGGGAATGCGGTGAGGATCATGTTCTTTGACTTCTCCAGTGCTTTCAACACCATCCACCCGATGATCCTGAAGGACAAGCTGCTGTGTGCAGGGGTGGACCAGCACCTGTCATCATGGATCCTGGACTACCTCACTAACCAGCCACAGTTTGTGAGAACCCGGGATTGTGTGTCCGACACGATCATCGGCAGCACGGGGACCCCCAGGGAACGGTTTTGGCTCCCTTCCTGTTCACCCTTTATACTGCGAACTTCTCACACAACACAACACAACACACTGCCATCTACAGAATTTCTCTGACGACTCTGCGATCGTCGGCCTCATCTCCAACGGAGATAAAGCTGAGTACAGAGGACTTATCCAGGACTTCGTGGACTGGTGCCATCGGAACTGCCTCCAGATCAACGCGAGGAAAACTAAGGAGCTGATGGTGGACAGCCGCAGGCAAAGACAACCCCTCACAGCACCAGTAAACATCCAGGGAACAGACATTGAGATGGTGACATCCTACAAGTACCTGGGTGTTCATCTGAACAATAAACTAGACTGGTCACACAATATCGACGTACTCTACAAGAAGGGACAGCGCAGGCTGTTCCTACTGAGGAGGCTCAGGTCTTTTGGTGTACAAGGGGTGCTCTTGAAGACATTCTATGACACGGTGGTGGCATCAGCCCTCACTTTTGGAGTGGTCTGCTGGGGCAACGGCATTACAGCAGCCAATAGGAAAAGACTGAACAAACTAATCAAGAAAGCTAGCTCTGTCCTGGGGCAACACCTTGACCCAGTGGAGGAGATAGGAGAGAGAAGGATGGTGGCTAAACTGTCATCTCTGCTGGAGTCCGAGTCCCACCCTATGCAGGACATACTGAACGCACTGAGGAGCTCATTTAGCAGTAGACTACATCATCCTAGATGCGTGACCGAGAGGTTTCGCAGGTCCTTCCTACCTACGGCTGTCAGACTGTATAACCTAAGCAGGGCTGCTCGCAAAGATAGCAAAAAAAAACGTGACGACCTAATAGTATTGAATGCAAAAGACGCAACAGACTTACACAAATGGTCCCCTCCAGTATACAACTAGGACAATATCAGTCGCTATGGAGGGTGACAATATGTATGGGTACATATTCATACCCTGTAGGGTAACTAAATAGACGGTTATGCTGTTTAGTCCATCTAGCTACAATGCTCCGCACTGTGTATATATATTTATGTGTACATATGTATATTCACTGCTCTTATTTTCTTATCTTCTAAATTATTGCTCTGAGTGTTGCTATCCCTGTGCTGTTGCAATCCTGGAATTTCCCCATTGTGGGACTAATAAAGGCTTATCTTGTCTTATCTTATCTTAACTGCAGAGGTTCCAGCCACGTCTCCACCTGTGGCCTCAGGTGGGCTAAGACCAGCCTCTCCAGGACTTTCATCACATGAGATGTGAGAGCAACTGGTCGATAGTCATTCAGGTAAGATGAAGATGACTTCTTGGGGACAGGAACCAGGCATGAAGTTTTCCACAGCACCGGTACTCTCTCCAGACTCAGGCTCAGGTTGTACAGGTGTTTCAGTAAAGGGGATAGCTGGCTGGCGCAGGCCCTCAGGATCTTGGTGGAGATGCCATCAGAGCCCGCAGCCTTCCACTGACAGTCTCTTCAGCTGTTTCTTAACCTGGTCTGAAGTCACAGTGATGTGGGGGTTGTTGCCAATGTCCTCAGAGGAGGTTGAGGGGGTGAGGGGGGAGAGAGAGAGAGGTGCTGAACAGAAGAGTGAGGGGGGAGGGGTGTGGGGGGGTCTGGCTGTGTTGTGGTGGTGAACCTATTAAAAGACAGATTCAGCCCCCCAGCTCTCCAGAGGCTCCCCGATGTCTGTCTGTCTCTCACCTTACACCCAGTGATATGTTTCATTCCTGTCCACACATCCTTTACATTGCTTTGCTGGAGTTTAACCTTCATCTTCCTCCTGTAATTGTCCTTACATATCCTCAGCATCTCTCTCAGTTCACCCTGCACTCTTCTCAGTTCTTCTTTATCTCCGGACCTAAAAGCCCTCTTCTTCTTGTTAAGAAGTGCTTTCAGATCACTGGTGATCAATGATTTGTTGTCAGGGAAACAGCACACAGTCTGGGCTGGCATGGTTGTGTTTTCACAGAATCTGATGTATTCTGTGATGCAGTCAGCCATATTGTCTATGTCCACCCCATGTGGTTCACAGAGTAGGTCCCAGTCCATCGTCTTGAAGCAGTCCTGTAGTGCATCAGCAGCCTCCTGTGTGTCTCCTCACTGTCTGTGTGTAAGCAGGCTGCCTTGGCACGAGTGGAACGTACTTGGGGGACAACAGAATCAGGTTGTGATCTGATCTGCCAAGTGGGGGTAGAGCTGTGGCACTGTATGCATCTCTGACATTGGCATACAGTAGATCCAGTGTTTTATTTTCTCTGGTGGGACAGTCAACAAACTGGTGGAAGTTTGGTAGTGTTTTGCCCAGTGAGATGTGGTTAAAATCACCCGTGATAGCCATAAATGTGTCAGGGTGCTGCACCAGTAAAGTGGCAGTAGTGGAACAGAGGATGTCACTGGCCACTGCTGCATCAGCTGACGGAGGGACAGACGGACAGTTTGTGTCAAAAGGGCGAGCTCTAATGGCTCTTTTTCCACTAGTGTCAGTTTGGTCCAGTTCGGTTTTGTACGGTACGGTTTGCAGGCTTTTCTATTAGGGACTGTAACGGTTACTGTCCCGATTTTTGGGATCTGCTAGAGAGTTGTTCTAACTGTGCCGTACTGACCCCAAAATATGACGTAAAGACACTGCAGGCCACTGACTGGTCTGGGCGTAACATCATGAGAGTCACGTTTGAGGCTGTCTTACAGAATCTCGAGCCGCCATTTGCAAAGATTCGTCCGTGAGCCAGCCAGCAAGCAAGCAAGCATCAGTATAAACAACAATGATAGAATGGCTTCACAGAAATAAGACCCACAGAAATCAACACCGCGGTCCAGCAGAGTTTTCTGTGCCTTTCAGCTGATGAGAGAATCCAGAGGGAAGTAGACGGAACCACACGAAATGAATTTATGGCCACGGGAGCACCCAACTTCAGCAGTTAAAAGTTGTGATATTAGGATATAGAGGATGGTGAGTGATGTGATATGATGTGATATTATGCATCTTTTACGTTATTTATCCAGGCAGTGGAAAGTTCACTTTGAACAGACTACAAAGTTTTCTCTTGTGCAAACAATGAGCTAGCTAGCTAGCCATCAATGCTAACTCCGTGCGCTCCTTGTATTTTGCGCTTGTGTTAACAATATCTGATGAAATAAGCTAGTTGTAATTCTGTTTAAAAAGATTGGTTTTTTACATGTTGCACTTCCGTGCTGTGCATGTACTTACGTTGTGTGTATTTTCATTGTAGAGTCTGACCAGCATCTGCTGTGACACTGGCAATGTTTGGCATGACACAGCAATGTGTTATGAGTGGCAAGTTGCACATCCCGTTATTTTTTCAGTCATGATGGACAAAGGTTACAAATCCTTTGCTTTTTAAGGTAAAGTATAGGTGAAGTGCCAAAATTAAAGTAGCACAATTTCCACTTAATATGAAAGGGACTGAACTGAGATTTATTTGATTGTGTTATGGGGGACCCATGCTGTGGTATTCATCTCAGACTGAAAGACATGGAGATGCAGTAATTTCCCCTGACGGAAGAGCATGGGGATTAAAGGGCTGGGGGACAAAAGGAATTGTCATGCAGGAATGAATTGTAATGCATGACCTTGGGTAGCAGGGACGTGTGAGTGTTGTGATATAAAAGAGAGTCCCTGCTACATGAGGTTAATGTTTCTGATTCTGGAAGATGTGAGCGAGTGAATGAAGTTCATCTGCTCTGAATGCTAGGCCTGGTTATTCCTCTCTCCACACTGGTGACCCTTGACGAACAACGAACACGAGGCAAACACCCCGGAGATGACCCGGACGGGAAGCCCCAGCAATGCGTGCGCCGTTTCTGTCAAACTACCAGACTTTTGGCTGCACGACCTGAAGTCTTGGTTCCTCCACACCGAGGCCCAGTTTGCGCTCCGGGGAATAAAGGCAGATGACACCAGATATTACTACGTGGTCGCAGCGCTGGACGCTTGCACGACTCAACAAGTAGCGAGCTTGCTCCAACAGTCCCCAGCCCACGACAAATACAGGGCTCTCAAAACCGCACTGACCCGGCGCTACACACTCTTGGACTGCGAGAGAGCGGAGAGGCTCCTGACGCGCTCCGAGTTAGGAGACGGGTCGGCGGTCGAACTGATGGAGAAGATGTTGGTGTTAATGGGCACGGACAACGAGCATTTTCAATTTGCCCACCTTTTCCTCCGGAAACTCCCAACGGTGGCCAGAGTGGTTCTTGCCAACTCACTGTTGCTGGCCGCGCGTGACTACCATGCACTAGCCCAGGAGGCAGATCGGATGATCCTCACCACCAGAGCCCTCACAGTGAACGCAGCGGCGTCGGAACGCAGCGGCATCGGAACCCAGCGAGACGGCCAGCGGAAGCAAGGAGCCAGCTATGGTAGTGGCAGCGGGGACCAGGAAGCGCTAAAGAGACACGCTCTGCTCCTACCACCGCCGTTTTGGAGAGGACGCACACCGATGCGTGCCACCTTGCCAATTCAAGCGTTCTGGAAATGCCAGGACCGGCAGTCGGTAGCGGCTGCAACCGCTGGTGAAGAAAGCAAGCTGCTCTACGTGACAGACTCACGCTCGGGGAGATGGTTCCTCGTGGACTTCAGCTCCCAAAAGAGCCTCATCCTGCCGTCCTACGCTGACCGGCTAGCGGGAACTAGCGACCCCGAGCTGACGGCCACAAATGGCTCAGACATACAGACTTTTGGTGAGAGGACAATGACTGTATCCCTGCATGGCCGTACGTACCAGTGGACATTCATCATAGCAGCATGTACTTTCCCAATCATAGGCGCTGATTTTTTGTGTGCACACGGACTACTAGTCGACGTTGCTAACAGACGCCTGATTAATGCAATGTCTTTTGATTCTCTCCCCTGTACAGCTCGAGGAACCAGGCCAACAACGCTAGCCAACGTCACAGCTCCAGGTGGTAAGTTCTACACACTGCTCACCCAGTTCCCAGCACTCACGGTCCCGACGTTTTCGGCGGCCATCACTAAACATGGGGTGGAGTACTTTATTACCACCACCGGGCCGCCCATTTTCGCATGACCTCGGCACCTGGACACAGCTAAACTGGCCATAGCGTGCAAGTAGTTTGCCAACCTGGAAAGGCTGAGCATCATCAGACGATCAAACAGCCCATGGGCATCCCCACTACATATGGTCCCTAAGGCCGAGGGATCGTGGCGACCTTGTGGAGATTTCCACAAATTAAACAACGCCACAGTGCACGACCGCTACCCGATCTCCCATATTCAGGATTTTTCCGGTCACCTCGCCGGGGCACATATTTTTTCTGAGATAGACCTGGTCCGTGGTTACCACCAGGTCCTGGTGCGTGCGGAGGACATACCTAAAATGGCAGTAATAACCCTGAATCAGAATCAGAATCAGAATCAGAATCTGATTCTGATTCTGAGGACATACCTAAAATGGCAGTAATAACCCTGTTTGGTCTGTTTGAGTTTTTACGCATGCCTTTCGGGTTAAAAGGTGCGGCACAGACATTCCAACGCATGATGGATGCGGTGTTGCGTGATCTGCCGTTTGTGTTCGTCTACCTGGATGACATCCTGGTGGCCAGCGCATCCGAGGACGAACACGTAACCCACGTCAGGACGGTTTTCTGGAGGTTAGAGGAGCACGGGTTAATAATCAACCCGGCAAAATGCCAGTTCGGCATGACGGGGATCGATTTTTTGGGACACCGCATCGCACCAGAGGGAGCGATACCCTTGCCGGACAAGGTGCGCGCAGTGACGGATTTTCCCCGGCCTCAGACGGTCAGGGCGCTGCAGGAGTTTTTGGGGATGGTTAACTTTTATAACCGTTTCCTCCCCCGTGCAGCCCAGCTCATGCAGCCGTTGTACGCCGCGCTCAAGAAACGGAAATCGGCGGACAGACTCGACTGGACTCCTGAGCGGGAGCAGGCATTCTCTGAGGTTAAAACAGCCCTGGCAAACGCCACACTACTGGCGCACCCGGACCCGGCGGCTCGGATAGCGCTCACTACCGACGCCTTGGACGTGGCCGTAGGGGCCGTTGTGGACCAATGCGTCGCCAGTTCTTGGCAGCCGCTCGCCTTTTTTTAGCAAGTCTTTGCGCAACAGTGAGCGTAAATACAGCGCATTTGACAGAGAGTTCTTTGCACCTGGCCATACGCCGCCATACGCCGCTCTCCACCTGGCCATACGCCACTTCCAGTTCTGGCTGGAAGGGCGCACCTTCACTGCGTTCATGGACCACAAGCCGCTAACATACGTGATGGCCAAGGTTTTGGAACAACGGTCGGGCCGGCAGCAGAGACAGCTGGCCGCAATCTTGGAGTTTACAACCGACATTCAGCATGTGGCCGGTAAACTCAACATGGTGGGTGACTGCCTCTCGCGTGCATTAGTGGCCCCAGTCTACACAGGGATAGATTACACGGCCACGGCCACAGAGCAGATCAGCGATGCGGACATGTGCGCACGCCAGTCTGGACCAACAGGGTTAAGGCTGGAGAGCAGGGTACTGCAAGATGCCCCTCCCCCAGTTGATGACGTCTCCACAGGATGCCCACGCCCGGTGGTCCCACGCACTTGGCGCCGCTGCGTTTTTCAGTTGGTTCACTCCCTGGAGCACCCAGGAATGCGCGCGTCAGTCAAAATGGTGGGAGTGAAGTTCGTCTGGCCGAGCCTGCGCAAACAGCTGAAAGAGTGGGCTGCAGCCTGCATAGCGTGCCAACGAGCCAAAGTGCACAGGCACACAAAGGCCCCCTTGGAGCCGTTCCATATCCCGGCTAAGAGCTTCGACCACGTTCACGTGGACCTCGTGGACCCCCTCCCGCCATCACAGGGGTTCATGCACCTCCTGACAGTGGTGGACCGCACCACACGATGGCCAGAAGCAGTCCCGCTAGCTTCTACCGCATCCGAAGACATGGCACATGCTTTTTTGACAACATGGGTGGCACATTTTGGCACTCCTTCAGACATCACATCTGGTTGGGCCCTCAGTTTGTTTCCGACCTCTGGTCCACGATGGCCCAGAGCCTGGGCATCTCAATTCATTGCACAACTGCATACAACCCACAGGCCAATGGGTTATGCGAGCGTTTCCATGGGTCACTGAAAGCAGCGCTCAGGGCTTCGCTTACGGATGTAAATTGGGTGGACTGGTTGCCGTGGGTTCTATTAGGGTTGCATTCCGCACCGAAAGAGGATTTGGCGGCTTCCCCAGCAGAGCTGTTTTTTTCTCAGCCGCTGCAGTTCCCCGGGGAATTTTTACCAGATAACCCCGCTCCGAACACCCATCCGTCCCCGCGTTCACGGCATAGCGCAGACGCAGGGACGCTACCTGGCCCGGCCCACCACTGTTTCCTCCGCGCTTTTGTGCCAAAAACCTTGAAGGAATCGGTGCTCGTGTTTGTCAGGCACGATGCCCACCGGCCCCCATTGCGCCCACCCTACGATGGCCCGTTTAGAGTGCTGGAACCCAGGGACAAACATTTTGTGTTAGACTTGGAGGGTCGCTGGGAGAGAATCTGTATAGACAGGCTTAAGCCCGCCTTTGTGGTGGCAGACGAGCAGGTGGTGTTGGCCCAAGCTTCTCGACGCGGAAGACCCCCCGAGAACTCCCCAGGTGAACGACTCATCAGAGCAGTCACACGAGCATGCTGAATGTCCCCCGCCTCCATTGTCCACCCACAGACGGACACACCCCCAGGAACCCCCCACCGGCACAGCAGCGCCGCGGAGCTGAAGACCCCTCGTTACAGCAGCTATGGGCGGAGGCTGAAGCCGAGAGGACATGAGTGTTAACACTCAGTCTGAGACTCGGGGGGGGGGGGGGTTAACACTCAGTCTGACACCCATTGTAGTGCTTCCTTTTATATTGTAGCAACGCAAGTACAAAACACCACCCACACTTGAAGCCAGGGCGACACAGTGGCGACAGAGCTGTGGCTAAACCTTTATTGATAAAAATTACATATTTTGACTGAGCAACTCCATACTCTGGGATGCACACCCTCAGTTAAAGTACTAGATTCCATTCATCTGAAGGTATTAACTCAGTCTGATTGCTGAGGCCACAGTAAAAACAAATGATTTTAAACATAACCCAGCCCTTGTAAAATCTACTTTACTGAAGCGCAGCTACATGAAAATTGTGGTTAAATACAACAACAAAGTACTTTTTTGTCACATTCCACCACTGGCTTTTAGCAACAAGTGTATTTCTCAAATATGTTTTAAACTTGCTTTAATTATCCACCACCCATTTCTGTCTTTTGTCTCGGCAAGAGGAAAATGATCCACCCCAAACTGGACCTTGCCTCACTATTTACAGAGATGCAGGCTGAAGATCTGCTGAACCAGGACAAGCGTGAGTGGCACATACAGTTGCTTCTCAGTGAGGCAGCGTGGCCGGCATGTGTGGCCCATTCTAATTTTTTTTAATTTTTTTTTTTTACATTTTGAATTTTGCACATTCTAAATAATCTGAAATTTGCTGCTGATTGTAACAAACAATTTAGTGACTTATGTGTTTGCATCATGATTTTCTATTTTGTCTGTTAAGACACCGGTGGGAAAAGAGTCAAGAGTACAAACCATTTATCAGTGACTTTGAAAATAGTGGCTCATTTTTAAGAAAAAGTAACCAAAAACAATTATTTTATTTACTGAAGACTATTGTTGGATGTGCCAGTGCAGAAGACCCTGCACACTTTAGTGATAGTACCAGTATATGGAAGAATTCTGGGCCACATTAGCATCTGTATTTCCTAATAATAGGTTCGGGCAGGGATGTCCAATCATGTGCCATGGAGGGCAAAGACCCTGCAGGCTTTACCTCCAACCAGTGTCTTCAACAGCAGATTCCACTGAATTTCTTCTACTGACTGCTGATCAGTGAGAACACCTGCTGAACAGACTGGGTAGAAGAGAGAACCTGTAGGGTCTTGGCCCTCCATGAGACATGATTGGACACCCCTGAGTTAGGGTTTAATGGGATGTAACATTTTAACACAAACTGCTTTATGGTTCATAATTCTGTTGGCAGACTTACACCAAACCAAAAGTGATTTCTCAAACTGCTGGACTGTTCTTAGACAGCTTTTCCAATCTTTTAGTATTTCATTTTATGTCACTTGGTGGTAACCTTCACACATAAAACAAAAGTGGAGACACATCTGCAAAAAGTACAAAGGTTTATTGTCAAAATTCATAGTGCTATACTAAACGAATACATGTATAATTCACGATTGATGCAGAGAATATATATTTATACAGTATCTACATGTAGTCAGCAATACTTGATATGATATATATCCAGTAAATCCATGTACTTCTCCATGTCACCTTGTGACTGCATTATTTTAATTGCTTTTAATCCTAGATCCAGTTTGTTGTGGCTTAAGATGCATCATAATTGTTAAATATATCTTATTATACCTAACTCAGTACTGTTTACCTGTTGAAATGTACAATTTACGGCTAATATAACCCCATAACTACAATATGGTACCTGGAGATCAAGTTAAGATAAGATAAGATAAGATAAGATAAGATAAGATAAGATAAGATAAGATAAGCCTTTATTAGTCCCACAATGGGGAAATTCCAGGATTGCAACAGCACAGGGATAGCAACACTCAAAGCAATAATTAAGAAGATACGGAAGATATAAATAAGAGCAGTGGATATACATACATACACATCAATATATAAATATATATACAACGTGCGGAGCATTGTAGCGAGATGGAATAAACAGCATAACTGTCTACTTAGTTAACCTACATAGTATGAATATGTACCCATACATATTGTCACCCTCCGTAGTGACCGATAGTGTCCTAGTTGTACATACTGGAGGGGACCATTGTGTAAGTCTATTGCATGTCTATAGTTTTGGCAGCTGATCACTTTTTGCCATGATACCAGCGGCTGGAGCAGCTACAGACGTGGACAAAATTGTTGGTACCCCTCTGTTAATGAAAGAAAAACCCACAATGGTCACAGAAATAACTTGAATCTGACAAAAGTGGTAATAAATAAAAATTCTATGAAAATTAACCAATGAAAATCAGACAATGCTTTTGAATTGTGGTTCAACAGAATTATTTTAAAAAACAAACTCATGAAACAGGCCTGGACAAAAATGATGGTACCCTTAACTTAGAATTTTGTTGCACAACCTTTTGAGGCAATCATTGCAATCAAACGATTTCTGTAACTGTCAATAAGACTTCTGCACCTCTCAGCAGGTATTTTGGCCCACTACTCATGAGCAAACTGCTCCAGTTGTCTCAGGTTTGAAGGGTGCCTTCTCCAGATGGCATGTTTCAGCTCCCTCCACAGATGTTCAACAGGATTTAGATCAGGGCTCATAGAAGGCCACTTTAGAATAGTCCAATGTTTCACTCTTAGCCATTCTTGGGTGTTTTTAGCTGTGTGTTTTGGGTCATTATCCTGTTGCAAGACCCATGACCTGCGACTGAGACCAAGCTGTGTGACACTGGGCAGCACATTTCTCTCTAGAATACCTTGATAGTCTTGAGATTTCATTGTACCCTGCACAGATTCAAGACACCCTGTGCCAGATGCAGCAAAGCAGCCCCAGAACATAACAGAACCTCCTCCGTGTTTCACAGTAGGGACAGAGTTCTTTTCTTGGTATGCTTCATTTTTGCATCTGTGAACATAGAGCTGATGTGCCTTGCCAAAACGTTCCAGTTTTGTCTTGTCTATCCATAGGACATTCTTCCAGAAGCTTTGTGGCTTGTCAACATGCAGTTTGGCAAATTCCAGTCTGGCTTTTTTATGATTTGTTTTCAACAGTGGTGTCCTCCTTGGTCGTCTCCCATGAAGTCCACTTTGGCTCAAACAACGACGGATGGTGCGATCTGACACTGGTGTACCTTGACCTTGGAGTTCACCATGAATGTGTTTAGAGGTTGTTCTGGGCTCTTTTGTTACCATTCTTCATCAGTCTTCAGTCTTCAGTCTTCCGCCTTCCAAAGAGAGAAGACGCTTTTTTCCTTCTCTCCAGCTCTGACTCTTTATCTCTTTCCTCCCCTAAGTGACTGGATCCCAGCTTGCTATCGTCTGTCTGCGTGTCTCTACTGCTGATTATCGAACAAAATTATGGATCTAATAAGCTGGGCTTTGAACGCAATTGACACTATTTTTTCAACGAGGAAAAGTGCCCCGGGGGAGGTAGTTTGCCCCGCAGGAACAGCGGCTGTGGGCTATTTGAAGGACACAGGTAATTGGAAACTCTTGTGCCTGTGTGATCTCTCTATCGAAGATGTTGAAGATTTATACATCTTCGTAGCAATGGTCATCGGAATCTTTCTGATTGGATCTGGGATTGTTCTGGTGTACCGTAAATTGATGAAGATGGAGGGAGCCTATCAAAATGCTGACCAGGCGAGGCTTAACCATCAAATTGAACAATTGGGCAGGACTCTGACAGCGGCTAATGGAGAACTGTCTAGGAAAATGGATTACATCATGATCACGCTGAGAGCCGTCCATGAAGAATTCAACGTCCAGCACTGAAGGATTAAAGTACTGAATCTGTAAGAGAATATAAAGTTTTTTTCTCTGGGAACAGTACTATTCGACTTATCTGACCTGCCCTTACAATCAAGTCCTCCAGATTATCTGCAGTTTTTTGTTTTCAAAACATTTGAGCTGCATTGACTCTTATGGACAGCCAGCTGCCTGGCACAAGGACAAAGCGCCAGACGCTAGACACAACATCTCCTGCTGAAGAGACTTTGTTGTTCTTAACTGATATAAACACCTTCACTCAACACTACACTCATACTGACTCAATAAACTGATGAGAAGATCATTCATTCACTGCTCTCTTTGTGTCCTTGTATACATTCTATTGTCTGCTAATTGTGCATTGAGGGCTTTTTTTTCTTGTAATCATAATATTGATCATCTATGACCAGTATTCTGACAATCAATGCTTTTTTGCTCTCTCCTATTGTGTTTATCCTTTTCTTCCCTATGCTTCCTGTTCCTAGTCTGCTGACAGGCGCGTTATCGACGCTGCCGCGTCACCGGAAATGCATGTCATTTTCAGTGTCAAGTCAAATCCCTCGTATGTTATCAGTTGTTTACTGTTAATGTACTTGGCAATAAATCCTTTTCTGAGTTCTGAGTTCTGACCTGTGATGTTAATTAGAGGACACATCTTGGTTGAACATGTCCCTATGGTCACATTATTTTCAATTTTTTCTAGGGGTACCATCATTTTTGTCCAGGCCTGTTTCATGAGTTTGTTTTTTAAAATAATTCTGTTGAACCACAATTTAAAAGCATTGTGTGATTTTCACTGGTTAATTTTCATAGAATTTTTATTTATTACCACTTTTGTCAGATTCAAGTTATTTCTGTGACCATTGTGGGTTTTTCTTTCATTAACAGAGGGGTACCAACAATTTTGTCCACGTCTGTACAACCCATAATAATCTCAACAGTCTCTCCATGATTTTCACACAGATCAGAACAATTTGTTGCACAGGAAGCTTAACGTTTCTACAGACATTCTAAAGTTCTGTAACCACTGCACGTTCGTGAAGCTGGGGTGACATCACTGGGAGCCTGTGTTGAAAGCCCAGACCCTTGGTTTGAAGCAATAATTTTGCCAAAAGAGAGCCATCCGAAACACACACACAGAGAATACATATTTTAATATCTAATAGCAATAACTTGTCGACATTACAATGTAGTACGGCAGACTTAAAGCAAAGTAGCATTAGCAATCATTAGCTTACCTTCATATGTGATGTAGTTTGTATCTTCATGTCTTCCACTTTATACTGCTCTATATGGTTTCCTAAACGCTCCAGTACTTTTCCAGAGTGTGTTGTGTCACCGCCTATAGCCTTCTCTGGCTGTCCTTTTTTGCCTTTACTCTGGCAAAAAAAAAGCCAGAGACCGCAGTCACCTCATATCCTGCCATCTTGTGTTTTGCCTGGGTCGTTTGTTTTACATAATGGGAGGGTTGCGCCGCCTCCCTGTAACAAATCCCACCCACATCAAGAGGTACTCTGGTGTAATGGAAACACAAGCAGACCGAACTGAACTGAACTGTACTGTACTGTACCGGGCCAAACAGATGCTAGTGGAAAAGGGCCATAAGGGTAAAAAAGCCAAAGAATCTTTTACTCACCATATCACATTATATTTTTAATATTAAAATATGTAATAGCTTTCATTTTTATACCTGGTCTATATGCTACAATGAACGTGTATTAACTGACACATTGTTTACCTTCTGCAACCTCTGTATGGCCATTTATCATAAATGAAAGGTGATGTTTACTTAGGGTAATCAGGTTGGCACTAATATGCCAAGAAGTTTTATTAAGTATTTCTTACAGGTGGACTATTTATAAATTGCTGGTGATTACTGATAACACAGGATGGCAGTAATGAACCTTCATCTACTAGGCTGAAGCGAATTTGATCAAGTTTTTTTTTTTTTCTGACTCATGATGACTTCTACAGTTTGTCTACTCCAGTTGAACTGGTAATTAATTGGTATCATTACATGTTCTGTAGGACTGCAGAAATTAATGTAATTAAGTTAAAACACAACATTTTTGACTCTTAAGATTAAAACTGGCTCAATACTCACCCTGCTGGTGTAACGTGGCAGTTATCACTGTATCAGCCTGGAAAAAAATCATAAATGAATTCATAGCTCTGCTGTATCATAAATTATCATATTTTGCGTGACAGCAAAGAAATGTTTCTTTACACTCTAATTACATTTTTAGGTATTTCTGGAGTATTTGAAAGTAGAAAATATTGGATATTCGATCTTGAAAAGGGCAGAATGTAAGGTAGCTTTGACTGTAAGTATGGATATTTGAAATTGTAATTATGATGAGGCAAAAATACATTTAATATACCTTAAAGGGGTCATTGACTGAAAATGGTGTGTTTGTAGGTTTTATCTCTCTGAAATGAGTCTACAGTCCACAATATACCTTGTGTTGCTCTGGCCCATCTCTCAGTGGTTTTGCCATGATTCTGCAGCCGGCGCCAGCGTGCCAGTCGTGGCAACAACCAAGGCTGCTCCCCCGAGCTACCCACCATCCTCTGGGGCTCCACGCAACTTCACTCCACCCCCACAGGCAACGTAGGAGAGCCGCTTCGTGACGGCGCATCCCCAGCTGGCTGTGGGAGAAAAGTGGAGTCCCGCGGAGTGAAACATTGTACTTTGAGATCCTGTAGCTTGGCAGCTCGGCTCAGCCAGCAGCCCTGGGTCGAGGTGACTGGTGGGTCAGAAAAACAACCGACTGTGGATCAGTGAACCAGTGCTGCTCATCTAAGCAAGAAGGGGGCTAGAAGCTAGTCAGGTAACGGCTAACTGATGTAAGACAGAGGGCAGAGGTGGACAGCTAAAGGATGTGTCTTAAAGTGACAGGCTTTAAATCAGAGTGTTTCAAGAAAGCCAGGAAAAATTAAAAAAAATTAATTTGTTCAATAATTAAAAAATTAAAGAAAATGTGAACAAAATATGTCACAAACACTTCATTAAGACATGAGTGAGCTGTTAAAATGTGGAACAACTGCAGCCAATAATCCCTTTAAATGTTCATTTTTACTAGTCTGCATTAATAGAAGAGAACAAGAATAATCCCAGGTTTCTTTTCAGCACTGTAGCCAGGTTGACAAAGAGTCAGGACTCTGTCAATCCTAGCATTCCCTTAGAGCTTACTAGTCAGGACTTTATGAACTTTTTCAATAATAAAATTTCATCCATCAGAGATAAAATCAATCAGATTCTTCCCACAGTTAATTTAAATACTGTAACTACTACAACTCCTTCTATTGATGTCTGTCTTGATGAGTTTACTCCAATCGACCTTTGTGAGTTAGACAAAATAGTCTCCTCATCCAAACCTTCAACTTGTCTTTTAGACCCTATTCCTACCAGGTTATTTAAAGAAGTCTTCCCACTTATTGGTAGCTTTATTCTTCATATAATCAATTCTTCATTAACTTTAGGCCATGTACCGCAGGCTTTTAAAACGGCTGTAATTAAACCCTTACTCAAAAAGCCAACGCTAGATCCAGGAGCTTTAGCAAACTATAGACCAATCTCTAATCTCCCTTTCATTTCAAAAATCTTAGAAAGAGTTGTTGCTACGCAATTATTTGACCGCCTGCAGGGAAATGGTTTACTTGAAGAGTTTCAATCTGGGTTTAGAATCCATCATAGTACTGAAACAGCCTTAGCGAAGGTCACTAACGACCTCCTCATCGCATCTGATAATGGACTGGTTTCTGTACTTGTCCTTTTAGACCTTAGTGCAGCTTTTGATACTATCGATCATAATATTCTACTTGATAGATTAGAACACTATGTTGGACTTAATGGAACTTCATTGCAGTGGTTTAGATCTTATTTATTTGATAGGTTCCAGTTTGTTCATGTAAATAATGAGTTTTCTTTCAACTCAAAGCTTAGTCATGGAGTTCCACAGGGATCTGTGCTAGGCCCTACTCTTTTTAGTTTATATATGCTTCCGTTAGGCAACATTATTAGAAAGCACTGTATACATTTTCATTGTTATGCAGATGACACACAATTATACCTGTCAATGAAGCCAGATGATAGTAATCAATTAGCCAAGTTAGAAGCCTGTCTTAAGGAAATCAAAGCTTGGATGACTTGTAATTTCCTGCTATTAAATTCAGATAAGACTGAAGTCATTCTTGTTGGTCCAAAAAACCTTAGGAATTCCTTTCCAAATCAAACTTTCAGTTTAGATGCAGTTACTCTTTCTCTTAATAGCTCTGTGAGGAACCTTGGAATTATTTTTGATCAAGATCTGTCCTTCAATTCACATATTAAATTTGTTTCTAAGACTGCCTTCTATCATTTGCATAAAATTGCCAAGATTAGGAGCATCTTGTCTCAGAGTGATGCTGAGAAACTGATCCACGCTTTTGTTAGCTCGAGATTAGATTATTGTAATTCTTTATTATCAGGCTGTCCTAAAACATCTTTAAAAAGTCTTCAGCTGATCCAAAATGCTGCAGCAAGAGTTTTAACAGGTACTAGAAAGAGAGATCATATCTCTCCGGTTCTGGCCTCCCTTCATTGGCTTCCCATAGAGTTTAGAATTAAATTTAAAATCCTTCTTCTTACTTACAAAGCTCTAAACAATCAGGCTCCTTTTTATTTAAAAGATCTGATACTACCGTATTATCCTAACAGAGCACTACGCTCCCAAAATGCAGGATTACTTGTAATACCTAGAATCTCCAAAAGTACAATGGGAGGCAGAGCCTTCAGTTATCAAGCTCCTCTCCTGTGGAACCAGCAGCCAATCTGGATTCGGGAGTCAGACTCGATCTCTGTTTTTAAGAATAGGGCTAAAACCTACCTTTTTGATATAGCCTACAATTAGGGAGGGATCATGTGTTTCTGAACCCTCCCTTAGTTATGCTGCTAATAGGTTTAGTCAGCCGGGGGACCTCCAGTAATGCACTGGGCCTCACTCCTTTCCTCACTCTCAATGAAATATTTTTTTTTTGCTGGTCATTACGTGCACGTGACGTCATCCATTCAGTAACCAGCAGGCTGCAGACAGAACACCCAGATGCTCTTCTCCTCATCTCAGGCGATTTCAATCATGTTTCACTGTCTCCCATTCTACCCACGTTCACCCAGTATGTCACATGCCACACTAGAGACAATAAAACACTGGATTTATTCTACGCAAACACTAAGGAGGCGTACACCTCATCACAACTCCCCCCACTCGGGAGATCGGATCACAACTTGGTTCATCTCCGGCCGGTGTACAAACCCCTAGTGCACAGACAACCTCCGGCCATGCACACTGTGGAGTTATGGTCTGAGGAGACAATGGACACCCTAAAGGGCTGTTTTGAAGCCACCGCCTGGAAGCAGCTCTGCGATCCACATGGTGAGGACATCGATGGCCTCATTCACACCTTCACGGGCTACCTCAGCTTCTGTGTGGACAAATCCGTTCCCACCAAGACCATACGGCGTCACTCAAACAACAAACCCTGGATCAACCCTGAGATAAAAACACTTCTGAGAGAGAAGAAGAGGATCTTCAGGTCAGGGAACAGGGAGATGCTGAAGTCCGTACAGAGGGAGCTGAGGAGAAAGATCAGAGAAGGCAAGGACAGCTTCAGGAAGAAGATGGAGGACAAGCTGCAACAGAGCGACATCAGCGGGGTCTGGAGAAACCTCAAAACCATCTCGGGGCTCCAGAATACCTCCCCCCAGGCCACAGGGGGCAGGGAGTGGGCGAACAACCTGAATCTGTTTTTCAATAGATTTGACCAACCGCCCTCCCCCCTGACTGCACAACAACCACTGCTGCCTCTAAAGAAATCAAGTCCTGCTGCCCACTCCCCACTCCACCAACACCCCCCCCACTCCCAACACACAGCCCCCCATCCTGACCCTGACCAGGACCCAGGTGAGGACGGAGCTGAGGAAGATCAAGGCGAGGAAGGCGCCGGGACCGGACGGCATCAGCGCAAAGCTCCTCAAGTCCTGTGCAGACCAGCTGTGTGGGATTGTGACGTATATCTTCAACATGAGCCTGAAACTGGGGAGGGTACCACAGCTGTGGAAAACATCTTGTGTGGTACCTGTACCAAAAACTTCCCACCCCAAAGACCTGAACAGCTACAGACCGGTGGCCTTGACGTCCCACTTGATGAAGACCCTGGAGAGACTGCTCCTTGCTCACCTCCGCCCCCTGGTGGAACCAGCGATGGATCCACTCCAGTTTGCCTACCAGCATGGCATTGGGGTGGAGGATGCGGTGATCTTCCTCCTTCACCGTTCTCTGTCCCACCTGGAGAAGCCCGGGAATATGGTGAGGATCATGTTCTTTGACTTCTCCAGTGCTTTCAACACCATCCAACCGATGATCCTGAAGGACAAGCTGCTGCGCGCAGGGGTGGACCAGCACCTGTCATCATGGATCCTGGACTACCTCACGAACCGGCCTCAGTTTGTGAGAACCCGGGACTGTGTGTCCGACACGATCATCAGTAGCACGGGGGCCCCCCAGGGAACGGTGCTGGCTCCCTTCCTGTTCACTCTTTATACTGCGGACTTCTCACACAACACAACACACTGCCATCTACAGAAGTTCTCTGATGACTCTGCGATCGTTGGCCTCATCTCCAATGGAGATGAAGCTGAGTACAGAGGGCTTATCCAGGACTTCGTGGACTGGTGCCATCGGAACTGCCTCCAGATCAACGCGAGGAAAACTAAGGAGCTGGTGGTGGACTGCCGCAGGCATGGGCAGCCCCTCACAGTACCAGTAAATATACAGGGAACAGACATCGAGATGGTGACATCCTATAAGTACCTGGGTATTCATCTGAACAATAAACTAGACTGGTCACACAATACTGATGCACTCTACAAGAAGGGACAGCGCAGGCTGTTCCTGCTGAGGAGACTCAGGTCTTTTGGTGTACAAGGGGCGCTGCTGAAGTCATTCTATGACACGGTGGTGGCATCAGCCATCACTTTTGGAGTGGTCTGCTGGGGCAGTGGCATTACTGCAGCCGATAGGAAGAGACTGAACAAACTGATTAAGAAAGCTAGCTCTGTCCTGGGGCAGCGCCTTGATCCGATGGAGGAGATAGGAGAGAGAAGGACGGTGGCTAAACTGTCATCTCTGCTGGAGTCCGAGTTCCACCCTATGCAGGACATACTGAATGCACTGAGGAGCTCATTTAGCAGCAGACTACATCATCCCAGGTGCACAACCGAGAGGTTTCGTAGGTCCTTCCTACCAACGGCTGTCAGACTGTACAACCTAAGCAGGGCTGCTCGCAGAGATAGCAAAAAGACGTAACAAACTAATAGTTTTTTGAATGCAAAAGATGCAATAGACTTACACAATGGTCCCCTCCGGCATACAACTAGGAACATACCGGTCGCTATGGAGGGTGAGAATATGTATGGGCACATAATCATACCATGTAGGATAACTAAGTAGACGGTTATGCTGTTTCATTCCATCTAGCAACAATGCTCTGCACTGTGTGTGTTTATATATTTACATATTTATTCCATCTAGCTACAATGCTCAGCACTGGGTGTGTTTATATATTTATATATCTACATATTATTCCATCTAGCTACATTGCTCCGCACTGTGTGTGTTTATATACTTGCATATTTATTCCACCTAGCTGCAATGCTCCGTACTGTGGGTGTTTATATATTTACATATTTATTCCATCTAGCTACAATGCTCTGCACTGTGTGTTCATATATTCATATATTTATTCCATCCAGCTACAATGCTCTGCACTGTGTGTCTGTGTGTGTGTGTATATATATATATTTTATAGTAATACGTACATATGTATATTAGCTGCTCTTGCTTGCTTGTTTTTTTCTTGCCTTCTGATTGTTGCTCTGAGTGTTGCTATCCCTGTGCTGTTGCAATCCTGGAATTTCCCCGTTGTGGGACTAATAAAGGCTTATCTTATCTATCTTATTAACATTTGTTTGTTCTCTCCCATAGATTGAGTCCCCATCGTGCTGTTTGCTCTCTACATGTCTGTTCTTTTCATCTTCTCTATCCCCTCACCCCCCAGCCAGTCGCAGCAGATGACTGCCCCTCCCCGAGCCTGGTTCTGCTGGAGGTTTCTTCCTGTTAAAAGGGAGTTTTTCCTCTCCACCGTCGCCAAGTGCTTGCTCACAGGGGATCGCCTGATTGCTGGGGTCTTTCTGCAACTGTGGGGGTTCCCCCTACAGTTGATAGTGCTATGAGATGACTGTTGTTGTGAAATGGCGCTATATAAATAAAGTTGAATTGAATTGAATAGTCACAATTCATTTAAAGATATCTTGTTCTTTTTAAAGTGACACTGGCAAAAATCAAGTTTTTTTCTGTTGTTAACATGTCTGTAACATTTTTTTGTGACTTACAAGACATATCAGGAGCAAAATTCCACCACAGTCCTAAGTATGTGTTTTTCTGTTTTCTGCTGTGAAATTCCGGTTTGGTAATGCCCCCCTCAAGCGGCCAAGTTTGGACAGACCGTTTCTAGCTACATAAGTATTCCTGCTTAGCCTGGTTGGTTATAACATTAACCAATCAGATGGATACTCTTGGCTACCTCAGGGGAAGAGGGAGGAGCTGAGGAGCAGCAGGATTGAGGGGGTTGAAAGCGTCCATTTTGCATAGCGATTAGCGAAGCAGTGGAGGAGGAGGAAGGATGGGGGCCCCGGAGGGACCTGGCTTGAATGTTGCACAGCGAGACCGCTGCTCTCCTGCTCACTTCGCTGGCAGACGGGTCGCTGAGCTGGGGAATGTGAGCTGCCCAGTGGGTCAGTTTTGGTAAGCAGAACTGGCGCCGACTCGCTGCGATCGCTAGTGGACAGGGCGCCGTGCTTGGCGAGAGTGTTTTCAGAAAAATATTTCACTTTTACTTTTGAAGATATAGGCAAAACTTTAATGTCTGGAAGTGTTGTGAACAGACTGGCAGCCCACCCACCAGGAGTCCAATCACGTACAAGCCCTGCAGATCAGGGAGCATGGCGACCAATCACGTACAAGTCCTGCAGGTTGGGGAGTTCAGCGACCAATCATGTGCAAGCCCTGCAGGCTGCTAATTAGAATATTCATAGATTCCCGTATACTTAAGTAGGTGAAAGATTTAAAACCTCTTTCCAAGCAATTCTAACCCAGGATTTACACTGATTCTGGATACAGTCCGTTGCAGATGGAGTATGGATGGGCTGTTGTGTTCATCCCTACTAAATCCGTTTGTGTTTTCCAGTGGCATGGATGAGAACAGAGTTTGAAATACAAAATTATTTATTAAAATTATACAAAATAATGCAAGATCTCGGGAAATACCCGAAAGTGACCAAGATGAACCAGTCACGATTACGTGATAACAACAAGGAAGTGTGATGTAGTGGTGGCCCCCCACCTAGGTTTTTGGGCTTTAAATAAAACTTAAGTAGCCCATCCATCCATCCGTCTCCCATCAATTTTAAGTCTATGAAGCGTTTGTATGTTAAGTCAAGTTTTTACCTTCTCTGATACAGTAGTGGAGGAGCAGACCTCAGAAAATAATGGATGATTCTTAAATCCTTGTTAATGATTAAACAGTTATTAAATACCACAAGATACCGCGGGATTTCCTTTTGGATTGCATCTGGCGTTCATCAAAAATAGACTTGTTGTGTTTCATCAGCAAACTGAATCTGACGAGCCGGATTCGGATTGGTCTGGACCAAGTGGGGTTTAGAAAATTGACGAGAATGGGAACTATCTGCTGTGGAGGCCGGATCGCAGCCGTAACATACTGCATCCGTAGTCAGTGTAAATCCAGGGGTGGTAAGGCAATGAAAGTGTTTTTGTGGGTAAAAAGCCATAATATACTATTTTGGGCAATACATATTTGTTTCTGAGGTGGTTTTAGAGCTGCTGAAGTGCATCTTTAAGTGCTGCTGAAGTTCAAGCCAAGCATCAGAATAAAGAACAAAGGTGATTTAAGTGACTGAATGTGGCATTGTTGTTTATGCATTTGCACTGCGTATTTCAGAAACTGCTGACCTACTGGGATTTTCATGCAAAACCATCTCAAGGGTTTACACAGAATGCTCTGAAAAAAAAAAGATAATATCCAGTGAGCATCACTTCCTTTTGCTCCAACACCGTGATGATGCCAGAGGTCAGAGGAGAATTGACAGATGGCTGGAGCTGACAGAAAGGGAACAGTAACTCAAATAACCACTCATTACAACCGAGGTACAGAAAAGAACATTTCTGAAGATACAACACCCTGACCCTTGAAGCAGATGGGCTACAGCAGCAGAGGACCTCAACTGGTTCCACTCCTGCTGCTAAGATTAGGAAACTGAGGCTACAATTCACACAGGCTCAACAAAATTGGCCAATAAGAGGTTGAAAAAGCATTGCCTGGTCTGAGTCTCAAATTCTGGTGCAACATTTGGATGGTAGGGTCAGAATTTGGAGTAAACAACCTGAAAGGCTGAAGAAAAGCACAGAGCATCATGGATGTGCAGCCAGCAAATCTGCAGCAACTGTGTGATGCTAGTGTATTAATCCAGACCAATTTCTCATGTAATGTTTCCAACACGTTGAGTCTTTGTAATGAAGAATTAAGGCAGTTCTGAAGGCAACCCGGTAATAGCAAAGTTTAACGTAAAGCCAAGAAGCTGGAACAAGATGATGATGATGATGATGATGATGACCTATTAAATAAGATAAACCTTTATTAGTCCCACCATGGGGAAATTTACAGGATTGCAGCAGCAAAGAAATAGCAGCACTCAGAATAATAAAATGGGACAAAAATGTATACACAGTGCAAAAAAATAAAAATAATAATTACAAAACTTTAAATACTATTTTCTTGATTTCATTTTTTTTTTTAAATTTTGTACTAGTAAGCAGTTAAATTATCCACCAGCAGTATATCTATTACAGCGGGGAAAATAAGTACTGAACACATCAGCATTTTTCTCATTAAACATATTTCTGATGGAGCCACTGTGTTCACAAAACAAGTTATATTTTAAAAAAGTGGAATGACTGAGGAAATAAGTATTGAACACATGAAGAAAAAAAAGGTGCAAAAAGGCATAGAAAAACAAGAAACCAGCTAAAATCAGTTAGAATTTAGGAAGCCATCCCGTCCCCCATCAGTGCAAATTAATTTCAGCTGGTTAAGTCTTGACTGATAGCCTTTAAAAAGGTCTGTGAATATCAGATTGTCACACCACAAAGAACTCATGATGGGTAGAAGCAAAGAGCTTTCTCTAGACCTTCGCAAGAGAACACAGGAGTCAAAAGAATTATCAGAAGAGTTATCCAAGAGCCAAAGACCTGGAATTAACAGGTACTGCTGTTTAAAAAATAAAAAAAACAAAACACTAAGTAATGTACTCAACCGACATGGGCTCTATACCCTCTCACCTTGCAAGACTCCATTGCTGAAGAAAAAGCATGTTGAAGCTCATTTAAAGTTTGCTGCCGCAACATTTGGGCAAGCCAGTAAAATAGTGGGAGAATATAGTCTGGTCAGATGAGACCAAAATTGAACTTTTTGGATGCCACAACACAGCATGTTTGGAGGAAAAATGGCACTGCACATCCCATCATGGTGTGGGGGTGTTTTTCAGCACATGATACAGGCAGACTTCATATAACAAAAGCATATATAACAGCATATAATCGTCGTTGGCCTCCGTTGGTCTATGATGACCATGGAAGAGAATCCTAAACGTCTACTCTGCTGGAACAGCACCGCCTGTGGCTGAACAGGCCGAAGCATATAATAACATATAACAAAAAGGATATGGCGGCGTGACCAACGTTTGCAGTGGTCTCTGCTAGCATAACCACTCTTTGAGTGGTTTTGCTGTAGAAGCAGTATTTTGTTTTCATGTTTACATGAAAACATTTTACTTTTTTTTTTTTTTCTTTCCCGGCGCCACACGAGTAGGCTGCCCTTTGCAACAGCGGCTCGATTCCGAGTCTTTTTCCCTTCCTCTCTCTTTTTGATCCGTCTTTTTTCACTCCACTTATATCATGGACACACAGATCGTCCCAAATGTCTCCTGAGCCGGTGGATGGAGCCATTGTTTATAGCAGGATACGATACAGCAGGGAAGAGCTGCTAGCATTCAACCGCCACCCAGTCCCATTGGAAAAACTCGACATACCGAGAGAACTAAGGCGAAAACGCCGCGGCTGCCGGGCTGGAGTAAGGCGGAGGACAAGAAATATAAGGTACAGACCCTCGCTTCCATCTATTGTTATGGGAAATGTACGGTCGTTACTGGGAAAGGTAGATGAGCTAGCGGCTATCTCCCGTTACGATAGCACATATCGGGAGTGCTCTCTCCTTTTGTTTTCTGAGACGTGGCTAACTGAACTAGCAGCAGATGCTAACATTGAGCTGGAGGGTTTTCACATGATATGGGCTGACCGAACACCAGACAGTGGCAAAGCAAGGGGCGGTGGAGTGATAATGTATGTTAACAACAACTGGTGCAGACCGGGACATATCACTGTTAAACAACGACACTGCAGCAAAGACATTGAGTTGCTTGCTGTTAGCATGAGGCCTACATATCTCCCGAGAGAACACTCACACGTGATCTGCATTGTTGTTTATGCAAATCCGACGGCGAACGCTGGGACAGCGCGTTACGTCATCCATTCAGTAACCAGCAGGCTGCAGACAGAACACCCAGATGCTCTTCTCCTCATCTCAGGCGATTTCAACCATGTTTCACTATCTCCCATTCTACCCACGTTCACCCAGTATGTCACATGCCACACTAGAGACAATAGAACACTGGACTTATTCTACGCAAACACTAAGGAGGCGTACACCTCATCACAACTCCCCCCACTCGGGAGATCGGATCACAACTTGGTTCATCTCCGGCCGGTGTACAAACCCCTAGTGCACAGACAACCTCTGGCCATGCACACAGTGGAGTTATGGTCTGAGGAGACAATGGACACTCTAAAGGGCTGTTTTGAAGCCACCGCCTGGAAGCAGCTCTGCGATCCACATGGTGAGGACATCGATGGCCTCACTCACACCTTCACGGACTACCTCAGCTTCTGTGTGGACAAATCCGTTCCCACCAAGACCATACGGCGTCGCTCAAACAACAAACCCTGGATCAACCCTGAGATAAAAACACTTCTGAGAGAGAAGAAGAGGATCTTGGACAAGGACAAGCTGCAACAGAGCGACATCAGCGGGGTCTGGAGAAACCTCAAAACCATCTCTGGGCTCCAGAATACCTCCCCCCAGGCCATGGGGGGCAGGGAATGGGCGAACAACCTGAATCTGTTTTTCAATAGGTTTGACCAACCGCCCTCCCCCCTGACTACACAACAACCACTGCTGCCTCTAAAGAAATCAAGTCCTGCTGCCCACTCCCCACTCCACCAACACCCCCCCACTCCCAACACAGCCCCCCATCCTGACCCTGACCAGGACCCAGGTGAGGACGGAGCTGAGGAAGATCAAGGCGAGGAAGGCGTCGGGACCGGACGGCATCAGCGCAAAGCTCCTCAAGTCCTGTGCAGACCAGCTGTGTGGGATTGTGACGTATATCTTCAACATGAGCCTGAAACTGGGGAGGGTACCACAGCTGTGGAAAACATCTTGTGTGGTACCTGTACCAAAAACTTCCCACCCCAAAGACCTGAACAGCTACAGACCGGTGGCCTTGACGTCCCACTTGATGAAGACCCTGGAGAGACTGCTCCTTGCTCACCTCCGCCCCCTGGTGGAACCAGCGATGGATCCACTCCAGTTCGCCTACCAGCATGGCATTGGGGTGGAGGATGCGGTGATCTTCCTCCTTCACCGTTCTCTGTCCCACCTGGAGAAGCCCAGGAATATGGTGAGGATCATGTTCTTTGACTTCTCCAGTGCTTTCAACACCATCCAACCGATGATCCTGAAGGACAAGCTGCTGCGCGCAGGGGTGGATCAGCACCTGTCATCATGGATCCTGGACTACCTCACGAACCGGCCTCAGTTTGTGAGAACCCGGGACTGTGTGTCCGACATGATCATCAGTAGCACGGGGGCCCCCCAGGGAACGGTGCTGGCTCCCTTCCTGTTCACTCTTTATACTGCGGACTTCTCACACAACACAACACACTGCCATCTACAGAAGTTCTCTGATGACTCTGCGATCGTTGGCCTCATCTCCAATGGAGATGAAGCTGAGTACAGAGGGCTTATCCAGGACTTCGTGGACTGGTGCCATCGGTACTGCCTCCAGATCAACGCGAGGAAAACTAAGGAGCTGGTGGTGGACTGCCGCAGGCAAGGAAAACCCCTCACAGCACCAGTAAATATACAGGGAACAGACATCGAGATGGTGACATCCTATAAGTACCTGGGTGTTCATCTGAACAATAAACTAGACTGGTCACACAATACTGACGCACTCTACAAGAAGGGACAGCGCAGGCTGTTCCTGCTGAGGAGACTCAGGTCTTTTGGTGTACAAGGGGCGCTGCTGAAGACATTCTATGACACGGTGGTGGCATCAGCCATCACTTTTGGAGTGGTCTGCTGGGGCAGTGGCATTACTGCAGCCGATAGGAAGAGACTGAACAAACTGATCAAGAAAGCTAGCTCTGTCCTGGGGCAGCGCCTTGATCCGGTGGAGGAGATAGGAGAGAGAAGGACGGTGGCTAAACTGTCATCTCTGCTGGAGTCCGAGTTCCACCCTATGCAGGACATACTGAATGCACTGAGGAGCTCATTTAGCAGCAGACTACATCATCCCAGGTGCACAACCGAGAGGTTTCGCAGGTCCTTCCTACCAATGGCTGTCAGACTGTACAACCTAAGCAGGGCTGCTCGCAGAGATAGCAAAAAGACGTAACAAACTAATAGTTTTTTGAATGCAAAAGATGCAATAGACTTACACAATGGTCCCCTCCGGCATACAACTAGGAACATACCGGTGGCTATGGAGAGTGAGAATATGTATGGGCACATAATCATACCATGTAGGATAACTAAGTAGACGGTTGTGCTGTTTCATCCCATCCAGCAACAATGCTCTGCACTGTGTGTTTATATATTTACATATTTATTCCATCTAGCCACAATGCTCCGCACTGGGTGTGTTTATATTTATATATCTATATATTTATTCCATCTAGCTACAATGCTCCGTACTGTGTGTTTATATATCTTACATATTATTCCATCTAGCTACATTGTGCCCCACTGTGTGTGTTTATATATTTACATATTTATTCCACCTAGCTGCAATGCTCCGTACTGTGGGTGTTTGTATATTTACATATTTATTCCATCTAGCTACAATGCTCCGCACTGTGTTTTTATATATTCATATATTTATTCCATCCAGCTACAATGCTCTGCACTGTGTGTCTGTGTGTGTGTATATATATATTTTATAGTAATATGTACATATGTATATTAGCTGCTCTTGCTTGCTTGTTTTTTTTTCTTGCCTTCTGATTGTTGCTCTGAGTGTTGCTATCCCTGTGCTGTTGCAATCCTGGAATTTCCCCGTTGTGGGACTAATAAAGGCTTATCTTATCTCTTAAAATGACAATAAAGGATCATCATCATCATCATATAATTGAAGGAAAGATGAATGGGCAAATGTACCGAGACATCCTTGATAAGAACCTGTTGCCATCTGCCAAGATGCTGAAGAAGGAACGAGGGTGGACATTTCAGCAAGACAATGATCCCTAGCACAAAGCCAAGGAAATTCTCAACTGGCTCCAGAGAAGGAAAATAAAGCTGCTAGAATGGCCCAGTCAGTCACCTGACCTGAATCCAATTGAAAATCTAGGGAACAAACTGAAGATCAGAGTTCATAGAAGATACCCATAGAACCTTCAAGATTTGAAGACAGTTTGTGTAGAAGAATGGGTTAAAATCACTCCTGAGCAATGCCTGTGCCTGGTTTCTACATACAGGAGGTATTTGGAAGCTGTTATTACCAACAAAGGCTTTTCTACTAAATATTAAAGGAATTTCACCAAGAATGTTCAATACTTATTCTCTGTGTCATTCCACTTTTTTAAATATAACTTGTTTTGTGAACACAGTTATGATGATTTCTTTCTATGTATGGATTAGTTGGGTTGTTACTGATATCTGGTGAAAATCTCAGGTCAATGGCTCCATCAGAAATATGTTTAATGAGAAAAATGTCAATGTGTTCAATACTTATTTTCCCCGCTGGATCATTATATTTCACAGTTGAATGGTGTTGTTGCAGCCTCCAATATAATGATATTAACAGCTAAAAGGAACCTTCCTTTTTTGTATGTACAATGTTTCTGAGGAGTGCAGAAAGTCTGACAGCAGCAAGTATGAAGGACCTGCAAAATCTCTCCCTCATGCACTTGACAGCCTTTACAGATGCTTTGTGCATGCATAAATGAAGCACACCTGCAATGCTGTCTGTATGTCCCAGATTAACACCTCAGGAATGAGGGTGCAGTTGTCAATTCCATTGATTTCTCCACTTTTTTTTCTTTGGGGTTGTTTTTTCAGTCACATGTTGCTTTTCTTTTTCCTCCTGCTTGTTTTACATTTGGAGACTTAAGTTTTAAGACTGACCCAGTCCCATCCAACTTTTCAAATGTTGCCCACTTGCTGTGAGTCAACAAGTTTGTTTTTTAGATCAGTGTTTATATTTGAGTCACTAATATCTGCTTTCTTCATTATTTTTCAACTACATTTAATAATAAAAATAATTTTTAAAAAGGGACATTTTTATAGTGGTTGCACATTTCTCATATGTAATGTCTTTATTTATTGTATTTTTATACCATCCATCCATCCATCTTCTTTTTATACTACTATTTATTTGTTGTTGGGTAGTTATTACAGATCTAGGTTGTAATTTAAGAGAAAGAACCCCAAAAGTTAAGCTAAACCAGATTAATTTATTGCTAAAGTGGAATAGTTATTAATTGTTTTCTCTGTATTTTCGTTGCCTTTAAGAGACACAAAATAACAGATTTAAATATTGTGCTGTTCGTCTGTCGTTCTCGATGATGATCAAGGACATCACAGGGAAGAGGACTGGGTGCGGTGTGTCTGGCTGTGACTGATCAGTCCGATGCAGGCACGGAAGGCTCTGCCAAAGGTCGGACAAAGGTGGTCTGTGCAGGCAGAAGATACAGGGGTAGCTCTGGACTTGCGAAGCTCACATTTTCTCTGGACCTCAGCAATCCTGTTCAGCTCAAAGGAGGCAGCACCTTTGCTGGTATAGCTACGCCATGTAACGTGAAAATGGATATTAATAAATAATAAATATGATCAGGTATGAATTATTTAATTTATATTGATGTATTGGAATCTGAGCTCAAATCTCATTTCATATACATCAGAAAAGTTAAACACTCGTAAGGGGCACCAGCTTCTATCTTTAAGAAGCAATTTGATCTTTAATTTCACTTTATACCTGTTTGATCACTCAATAAATTAATCAATAATCAGTCTCAAAAATTTTCCGTGAATTCGATACCTGGGCTTGAAACAGACTCAGAATGAAATAAATTCCCAACAACTTCTCATTTTTAAATATTTATTAAACGAAATGATTAATAGACATCGAAATAATTTCATTAATCATAAAATCAATCTTGTAAATGATAGATTAACAATGTCAATATTTTCGGAACCAGGGTTAAACTGAGAAACGAATTTCTATCAGTTTGAGTTAACAGATTATCAAAAACAACGCAAATTTATGGAGAAAGTTTGCTAATTATGAAAAAGTCCTAAATTAATCTTAAGAAAATAAAAACGGAATTTTAATGAAAAGGAGAGTTATGTTAAGGGCTTCTTAATTTGCATCTGATTAGATATATAAATTAGTACCGAACCTCAAGTTTAATTCAGCAGATGAATTAAAGTTTTTTCAGCTCACGTGATCCTCAGTGATGGCAGTTCTGTCGTCCTTTTTCAGCCCAAGACTTTGTGGATGTGAGGGAAATATCTGCCAGCAGATACTTCAAGGGTTCACAGCTCGACCTTTAGATTCAAGCGGTCGAAGGAGGCTGGATTCTGGGCTGCATGACCCACAGTTGAAACGGGTCTTAGCCAGATGGTGCCGACGTCTCTTCAGAGTGATGTGGGACAGCTGTGTGTTGATCCTACAGCTGCACGTTATGTGGGAGCTGCGTCTTTCTTCAAGAGGTCTTGGGTAATAATTAAGAGATATCTAATCCGATTTCAAATTAGAAAAGAAACTTTCGGACTTTAGATAAAAATAGTTTTTGGGAGGTGCTTGGTCAAGAAAAATATTATAAAAATAAAGTCAAGATTAAAGTTTACCTTAAAATTAAACAAACGGCGGTTTTACAGAAAGTTTAACAAAAAGTGATAAATTAAGAATTGGAGTTTGACTCCGATTAAGAATTGAGCTCAAAGAAAAAGGAATTCCTAGGCATTTAAGAGAAGAAGAAAATACAAAGTTACATAAACAAATTATCTGCTGTGTTCAGAAAAGCGCCATGTGGTCCTTTGTTCTCCCTTGCTGTGTGTAGACAATGGAGGAGATCAGAAAAAAAACGAGCAGCCGGGAAGAAATCCGGGGAGGAAAAGAGGTCCGGAGCAGAAGAGCGACGAAAAGAGGGGGAAAAAAAGGGACTGAAACCGAGTCTCTCTCTCCTTTTTATAAGCTCTGTTGAGTTTCGCGGGATTCTGGCCTGACCGGAATCTCAGCCAATGAGCGTCCTTCGTGGGCGGGCTCGATGAACTTTTAGTCCAATGAACAAACAGTCTATTGTTCGGAGTCCTTTGGAGTGACGAGTTGTCGTGCAGAGATTGGCTGTGGGAGTCACATGGTTTTAGAGGCAGACTCATACATACTGGAAGTTAAAATTTCCCTTTGTGTATTAAACTAAGATAACTTTAGTGATTAGTATAAATTATAAGCAGTGCTTCTAAATCAACATGCAGGAATAAACATTCATATAAACATTAGCATGCATACATATATATATATATATAAAATCAGATTAATGCATTTCACACATATTTTCCACATCAAAAACATCAGAGTCCATCTGCATTTTCATAGTTCTGAAAAGAATGAAGGTTTAGAATTGAGTTTGTGATAATGTACTTTAAAGTTGTTTAAATCCAGCGTTTTCACAGTTTAAGGAAATTAGCTGAGTGTGGATCTGTTGCATGTTTTATGGGGGCAATAAAAGTGAAGCCGGACATTTGGGGAAATTCCTTAGGCTGGTTTTAACAAAGAGGGGATTTCAGCTGTGGCCTGGGGGAAGGAAATCCATTTATTTGCGTTATTCCTGGATGAAACAAAAATGTCTTTAAGCAGAAGAATAATTGTTGCTGAGCCAAAGTGAGATGATGCTACAGCCATTCTGGTCGGTCTAGAGCTAGGGTCTCCCAGGTGTCAGGACTGATGTCAAAGCTCTTCAGGGAGGCCTAAGAGTGTCTTTGTAGCACTTCTTCTGACCACCTTGTGAGCGCTTGCCCTCTGCTAGTTCACCATAGAACAGTCTCTTTGGTAGGCATGAGTCAGGCATACGAACAAGGTGGCCAGCCCACCTAATCTGGGCTCTCTTGAGCAGGGTGTGGATACTAGGCAGCTCAGCTTGGGAGAGGACCACTGTGTCAGGGATTTTGTCCTGCCAGGTGAACGTCAGGAGCTTTCTGAGGCAGTTCAGGTGGAAGCGGTTTAGCTTTCTGGCATGACGCTCTTAGACTGTCCAGGTCTTGCAGGCATACAGTAGGGAAGGCAGGACAATTGCCTTGTACACCTTCAGTTTTGTTGTCAGCCCGATGCCTCTCCTTTCCCACACTGTTGCACGTAGCCGTCCGAATGCTGAGCTTGCCTTGGCAATGCGAGAATCGACCTTGTCGTCGATGTTGACAGACCTGGAGAGTGTGCTGCCGAGGTACGTAAACTTGTCAATAGCCTTGGGGGTCTCCCTGTTGACAGTGATGGCTGGTTCCACTTAAGTCTTCTGCGGTTCGGGTTAGTGCAGGACCTCGGTTTTCTTCGTACTGACTGTGAGCCCAAAGTTGTCGCAAGCAGTGGAGAAGCAGTTCATGCTCTGCTGCATCTGGGCCTCTGTAGCGGTGTTGAGTGCGCAGTCGTCTGTGGACAAGAAGTCACGCACTGAGTCTCCTTCCACCTTGGTTTTGGCTTGGAGCCTTCGCAGGTTGAAGAGCCTGCCATCCATCCTATACCTGATGGCGCTTTCTTCATCATCGCAGAAAGCAACAGACAGCATGGCTGTGAACATCATGCTGAAAAGTGTGGGCGTGAGTCCACAACCCTGATTGACCCCGTTGGTGGCTGGGAAAGCTTCGGAGGAGTCTCCATCTTCCAGTACTTGAGCAAGCATGCTGATGAACTTGTCCGGGCAGCCAAACTTCGCCATGATTTTCCACAGCCCCTGACAACTGATGGTATCAAAAGCCTTGATCAGATCTACAGATGTTGTGTAGAGGTCCCTGTTCTGCTCTTGGGATTTCTCCTGAGGTTAGTGTATGGAGAAGACCATGTCAGCAGTTTCACGACCCTCTCTGAAGCCACACTGGCTCTCTGTCAGGTGACCGCCTTCCATGTGCTGAATGAGGTGGTTGAGAAGGACTCTTGCAAGGATCTTGCCGGTGATGGCGAGGAGAGAGATCCCACGGTGGTTGTCGCAGAACTGCCTGTTTCCTTTTCTCTTGTAGAGATGGACAATGGGGGCATCCTTGAGCTCCTGGGGGATAACTTCCTGCTGCCACATGGTCTGAAATAGGTCGGTGAGTTTCTTTATTAGAACTGGTCCTCCTGCTTTGTAGATTTCAGCTGGGATGGAGTCAGATCCTGGTGCTTTGCCGTTCGAAAAGAGTTTGATTGCTTTTTGGACTTCTGATTCCATTGGAGGTTCTGCCAGAGGTGTGTTCACCTCTACTTGGGGCATGCGAGTGAAAACTTCTGCATTGATGGATGAAGGTTTGCTCAGGACACTGCTGAAATGTTCTGCCCATCTTTCCAGGATTGTGTTCTTGTCGGTGAGGGGAGTGAACCCGTCAGCACTGAGCAGTGGTGATGTTCCAGAAGACTGAGGCCCGTAGATGGTCTTAAGGGCATTGTAGAAGTGTTTGGCGTTGTTACTGTTAGCATACTGCTGTATTTCATCTTCCTTTTTGCTGAGCCAGAAGTCCTGCATCTCTCTGAGCTTTGTCTGTGCCTTTCCTTTGATGGAATTGAAGGCTGCCTTCTAAGAGGTAGGTCTGCTGTCTTGCTGCTATGCTCTGTGGGCTTCACGCTTCTTGTCAAGCAGCTTTTGGATGCCCTCATCGTTTCGTCGAACCAGTCTTGGTGTTTGTGCGTGTTCTGGAACAGATGAGTGAGTGAGGTGTCATACACCATGTCTCTGAAAGATGCCCAATCTTCTTCTACTCCGTACGCCCCGAAGTTGAGCTGACTAAGCTTGCTGTCCAGGTCCTCACTGAGGTTCTGTCACGCAGAGTGCTGTTCCAGCTTGCTGACATTGAGTCGCTTGTTTGTCTTTTTCCCCTGTGGATACTGTTTGGGCTGGATGTGCATGTTGAGCTTTGAGAGAATGAGTCTGTGATCCGCCCAGCAGTCTGCGCCACACATCGCCTTCATCACTCTAACATCCTGCCTGTCTCTCCTTCTCACAATGAGGTTATTGATCAGATGCTACTGCTTGTTGCGTGGCTGCATCCAGGAGGTCTTGTTGTGATTAGGCAAGCGGTAGATGGTATTACTAATCAAAAGGCCATGAGAGGTACACATCTTCAACAGGAGAAGACCGTTGCTGTTGCACTTTCCAACTCCATTTCTCCCAAGGACTCCCTCCCATGTCTGGCAGTCTGTACCAACTCTGGCGTTAAAGTCTCCAAGAACAATGAGTTTGTCCTCCTTCGGTATACCTTCAATGAGAGTCTGTAAGTCCTCGTAAATCATGTCTTTGATCTCATCTGGGTTTGTCATGGTGGGAGCATATGCACTGGTGAATGTGGCATGGCGTTTTCCTGGGTGGGGGAGCTGCAGGGTCATGAGGCGGTTGTTGGCTCCTTTGGGGAGGCTGGTAAGCTTGTTAATCAGATTGGATCTGATTGCGAAACCCACTCCTGCTTCATGGTGCTCTTCAGTGCCTCGGCTGCTCCAGAAAAAGGTGTAGCCGGCTTTGACTTCTGTTAACTGACCTTTGTCTGCAAACCTGGTCTCACTCAGAGCTGCAATGTTAATGTTGTACCTACTGAGTTCTCTTGCGACAAGTGCTGTCCGTCTCTCAGGTCTGTCTGTTTTGGAGCTGTCACGAGCGTTCGCACATTCCAATATTAAATATTAAACAGCAGTCGTCAATCGTCAACTACTAAACTCCTGAAATAAAGTGACACACAGTTTTTTCTTGTTAACATATCTGTAACATGTATATTTATGACTTACAAGACATATCAAGAGCGAAATTACTCAAATTTATCATGTCTCTTTTTTTGCTTTGAGGTTTTAGTTAAGCCCTGCCACCTATAAAAAGACATTTTTGGTGACATAACTATAGGGCCTTTTCCACTAGCACGCTTTAGCGCGACACGGGACGGCTCAGCACGCTTTGTACGCTTTTCCACAAGCCTCAACACGGTTTAACAGCCGTGATTCTCAGCCCCGCTGAAGGGCAGGGTACAGCAGTGCTGAGCTGTGCCGTGTTGTGACGTTAACAGACTGGTCGCCGCTGATTGGTCAGGTCGTAACCGGCGCTGATTGGTCAGGTTGTAACCGCCCCTCTCCTCCTCCTCTTCTACCAAATCTTCACGACCTTCTCAATAAAGTTTTTGAAAAAAAAAAAAAAATCTTCACGACCTACTCAGCACGCAACCACTGTTGGCGGTTCCTTTTCAGTGTATTGCTGTGCTATTTTTCATTTATTCTCTATCAAAAATGGCTTCGCGTAATAAGGGTGTTCCATGGAGCAGTAAGGAGCTGCAGTGTCTGCTCACTGCATTGTCAGACGAACGTATTCAGCGCGAGTTAGACGGAGCCGCCCGGAATGAAAAAATATACCGGGAGGTCTCGACATCGGAGTCCTTTAACGGTGAGTTTTAATTTTTTTTTATTGTGCGTTTTTTCGCAAATATATTCGGTAAGACGCTCAGTTTATTTATGCAATAAAAAAGTTGTTCATTTGTGGATGGATCGCTGCTTTATTGCAGCACAATGCGGACTAAAGCTTTTATTGTAATTATTCATGTGAACAATACACTGAAATAAGCTTATGTATTCTTGTTAAAAACTATTGTCTTTTCTGTATATATTTCGTGCTGTATTTTATTGTGTGCATTTTCCTTGTAGAATCATCCCACGCGTCCGCCGCGACAGCCCGTCCGGATTATTCAACCGAGCCTACCTGACCCACAGCTGGCAGAGATGGATTAATTCTACCGAGCCTCAGCACTCAGTGGTCGGCGTGTATAAAATCTCGATTAACCTTCATGTTGTGTTGCAAAGTTTTTTTTTATTTTAATATTTTGTATATAATAAAATGGAATTGTTTTGGAAAGTGTGGTTTGTCTGTTATAACACTGAATTATAAAACAATATAATTACATAGAAATTCCATTGCCTAGTCTGATCAAAATGATGCTGAGGGTCAACCATTGTAAAGGTAATGTAATTTTTAACTAGACCAAAAAAGAAATCTTTTTGTACGCTTTCTGTTCTTTTTATTGAAATATCATAAAAAATTAGCACCAAGTCAAAGGTACAAGTATATGTAAATTGAATGTTCTATCGGCATTCCAAATTCAGAGATTTACAATACTTTAGAAGGAGTGTAGCATCATCTAAACGGAAAATAATAATACTGTTGTTCCAAACGTTGACCTGAAGGTGAAAAACATGAATTTTTTTAATTCAGTACATCCAAAATGCCCTAGGATGTGGTGTAGTCCAGTGTGCCACCGTCTCATTATTTAATACGAATAAAAACAAGTTTCAGCTCATTATTTCTAGGTCATTTGGCAGTTAATTCAAAACAAAAGTGACTTGTGTTGTTGCAGCTTAATTATGAGATAAAATTAATTGTGAGATAAAACCACAGAGCGTGCAAGGCAATAATCCTTGGATCCTCCATTTTTTGTCTGGTGTAAATAAGGACTCAGTCCGGTGCATAACATCACGGGAGTGTGGCCCCGCCTCGCTGAGAATCTGCTGCTGCCCCGCAACACTGTGCTAATGGAGACAGAAGCGTTCCGAGCTGTACTGAAGTGAATCGAGCCGTACCGAGGTGTGCTGGGCTAGTGGAAAACAGGCTTATACAGGTCCTTAGTGTTGAGTCAATTAGGACTCTCTGGCCTAACTGAAGTTAACCTCCAGGCCCAGTTAGCATTTCTGGACAGCTGCTTTGAAAACTTGACATAAATTAAGATGGTTTTACCATTAAACTACTTTTAAGAAACAATGCAGTTTCAGTCATTATCCTGGGCCAGCGTGCATACAACTGGGCATGTCCTTCAACCAGTAAGTCTTAATGTAGCGCTATACGTACACTATTAGCCTTGTGGTATGGGGGTGGGCCTTGTCACAGAACCTAGCATTTGAAGGAGGAGGAAAAGTAAAAAGATTTTGACACAAAACTGTAAGATAATGAAAGGGGTTTTTTTGTAGAAAAAAAAGGCATAAGATATCATTTTAGACAACGCAGATTTTTTTTATAGGGGATTTTAGCGGGGATTTATACCTACACAGACTTACACAGTTTCCGTTGTCTCAAAAAAGCTCAGAATATTATAAAGACTCTTCCCACCTTGGTCACTCTCTATGTGAACTGCTGCCATCAGGCAGACGATACAAATCAATTAAAGTAAGGACAAACAGACTCAAAAACAGTTTTTATCCAACTGCAATAAACAGTAAATGCAGTATAAAGTAGTTAGTTGCTGAAGGTGTATTAAGGGACTGTGCAATGACAGAAATGTGTGATTGCATGTGTGTATGTTTGTATGCCTATGCTTGTTTTTATACATTTTTATATTGAGCTAGTTTAATAACACAGCTGTCTTACCTTGAAATGTCCTTTAAAAAACAAACGCATTCACCCACATATCACTTTTTTCATAGGAGGAAAAGAGGAAGACCACAGAGGTCTGTGGTCTGTCTTATATTCAACTATTTTATTAAACTATTTTCCTTCTTGCAATACTCTTAACTTTAGTGTCATGTGTGTTTTAAACTTGCTCATTTGCAATAACTTGGTGCCATCAGTTTCAAAGTGAAATGCCGGTTCCACGTTGTCGAAGCCATGCAGGGCTTAAATGAAACTAACAGCCGGTTTAACCTTTGGATTATCTTAGCAACTTTGAGCCTTTTGTGTTATACTGACTTGGCCGTTTTATACAAAAGTGGACTCTTCAACACTTGGGACTTTTAACTGAAACAACAACCCCTTACAGACGAAGCCAAAGTAAAATTTTAACATTTTTGTATGGAATCTGGTCCGTCCCGTGAGGTACTTGGAATGTTTGAGTGCACGTGATCTGCAGGCAGAACTCCATTAAGGAAGCCAAAGATTTTTATTCTTAAACACTCCCCTTTGTATTCAGATTGATTGTATGCTTGTTTGAATTAAGATCTAAATGTGATCAAATGAAATTGTATGTTAAACGGCATATTGTATGATATAGTGTAGTTAGAAATGTACTTTAAGTCAGTTAACATTGTTCTTAAAATGATGTTTTAAAAACTCAAAGCAGTCAGAAAGTGGCCATAAGGACTGGAAGAGAAGCAGGAAAAAAAAATCAGAAAAACAATGTGTTATGGGTTTAAGCGTCCCCTGAAGCTGATGTTTCCTGAAATTGTGACTTTGATTAACCATTATAATTCAATAAGTGATTCCATGAAACACTTACGGCTGCTCTGTTCATTCACAGACCAGAAAATTCATGCTGTTATCCTGTTAAATCAAAGGGAATCTTCATTCTTTTGCATGTCCTTTTGTTGTTAAAATTGTGTTAATAGGTCTGAGGAGTTGTTAGTTCCTGGCCAGCAGGTCAGTTGGGGGGAGGGGGGTATCAGTGCTGCTGTTAAAGCCACACCACCCTTTAACCCTTTGGTTTCCATCTCAGCAGCAGCTCTGTTTGAATTGTCCTCAGAAGGGAGCATGTAAATCGACAGAGGTGTGAAGTTTGTTCCAGCTGTTCCCACTGATGTCATGGGGGGTGATCTGTTGGGTGTCATGGGGTGTCATATGTTTACTCCTCCTGGGTTTACTGGATTATTTCTGCTGCTGTGGATCACCTATTCCTCTTCTTCTTCTCCTTTTCCCTGCTGATTAGTGCAGATCTGCAGAATTTAACAGCTCCAAACTGGGGAAAGTAAAGTTACACACAGAGCTACCAGAGGACTGACCCCCCGCTGTAGCTTTCACTACTTACAGTAGCTGTGTGGCCTAGGGTCAGAAAAACGGAGATAGGCGCCGCCCATATACACCTTCAGGTGTGAAGGGATTAACTAACTAACTAAACACCTCCTTTAGTTCCTCCTCACGGCTGTCATTTAAAAAAATGGCGAACACACGCCAATTTATCACATCCTTTTTCATATAAATTAGAAACATTCTTTTTAAATGTGAAGATTTTTCTCATAAATTTGCAGGATTTTTCTGCAGAGTTAGAGCCATTTTACTCAGAAATATGCAGCTTCTTACTTGAAAATTTGCAGCTTTTTATTATTCATAATTTTGCAGCTTTTTCCTCATGAATTTAGAACTTTTCTTACTCTTGAATTTGCAGTTTAAAAAAAAGAAAGCTTAAATTTGCAGCATTTTACTCAAATCTTATATTCGCAACATTTTAGGTGGCAAACAGTTGGAAATTTACACCTTTTTTGTCTTTTTGCTAAAGTTGCAGCTTCTTACCCATAAAATTCCACATTTTTTGGTCAGAAATTGGCAGTTTTTAACTGAGACTTACATTCCCTTTTTTTTTTTTTTTTGTCAGGTCAGGCATTGGCTTACTTGCTACCGGATAACCATGAGAACCGGTACTACCTGTCTCATGGGTCGGGCTGTCAGCAACTCAACCGGCATCCCCGCCCTTCCGAGGGCATGGAGAGTGAAACAGGGCATCCTGTCAGAACTAAAAGCAATATCTGCCACAGGTCTGTGGTGGACCACTCCCAGTTACACGGGGTGAGACTGAACATCCTGGCAGATAAATACATCTGTCACAAGGTCTGTGGTGGACTGTGCCAGTGGGTGCATCATGACATGCACTACACAAAGAGCAGAGATAAACAAACCTATCATCTGGTCAGTCACTGCAACAGATACTGGAGTCAGTTTGTCTTGGCTTGTCCTTGCCACTGATAATACCTTTATCTGCCAAGAATGTGCTGCAAGTCCAGCAAAAGCTAGCGGTACTCAAATACTTTGCAAGCAGTTTCATGAAATGGTCAATCAGAAAGCAACTCATACCAGCTCGGCCATCACCCGGGCTTACAAGGTCTGTGCTGATCTGTTCACACTCCGACAGGCAGCGAAAAGTAAGCTAGGAGCAGGAAGACAAAAGAAGAGGAAAACAGCAGCCTTGAGTGTAGCAGAATGGAATGTACGCGCTCTGTTGGACAGAACAGCATCACAGCGCCCAAAAAGACAGACCACGCTTGTGGCCCTGGAAATGAACAGGTACAATGTAGACATAGCTGCACTTAGTGAAACAAGATTGCCTGGATATTACAGCTTGGAAGACCATGGGTCTGATGAGGAACTCTCCGGCGTGCAGGCCGTGGAGGAGACCATTGGAGGTGATGGTCTCCTCCACGGCCTGCACGCCGGGAGGAGACACAGACACTGATAGGTGATAGTGGACAAATGGAGGCGGCAGCAGAAACAGGTGGAGGTGGGCTCAGCAGCAGTAGGCAACTACCACTGAGACCCCTTGCCTGGAACAAGGCAAGACCCATCACTCACAGATGTTAAAAATGAGAAGAGAGTACTTGCCTTGTCCCCTGCTCTGCTGCCACTGAAGCTGCCACTGGAGGCCCAGATGTATCCCCCAGAGTGACTGGTGAGACCAACTGGGAGGCAGTGGAGAGGAAGCAGTGTGGAGCGGCCACCGGAGCTGAAGAGTGATGAGGATTTGGGACTGGAACCAGGGGGTGCTTGATTGCTGGCGCAGGTTCCATGGCGCAGTGGGAAGGAGATGCTGGAGCTCGGATATGACAGGGAGAGGTGGAAGTCGGAACCAGGGGGCTGTGGAAATAAAGCTGTGAAGGCAGGAAAACTCACTAGCAAGATGACGAGTAATCCAAAAGGTGATGAAGAACCAGAATATAATCCTGGGATGTTGCTGCCACGCAGCGCTGGTAGTGACAACGAATAAAGGAAACTAATAATTAACTAACACAAGACAGCTGAGCATGATTGCAAAACTGAAAGTAAAACCGAAGAGCATACAGTAAACAGGAAGTGAGACTACAATAATAAGACTAAGCAGAAATACAAATCAGGAAATACTTTAAAATAAAGAGTCGACCTAAGAACTGGGAACAGACAAGGAAGCATATCAGAACACTACTAAACAACCAAGGACCGGGGAAATACTTCTGATAATAATGAATGACAAAATCTCACTTAATGGGTGGGACATGTTCACCAAACATGTCCCCCAAGACAATGAAACTTTTCTGTCAGAGGTGTGTTACTATTATTATAAATTGGTGATTGACTGACAGATGATTTGCAACTTTTAACTTACATTTTTTTTCTGTACTCTCAAGATTCTCTTTTGAATTTGTAGATTTTTTTTTCTATCAACTGTACCGTTTACTCATAAATTTGGATTTAATTTCATACATTCGCAGCTAAATTCATAAACTACAAATAAATGTAGCACATTTTTTGCCAACATTGGTGAGCAAGCAGAGCTCAGTCAATGCTGCTCAGTGCTGTTTCATTAGTGAAAGCAGGCCCAGGTCCAAATTGGACGAACATCTCCTCATCTCTGCCTGTATGCTTCCAGTGAGGGGCACAAAAAGGAGGCTGCTAATCCATAGTGGAAAGGAGGTAGGAGTGGGGGGAGGTAAGCCCAGCCAGCCACTCCGTTGTGAGGGCTTGCGATAGCGGAGACACTTGATCGCATTTATCTGCAGTTTACACCTTCCTGTCTTGATCTCTGAGCTATACCGAGGATCACCTTTCCTGCTCAAAGAAAGCAAGCAGGTGAGAGTTACGGGTGGGAGGCGGGGTGGTGCATGGAGGGAGGGAGGGAGGGAGAGAAAAGAGGCCAGGGCCATCCGTGTGAAGGCTGGTTGGGATTGTAAAGCGAGCTCAGCGATGACAGCTAAATGCGCTAATTTTCTACTGGGACTCGGGCTTTGTCTCACATGGAGGGCTAGGGCAAGGAGCCGTGACACCAAAAAAACCAATCAACTCTCCAATTCACTTGCAAGTATGGAGACCTATTTTCTGTTGTCAACAAAATGTTTGAGTGGGAACCACTGCTTGGCAAGAATAACAAATCAGAGTTCAAAATGCCAATCAGCTTATTACGTCAAATAAAGACTCAGCACAATATAGCAAACTGGAAAATGATCTTAAACGCACACCTGAGAAATACATTGATATTTTAGTATATTTCCTGCCTGCCCATTTCATAGTGTGAAGAAGCTCCTAAGAATTTCAAGATGTTGGAACAAAGCTGTACATTTTTAATATTTATTTTCTAACCCTTAGATGCAGAGTTAAGTTAATCCCTTCCACAGCATGTGGTGGCACCTACAGTATGTGTGTTTCACTGACCCTAGACCACACAGCTACTGTAAGAAGTGAAAGCTACAGTGTGTGTGTGGTGGGGGGTGTCAGTCCTCTGGTAGCTCAGTGCATTAACTTTCCTTTCCCCACTCTATTATGCTGAGCACCAAGCTAGAAAGTACCATTTTTTATGGTCTTTAGTATGACTCAGCTGGGATTTGAACCCATGACCTCTAGGTTGTGGGCAGATGCTTTACCAACTAGGCCACCACTCCGGTTTAGATGCAGAGTGACTGGACATTATATTCTTCCATAAGTGGGTCAAAAATGGCCCATGTTAGAATCAATGTGTTTTTATGCCACTTTTGTAATTTTAGTTAAGAAAAATCATTTGTATTTTATTTTGTATTATATTTTGGCCCACACAAGAATGATTTCATGTTTGAAAAATATTTTTATTTTTCACGTTTTAACATTTGTAAAACATTTTTAAAATATTGTGAAGACTGGAAAAAATAAACACATGCACAACAGCAATAGAACAATGTCAGCATTCATTTTGCATGTGTGTGTGCATGCTTGTGTGTGTATGTGTGAGAAGGTATATATTCACTTTTAAAACATTTTTTAATATTTTTATATCTGTCTTGGTGTTCCATCCTGAGTGGAAGGTAACTGCTCCAGGAGAGATGGAATCCACAGTTCACTAAAACCTGCTGAGTCACTTCCGATTCTTTTGCTAAAAAGATCCGTTTGAAATATTAATACACTGAACCAATCAGTGCTGTACTGGAGCTCCACCTGCCTACCACTCACTGAACTGAGAGTTTGCTGAACAGAGCGAGCGGGGTGATTCAGCTGGTGATGCCTGGCTTCCAGTACAGTTCCAGTAAGCGATTCAGTACAGTACATTCACCCACAAAAACTAGTATTCAAACGAATCGTTCAGGGACGTTACAGCACTATGCTCTCATAAGAGTCCTTACATCTCATTCTGTTGGACGTGGTTTGAACTTCAGTTTCTTCTTCTTAAGAGGACTCACAGTGACATAATGTTACACTCTTTTGTACAGTAGGTGGCGTATGCACCTTTCAGTTGTTTGCTTGCCGCCAGTAACCGAGAGAAGAAGAAGAAGAAGAAGCTGGAAGACTCACAGGAGGAATCTTCTGTGTCTGTATGATCCTGTTCGGTTGGGCTTCCAGGTGGGCGATCAGCACCTCCACCTGGACAGTAGTCTGTGTCCTTATTGCCTGATATTTCAGATGCTGAGTCCAATCCTGTAACTGCCTCTCCATCCAGCATCTCTACGGAAATTTCATCCGTATACCTAGCAGCCATGACACCTTGGATGAGAAAACATAAATGGAAAAAAAATGCTTTGAATGACCAGCAAACCTATTAAATAATATGTACCTATAAAAAATGCACACACATATGCGCACACATGCAATACATACAGTATTTTATGTAACTTGGTTAGTTAACTAGCTAGGCATTTACAGCTCAGCGTGGGACGCAGACTCTCGACTTGTTGGTTGAAAACGCCAGTAAGTAACCGTCTGCCCTCCCCCACTCACCAATTGAGTGAGTGTTGGAAGCCTGACCAAAACAGATGTTCTTTTGTTCATGTGCAGTGAGTATGGTGCATTCTTTTTGTGCATGCATTCGCGCATGCACAGTGAGTGAAGGCGTAACTCCATGTATTCTGTTTGTAACACATATCCAGGTACTTTTTTTGTTTTGTTCTATGTACAAATGTACATTTTTTGAGGGGGTGGAAAACATTCGTTTGGTACTTTTTCAGTGACATCGGGTTGAGAAACATACACTTTCACACAATAGTCATGAATCTCTCTCTCCCACACACATACACACACATTACATGCAATAATGTTAGCTAGCTTAGTTAGCTATAGTGTTAGCTAACTTTAAAGTAGGCTAATTTGTTGGTATAGTACTCTTTTACACAGACATGAGCACACATGAATGCACAAGCATATTGTTGAAATATCAATTTGATGATATCAAAAATTTTCTGAGGCAATAAATAAAGACAATACATGTATCAGATCTTGCTGTGTAAAATAAACTTCTTAAAGTAGAACTGAACCCACTTTTTGGCGCAAAAAGTAGAATAGCAGATTAATTCCTTATTACCTATTGTATTTTTCAACACATAAAAGAAATTTTTAGGCCGTGCGATGGCCAAGCTATAAGCCGATAAACTTTTGCCTCTGGCTGGCAGTGCCAAACAAACCAGAAGTAGTGCAGACGACGCTGCGTGACGTCACGAGTGTGATCCCTAAACAAAACAACAATGGCAGATGATAGCAGTTCCAGCAGTCAAGAACACCAGAGTTTTCAGAGTGAAGAGGCATTCAGGATCGGTGATGAGACAGAGGAGGATGCAGGAGTGTGGCAGGTGGCAGGCGTGCACAAGGGCGAGCCTGGCAGACAGCGACCTAATGCACCTGTGACAGCAGCTGGCAGACAGCGATGCAGAGGCGAGGTCCGCCGCCGGGGAATACACCTGTGCACAGGGGAGAGACTGGAAAGGCAAAGGTAGGTATGCTTACGCTGTAGATCTTGCTGGGAGATGAGGGGGTTCCTCTGCAGCAAGAGGGCTGAAGGAATCAGACGGCTTCATCCCGAAGCCCAGGGCAGAGTGGCTTATATCCCACGCTGCTGACAAGGCGCAAGTGTGCGCGCAGCTGGCGCCGCTAATGAGCGGCGAGTTGTAACATATCCAGCCTGCATTGTGTTGTAGCTTAGTTTTTTGTCACATTTTGTCTTAGCTTTGTTCTGAATTGTAATCGCTCTTGTTTTGTTTTCTTTTGAATTCTTGGATGGAATATGGGTGGGCAATATAAGCTGTGGCTTCAGCCATCACCCATTTCGGATAACTTACGTTGAATTGTATAATCAGATGAGTCATTGTTCAATTTGACCTTGTTGTTATATCATTCAGTTTCTTTCAACCTGTACTGTACTATCCGAAATAAATAAATTCATTCATTCATTAAAAAAATTGGGCTATGTATTACAATACTTCTACAGACTATAGTGGCAATACACATGAACAGAACTGGCCTCTGCATTTGACTGTGCTATTTATAAATACAGTGATCCCTCACTTATCGCGTTTAATGGGGACCAGAACCGACCACGAAAAGTGAAAAACCGCGAAGTAGCATCACCCCACCCCCAAGGGCGTCACAAGCACTATTTTGCACAAAAAGGCACAAGAGAACAGCGAAAAGTGCCACTAAGCAACACGAGCGATAAAGAACAATGAATGTGGTCTTCCTTCGCTGGGTATGGGCGCTCTGCAGGGAGAGAAGCTGGGTAAAACGTCTCGGCCAATCAGCTTGCGAGGTAAAACGTCTCGGCCAATCAGCTTGCGAGATTCCCGAGCGGTGAAGAGGTGGGCGGAGAGGAGTGGAGCGGTGGTCAGAGAGGTGGATTTTGAGTTGTGCGGGCTCTCCGTGTTGATACCTGATGTTCTAATGTAGTCTCCCTGCCTTCTGCTAGCGCCCGGGCAACTTTTCGTGCCATTTTTCTCAATTTTGAATTTTTGATGAATATTTTTGAAAAATCCGCGATGCACTGAGGGCGCGAAAGGTGAAACGCGAAGTAGTGAGGGATCACTGTAATATCTATATCTAGAAACACATCGCTTCCCGGTCACTTTTCCTCCCCCTTTCTTTTCTTTCGTCGCCATGACAGCTTTCCTTGGCCACTAAACAGATCTTCCCAGGTGATGGAAGTGTTTTGTAGTCGACTATCACGACAAAATGCACCAAAAACAACCAGTGTCGACGTGCTCGCAATGGTAAACATGGAGGACTGTGTCACACTCGTGACATCACGCGGAACTCCGGCTGCACTTCCGGTTAATCGGCGGATTTGTCTGATTTTTCAGGGCGGGAAATTCAAAATCGCGATTTTCTTCCAAGATTCCGGGATTTGTGGAGGGGGTGCCAATGATAAATTATCTTTATAATTGTATGTACTATCACCCAGTGCCGTTCAATGCCGTTCAGTTCAGTTCTACTTTAAGGGGCGACACTTGATATAGTCTGTGTGGTCCACAAAATATATATTCCTGATGGTTGTCACAATGCTAAGCACAGGTGGAGAGCTGTGCTCATGCTTTAAGTTCATTCTGATTATTTTTCTGTATTTTCTTCACCTCAGTTTTATTATTGACTTCGTGTTTGGTTTTGGATGTATTATGTTACTTGAGTTGCCATTTGTTTCTGTTTATGAAAGTTTTGTTCTTAGTTTAGTATTATTATTTTGTCATTTGTATTATGCATCCATGACAATCTAGTTTTATATTATAAATGTTATCTGCCTTTTTATCTGCCCTGTTATCTGCCTCTACATAAACGACCTGCCTACTACAAAATCCCGCAAATTCACCTATGCAGACGACATCTGTTTGGCATTCCAAGCACCAGACTTTGAACCACTGGAACGGGTGCTCACGGAAGATCTTGCCAAACTGGACCAGTTCTGCAAAATCTGGCGTCTAAAACCAAGCCCAGCAAAAACCGTCTCCAGTGTATTCCATCTCCACAATGCAAAAGCTGCCAGAGAACTAAACATCCACCTGAGCGGACTCAAGCTTAAGCATGCCCCAAATCCAACTTATCTTGGAGTGACCCTTGATAGGACCTTATCCTTCAAGGAACATCTAAAGGGGACGGCTGCTAAGGTGAAGGTACGAAACAACCTGCTCTGCAAGCTCGCTGGTGCAAAATGGGGGGCGGCAGTCTCCACCCTGCGCACCTCAGCACTGGCCCTTTCATACTCTGTAGGCAGAATATTGTGCCCCTGTCTGGTCCAGGTCATCTTACACACACCATGTAGACACCCAGCTCAACACAACCATGAGAACTATAACTGGAACAATCCGCTCAACACCACTCCCCTGGCTCTCTGTACTGTCAAACATAGCCCCTCCACACATCCGGCGAGCAGCATTAACTCAAAGGATGCTCCAAAAAGTTAAAGATTCTCCTCACTTACCAATCCATGCAGATATCTACACTCCACCCACTGCCCGACTTTCATCCAGACGGCCGATTTGGAAAAACCCTCCCCCAGCTGACTTTACCATCCAGACAGCTTGGCAAGAGGAATGGGAGACCAAGGAGGTCCCAAACAAACAGCTGGTGATAAACCCCAACCAACAGGTCCCGGGCACCAACCTCCCAAGGAGACAGTGGTCTACACTCAATCGCTTCAGGACTGGACATGGCCCCTGCTTGGCCAGCCTTTACAGATGGGGCAGTAGCCCTAGCCCTCTGTGCGCATGTGGAGAGGAGCAAACAATGGAACACATCATAGAGGCTTGCCCGCTCCAAAGACTGGAAGGAGGATTACACACCCTCCATACAGCAAACCAGGAGGCAACTGCTTGGCTTAAGGACTTTGCATTCGCTAAATAAATAAATAAAATCTGCCTTTTTGGACATGAGTCTACCCTGATCTTTGCCCTTACTTCTCTTCTTGATATTGGTGTTCATTTATATTATATTAATAGTATCTCTTGGTTTTGTATTTTCTCTTATCCTTCCCTTGGTGGTAATTTCCCCTTGTTATTTCCGCTGTGCTGTTGCAATCCTGGAATTTCCCCATTGTGGGACTAATAAAGGCTTATCTTATCTTATCTTATCTTATCTTGTTGTATTATCTGGTTTGCTTCTCATTTTGTATTTATAGTTAATTACCTTTTGGCATACTCTCCTGTGCCTTTATTTTGACAGTGCCCTGTGTTTACTTCCTCTTTTGGTTCCAGTTCGTGGGCTGTCACAGCTGTTAGTATTTTTGGTCTGATTATCCTCACTCCTGTTACCCACACCTGTGATCATTTGTAATTATTCTCGCTGTGCAACAACGCTATTCGTTGCTGTGCCCTTCTCAGTGTTAGACATTAGTTCTACGTCTTTCTATTTCAGTGCTTAGATGGGAGTTCCCCGTCTTATTTCTAACTCTTCAACCAGATGCATGTTGCGTGTCTTTATCTTTATCTCTCTGTTCAGATGGGAGTCCCCCGTCTTTATCTCTCTATGCCCAGATGTGTGTTGCACATCTTATTATTCCCTGAATTGTCCTGTGTGCGCTCCACACTGCATTCTCTCATTTTTTCCCAGACGTGAGCCCCACGTCTGCACTGACATTCCCACACGCCTTTCCCCTGACTACTCCTGTATGTATGCCAGTGTTTATGCCAGCTGCTGTGAGTTTGCTTTTTATGCTTCCCTCCCGTCTGTTTTTTGTTAAAGTCTGTATTTTGCGAATATGTCAGCTAAGACGGACTACTCGGTTGATGGACTGAACGAGGTGGAGTGCTGGGCAGTCGGCGTTTTAGATGGCATCATTTCGGTGGCTCGTGCCTCCCGCACTCCTGAAGCGGCCCAGGAATGCCTGGATGGCACGGCACAGGTACTTGAGGCATGCCCTAGCCTGTGGAGCCACCCAGAACTCATGGGTCTCTTCGTTTCAGCCACCAATCCTCAACCCATGCTCCACGGGCTGGGGAGAACCTCTTCCCCAGCTGTACCTGTGTTGGCGAAGAAGCATCCCCAGGTACGGAAGTCTCCAACCTATCGCCATCATTCGGTAGCAGCCCTGTCTTCTCCTCCCGAACAGTGGCCCGCATCATCTGCCATCACTCCGGCCCTGGAGGAGTCCACAGCTTGCTGGATCGGGTACGCAGTCCTCTTGCCCCCTGACGGTCCCACTGCAGAGGAGCTGGAGGAGTGCCGGTGGGTTTTGGTGGCGGAAATGGAGCTTTTGATAGATTATAAGCCATGGCTCCTTCCTGAACTCGCAGCCCAGTTGGATGGAGGGTTACAAGGGAGGTCGGAGTCTGAGCCGACAATTGAGTGTCCCCTGACTCTGGAGCCCCACTCCCCTTGCCATGAGCCTGTGTCCTTGTCTCTGCACCAGACAACCTCTGCAGTCCTCACCTGCTTCTCCCGTGTCCCTCTCCACTTTTCCTGTGTGTCCGCCGGTCCTGGGAGGGAGCTGCTGGATGACGGAGGGGTCTGCGGTTCCAGAGGGTTCTGTTTCATTCCCGCAGCCGCATCCTGGATGGGAGAGGAGTCCCCCCTGTGTCCCGGAACGTGAGCCAACAAGCGAGTGTCCCCTGGTTTTGGCATCGCAGGACCCGGCGTCATCAGTGAGACGATCCTTAGTGTCAGCCACCACGTCTGGGGTTCCACCTACTTCATTCACCACGTTTGGAGGTCCACCAGCGTCAGCCATCATGCCGGGAGTTCCACTAGTGTTAGCCGCCACTTCTAGGGTCCTGCCAGCATCACCTGCCATAATGCCTGTTGCTTGGGTCGCTGCAGCAGAGTCGCCGGAGTCCTGGACGGTGGTGGAGCTCGAGCTCGAGTTCTTTTCTGGTCCTACATCATCAGTTTTAGAGAGATCTTGTCTTGCTCATGGCAGGGAGAATCAGTTGCAGATGCCCTCTGCTCCTACGTTCTCCTCGCCAGGCTCACTGATGCCAGTAACTGTGTTTCTGTGTCAATCTCTTCCTCCCCGTCTGAGGTGGCTGCGTAGGGGATGGATTCCCAGACAAGTGGATTTGAGATGCCCCAACCTGAGTTGCCAGAGTCCTGGACGGTGGTGGAGCTCGAGCTAAGGCAAGTCCTCTTTTTTGTTTTCACATTATCAGTTTTAGAGATTGCTTTCCTCTTGACAAGGAGAACCAGTTGCAGCTGCCAACTGCTTCTGAGTTTTCATCAGGTTCCACTGCTGCCGGTGATATTGACCCGGTGTCTGTCTCTGTCCTCCTGTCTGAGTCCTCGTCTGGTTTCACCAATGGTCGTCAGCCTTTGCCTGAGGTCACTGTGGGTCGCCAATCTTTGCCGAGTCACCGAGGGTCCTCAGTCTTCGCCTGAGTTTGCCAAAGGTCATCCATTTTTCCCTGAGGTTACAGAGGGTCACCAACCTTCGCCTGAGGTTACCGAGGGTCATCCGTCTTTGCCTGAGGTCACCGAGGGTCATCCGTCTTTGCCTGAGGTCACTGAGGGTCATCCGTCTTCACCTGAGGTCACCGAGGGTCATCCGTCTTCACCTGAGGTCACGGAAGGTCATCCATCTTCACCTGAGGTCGTTGTTGGTCAGTAGCCTTCACCTGAGTTCACCAATGATCATCAGTCCTCCTCATCTGGTGTCCCCGCTGATCAGCCGTCCTCTTCGTCTGGTGTCCTCACTGGTCAGCCATCCTGGTCAGCAATCCTCTTCGCCTGGCTTCTTCGCTGGTCAGCCATATTCTTCGTCTGGTTTCCTCACTGGTCAGTCGCCACCTCGTTTGGCCTCCCCATTGATCAGTCATCCTCTTCGTCTTGTTTCCTTGCTGGTCAGTCATCTTCATCATCTGGTTTCCACACCTCAGTCCCTGCAGTCCACGAAAGGCATGGGTTCCAGCTGCCGCCTCCAGGTCGGGGTGCATCGTGCCCCGTGGTCCGTTGGCTCAGGGATTCTGGGAGACCACCTGACAGATATCGCTGTCTGCTTGGGTGGCTCAGGAACTCTGGGAGGCCACCAGATTCTACTGTGTGACCTGGTGGTCTTGGGATTCCAGCAGGCCACCTGAACTGCCTTATTTTCTCACCCAGTGGGTCTAAGTTTTCTGGAAGCCACCTTATCTGTTCTGTTTTGTGGGTCATGAGTGAGTGCTTGTTTCAGTCCTTCCTAGTCTGGGTTCCTCCACCGCCCTCCTGGTCTGGGCTGTCATTCTATTCTATTCCTGTTGGGGGGGGGGGGTAATTTTTTTATTTTTTTTTTTTTGGTGTTACCTTGGGGTGTCTGTAATCCACCCCTTGGGCGGGGGGGCTGTGTCACAATGCTGAGCATGGATGGAGACCTGTGCTCATGCTTTAAGTTCATTCTGATTATTTTTCTGTGTTTTCCTCACCTCAGTTTTATTATTGACTTTGTGTTTGGTTTTGGATGTATTAGGTTACTTGAGTTGCCATTTGTTTCTGTTTATGAAAGTTTCTGTTCTTAGTTTAGTATTATTTTATCATTTATATTATGCATGCATGATAATCTAGTTTTATATTATAAATGTTATCTGCCTTTTTGGACATGAGTCTACCCCGGTCTTTCCCCTCACTTCTCTTCTTGTTATTGGTGTTCATGTATATTATATTATTAGTATCTCTTGGCTTTGTATTTTCTTTTATTCTCGCCTTGGTGGTTATTTTTCCACTTGTTGTGTTATGTGGTTTGCGTCTCATTTTGTATTTATAGTTAGTTACCTTTTGGCTCTGCATGTTAACTTTCTTTCCCCATTCTATTATGCTGAGCACCAAGCTAGATGGCAGAAAGTACCATCTAGCTTGGTGCTCAGCATAATAGAATGGGGAAAGGAAAGTTAACATGCAGAGCTACCAGAGGACTGGCCCCCAAATGCTCCTCCTCAACCCGGCGGTTGACAAAGGCGAGCAGGCTTGCCCACTCCTCATCAGATTGTGACTCCATGGGCTGAGCAGGCATAGGAGGTGGGACCCTCACAGCTGGGGAAGTGCGTCCTCGGACCTCCCTCACACAGCGCTCCTCCTCGACCCGGCAGTTGACAAAGGCGAGCAGGTTCGCCCACTCCTCATCCGCCGGTGTGGCTGCAGAGGGACTTCTCTGTGCTGGCTTCGGGAAGGGATTGTCCGAAACCACCGGCTCCTCCATAATCTGGGGGCTCGGTTGTTGGACCGGCAGATGGTCAGGAAATAAAAGAGGAGGCACAGAGAGGGTAGGAAAAGAGTTATTAGCTACAGCCGGTAGGGGGAGCCCAGCGGACTGCTGTAACTGGGCCCCTTTCCCGGGAGACAGACAAGGTTTTTTATTATTATTATTATGAGGAGAAGAGAGAAAAAACACTTGCCTGTCATCCCGGCCCTTGATGTTAGCTGCTGTAGCGGGCAGGCTGTCGTCCCTCTCTATGTCCATGGTGAAACGGCCCTCTTCTACAGGCGGAGGAGGAGCCGGCACCATGGCAACAGAGGTGGGCGTATCCAGGATGACCTCAGCGGACCTCACAGCTGCCGGAGGGAAGATGACGGCTGACGGAGGGGAGGGCTCCGACGTGGGATGACGCTGTTGTGGTGGAGCTGGCGATGTACGGGCCGAGGCTGGCTCTTCGGGCTGAGCTGGAGAGGAAGTGGATGACCGACGAGGGGAACAACTCCGCTTCGGCTCGGCGGGAAGTGTCCTCGCGGATAGCCCAGGAAATAAGCGCTCGAGCGTGCAGACCGTGGAGAGCAGCTCGGCGTATTGTGGGTACCTCCAGAGACTGGGATGCACTTCCAGGGTGCCCATAGCCCCTAGCAAACCATCCCATTTCTTCTTGGGACGACAGGACGCGAGAGACTCCTCCACAAAGTCCTGGATAAATCCTGCTGCCCACTCTTCCTCCAGCAATATATCTGCGCTCAGGAGAGCAGGGAAGACAGCGGGTGGCTCAGCTAAGCGTAACAATTGTGCTGCGGAGAGGAAACGCTGCCAGAAGCAAAATGGGATACTACCGTGGAAGGAACGCTTCTGGTACAGCGTAGTGGCAACCACAAAAGAATCTTTAACAATTTACTCACAAGTTGGAGCTGTCCCAAAAGTCCAGTTCTCCAGGCAAGTGAAAATAATAATCCTTCCAGATGCGCCAATCACCCCGTGAAGAGCAGGAGTGACTCGTTCAATGACCCAATGGCATTTGTCTAGCGAAGATCTACTTAAATCCAAATGCTGCTGGTCACACAAATTGGGAACACCTGAGGCACGGGAAAGATGATTACCAGGGCTGGAAAGCTGGTGGAATTATGGAGAGCGAGGGGGCGTGGTAGGACCGACAGACTGTCAGCAGCTTGGGAAAAAGATCAGAGGCTGACTAACAGCTGCCGGTCAGGCAGTGGCTAAAATAATGGAAAGAATAGACAAAATGTACATAAACAGTAAAGCCAAAACCCACAGAGATCAGGGCTGAGCTGGGGAAAACCAAGCCGGCTTGGCTCATGACAGGTTCCATGGTGTGATATAAACTGATGATTCACATCTTGCAATTTGGCTCAGATTGATGATTATTGCAGGAGTCGGGCCCTGAATTTTGATGTCCTATTTCATCTCAGTTAATACACAGTTAACTCTCTTGTGACATCAACTCCTCTGACAGTTGTGTTCCAAATGTTTTGAAACTTGGTACCAGGGTTTGATAGACATTGATGATGTGCATCTAAAAGTTGAAAACTGCTCTCTTTCAGTAAAATAAGTGGCTGTTGGTCTTACAGTTCAGCATTTAAAATGGAGAAAAAAAGAAATTACAAGTCTGAATTTGAAGCATTTGAATGTATATATATATATATATTTTTACTTTAATTACCTCCACCAAGGAGGTAATGTTTTTACCGGGGTCTGTCTGTCTGTCTGTCTGTCTGTCTGTCTGTTACCAACATAATTCAAAAAGTTATGAACGGATTTTGATGAAATTTTCAGGAAAGGTGTGTAATGGCACGGGGAACAGATGATTAGATTTTGGTGATGATCTGAGAGTGCATACCTCCACCAAGGGCTTTGTTTGTATTTGTGCAGCAGGATTACACAAAAACTACTGGATGGATTTGGATGAAATTTTCACCAGAGGTGGTTCTTGGGCTAGAGAGGAACCCATTATATTTTGGTGATTATCTGAGAATGCATACCTCAGCCAAGGCTCTTATCTTCTCACAGTGTGCTAGCAACAGTACTCCAAAACCGATGGACAGACTTTGATGCAATTTTTACCACAGGTGGCTATAGGCCTACACACAAACCCATTACATTTTGGAGGTGATCCATGACAAACGGAAGGAGCCTTGGCGGAGGTATGCGCTCTATGAGTGCTTTTCTAGTTCTGATTTGTGATATACATTATATTTTTCCTATGTGGAATATAGTCTTGGGGGAATAGAAGCTTGGGAATGCCGGGCAAAAAGGAAAAACTAGCCGGAGCACACCCAAAAGGAAGCGGGGCTCAAGGCTGGAAATATAAAGGGGAAAAACTAACCTGGCGGAGCACTCCCATTCTCCTTGACAGCAGCACAAATTACACTCAGAGCTGGACAACATCTGAGGATGGAAACAATACAGAAGGACACGACAATGGGAAGAGGTTGTCATGGCCTTAAACACTCTTTCTTGATATGTGACAGGTGTGGATACAGAAAATAACACAATCATTGACAGCTGCGCAGCCCACGAACCAGTTTGACAGCCAGAAGCTGCGTGGCACTGTCAAAATAACACACAAACCGGAAACCATAATGACACAAGAACAACACAACCCCAAAATGTAAATAATAATACTACAAGTACAAAATGACAATAAAACAGGAACCAAATACGACAGACAGGATAAACTAGGAGACAAATAGACAGAAAAGGACTAAACTTAAACTAAAAACTGGGCACAGCCCCCACCCGTGCCCAGGATGATGACAGTGCCCCCCCCCAAGAGGTGGACTGAGACACCCCAGGGCAGCATCAAAAAGAAAAAGAACCCCCCCACACACACACAAAGAAGACAAAACAAAACAAAAAAACCCAAAAAGAAAAAACATTCATGACCCCAAACCTGAACAATGCGGTGACCCAGACTCGAGGGCCTTAGGGAAGAAACTAAGGCAGTTCAGGAGGCCTGCCAGAGTCCCAGGACCACTGGAGTGTACGGCAGAACGTGTCCGGTGGCCTCCCAGAGTTCACTCAACCACCTGCACGGAAGGGGTAACCAGTTAGGTGACCTCCCAGAGTTCATGAGCCACTGGTCTGCCGAGCACGACGGGCCCTCCCCCGGGCAGTGGCAGCTGGAACCCACGCTCCCAGCGGACCACAAGATCTTCAGCATGGGGAAGGCAGAACCAGTGGTGCGGAAGGCTGACCTCCAACAATGACTGCTGGCCAACGGTAGCACCCGATGATGATGGCGGTTGACCAACAGGAGGACCAGCTGAGGGAAGAGGCTGTTCAGCAGGGGCCTTCAATGAGGACAGGGATTCCATGATGACCTTAGACGAAGGTGTGGCACCCGTGGCAGCCTCAGGCTGAGGCGCTGCACCCTCACAGTCCTCGGGCTGAGGCACAGCACCCACGGAGGCCTCGGACTGAGGCGCACCCCCCACAGAGGCCTCAGGCTGAGGCGCAGAACCCACGGCAGCCCCGGACTGGGGCGTAGTACCCACGGCGGCCCTGGACCAGGGGCGTAGCACTCACAGCAGCCCTGGGCCAGGGCGTAGCTCCCACAGTGACCCCGGACCGGGGCATAGCACCCAAGATGGCCCCGGACTGGAGCGTAGTACCCACGGTGACCCCGGACTGGAGCATAGCACCCATGGTGAAAAGACTAACCAGCGAGAGAACCAGGCCAAGGAAATGACCAACCAGTGGGGCACCAGCCGAGGGCAAGGAAGGAGGGCCCACGGAGGCCCTGGAGTGAGGCGTAGCACCCACGGTGGCCCCGGACTGGGGCATAGCCCCCACGGCGGCCCTGGACTGGGGCATAGAACCCACGGTGGCCCCAGACTGGGGCGTAGTATCCACGGTTGCCCTGGAAACGGGGTGTAGTACCCACAGCGGCCCTGGACTGGAGTGTAGCACCCACGGTGGCCCTGGACCGGGGCGTAGCCCCCACGGAGACCCTGGACTGGGGCATAGGACCCACGGCGACCCCGGACTGGGGCGTAGCACCCACGGTTGCCCTGGACCGGGGCTTAGCACCCACAGCGGCCCTGGACTGGAGCGTAGCACCCATGGTGGCCCTGGACTGAGGATAGAGCCCACAGCAAAAACACTGACCCACAAGAGACCCAGGCCAAGGAGACCACCAATAAAGGAAGGAGGGCCCACGGAGGCCCTGGACCAAGGTGTAGCACCGACGGAGGCCCCGGGCTGGAGCGAAGCACCCATGGAGGCTCCGGGATGTAGCAAAGCACCCATGGAGGCCCCAGGCTGGGGCAATGCACCCATGGAGGCCCTGGACTGGGGCAGAGCACCCACGGTGACCACAGATGGAGGCATTGCACCCGCGGTGGCCTTGAGCAGAGGCGTAGCACCCACGTGTCCTCAGGCAGAGGCGTAGCATCCGGAGCGGCCTCGGGCAGGGATGTCGTGCCCATGGTGGCCTCTGGCAGGGAGGAAGGACCCACGGAGACCTCAGGAGAAGAATCAGACAAAGCACAGGCAAACAGTGGCTCAGAATCACCAGCAGCAGTGGAGCCCGGTGGTGAGAGCTCAAGTGCTGCTGACGGCAGCACTTGGTTCCCCCAACAAAGAGCCAGGCAAGCTTTCTCTAGGCTAAACAAGGAAACTTGCCTGACCTCGAGCTCCACTGCCGTCCAGGACTCCGACGACTCCGCTGCAACAACCCGGGCTTCGGCCGGATGGTAGGCGGGACACCCGATGGAGCAGCTGGCGCAGTTGCACCTCCAGACATGATGGCTGCAGCAGGAGATCATCTCACCACTGACGCCAACTCCCATGCTGCCAGGGCAAGGGGACACTCCTCTGTCGGCTCAAGTTCCGGAGCCTAAGTGGCGCCCTCCTCCCATCCAGAATGTGCCCGCAGGGCTGGGGCTGGACTTTCCAGTGCGGCAGGCTACTCCATCATATGACGGCTCCCTCCCAAGACCGATGGACCCTATGGGAGGAGGAACGGGAGTAACAGGTGAAGAGAAAACAGCAGCACCAGGCAGTGAGGGCTCAGCCAAAGGGGTTAACTACTGATGAGCCCCCCCCCCCCTCGCGCCCCTCTGGAAATAAGGCAAGGCAATTCATTAATAATTGTGGATGAATGAAAAGGTACTTGCCTTATATTCCGGGGCTTGGTGGTGGTTGCTGCTGCTGGCTCTAACTTCCTCTCGGGAGCGGTGGAGGTTGTCACGAAAGTGGGTGGAGACATCACCCTGAGGCGAGGTGGATGAGGCGCCGGAGTCAGGGGACGCTTGCTTTTCGGCTTAAACTCTGGTCCACCTGGTGAAACCTCCTCCAGCTGCTGGCCATATTCAGGGAGGAGCCACGGTTTATATTCCAGCAGCAGTTCTGTCTCTGCTGAAATGACCCACCTGTTCTCCTCCAGCTCCTCGGCCGATGGAGCGGGCCACTGCTCAGGAGGAAGAGGTAGGGTTGCAGCTGGCGAACGACAGGAGATTTGCGGCTTCCGTGTCCAAGGACACGTGCTCTTCACCAGCTTGGGTACAGGCGATGGGGGGCCACTTTTCAGTCTGCGGAGCATGCAAGTTGAGTTGGTCACAGAAGCGAGGAGAGCTGCAAGTTCCGGGCAGCTCCATAGATGGAGGTATGCCTCAATGAGCTGAGCTGCACTATCCCAGCATTGCAGCACCTCCTTGTGAGTGTGGCAGGATTGAACATCCGACACAATGTCCTCCAGAAGTCCAGCCGTCCAACACTCCTCCTCATCCAGCCCCATACTCCTGTAGTCTGTGCGACCACACATGCCAAAAAACCCGGTCTAACAGACACGAGAGAACAGAAAAAGAGGAGGGAAAAAACAACAGAAACACACAGTGGCTTGTGTCCATACCTTGCTTGTGTCCTTCTGTCATAAACTACCCTTTTTAAGTTCTATTGAAGGACACCAAACGCTCACTGTGGTTTCTGCACATTTATTAACATAAAGGTGAATACACGAAGAACACAAAACATACAAATACAGAACTAACGGAAGCGCTGGAGGAGAGCGGGGCTCAACGTCACATTGGAAAAAAAAGGGGAAAAACTAACCTGGAGGAGCACTCCTGTTCTCCTCGACAGCAGCACAAATTACACCCAGAGCTGGACAACATCTGAGGATGGAAACAGTATGGAAGGACATGACAATGGGAAGAGGTTGCCATGCCCTTAAATACTATTTCTTGATATGTGACAGGTGTGGATACATGAGTGGAGAAAATAACACAATCAGTGACAGCTGCGCAGCCCACGAACCAGTTTGACAGCCGGAAGCTGCGCAGCACTGGTTCTTATCAAGGATGTCTCTGTACATTTGTCCATTTATCTTTCCTTCAATTGTATGAAACCCACTTGTACCATGTGCTGGACACCCCCCCCCCCCCACACACACACACCATGATGCTCCCACCTCCAAACTTCACTGTTGTATGGTGTTTGTGGGCTGATGTGCAGTACCATTTCTCCTCCAAACATGCTGTGTGCTGTGGCATCCAAAAAACTCAATTTTTGTCTCATCTGACCAGACTATATTCTTCCAGTATTTTACTGGCTTGCCCAAATGTTTTGCAGCAAACTTTAAATGAGCTTTAACATGCTTTTCCTTCAGCAATGGAGTCTTGCCAGGTGAGCGGGCATAGAGCCCATATCGGTTGAGTGCATTACTTATTGTTTTCTTTGAAACAGCAGTACCTGCTAACTCCAGGTCATTCTGGAGCTCTCCACGAGTGGTCTTTGGCTCTTGGATAACTCTTCTAATAATTCTTTTGACTCCTCTATCAGAAATCTTGCGAGGAGCTCTTGGTTGTTTATGGTAAAATGATGTTCTTTCCACTTCTGAATGATGGCTCTAACAATGCTCACTGGAACATTCAACAGTTTAGAAATGTGCCTGTAACCAATGCCATCATTATGTTTTGCAACAATAAGGTTGCGAAGGTCTAGAGACAGCGCTTTTCTTCCACCCATCATGAGTTCTTTGTGGTGTGACAATCTGACATTCACAGACCTTTTTAAAGGCTTTCAGTCAGGACTTAACCAGCTGAAATGAATTTGCACTGATAGAGGATGGGATGGCTTACTAAATTCTGATGGATTTCAGCTGGTTTCTTGGCTTTCTATGCCTTTTTGCATCGCTTTTTCTTCATGTGTTCAATTCTTATTCCCTGTGTCATTCCACTTTATTAAATATAACTTCCTTTGTGAACACAGTTGCCTTGATTTCTTTATATGTATGGATTACTTGGGTTGTTACTGAAATCTGGTGAAAATCTCAGGTCAATGGCTCCAATCAGAAATATGTTTAATGAGAAATTGTTGATGTGTTCAATATTTATTTTCCCCGCTGCACATATAATTTATTAACACTTTTTCTTCTTTATAGTTTTATCCCCTGCCAGTCAAAGACCAAAGGGGATTATGTTATGGCAATGTCCATCTGTCCATCCATCTGTCTGTCCTACAAAAGGTACCTGTTTTGTGAAATCAGCTCCTCTTACAGTTTTGTTCCACATGTTCTGAAACTTGGTTCCACGGTTTGACATAAACTGATGATTCACATCTTGCAGTCTGGCTCAGATTGGATGATTATTGCAGGAGTCAGGCCCTGAGTTTTGATGTCCTATTTCATCTCAGTTAATAGACAGTTAAGATGTTAAGTGCACAGTTAAGAAATGCTACATTTCCTGAGCAATGAAATTCTTACTTTGCTCTCCGAACGAATGCCAGGGTAACAGGTACAGAAACAACAATTCTAAGGTCATGACACGCTAACAGCAACAGTAACTTACAGTAACTCAATCCTAATACTAATGGATGCTGATAACACACACACCAACACACAGTTAGGCAGTTAGGACTCTTTAAGCACACCATAATACTAAATACTAAAACTAACAAGTACTAATAACACTATGTACAGTGTGCAATGAGCATTGTGCAACGAGCAGTGTATAATTACAAATTACAAATTAGAAATTAGTACCTGGTGCTAATTTCTGTAACGGTAATACCAGTAGACTGTGCATGATAAGTAGCAGCAGAGATGATAATTAGCAGCAGAGATGACATGGACATCATACGGGTGAGACTATATCTGCTGTACAGGTGAGCAGTGTGCAAATTTAGCAGCCGGTGTGTGAGGTCCTATATGTAAAGCTGTGTTACGGAGTTTTGGGAGTTGTTATCTGTTCAGGAGTCTGATGGCAGTGGGAAAGAAGGAGTTCTTCAGTCTGGTTGTCCTTCATTTCACACTTCTGTACCTCTAGCCTGAGGGTAGAAGTGTGAACAGTCTGTGCTGGGGGTGAGTGGGGTCCCGGAGGATGGTGTCAGCTCTGCTTTGGACTCTGCGGTGGTAGATGCTCTGCAGAGAGGGGAGTGGAGTCCTGATGATTTTCTCTGCTGTCTTCACCACTCTCTGCAGGAATTTGCGGTCCAGGGCAGTGGTGCAGTTGGTCAAGACGCTCTTGATGATGTAGCTGTAGAAATTGTTGAGGATCCTGGAGGACATGCCAAACTTCTTCAGCCTCCTCAGAAAGTACAGTTGCTGTTGAGCTCTCTTAACCAGCTCTGTGGTGTTGTGTGTCCACTTAAGGTCCTCGCTGATGTGGATGCCCAGGTATTTAAAGCTGCTCACCCTCTCCACCTCAAGCTTCCAGATGAACTGCGGCCGGTGGGGTCTCCTCCTCCCTTTCCTCATGTCCACTATTGTCTCCTTTGTCTTGTCCGTGTTGAGGGTGAGGTTGTTGTCCTCACACCATGACACCAGGTTGGCCACCTCTCACCCATAGAATGCTTCATCATCACCAGTGATGTGTCCTATCACTGCTGTGTCATCCGCTAACTTTAATATGATATTGTCCTTGTGGGAGGCAACACAGGCATGGGTGAAGAGGCTGAACACAACCCTGTGAGACACTTGTGTTTGTGATGATGCTGGCTGAGGTCCTGTTACCCATCCTGATAGACTGGGGCCTGTCAGTTAGAAAGTCCAGTAGGCAGTTGCAGAGGGTGGGGTGCAGGCCAAGTGAAGATAGTTTGTCGGTGAGTTTGTGGGGGATGACCGTGTTGAAGGCGGAGCTGTAGTCGACAAAGAGCATCCTAATGTAGGAGTCTTTATCTTCCAGATGGGAGAGAGAATAATGGAGTGCTGCAGTGATGGCATCTGAGGTGGACCTGTTGGGCCAGTGAGCATACTGCAGGGGGTCAAGGATGCCCGGTATGCTGTCCTGAATGAGGGGCAGCACCACTGTCTCGAAGCACTTCGTAATGATTGGAGTGAGTGCTACTGCTCTGTAATCATTCAGACTGGTTGGCGGGCTCCTTTTGGGGACAGGGATGATAGTTGTCGTTTTGAAGCAGGAGGGTACTATGTTTTGGTTGAAAGAGAGGTTGAAATTTGCTGTGAGAATGTTGGCCAGCCTGGCAGCGTATGCTCTGAGGCCCGCCCAGGTATGTTGTCTGGTCCTGCTGCCTTGCGGGGGTTGATATTCCTCAGTGCTTTGTTTACCTGGCCTGGTGAGACTCTTAAGGCGCTTTTCCATTTGGAACTGTTCGGCCTCGTTTGGCCTCCTTTAGCACGGTTCGGCCTCCTTTGTCCGCTTTTCCTTTTGGCACCCAATGGCCTCACAGTTCGTTATTTCGGAACTGTTCCACTTTTATTGACACTTTTATCGGCACCGATAAAAGTAGGTCCGAAGGGTACCGGCATGGTTTCGTCATGCCACTGCTGGCCATTCATTGGTCTGGGCATAGCGTCATGAGAGTGGGCGTTACGCTGACTTTCGAGAATCGCTTGCTGGTCGCCATTTGCAATTTTTCGTCAGTGAGCCCGCGAACAAGTGATATTATAAACCACAACGATAGAATGGCTTAATAGAAATCAGCAGAAATCTAACACCGCAGTCCAGCAGAGTTTCCTGTGCGTTTCGGCTGATGAGAGAATGCAGAGGGAAGCAGACTGAGCCTGCAGTGGGGCGCACAAACAGACGCACCAGAAAATACATGGAGATGCACCGGGAATTAGACCCAGCCACCCGAATTGACTTCAGCAGTTGAAGCCGTGATATTGTGATATACAGGACGGTGAGTGATGTGATATCCATGCTTTATGTTATTTTTTCCAACAGTGGAAAGTTCACTTAGGACAGACGAAAACTTAATCGTGTTTAAACGATGACCTAGCTTTATGCTATGTCTGTCCTTGTGTGTTGCTTTTTTGTGTTGACAATATCTGATGAAATAAGCTAGTTGTAATCCTGGTTAAAAAGTTTATTTTATTTATTTATTTTTTTTTTTACATGTTGCACTTTCGTGCTGTGCATGTACCTTATTTGTGTGTATTTCATTGTAGAGTCCAAACAGGATCTGCTCAGAATGGCGACGTTTTGACACCAATGTATTTTGACAGGTAAACCACACATCATATTTATAGTCAAATCTTTTGCTTTTTAAAGCGAAGTAGTCGGATACGCAAAAAACGATGGTGTATAGAACACGTATATTAGGATGTGAAATGTCGGCATCGAAACTGCTCCCATTTAGCTGTAATTAATATTCAAAAATGATATTTTCGGGAGGAAAGAATTCAATTTAAACAGCCACGGACCAAAAAACGTACATTTGCTCATGGAACAGGTCATTCACACTTGCAGACAATCGCGCTATATGTGTCTGTAGGATTTTCTTTCCATGCACGCAAAAAAAGCATTTTTTTCCCGGATCCGACTACCTCACTTTAAGTTAAAGTTTAGGTAAAGTGCCAAATTTAAAGTAGCACAATTTCCACTTAATATGAAAGGGACTGAATTGAGATTTATGTGTGTGAATATTAATTACAGAGTAATTGAAAATGAATGGCACATCCAATAATGGCCACCATAAAATAAACCGCTTGTTTATTTATTTTTATCAGATCATTTCTGTGATCCTTTATGAGTTATAGTCATAATAGTGTATCTTGCACCTTGGGGAATGGGAGATGTTCAGTCACCATTAGAATTTAGTTTATATGTGTATAGTATTTCATCTTTAAACTCATTCAGTAATAGAACACATTACAAATATTTGAGACCCATTGTAGTGCTTCCTTTTATATTTTAGCAATACAAGCACAAAACACCACCCACACTTGAAACCAGGGCGACACAGTGGTGGCTAAATTTTATTGATAACATTATTTCACACCATCACAACAACTCAGTATTTAAACTCAGTATAAATGGTGTAGAGATTGAAAGGGTATCCAAAATTAAATTCCTTGGTGTAATAATTGATAATAAACTGTGTTGGAAGTCACATATTAATTATATTAAAGGTAAAATATGCAAATCAGTCACAATACTGCGCAGAGTGAAATATTTGCTGAATCAACCCACACTATAGACTTTGTATCATTCATTAATGCTCCCATACATGACATCCATCCATCCATCTTCTACCACTTTTCCAGAGGTCCGGGTCGCAGAGGCAGCAGTTCAAGCAGAGAAGCCCAGACTTCCCTCTCCTCAGCCACCTGCTCCAGATCTTCAGAGAGGATACCAAAGTGTTCCCAGACCAACTGGGAGATGTTGTCTCTCCAGTGAGCTCTGGGTCTGAGAACTACTACCAAGCAACACTGTGTTTCAGTGCAAGGTGTCAGACTGTGGAACGCTTTTGGACCTGAATTAAAATCATGTACAAAGCTTGGACAATTCAAACAAAAACTAAAGGAATAAATACTCCAAACACACACACGTGGACAAAATTGTTGGTACCCCTCTGTTAATGAAAGAAAAGCCCACAATGGTCACAGCACAGTGACTACTTGTCACCCTTTAAATAGGCCGATTGATTACAAGATTGTAGACACCTGTGATGTTAATTAGAGGACACATCTTGGTTGAACATGTCCCTATGATCATGTTCATGTCCCTATGGCCTATTTTCAATCTTTTCTAGGGGTACCATCATTTTTGTCCAGGTCTGTTTCATGAGTTTGTTTTTTAAAATAATTCTGTTGAACCACAATTCAAAAGCATTGTCTGATTTTCATTGGTTAATTTTCGTAGAATTTTTATTTATTACCACTTTTGTCAGATTCAAGTTATTTCTGTGACCATTGTGGGTTTTTCTTTGATTAACAGAGGGGTACCAACAATTTTGTCCACGGCTGTATATACAAAACGACATGTAAAATCACACAAGGATTATCATATCCAGTCTGTGTTGTGCTGTTGCTTATTTTCTGTCATGTTTTGTCTGCGTTTCTTTTTTTTTTTTTACAGTTTGAATTTTGCACATTCTAAATAATCTGTAATTTGCTGCTGATTGGAATAAACAATTTAGTGATTTATGTGTTTGCATCATGATTTTCTATTTTGTCTGTTCAGACACCGGTGGGAAAAGAGTCAACAGTACAAACCATTTATCAGTGACTTTGAAAATAATGGCTCATTTTTAAGAAAAGTAACCAAAACAATTATTTGCTGAAGACTGTAAAACAAAATAGAGACATCTGCAAAAGTACAAAGGTTTATTGTCAAAATTCCCAGGGCAATACTACATGAATACATGTATAGTTCACTGTTGATGCAGAGAATATATATTTATACAGTATCTACAGGTAGTCAGCAATACTCAGTACGATATATTTCCAGTTAATCCACGTATTTCTCCATGTAACCTTGGGACTGCTTTATTTTAATTACTTCTAATCCTAGATCCATTTGTTTTGGCTTAAAATGCATCATAATTGCTAAATATATCGTATGCCTAACTCAGTACTGTTTACCTGTTGAAATATATATTTAACAGCTCATATGGCACCTGATCCATGTTTTGCCACGACACCACTGGCTGGAGCAGATAAATTCCATGACGTCTCAGCAGTCTCTCCATGATTTTGACACAGATCAGAACAATTTATTTCACAGGAAGCTAAACATTTCTACAGACATTATAGCCACTTTGCGTTCGTGAACTTGGGGTCACATCACTGTGATGAACATTAATGCTGACCGTTTGAAGTGATATTTTTGCCAGAAGAGAGCCATCTGAAACACACACACAGAATACAGATTTTAGGACCTAATATCGATAACTTGCCGACATTACAATGTTGTACGGTGGACTTAAAAGCAAAGTAGCATTAGCAATCATTAGCTTACCATCATACATAATGTAGTTCGCATCCTCATGGCTTCTAAATGCTCCAGTACCTTTCCAGAGTGTGTCGTATTGCGGGTTTGCCTTCTGTTCTCCGTTTTTGCCTTTATTCTGGCAAAAACAGCCAGAGAACGCAGACGCCTCGTATCCTGCCAACTTGTGTTTTGCGTAACGTTACGCTTGATTTACGCCAGTTACGTTTGTTTTACGTAGCGGGAGGGAGAGGGTTGCGCCGCCTCCCTTTTAACCATTTCCCACCCACTTCAAATGACACCTAGTGCAGTAGAAAAACATGCGTGCCGAACTGTACCAAACTGTACTGTCCCGTTCCAGGCCAAACGAGGCCAAACAGTTCCAAATGGAAAAGCGCCTTTAGTGGAGAAGGCGGGAGGTTGGGGGGCGGGTGCGTGAGTGTGTGTCTCTTCTCTGTGCTGTAGCTGGTGGTCTCAAAGCAGGTGTAGAAGATGTTGCAATCGTCCGGCAGGCTGTCTGTGGAGCTAGTAGTGCTGCTGTTGGTCCTCTTATAGTCTGTGATGTGTTGCAGGACTTGCCACATGTGCCCCGGGTCAGGAGTGGAATAGAGGCTGTCCAGCTTTTCTCTGTACTGCCTATTGGCTGTTATTATAGCCTTTCTCAGTCCATACTTTGCAGCTTTGTACTTGACCTCACAGCCTTATTTAAATGCACGAGAGCGAGCACGCAGCATCTGACGTACCTGACTGTTGATCCAGGGCTTCTGGTTAGGGAACTCCCTGACCTGTATGGTGGGTAAGCTGGTATCAACGCACATGCTGATGTACCCAGTCACGTATTCAGCATAATCCTGTATGTTTACAGAAGAGTCCTCTTGGGTGGCTGCAACATTAAACACATCCCAGCCTGTGCAGGCAAAACAGTCTAACTTTCTTGTGATGTCAACTCCTCCGACAGTTGTGTTCCAAATGTTTTGAAACTTGGTACCAGGGTTTGATAGACATTGATGATGTGCATCTTAAAGTTGACAACTTCTCTCTGTCAGTAAGATAAGTGGCTGTTGGTCTTACAATTTAGCATTTAAAATGGAGAAAAAAAATAAAGGAATTACAAGTCTGAATTCGAAGGATTTTAATATTTTTTTTTTTACTTTAATTCTGATTTGTGATATACGTTATATTTTTCCTATGTGGAATATGGTCTTAGTCTGGCTAGGGATGGGTGACGGGTCAAAAATTATATCTCGAAATAATTATTTTGTCATAAACTGCCCTTTTTAAGGGCTATTGAAGGACACCAAATGCTCACTGTGGTTTCTACACATTAACATAAAGTTGAATACATGAAGAACACAAAACAAACAAATGCAGAACTAACGGAAGCACTGGAGGAGAGTCGGACTCAACATCACAGGGGAACAGAAGCTTGGGAATGCTGGGCAAAAGAGCAGAACCAGCCGGAACACACCAGAAAGGAAACGGGGCTCACTTCTGGAAATAAAAGGGGAAAACTAACCTGGCGGAGCACTCCCGTTCTCCTCAACAGCAGCACAAACTACACTCAGAGCTGGACAACATCTGAGGACGGAAACAGTACAGAAGGACACAACAACGGGAAGAGGTTGTCTTGCCCTTAAATACTATTTCTTGATATGTGACAGGTGTGGATACATGAGTGGAGAAAATAACACAATCAATGACAGCTGCGCAGCCCACAAACCAGTTTGACAGCCGGAAGCTTTGCGGCACTGTCAAAATAACACACAAACCGGAAACCATAATGATACAAGAACAACACAACCCCAAAATGTAAATAATAATACTACAACTACAAAATGACCATAAAACAGGAACCAAATATGACAGACAGGATAAACTAGGAGACAAATAGACAGAAAAGGACTAAATTTAAACTGAAAACTGGGCACGGCGCCCACACATGCTCAGGATCATGACATATTCAGTATCTTGATACTCAATACAAAAACTGTATGTGTTATGTTAACTACAAATGAGGTTGAATATATTATTTTGGTAAAAAAAAAAATGCATACAGTAATTGGCACACAAACAGTTACTAGATATGTATGTGAACACTGACCCAAGTTTTGTTATTTTAGCTGTTTACCAAAAAATGTTAAAGATACAGTTATATAATCAATATGGCCTTAAATGCAGACTCTGCACTTTAATCTGAGGGTATTCACATCCACATTGGAGATACGGTTTAGGAATTGCACCCATTTTTATACAAAACTCTTTTCACAGACTCAAAATTAATTGGACAATTGACTCAGAAGCTATTTCATGGCCTGCATGGGCTCTTCCCTCATTAATCCATTATCAGTCAAGCAGGTGAAAGGTTTGGAGTTGATTCCAGGTGTTGTCACGCCGCGCCGCTCATCAGCGGCGCCAGCTGCACACCCACCTGCACGTCATCAGCGGCGAGGGATTTAAGCCGCCTCGCCCTGGGCTTCGGCCTGAAGCCGTCAGACTTCATTACTGATTGCTATGAGTTCCGTCTCATCCTCAGCAAACATAGCGGTAAGACGATCTTACCTTTTTCTCTTCCAAGTCTGCTCCCCTGTGCACAGGTGGATTTCCCGGCGGCGGACTATTCCTCTCCATCGCCTATTCCTCGCTGCTGCACCGGGCTCTCCAGGTGGCTGTCTACCGGACCTCATTCCTTGCTGTGCCAGTCATCTGCCCTTTCCAAGTAAGCTCCTCTCCAACTTGTTTATCTCCTGTGTTGGTGTGTGCCCGTCACCCTTTTCCCTGTGCTTTTCCCATAGGGTTGTCCGGCTGTACGGTCTCCTGCCTCTGTGCCCGAAGCAGACGCCGCCACCAACACATTCACATCTCGCAGACACACATTCATACACCCTTGTTGTCAATAAAGCTATTTGAGCTACTCTGAGCCTGTGTGTGTGCGTCTCCTGAGCCGTGCGTTATGTCAGTACGGCTTCAGCAGAGCGGCTCGGCAGACGGCGGGCTCGCACACCGGCTTTCCACTCTCGAGGCTCGAGTGGACCAAATAGCTTATCAGCAACAGGTGACACTCAATCAACTAATCAGTATAACTAACCGATTGGACCGCTTGGTTCCCCAACAGCCGTTCCCCCCGGCTCGTCAGGGTGGCGCGGCTCCTGCTGCTCCAGCGGCCGTCCACCAGGCTCTGGGAGCACCGACTCGGCTCACACCCATTCCAACCCCCGCCCGCTTTAGCGGTAAGCTCGGCGGAGCGCGAGGGTTCATAATGCAGTGTGAGTCCGTGTTCCACCGTGTTCCCGGAGACTTTCCTTCAGATCATAGCCGAATTGGTTATATCGGGAATCTCCTAGAGGGGCGAGCACTAACGTGGACTTACGCCATAATGGCGAGGCCCAGTTATGCCACCCTCACGTATGACCAATTCGTGAGACGCTTCCTGGAGGTCTTTGACCACTCTCTTACCGAGACGGTCCAGGTCGATCGGCTTCTCAGCCTCCAGCAGGGAAGCCGGTTGGCAGCGGACTATGCGGTCGACTTCCGGGTAGCGGCGGAGGAATTGGGCTGGGAGGAACACTCCCTCTGTGGCCTTTTCCTCCGCAGTCTCAATGATGATCTGAGGGATGAACTGGCTGGATGGGATATCCCGGAGACTCTAGCGGAGCTAACGTCCCTTGCCATCAGTTTGGATAACAGGCTGCGCGAGCGCTTCTCGGGGCGGAAGTCGTCTTCTTCTCGCCCTCGTGGAGCCTCGTCGCGCCCGTTCCAAGCTCGCCCCCTGGCGACGCCGCCACCATCGCGCCCCGAGGAGTCGGAGCCGATGGTGACGGGCTGGACAAAGCTCCCCCCTGCGGAGAGATAACGCCGCCGTGAGTTGAATCTCTGCATGTATTGTGGGGACAGTCAACACACGGTAGAGCTTTGTCCACAAGCCAAATGGCGGGGTCCGCGAGTCATTGTAGGGGGCCTCACGGACGTCAATCGGTTAAGTTCCCTCACCCAATTGAAGCTGCCCGTCCGATTTTGTCACAACTCCACTGGGCATCTCACTCACGCACTGGTGGATTCGGGCGCGGAGGGCAGCTTTATTTCACAAAGCCTGGCAACCCGATTGGGCATCCGCTGCCAGGCATTAAAGACCCCTATCTCCCTGGTCAACCTCTCCCGTGTCACCCTGGGGAGAGTAACACACCAGACCGTCCCCGTTCCGGTTATCATCTCTGGAAACCACCGGGAGGAGATAACCTTCTACGTCCTGCCCAACTCTGTGTCGCCCGTCATCCTGGGGTATCCCTGGCTACGCCTCCACAACCCCGTTTTGGATTGGAAGTCCGCCGGGGTGTCGGCATGGAGTACATTCTGCATGAGCACCTGTCTACAGTCCGCTGCTTGCTCTCCGTCCTCTCCTCCATCATCCACGGACGCCGCACCCCCGGACCTGTCCCTGGTGCCATCAGAGTTTCACGACCTGGGTATGGTATTCAGCAAGTCCAAGGCGATGTCTCTTCCTCCACACAGACCCTATGACTGTGCTATAAACATCCGCCAGGGGGCACCCTTACCCTCTGGGCGACTCTACAGCCTGTCGGCGCCGGAGAAGGAGACCATGAACGCTTACCTCAAGGAATCGCTGAGTGCTGGGATAATCCGACCCTCGTCATCACCTGTGGGGGCAGGATTCTTCTTTGTGGGCAAGAAGGACGGTTCCCTCCATCCGTGCATCGACTATCGCGCCCTAAACGACATCACGGAGAAGGTTCGCTATACCGTGCCCCTCATGGACACCGCCTTCCACTCCCTCCAGGGGGCGACCTGGTTCACCAAGCTGGATCTACGCAGCGCATACCACCTCGTCCGGATCCGGGAGGGAGATGAGTGGAAGACAGCCTTCCGTACCCCGAATGGCCACTTTGAGTACCTTGTGATGCCGTTCGGGCTGACCAATGCTCCAGCCGTCTTTCAGCGCCTCATCAATGACGTCCTCTGGGATTTCATTGGCCTTTTTGTGTTCGTCTACCTGGATGACATTCTCATCTTCTCCAAATCCAGGGACGAGCACCGGGTCCACGTGAGGCGGGTCCTTCAAAGACTGTTGGAGAATCGGCTGTATGTGAAGGCTGAGAAATGCGAGTTCTACGCTAGGACGACATCCTTCCTCGGGTTCATCATCTCCCACGACCAGGTGCTTCCGGACCCAGGGAAGGTGAAAGCGGTGGTGGAATGGCCCACACCTGCATCAAGAAAACAGGTGCAGCAATTTGTTGGGTTTGCAAATTTCTACCGCCGCTTTGTCCCTAATTTTGGCACCATCGCCGGCCCACTGACCCGCCTCACGTCCCTTAAGGTCCCGTTCCGGTGGACCGAAGAGGCCGTGGCTGCTTTCCAGGCGCTGAAGGCGGAGTTCTCCTCCTCCCGGGTCCTTAGCCAAGTCAACCCTGCGCTGCAGTGCATCGTAGAAGTGGACGCTTCGGACACAGGAGTGGGGGCGGTCCTATCCCAGTGGTCGCCAGATGGTGGGGACAAACGGCCCTGCACCTTCTTCTCCCGGCGCTTGTCCCCGGCGGAACGCAATTACGACGTGGGGGACAGAGAGCTCCTCGCCATCAAGCTCACGCTGCAGGAGTGGCGTCACTGGCTAGAGGGGGCAGACCAGCCGTTCGTGGTCCTGACGGACCACAAGAACTTGGAGTACCTGAGATCTGCCAAGCGTCTGAACGCCCGCCAGGCGCGTTGGTCCTTGTTCTTTGCCAGGTTCCGGTTTAACATCACCTTCCGGCCTGGCTCCAAGAACGGCCTGCCCGACGCCCTCTCTAGGCAATTCGCCCCTGAGGAGTCGGAAGACACGGTCCACTCCATCCTACCCAGGTCGTGCATTGTGGGAGCCGTCACCTGGGATATTGAAAGCAAGATCCGGAAGGCGCAGGAAGTGGAACCTGACCCTGGCGGCGGACCAGAGGGGAGGCTGTTCGTGCCATCCACGGTTCGGGGGGAGGTCATCCACTGGTTGCACACATCCAAGCTCACCTGCCACCCTGGCTCCTCCCGGATAATTGACCTCCTCCAGCGGTCTTTCTGGTGGCCGGGCCTGCAGAGGGACGCTGCCCGCTACGCCCGGGCCTGCCCAGTGTGTGCCACCAGCAAATCAGGTAATGCCCCTCCAGCGGGTTTGCTCCAGCCTCTGCCCGTCCCTGGCAGGCCCTGGTCGCATATCGCCCTGGATTTCGTCACCGGACTCCCTGTCTCAAACACCTTCGACACCATCCTGACTATCGTGGACCGCTTCTCCAAGGCGGCACACTTCGTCCCCCTGCGAGGTCTCCCAACTGCCCTGGAGACGGCGGACCTCCTAATCCAGCACGTGGTCAGGCTGCATGGGATTCCGGTGGACGTGGTCTCGGAGCGGGGGCCCCAATTTGCTTCAGAGGTTTGGAGGTCGTTCTGCAACGCCCTGGGAGCCAAGGTGAGCCTCTCCTTCGGCCATCACCCCCAAACCAACGGGCAGTGTGAGCGGACCAACCAGGAGCTGGAGGCTGCGCTCCGCTGCGTCACGGCGTCCAAACCAACGTCCTGGAGTAACCACCTCGCCTGGGTTGAATACGCCCACAACACCGCTCGCTCTTCTGCTACAGGGATGTCCCCCTTTAAGGCGTCCCTGGGTTACGACCCCCCGCTGCTCCCGACGCAGGAGCTGTCCCCTCAGTACGGGCGCATCTCAGGCAGTTCCGCTCCATCTGGGCGTCAGCGCGCAATGCGCTTTTACGCACGGCGGAGCGCAACAGAGCCGTGGCGGACTGGCACAGAAGACCTGCCCCGGCGTACAGAGTTGGTCAGCAAGTCTATGTGTCAACCCAGGACGTGATTTTAAAGGGCGAGAGGAGGAAGCTGGCACAGCGCTTTATGGGCCCATACCCCATCACCAGGATCATCAACCCGGTGGCTGTGCGTGTAGCCATTCCCCCCTCCCTCCGCATCCACCCCACCTTCCACGTGTCCAAGGTGAAGCTGGCAGTCTCCGATCCCCTTTGCCCTCCTCCTGCTGCGCAACCCACGCCCCGGATGATTGGTGGCCATCCGGCCTGGCCTGTCTCCTCCATCCTGGACTCCCGGCGCCGGGGTCGTGGGTTGCAGTACTTGGTGGACTGGGAGGGCTATGGGCCTGAACATCGGCAGTGGGTACCCTCGTCGTTTGTGTTAGACCCATCGCTCATCGCTGAATTCCACCGAGCGCACCCGGAGAAACCATCGCCAGGAGGCGCTGCTAGAGGGGGGAGTACTGTCACGCCGCGCCGCTCATCAGCGGCGCCAGCTGCACGCACACCTGCACGTCATCAGTTGTCAATAAAGCTATTTGAGCTACTCTGAGCCTGTGTGTGTGCGTTTCCTGAGCCGTGCGTTATGTCAGGTGTGGCATCTGCATTTGGAAGCTGTTGCTGTGAACCCACAACATGCGGTCAAAGGATCTCTCAGTGGAAGTGAAACAGACCATCTTTAGGCTCAAAAAAGAAGAATTCCATTGGAGAGAGAGTGGACATGTTAGGCGGTGCCAAATTAAGTTTGGTACATTCAGAAAAGAAAAGAGTCCACCGGTGAGCTTGGAAACTCAAAAAGGCTCGGTCGTCCATGGTGGAAAACAATGGTGGTGATTGCAGGATTCTGACATAATTCTGGACCCAGTGTTATGACCCGAGCGCTGGATTCTGTCTGCGCTCTGGCTGAGCTCAACTCGCTGCAGGCCTTGACAGCTGTAGTTTGTATTCTGGCCTCACCGGGCTCTTATTGTGAAGTTGCTCGGAGGGGCTTCCGCCTGTCAAGGCTGGTCAGCTGTTTGTCATTACTGCTTGTTAGTGCTTGCCTTTATTAAGCGGGCACTAGCGGCAGTAAGATTGCAGGAGTATTGTCAGATATTGTCAGACATTGTCAACACCTTGTCAAAACCTCGTCAAGCCTTGTCAACGTTCCTTGTCAGAGCGTTGTTTGACCTTCTTGTCAGGTTCGTGCTTTATGCCATGTCACAGTTTAGCTCGTAGTGGCTGGGGTTAGCCCTGCGAGCCCTTGTATTGATTTATGTGTGTTTTTGCCCTGAGCGGCTCACAGTCTTGTCTTGTTTCGTTGTGTTAATAAATCACCATCATCGCAAAACTCACTGGTGGACTCTTGGCGTCTTATGGTGATCCGCGAGGGTCACCGCATGACAGTATACTCCTGCCAGGTCGTCTAAACGGAGACGCCACACCAAGACGCCTTTTTCACCGTGAGTTCTTGCCTTAATTGGACTACTGTTCTTCCCTGTCTGGGTGTCAGTTGCTGGGAGAATGCCGTCATCCAGGGGCCGCGGTCGGCACCTGGGCAAGGAGTTAGCGAGCGCGCTGGAGTACGTCGACGGGACGCTCCTCGCCACTACCTTTGACGTCAACTCCAGCTATATGCGCTGGCACCTAGACTGCGCTGAAGATCTCCTGGACAACCTTCCCCTCCATTACGACGATCACCTGGAGGTGATTATGAGGAGGGAAGAACTCGCTACGCAGCGCGAGATACTTCGTGGGCTGGAGGAGGAAGAAAGCAGGAAGCAGAGGAGGATGCACCCTCGCTCCCCGCGTTGGAGTCCCGTTCCTGTCCTGGAGCTGGACCAGGAGTTTGCGCTGTCTGGGGGCTGACGACAGCGTCAGCGCAACGGCCCAGGTCACCCTCAGCAGAATCCCCGGCTGGACCTGCTGCCGGCGAAGCCCGTCAGCGAACCGCTGAGAGCGGCCCCACCTCGTCCTTCCAGGGGGCCCTGTGTTACCATCCAGCGGGGAGAAGGAGGAACAACGTTCCCTACAGCAGGAACCATCTCTGCCCTGGCAGGAAGGCAAGTGCATGATAATTTATTACATCATGACTATAATCTGCCTTGTCTGACTTCTGGGGGCGGAGTTCGGGGTTCGCAGCCCCCCGAGCTCCCTCCACCTGCTGTAGAGAAAAAAACTAAACCTGCTGCCTCTGTGTCCCCCCCGTTGAGCGGTCCGCAATGCCAGGCCAACGTCGTAGGGTGAAGAAGGGGCCTGCAGTGCTGGAAAGCCTGGATCCGGCCCTGCAGCCACGTCGTGGACGGAGGAGAAGAGCGGACTGCGGCCCGGAGCCTGAGCCGACGATGAAGTGTCCCCGGGTCTCCTCGCTGGATCGGTCTGAGCCAGTGGGTCGAGTGTCCCCTGCCCCCATGCCATACGGGTCATTGGCGTGGACAGCAGTGCGGGAGGAACCTCAGGCTGCAGATGACATCCTGCCAGCTGCGGAGCCCGACGCATCTGAGTTCGAGCCTGCTGACGAGAGTCGCCACCCTGAACCTGGATCGTCGGAGTCCTGGGTGGCAACAGAACCCGAGTGCAGGCAAGTGCTCCTGCTTGTGTCTCTGTCGCCTGTGTTGGAGCATTTTTGCCTGCCTCTCGGGGAAGCGAGTGAGGAGCAGCCGGTTACTGCGCCCGAGCTCGTCTCGCTGGGTTCTGTTGCTACCGGTGATTCTGATCCCGGTTTTCCTGTTTGTGAGGCTTGTTGCAGTGTCACCGGCGTGGAACCAGTCGGGGTCACTGAGTTGGAGGTCCCAGGTTCGGGGGAGGAGGTCAGCGGAACTGCGCCGACCCAGTCGGGGTCCGACGTGGGTGCGTCAGAGGCTCAATCGGGGTCCACCTCGGGTGCGGTTCTGGCCCAATCGGGGGCCAACATGGGTGCACCGGAGGCCCAATCGGGGTCCGATGTGGGTGCATCAGAGGCCCAATCGGGGTCCACCGCGGGTGCGGTTCTGGCCCAATCGGGGTCCAATGTGGGTGCACTGGAGGCCCAATCGGGGTCCACCGCGGGGGCGGTTCTGGCCCAATCGGGGCCCAATGTGGGTGCAGCTGGGACCCAATCGGGGTCCAGCGGAGGTGCTGCGCCAGCGTGGTCCGTGGACGGGGGAGGAGCTGCAGACCTTTCGCCGTCGAACGGATTACGGGCTCATCCTTGCCATCTGTCCCCTCTACTGAGTCACCGCCCCTGTGCATCATCGCCGGGGGCCGTGGGGGCTCCTGTTCACTCGCCCCGGCTCTCCCAAGTTTTGTCCTCGTCAGGGAGGCCGCCGCGGGCTGTTTTTCCCCGGGACTGGTGGCTGAGGGACACAGGTCGGCCGCCTGAGGAACTGTTTCACCGGTTCGGCGCCTTGGGTCGGCCACCCGACGTGTTGTGTGTGTCTTCAGGCGACCTGGTTCGACCACCAGAGGAGCGGACGTGCGGGGCGTTGGACTGTGGTGAGCCGCCTGGTCATGTTCCGAATCCTATGACCACCCGCCGGCTGTTGGACGCAGGGAAACCATCTGAACTGTTCCTGTGGCGCTTGGTCTCCGCCGGTCGGCATAAACTGTCGGGGGGGTAGTGGTTTATCTGGTGTTGATCCCTCACAGTGTTTGTTCTGTCTTTTCTTTTGTCCTTGCTGTCCTGTGTATTTTGTGTTATGGTTATGTCTTGTAGTTGCCGTAGTTTGCATCAGGTAGTCAGGTAGTCGGGTAGTCAGGTATGAGCCAGTAAGTGCCCTGTTTCTGTATTTGGTTTTTTGTAGACTCTCATGGGAATTCACACGGGGGGAAGTTATTTCCTTGCGTAACATATGGGTCAAGATTTGATTTTCTCGTGCTGTCTGGTGTTTTCAGTAACTTATTTGGGGATCCTTGGCAAATGTTATGTTCTACTGTTGTCTTATTTTCCTCTGTGTGTTTCATCTGGTTTGAATATTCGGCATTTTGTCATAGTCTTGTGTTTAGTGTTTCCGACCCAGTAGTTCTGTTTTTTTGTTTTCTCCATGTGCTTTTTTTTTTAATTTAATCTGTGTAGTTATCCTTGTCATTGTCCTGTATGTGGTTATTCTTGTCACTATTTTGTTTCTGGGTTTGGTCTCTCTCCCTCTGCACCTACCCCCAGCCACCCACCCTGGGGGGTGGGGGGGGGGGGCAGGGTGGTCCTTGGGGCGTTCTGAGCCCGCCCTCGGAGGGAGGGTACTGTTACGACCCGAACGCTGGGTTCTGTCCGCGCTCGGGCTGAGCTCAACTCGCTGCCGGCCTTGACAGCTGTGGGTTGTATTCTGGCCTCACCGGGCTCTTATTGTGAAGGTGCTCGGTGGGGCTTCCGCCTGTCAAGGCTGGTCAGCTGTTTGTCATTACTGCTTGTTAGTGCTTGCCTTTATTAAGCGGGCACTAGCGGCAGTAAGATTGCAGGAGTATTGTCAGATATTGTCAGACATTGTCAACACCTTGTCAAAACCTCGTCAAGCCTTGTCAAGCCTTGTCAACGTTCCTTGTCAGAGCGTCGTTTGACCTTCTTGTCAGGTTCGTGCTTTACGCCACGTCACAGTTTAGCTCATAGTGGCTGGGGTTAGCCCTGCAAGCCCTTGTATTGATTTATGTGTGTTTTTGCCCTGAGCGGTTCACAGTCTTGTCTTGTTTCGTTGTGTTAATAAATCACCATCATCGCAAAACTCACTGGTGGACTCTTGGCGTCTTATGGTGATCCGCAAGGGTCACCGCATGACACCCAGGGGACAAAAGACAGACTCGAGGGAAATGCAATTATCCTTTTATTAGCTACCCGTGTCTTGTGAATGCGTGCGTGTATGTACAGTGTAGTGCGTGCAGTGTAGGACTTGTGCAGGGGGAGAGCTGGACGCCGTTCGGCCTGGCAACCCTATGGAGACAAAGCAAAGGTATTAGCTCAGCACCGGCGCTAAGGGCGTAATAATGATGGCCGCTTACTTTTGCAGATGGTGGTGGCGGACTCAGGCTTGCATTGGGGGTGACAGCCAGGGAGATGGCGTCTGGCTGTGTGCAGGGAGGAGTGCGAGTTACCCTGATGCAGGAGTGGAGCTGAACCGCTGCCGGGGAGAGAGGATCCGCCGCCAGGGAGATCCACCTGTGCACAGGGGAGATGAACTTGACAAGGTGAGTCAATATTAAGCTTACGTGCGGCGACGCGTTGGTCTTGGTTAGACGATGAGCCAGGACGTGGCTGCTGACGAGAGACGTGTCCTCGGGGGTTTGACAGACGGCTCCGTGCTGAGTCACAGGCAGGTCCGGCTCTTAAAGCCCGCTGATGATTGGCAGCAGGTGTGCGTGCAGCTGAGATTGATGATGGCCCTGCGGGCGCCATGACAAATTCTGGCTTTGGTAAAGAAAAACCCCTTCACAGAATCCACTGTAGTGAAGAACACTCTCCAGGAAGTAGGTGTATCAATATCTAAGTCTACCATAAAGAGAAAGAGAAAAAGTCACAAGAGAAAATACACAGTTTTCACCATAAAATTCAAACCACTAATCGGCCTCAAAAATAGAAAGGCCAGATTAGACTATGAAAAAAACATCTAAAGAAGCCAGCCCAGTTCTGGAACAGCATTCTTTGGACAGATAAAACCAAGATAAGCGTGTACCAAAATGATGGGAAGAAGAAAGGAGAAGTCTTGGAACAACTCATGATCCAAAGTACACCACATCTTCTGTAAAACATGGTGGAGGAAGTCTAATGCATGGCTTCCAGTGGCATTGGGTCGCTAGTGTTTATTAATGATGTGACAGAAGACAGAAGCAGCAGGATGAATTCTGAAGTGTGTAGGGATATACTGTCTGCTCAGATTCAACCAAATAGAGCAAAGTTGATTGGACGGTACTTGACAGTACAGATGGATAATGACCCAAAACATACCGTAAAAGAAGCCCAGGAGTTTGTTTTTTTTTTGTTGTTTTTTTTTATTTAAGTTTTTGTAAAGGGTATACAGGTCATTACAGCATTGCATTGTTTACATTTTCATCACATGTTCCCTTATTTTTTGCTATTTGACAACATTGGTAGGATAGTTATTACAACAACCCCCCCCTTTTTTTTTAAAGTGAAAGAAAAAGTGAAGTTAAGGAGAATTAAATAAAAAACAAACAAACAAATGAATAAACAAACAAACAGAACAGCAAAAAACAAACAAACAGAAAATTAAGTAATTAAAAGTAAAAGAGCAACTGAGTAGCTTTGGAACAAAGAGCGGGACCATTATTGAAATGGTATTTGTCAAAGATTAGTTCTAATGGAAGACACATATGCGATCCAGGGTTGCCAAAAGTTCATGAACCCATCCATGTCCTGTCTCAGTGCGAATGTCAACTTTTCCATCGAGTAAATGTCTTGAATCACGTTAATCCAATCTTCAGGGGTAGGACAGTCCTTCAGCATCCATTTTTTAGTTAGGGCTTTTTTACTTGCCAATATTAAAACATTGAATAAGTTATTTATCTCTTCGTCTTTCCAGTGAGTCCGGTAATAAACCCAAATACAAAGTTACAAAAGAAAAGGGAACTGTTATTTTGAATATTTTCCCCAATATTGTCTGTACGTTGGACCAATATTGGTGGATAACTGGGCATGACCAAAACACATGAAAATGATTTGCAGTCTTTTCACCACACAAGCGCCAACAGTTCAACCCCTTATGGGTAAATTTGTTTTGTGCAGGTGTTCTGAAAAATCTTACCAAGTTTTTCCATCCAAATTCTCTCCACTGCAGGGATGAGGTACTTTTCCATTGCTGTTTATTTAGCTTTTCCCATATTTCCAATTGTAAAGTGAAATTCCCCTCTTTTTCCCATCTCTCTTTTATATACGATGTGTTGTCTCCTTTTAAGTCTTGAAGACCTTGGTATATTTTAGAAATGTATCTGATCCCTGGGATCCCTTTATATGCCATTAAGAAGACCTTCAGAACACCTGACTGGGCCCTTTCCAAATCCTCCTTTTTAAGTATTTTGTTTATGTGGTGTCTAAGCTGAAAGAACCTGTAAAGATCTTGATTTATTAGACCTTGTTTTTTCAAATCTTCAAAACTTCTTAAAATTTGCCCCTTAAAAAAATCGTAATATTTTATCAGCCCTTTCTCTTTCCACTCTTTAAATCTAGTGTCTGTTTTATTGGGGGTAAAGTCTTGATCATAGGCGATCCATTGCAGAAGTCGATAGGGCTCTTTAGCTTGATTCTCTCTGACTATCTTAAACCAAATTTTTAGCGGGGTCTCTATCCACGGGTTAGTGTTATTCAGGAGTTTAGTTAAGGCATTGTTCCCTATTATCGCCTGTAGGGAGATGTCACTTGTTATTTGGCATTCCATCTCCTTCCATTGTGCAGTGTAGACTGGGTTACATATCTCTACTAAAGTTTTAATTTGTGCAGCTATAAAATAGTCCCTGATATTTGGCAGTGCGAGCCCACCTTTGTCTTTGTTTAGCTGTAGGGTTCTATATCTGATTCTAGGTCTCTTACCCTGCCATATGAATCTTGAGATCCTTCTGTCCAGTTCCTGCCATGTTTTTTTGGGAGGTTCTACCGGTATTGAGGAGTTTTTTTTAAGGCAAAGAGGTGGAATATTCTGCAACAGCATATCTCAGCCCAATTGAGCATATATTTGACTTGCTTAAGACAAAACTTAAGGCAGAAAGACCCACAAACAAGCAACAACTGAAGACAGCTGCAGTAAAGGCCTGACAAAGCATCACAATGGAGGAAACCCAGTGTCTGGTGATGTCCATGGGTTCCAGACTTCAGGCAGTCATTGCCTGCTAAAGATTCTCAACAAAATATTAAAATGAACATTTTATTTATGGTAATATTAATTTTTCCAATTACTTTTGAGTGCCTGAAATGAGGAGATTTTGTATAAAAAATGGTTGCAGTTCCTAAACTGTAACTCCAGTTTGGATGTGAATACCCTCAAACTAAACCTGAGAGTCTGCACTTTAAGCCCACAGTGATTATATAACTATCTTGAATATGTTTTGGTAAACAGCTAAAAAAACTAAACTTTTGTCGGTGTCCAAATATATAGGAACCTAACTGTATATCATCTCTCTCACACACACATGCACACATTAGCCCTGTTTCCACTGACCAGGTACCAGGAAATAATAAGGGGGCCAGGAACTCCTTAAGGGACATTCCAGTATTTGTCCTTCTCACCAGTCATGAATGTATAGTTTTAGCTTGACGCAGTCCAGTAAAATAAAATATATTGAAATCATACAGAAATGATTGGAGTGCATGGAATAGACTTGCCACCATTGTTGTCTTATATTGCAGAGAGGAACTTGTTTAGATTTGTTAAAAAAATTAAATATATATGCCAGCTGATTAAAGAGAAGAGAGAGTCCAGCTTCACGTATTCCTCTACACGCCAGTTGGCTGCTGTGAAAAGCTCTGCTTTAACAGAACTGATTAATTAAACAGCATGAACCAATGGCAATTCCGCCTCTGGCGTGCTGAGGATGAGGCCAAATGTGATATATCTTGTCATTCCTCTCCATAATTATGGTGGTTTTAAGTTTTACATTTTTAGACATCAGGCTATAATAGCCATGTGAGCACACAGAGAGTCCCTGCTGGTTTAGCGGGGTCTCTGTCTCCCTTTGGCCGGGCTGTGTGCTGGTATCCCTACGAAGGAGAGTGGGGCGTCCGGTGTTATGCACCATACCACTCTGCTTGTCAAAGGCCGTTCACACCAGGTATGATAAAGATAACTATAAAATTATAGTTTTCAAAATCGTTCTAACTGAAGTGGATGGCAGAGTCCACACTACAGCGATAACCATAATGCAGGTACATAGCACACAATATTGTTGGGATCACTTTCAGCCAATAAGAAAGCATTATATTATAATTTTTTAACCATTAAAAACTTACTATTATCTTTATTTTCCTTGGTGACATAATCGTCTGACATCTTCATTCCTGATGCAGTGTGGCAATGTAAAGTACGTTTAAAATACGGTGAAAGTATACAGAAATGATTATATATATTTAATCTGGCAATTCCGGTCCACAATCATCGTGGTATCAGTTTTTAAATTTTTAGATGTTACAGCCACAGGAGCACACCTGGAGGAGCACTAGCAGCCCGGGACTCGTGGTCTGCTGTTGACCAGCTCTATGGGCTCACATCCGGTGAAAGAAAAAAAGTGGTAGCTCCCCCTGTAATGCTCCTGTCCTCCACATATGTCGACTCATTGTTTAGACCCTCTGCAATCATGGCAGAATTACATTATAATTTTTAAGCATTAGATCATCATTACTATCTTTTTTTTTTTTCTTGGCAGATTTGCTGCTATTCATTTCTGTGTTTTTTGGTCACAAAGCCAGCCCAAGTGACAAAGCACGCTGGCTGAGTTTTAGCCAGTCAGCAGTGAGTCAATCCTAGACCCCACCCAGCAGTTTTTGGGCCTCTCTGAAGTTCCGACTCCTGACCAGGGCCCCCTTTTGGCCACTAAAGTTTTCTGAAAATTCCCCCCGATGGGGGAGCATAATGGAATTGAGAAAAGAAAGTTGCATACCCACCCACAGGGGCAACACAAACCAGTGCTCCTAGTGCCCATCCCAAGCCTGGGTAAATGAGGAAGGTTGCTTCAGCAGGAGCATCCGGCGTAAAATTCCTCGCCAAATCAAATATGTGGGCCATCATGAGTGAGATGGAAGCTGTGGCGACCCCTAAAAAGGGAGCAGCCGGAAGGAAAAGAAGAAGACGGTGGTGATGTAATGCAGCAGAAACAATGAAAATACATGAAACTTTCTGCAGTGATCTCTGGTTTGAATCCTGGCCAGAGCAAGCTTTCTTGTGGATCGCACGCCCAGTTCGTCACTGCATTTCCTGTCTCTCTCCACTGTTCCATCCAGTAAAGGCAAATACAAGAAAAAAATCTTTAAAAAAAAAGAAGAAAAGGAATCTGTCCTAAGACATGGAGACTGGAGTGGATACAGCTAAGGGTTGCTGGGACAGTGGCACATGCACACACACACACACACACACACACACACACATGGAAGCTCTACCATGTAAAGTAGCAATAAGTAGTGATAATCCCCCTGGATTCTTCATGGGAACAGGCTCCTGTTGTTTAGTTGTAATTATCCTTTAATATGGACTCTGATGTCGTCTCTGCTTTCCCCTTCACAACACACACGCACACACAGAGTACAGTACGTGCACACCATTCCTTACTCCTGTTCACACATACGCACACACACACAGAGTTGCTCTGTGCATCAGTACACTCACTGTATTGCCTTACACAGGTAGAAACCTGACGACTGTGTTAAGCTGTTTAAGACTCTTTTAGCTTCATTAAAACAGACAGAGCTCAGTCAGATGAAGTAGCTTTCACTGAGGTCCTCAGTCTGTGGCATTCAGTCATGGATAATTTAACACAGACCTTATGTCAAGTGATTTTCAACTTTAATTCTATTCTATTCTGTTCTATTCTATTCTATTCTATTGCACTGTAGTAATACAAATGTGCTGACATAGATATGTTCTCCTGTCTTACAGCCAACGTCAATCACTGTGCCTGTTTGTGCAAATCACACCTGAGCCAAAAAAAAAGCAAGTGGTTTCACATGTCTCCATTACGCCTGAGGAGCGCCTGATTTAACTTCAGAGCTGCTCAGAGAGGCATCAGAAATTAAAAGTGAAGGAAATGATCTGACAGAGCTATCCCTCGTGACAAGACAGAAGTTGGTGTTTTCTGTCGGTGCAATTGCTTTCATGTCGTTTCACAAGCAGGCCAGAAAAAGAAAGGTTTGAAGTGATTTTACAGTATGAGTGTCTTGATCCAAGCAGAAAAATCCCCGTATTGCTCAACCCAGAATGCTGTCATGACATTGTTTTATTCTGCGTTTTTTATATTTCCTCTTGGATGCATTTTTATTCTGCCTCAATGGTGTAAGACTTGTCCTGCAATATAAAGGTGTTTTCACACCTAACTTCATTTGATCTGGTCCAGATCAGTTGATGAGTTTGTTGTTCTGTGTCATTTCTGCTTGGTTTGGTTATTTTTCACGGCAAGAAAAATCTAAGCGGGCCACAATATGTCACTTCATATCACGTAACAAGGCTCTCTCTGCTTGTTGGTTAGATGTTTTTCTTTGTTTTGTTTTTTTTGTTTTTTTTTTTTTTTTTGTGAGAACAAGAAAAGTAAATCCAGGGAGTTGCTTTCCTTACCAGGGTGAAGCTGAAGTCTATGACCCATCAGAATGTGTGACTGCACACAGATGTTGCACATCGTCTGGCTGTATATGGTTGGGAAATAAGAGTGAATGTATTTAGATTAATGTGAGACACAGAGACAATTCCAGTAAATCATTTTGACGTTGGAATTCATTATTATGCAGTTGAAGTGATATGGTGGCAAATTCTGCTGGGTGATTTTGATGTAACAGTAGAACTCCCCATTTTATCCAGCACTCTTCACACTTTAATGTGCTCCTGACAAAGTTCGTTAGCCTTGTTGCATTGTGCAGCAGATCTCTGAATCCAGCTTTCCCTGAGAAGTTTGCTATAGTGCACTTGTGCATTTTTGTGTTATGGATTGTTGAGCATGTATGTCACCATCTCCTACTGGCTTTGCATTTGAAAGAAATTGAAATCAGTTCACAATCTAGTGCCCTCAAATCGCATGATTCATAGCTTATGGTCCTGTTTTGGTCCAGTATGCTTTCTCACAAGGAAGACCGCATCGGGGTTCACCAGATTAATTTGGATCAAGACCACCTCTTTTTAGGGGTCTTGACCTAGTCATTTTGATGCTTACCTGAGGGTAATAACTGTGTTCTCATCAGAAGAAATGAAGCACACTAAAGGAGAACAAGAACTGAAATGTGACTGACTAAACCCTGTAGGTGTGGAAGCCCCCAGACACAAGGAATGACTTTGGACGTTCCTATGTTTTCCAGAAATTTGATGCCCAGGTGAGATTTTATTTTTACTGACAAGAAGACTCAAAAAGAGTTCTGTTGCTTGAAAAAAGAACTGCAAATTTTGAAGGATTTACTGCACTAAACACTTGCTGTGAGGCTAGTCTGACACCAGGGGGCACTGTAACTTCACCTGGTCATATTGGAGTAAGGAAGGACCAGCCAAAGAGGAAAGTGTTGACAATGGGAAAACATGCAAATATTAAGTAGTTTAAAGTTTAAAGTAAAAGTTTGAGAGCCACCAAAGAGCCTGATGATCAGCGATGGGGGAGTCTAGTCATTCATCCACAGCTCTTGTTCACCTTCATGTCTACTCTATTTGGAGAATAGAAAACAATTTTCCCACCAAGTAACAGACAGCAGTAAAAAGTGATTATTTTTGCCTCTGTTCCTCTCAGATTCTCAGTTTACCACTTTTTACAAAATTTGGTAAACTACACAATTATTACACCAATGCTTGATTCTGGACTCAACTTACACTTGACCCATTGCCATTGCAGCTCTGTGAGATTTGTCTCACATGTATGAGTCATAATGCAGACTGCAGCAACATCGGCATACAATGGTAAAACAGTACAATAACCTGAAAAAGCTCGAATGTAAAAGCTACAACTCACAGTGGGGAAGGTCAAGGGTCAGGGCCTCAAATACACACAAATATCAACAGCTTCCCCTGTGTTTAGTATAAAGTTAGATATGTAGTGGAATGATGATTAGAAGTTAGATATGAAGTAAGAAGTAAGAACAACAGGAGAAAAGAGGATTTTTTTCCACCTCACTTAACAAAAATGTCAACCTTACAGGGTAAAAGAGATGAAGATGGTCCACCTGATTGTCAATCACAGAACCAGAAATTATGTCTTTTTTCCTTCTTTCTTTCACACTTTCTTCTTAGTTGCTCTCAACAGAGATAATTATAATGATGATGGTTTTTGAGTCTCGTTCACACCTACCACTTAATTAAAACCTGATTGTAAGTCATAAGACTAAGGACGTATGGAATACAGAACTAAATGCAAGGATAATAACTTGCTCCTGAGGATTATTTTGAATGATTTATTGTGTGTGTAAAAATAAAGGTAATCTTTCATTTAAGTGACTTATGCTAATTTTATTGATTTTGTCATTGTAATGACAAATTTGCTTTAAATTGAGAAAGTAATGGTTTCCAATCAATACACAACAGAGCATTGTTTCTCTGGTGAAATACTCAAAGTAATTAAAAAAAATGTAATTCAAAAACAAAGCTTCCTGACTTCTCACACCAAAGAATCCTGGTCAGAGTGCAGTCAGTTTTCTCACAGCTTCAGCTGTTCAGTTGAATATATGGCTTCATATCATCAAAATGCATATGGCCAATATACCTGTTTAAGTAATTTTGTGTGCTTTTAGAATGCATTTTTAAATTTCTGCATATAGTTTCACAGGACTGTTTATCTGCAGGACTGACGAGCTGTAGTTGGGTTTGAGGGAAAAAGGTGGCATCTTGTGGTTGTGAAAATAACTACATGAAGTGAGTTGACAGATATAATGTGTAAAATAGAGCCTTCTCCTACCTCAACCCTAAATGTTTCCCTAACCTTAAACCACTAAAAAATGTGTATTTATTCTGTAAAGTAAGTGTAATGGGAATCTGGACGTGAAATGCATAAAAGTAAAGACAAGACAGTTGTGGACAAAAAGGCACCAACTGAATTCAAATTCTACAACTACACACACAGGGGTCATTGAGAGACTGGGCCAGTTTTTGATCTTTGGGTCAGTTTGGGAGAGCTTTGTCTGCTTTGGACTGAGTCAAAACTTTGAGGAGACCGTGGTGACTGTGGAGATCACTGAGATCATTGAGAGATCAAAAAGTGGCCAAATCTCTGAAATGATCTTTCAATGATCTTAACTCTTTATTGGGTGAAGAACCATATTTGGTAATTTCAGGAGGCATGATATATTGCAACACTATAATAATAATAATAATAATAATAATAATAATAATAATAATAGAAACAATCTTCTGATATCTGCCAATAATGGTCTAGGGTTGAAATTTTGAATTTTCAAGTATATGAATGAGTTCCCTATAAAGGGTTAACCCCTGTGTAAAAGGTATATAAGTCTGTGCGCTGTGTCACATCACTCTGTAGTTGCTGCAGTTCAACATTTAAGCCTGTATCTCACTGGGTCCATCGCAAACTTTTCTCAGTTTACTTTCTTTGAGTCAGAAAGTGCGAGAAAAATTCAATAGCTTTGCGAGGGGTTGGGAACCTATGAAACAAAACTGTTACTGACTGGAGACAAAAAGGACAAGACATTCTGCACACAAGACAGGCGAAAACATCCCGGTCATTTTCTAGCACACCCAGATGCAACTGCAGCCGACAGTTTCACCATGCCAGCAATGGGCGAGAAAGGCAAGGCTAGGGATAGAAGGGGCTCCTGTCCCTGCCCCACTATGGCGTTACATTTGCGCCTCATTTCTGAGCAAGGAAGTGGAGATTTTGAGCAAGGAGTTAGAGATTTTGAACAAGGAAGCACAAAAATGTGTTTTTTGCAAGAACTTAAGATTATAAATCATGCGCTCGCTCGACGTGGCACAACACTATGAATGTGCCACAGTTTCAACCGATCAGGAGTCAGACAGGGTGAATAATGATCGGCTTGTTCTTCCTCCAATATTGCTTTGACACTAGAAACAAATCAGAGCAAGGCTCAGTCTGATCCGGATTGAGGCCACTTATTTTTGCTGGGCTAAATTTTAGCTCTTTGGTTTGGACCATGGTCTGAAGGAAGTTTCATACCTATAATTTCAAGCTAAGATGTCTACAAGTCCAGACCACTCCAAGGTGAAACCACCCTTAATGTTGTTCTCTGAGGGTACCTAATCCATTTGTTCTGGACTTCCAGATTTTTCAATTTGATTCAGACAAAAATTTGATTTGAAACCTCCCGAACCAAAGAGCCGAAATCTGGTCCAGCAAAAAGAGGTGGTCTCGGTCCAGATCAAACTAAACCTCGGTCCAGTTCATTTAGAGTGTGAAAGCAATTGTCAGAAAGGTCCGGACTTTCAGACAAATACCTGGAAACTATGGCAGCTGAAAAGAGGGAAAATGAGAAGCAATAACACTCGGTGAGAAGAAGAGAACCACTTTTTGATTGAAATATTGCCAGTTAGTGGCATGAATAATCAATTAAAAACAATCATAAAATTGCAGAAACTTATCAAGCATTCTTGGAGAAGATGTGGCAAAGAGTATAAGAAAGATTATGAAAGCAATGTCATGCGATGAGGAAAAACCTGGATAATGTTCTGGCTTACTAAAGTATTTCACCCCCTAAAGTGCTGAAGTCTTCCCCAGTTTTGTCTTAAAGTATAGTTACCAGTGTGTCCAGAACTAAGATAAGATAAGATAAGATAAGCCTTTATTAGTCCCACAAAGGGGAAATTCCAGGATTGCAACAGCACAGGGATAGCAACACTCAGAGCAACAATCAGAAGGCAAGAAAAAAACAAGCAAGCAAGAGCAGCTAATATACGTATGTACATATTACTATAAAATATATATATACACACACACACACAGACACACAGTGCAGAGCATTGTAGCTGGATGGAATAAATATATGAATATATGAACACACAGTGCAGAGCATTGTAGCTAGGTGGAATAAATATGCAAGTATATAAACACACACAGTGCGGAGCAATGTAGCTAGATGGAATAATATGTAGATATATAAAAACACAGTGCTGAGCATTGTAGCTAGATGGAATAAATATGTAAATATATAAACACACACAGTGCAGAGCATTGTTGCTAGATGGGATGAAACAGCACAACCGTCTACTTAGTTATCCTACATGGTATGATTATGTGCCCATACATATTCTCACCCTCCATAGCGACCGGTATGTTCCTAGTTGTATGCCGGAGGGGACCATTGTGTAAGTCTATTGCATCTTTTGCATTCAAAAAACTATTAGTTTGTTACGTCTTGTTACGTCTAGTTTGTTACTTATTTGTACCCGTAGGTAGATTTGGTTTACAGTCTGGTGACAAGCCACCGGCTGCTGGTCGCTGCGTGCGCGAGCGCCCTAAACCTACATGTTTTTGGTGTGCGGGAGGAAACCGGAGAAATCCCGGAGTAAACCCGCGCAACACGGGGAGAACATGCAAACTCCACACAGCTCACTGTTGGTCGGGGGCTGGGATCGAACCCACGATCTCATGATCCCCGCGGTCCCCCGCCCAGGGTAAAACTGTGCTGCCACAGTGCTAAACCACTGCGCCACCGTAACTACAGAAATCTCCTCTGAGGGTGAGTAGCATATTGCTAACTAGCCTCTGCTGACTACACAAACACCATGACAGCATACATACAATGCATTACCTGAAGTTTTTTGATTTGCCTCTATAAGGAGCAGTGTGAAACCAAGCTGAACTGTACTAAATGTAAATAATGACCCAGTTTACATGGTCACAATAAACCGATTACTGGGAATAAACCAATAATGGCAATAATCCATTTTCTCATGTTTACATGAACTGAATAAACTGATTAATAGAGGGTAAACCACTTGAGTTAATGACCCCATTACATGGCCTTTATTGGATTATTCTGTCTACATGGCCACATGACTAATCAGATAAGTCCAGAAATCCAATCATAACTGGTTTATCCGTGTCACATGTAAACATGATCACTGTAAGACAAACAACAACCTCGCTACAGACCTTGGTGTGGACTTTCAGATGTGAAAACATCCAAAAAGGTTTTAAGCACCATGACAGAGGATCATAGGGAATGACAAGTGTTCTTAATTAGACTAATGGAAGTTCTGTTTGGGAAGAGAGTCATAATTAATGTGATTAGTGACACCTGTGTGGAAAATATCCACTGTGAAATAGGCCTGTCGAGTAAAATAAATGTGTTAAAAGGCAAAGGAAAGGTTAAGTAAAAGAATGGAAATGAACAAGACACAAAGAAAGACAGAAAAACGAGAAGAGAGAGTCAAAAGTCTGTTTCATATGTGTGAGTTAAGGGGTCCTGAAAGTTAAAAAAAACACATCTGTGGTCACAGTGATGTCATTGAAAAGGGTGGCAAGAGAAGAGCAATTAACCACCCCCCCCCCCCACACACACACACGGTGTGGAACAAAACAGAGCTGTAAAAACAGGGCCAGCTTGCGGCTAGTCAGTCCGTTACCCACAATGCCTTGGGTCTGGATGGTTGTCACTAGGTTCCGGTCGGCGTGGCAACAAAGCTTATTAATCTGCTGATGGAGGGCCAGCTGCAGAGGTGACAGACAGACAGACACACACACAGACGCACGCACACACTTGTGCATGAGTAAGCAGTCACATGTACATGTACACACACACACACACACACACACACACGCACACGTGCACACACACACACACATAAGCACTTCCAAAAAAAGTACTTATGTAGTGACTTATCTGAAACGATAACATTTCTACTCTGCTTTGTGGCACATGTTCTTCTGCTCCTCTGCATCAGTGTTGGTTCTGAGTCGGCCCGGTGAAGGTCAGCCGCTCCGCTGCACACGCTGAAGCGCCACAACCCGCATCACTCACATCTTTTGTCTGTTGTTGTTGTGCAACATTTCTGATTGATTTTACAAATACAGACATAAAGCAAGTAAGTCTAAAAGTGTGTGTGTCTGTCTGTCTCTCCCTGTGTGTGTGTGTGTGTGTTTGTAGTGTGAGGTTTTCTCCAACTTTAATGCTGTTCCCCTGGCATATCCTTGCCGGTTGCCTAGAGACAGGGATTTGAGTGAGGCCCCTTGGTTCATTCCCACACAGTCCTGTGGTTTGTGTGCATGTGTGTGTGTGTGTGTGTGTGTGTGTGTGTGTGTGTGTGTGTGTGTGTGTGTGTGTGTGTGTGTGCTAGCACGTATGTTGAAAGGATATTTCTCTCCTTTGCCTTTTGATTTAGTCTCAGTGTGAAGCAGCTCCCCGTGGAGACAGTATGGGTGGGCAGAGAGGAGGAGGCGAAGAGGAGGAAGAGGAGCAAAGGGAAAGAGGAGAGGTGAGGACAGGAAATGCTTCGAGTCAAAGAGCGGGAGCTAAGCAGGTTGAGAGAGGATGTTTGCAAGAAGGGGTGAATGGGGAGAAGAAAAAAAAGAGGAGACGAGTTGGGCCGTTTGTTGTTTGAGTGATGAAGAGGAGGAAATAAGGAAAGAAGGAAAAGAAGGAGAGTGGCTGGTCACACATCAAGACCAAGAAACAAAGCAGCCAAAATCTCTCCCTTCTCTCCTTCCTCCCTTATCCCCCCATCCCCAACAAACACAACTTTCTCTCCTAGTAAGAAAGCGTGACCGGGTGTCCGATGGAGGGAAGAACGACAGTGTGTGTGTGTGTGTGGTTTCGTTTGTGTCCAGCCTGTCTGGTTAAGGTGTGAAAAAATAGTTTTAACCCATCATAACCCGCCATAACAAAATGTTGTGTCTGGTTGTCAGCCCCACAACTGAAATATCCTACAGTAGGGATGTCAAACTCACTCCATTCTGGGCCAAGGCCCTGCAGGTTTTACCTCCACCCAGTGTCTTCCACAGCTGATTTAACCCTTACATACTGTTCGGGTCAAATTTGGCCCATTTTGACTTTTGACAACAGTAAAAATACCCTAAACATCTTTCTTTTAGCCTGAAATTTGATGAGTTTTCCTAAAGTGACCCAAAATACACAAAATGAAAATATTTTAAAATTGTATGCTTTTATAAAGGCGCTACGCATTTTTGTACACTGAGGCTGGTTTGGGCCAAATTTGACCTGTATCTATTGAGATGGATTTTAGCTCGACCAGTTTGGGTCAAATCAAGGAAAATGGTGGCCTCAGGGAATCTTGAAACTTTGGAATTGTACAGGCCATTTTTGTGTGCATTTTTTATGGGACAGTGGCAACAGAGTTCAAGAGGACCTTGACACTGTCACGAGAACTGTCTGTGTTCCCACCACATTTGCTCAGGTTCCAGCAGAGACAGACACCTACTGGTCTTTGAATAGGCAGGGGAGAATCTCGTAACAGTGAAATAGTAGAACAGCATAGGAGTAATCATATATGGTGTACATAAGAAACAAGTCATCCAGAGGTCAGAGGGTGACTTGACACAGACACAAGATCTGCACCTGTAAACAAGCACCTGCAGTGTAATAAAACTGGGGGTGCTTCTTTTTAGAGGAGCTTGGTTAGGCCCTTGTGACTCCTTGTATGCAAAAGCAACTCCAGCTTCCCCACACAGCAGCTTCAGCAGCATTGGTAAGGGCAGTGCAACAATCTGAGTGATAAAGACCTGTATTTATAAAGCACTATTTCAAGTCACAAAGATGACTCAAAGCGCTTCACTAGGAGCTATGCTAACCCTCTATTCTAAGAGCCTGTCAGATACCTAGGGACAATTTAGAATCACCAGTTAACATGAAAGCACCAAGGTGCAAATGCCTTGGTTGAGATATGCATTCTTGGATCATCACCAAAATGTTATGGGTTCCTCTCTAGCCCAAGGACCACCTCTGGTAAAAATTTCATCCAAATCTTTCCAGTAGTTTTGGAGTGCACACATGCACATTGAAAATAATCTGCAGTTCACATGCCCGTACTGTGGGCGGCAGCCAAGAGCCACCAACCTGATGTGAACAGCTGCAATCCAAACACAGAAGAATAGTATGGTGGCAGACGTTTTAAATGGTTGAAGTGCTGGAGGTATGTGAACACAATGACAATGAAGACGAACAGGAGCGTTTGCTGTTTAGTGGCAGAGGAAGAAAACAGACGGGCAAAAAGACGGACATTTGTTCACCCAGTATTGGCGGATTGCTGAGTACTTTCTTCTGGCGGGAGTTTCTGGGCGCATGCACAGTACTATTCCATTGATGGTAAAGGTGAGCTATTTTTGTGTTTATTTCAAAAACAAAGTGTTATTTCAAAATTCTGGCAAAGTAAAACTCGAGAAAATATGGTGATACAATAATACAAGCCTTTAGTTCCACTTAATTTTGACTGGGCGAGCTGAAACACAGAGGCAGACAGACAGACAGATACACACACAGACGCACTAACTGAACACCTTATGCCTCTCAGTTATACCGAGGTATAATAACATGGGAGGAAACCGGAGGCCCCAGAGTAAAACCACAAAGCACAGGGAAAACATGCAAACTCCACACAGAGAGGTTTCCACCCCTGCCAGACCAGGGATTTGAACCTGGAACCTTCTAGCTGTGAGGCAACAGTGTTAAACATTCTACCACCATGCTGCTCAAAATGAACCTGGAACTGATCAAAAAGTCACACAAGAAGCCTACACAAGGGGACAGAAGAGAAGGAGATGTAACTGCACAGCAGGACTGCAAAAGAAGGCAAATTTGCTGAAAATTTGGGAAACGTACAAGTTCTCACACATTTCCTACCCCTGCTTTGAATACAGAGACTAGTATGAATTAAGCATTTTATTTTAATGTTTTGTGCTGTAAGTGGTAAATGTTGACTTAATATAGACAATTATGATTTCTTTTGATATAGCAGTGCAGACAGCATTTAATGGTTGCAGTAGTTAAACATGGTTATATTATAAATTCCAACAGTTCCAGAATCTTTGTGCCATTTTCAAATTTAATAAAATATATTTAAGTCATTATAGCTTTTATACTTTAATGTCATATACAAGGGTCATTCAATAAATAAGGTGAATTTTTCAGTATAAGGACTTCTAATACAGATAGAAGCTTACTTTTTTTTTTTTTTTTTTCAACGTAGTCTCCCAGCAATGTCACACACTTTTCCCATCTGTGCACAAGCTTCCGTATTCCCTCAGCATAAAAATCTTTGGACTGATGTCTCAGCCAGTCGCTCACAACACTTTTGACTTCAGAATCAGAATCAGATTTATTGCCATTGTTCATGTAGTACACAAACTAGGAATTTGTCTCTTTTCATCGTCACTTTCAAACTTCGTGCCTCTCGTGAACGCTTTCAAGGGACCAAACAGATGAAAGTCTGAAGGGGCAACTCATCACCATCCTTCTCATAGCGGGAGAGACACTGCTGGGACAACTCGACCCTCTTCTGTTTGTGCTCTGCAGTAAGCATCTTTGGCACCCACCGGCAGCTGACCTTCGAGTAGCCAAGGTCATCATGGACAATTTTGTGTGCTGTCCCAACAGATAAGCTCAAAGTCCTTGCAATGTCATCCACTGTTGTTCTTCTGTCAGACTGAATGAGGTCATTGACTGATTCGATCACCTCAGGAGACCTCATTTCTGTAGGCCTCCCAGGCCTGTCTTCATCCTCAACACTTCTCCGTCCTTCTTTAAACAATTTAGCCCACTTGTAGACATTTTTTCGGCTGAAACATGTGGCACCATACACAGTTGACATTCTCCTATGAATTTCAACTGGTTTGCACCCTTCAGCAACCAAAAACTTGATAACTGACCGCTGTTCAATCCTGGAGCATGCTTCTTGGTTGGCCATCTTTGTTAATCGCCAAAACTCTCAAAGTTTTTCTTGAATCTGCAAAAGAAAGTAAATCCATGTGAAAAAGAAGTAAAACAAAAAAAAAATTAAAAAAAGTAAGCTTAAATCTGTATTAGAAGTCCTTATACCAAAAATTCACCTTATTTATTGAATGACCCTCATATAAAACAGGGCATGATACTGTGTGATAGATGTTTTTCCTCCAAAAACGAGTGTCATAAAAATTAATACACTCTCCCTGCTCTCGGAAACATTTAATGGACTTTTGTGCATTTTCTTAAAACAATACAGTGATTTAACAAGGTCACTAGGCCACCACAGTTGTGGTAAAGCATCCTTCCCATGGTCAGGAGGTTATGGATTCAAGCTCCAGTTGGGTTATACCAAAGACCATATAAAAATGGTACTTTCTGCCTTCGAGCTTGGTGTTCAGTATAATAGAATGGGTAAAGGAAAGTTGGTTACCCAGCCACAGGGGAAAGCACAGATCCAATGTCCTCCTTGTGCTGGTCCCAAGTCTGGGTAAATGGAGAGGGTCGGGTCAGGCAGGGCATCCAATGTAAAATCCTTGCCAAATCAAATATGTGGACCCATTATCTGCTGTGGTGACCCCGAATAAGGTGCAGCTAGAAGTGTGTGTGTGTGTGTGAGTGTGATTGAACAAGTCCTCAGTCTATTATGGCAAGAATTATCTTACTGTAAGTTCTAAACCTTTGAATGTGCCCACATTCACTGTTTACACTGCATCTCATTTCAAAATTGCTCAAATTCTCTTACAGCGATGGAAGGTGCGATGGTGAACCACACTAAAAAATATGCACTTGTACCATGGAGACTCGAGTTCTTTGTCTAGACTTTTTTTTTGTCCTGCTCAGCAGCTTGGCAGGAAGAACATTTATCTGCTTGCCTTAAGCTGGATTTATGCACCAGCCTTGACACGATGCAGCAGCCACAGCGTTGACACAGGGGTGATGCAGTAGCCTCCTGCGTCACCAGATGTGCACCTCTTCCAAGAAGGAGAGGTGCACGTCAACGACGCAGGATGCAAGAGCTGTGATTGGTCAGCTTTGTCTCCTCCTTCACATTCGCTGGTTCTTATCTTTTCTCCGCTCTGCTCACCTTGTTCACCGAAGTACCACTTCCAAAGAAAGTTGGATGAACAATGATCCGAATGCAAAAGAATATCGAGGAAGTTAGCAGCTACAGAACATGTCTATGACTCATTCTAACCCAAGGAATTATATAGATTGACAGTTTACATTTATTAGCCCCAACAAAAACATACAATGAACACAAATCATTCTGCACATCAGCAGAAACTGTTTTGCCAATGGAACAACACATTCAACCTACCACACAAGAAAAAATTGCCAATCACTGTGTCGGCAACGTAAGTCAGCAATGGTGTCAACGTGATGCAGGTGTATAAATCCAGCTTTATTGTGCTAAACACATTAACTTTGCCAAAAGAAGCTCTGCTAATATTTGATATATGCTGTATATAAAATGTATTTACTCCTCTTGCAGTATAATAACTTTAATAATTTATCTAAATTGTCTTAGTTTTGCTAGACCCGACCGGGGGGGGGGGGGGTATTAAGTGGTCAGAAGGGGTGGGGAGGAAGAGAAAATGAATAACAAAAACAAAGGGTGAGAAAACACATGAAACAATTTCTGCTTCTGAGAGGATCTCAGCATGAGCGTGTGTGTGTGTGTGTGTGTGTGTGTGTGTGTGTGTGTGTGTGTGTGTGTGTGCACGCACGTAAGCAAGAGACTCTGTGTGTGTGTGTGTGTGTGTGTGTGTGTGTGTGTTTCACATGGAGGCCACAGCAATGCTCACCCTAGGACCGTGAGCAAGCAAGCAAGACAGCCCCCCCCAATCACTCGGTCAAACTGCAGCCCCAACAGAGCATGACTGCCCTGAGGCCACTCAGCCCCAAGACAGCCAAGCACCCACCCCAGGAGGGAGGGCAAAAGGGAGGCCCCATGCAGAGAGCCTGTAGCCGTTGCCATCTTTAGCTTTCATGTTCTTGTTCGAGACTCACTTCCGGGGTGTCATTTAACAGCTTTTATACAAATAAATACATATTTTGAGGTGGTTAAAGCTGGGGTAATGGGTAGGGATAGACACTGATCATATTTGTGTTACGTTTAAGGAAGTGGTTAGGCAAAGGGTTAGCGAAAGGTGAAGGCCTAGTTTTAACTGACTAGAACTGTAACCCTCCACCATGTTTCTTCATGCCATAGTTTCCATAGCCACAAGAGGTAACTTGATGTCTGCTAATAATAATGACTAATGGAATACAACTTAAAGAGTGGGACATGTTCATCAACATGTCCCCCATGACACATGCATTCATGGACCCAAGAGCTGCATGTTGCTGCAAAGCCACAGGTTATAGACCCATGATTGCCACATTAAAGCAGCCCAACTGCACAACATACAGCAGCTATACTTTTCAATTCAGTGTCATGCAATTCAGCTTTCTCAGCTTGCTGGTGATAATTATAGTATCAAATATCCAAATTAGCTTCATCACATTCTACATGGTAAAATGTACATGTAAGCACTTAGTGACATCATGTCCCATACAGTATTTATTAATGGATTTGGTCTCCTGGGAAGATGTCCTTGAAGATTTTGGAACCAGACTGGAGATTGATGGATGAGGTCAAGCTCAGAGTTGTTATCATTATTCAGGGTTTTCCCAAAGGATGTCAAGACCCTTTCTGGTCATCAGCATGGTCAAAGTTTCCACATACTTTTGCCTATAATACATTTGCTTCAGTGCTGTAATATTACTTATTAATTTAATGCACCACTACAATGACTGTTATATATTTAGTGTTTGCTTAGAATAATATGTTCCGCTGATAATACTGAATTCTATTAATGAGAAACAGAGAAAATTACTACTTGAGTGCTGCTAATAACAGTTATTACCAATCAAAAAGTAAGTTGGTATCTTGGCTGTATCATCACCTTCTGGAGATTGAAGTTGAATTGTCCAAAAATTGCATCCTACCTCTGTCAGTCTGATGGGTTTTCAAAAGAATTAGTCATTCTCTTCCCACGCTGCACAAGTGTATCTCAAATGACAACATGACAGCGTAATTCACTTCCCACTACTCTGATTACTTTGACTCTGACAAGCGTGTTACACACCTTACAGTTCTGATCACCCTTAATAGAGGAAGTTTACTACTGTGTGAAGATAAGAGACGATCTCTTGTTACAAGGTACTTGCTGTGTAAAAACAACCATGTCGTATTAATCTGTCAACTTTTGGGAAACTCTTAAGAGCCCTTATTTTTTCCCGTCCTGTCCCACCTCCTCCTTCACATCATCATCATCATCATCATCCCCAAACTTAATGCCTCCTCATCCCAGTCATCAGTCCCTCCTCCTTGCACCCCCTCTGCATTCCTCCCTGCTGATGTCATATTTTAAATGAACTACCATTTCTGTGTGTGTGTGTGTGTGTGTGTGTGTGTGTGTGTGTGTGTGTGTGTGTGTGTGCGCGCGCGCGCGCGCGCATACGCGTACATGCGTGTCATCGTATGTGCTAAAGGGTCAAGCTTGGTTGCCAGGACGATAGCCACTCCAGCAGCTTTCTGCTCCGGCGCTTTGAGCCCCAAGCCCTCCTCAAAGCATCATGGGAAAACAATTAAAAGCTCCTCCAAATCTCTCTTGCTCTACTTCTCCTTCTTTCTCTTTGTCCCTCATCCCCTTCTCCCTTCATCTCCCCATCCCACCCTCTCCTTCTCGCCCTCATTCAGACAATTTTCACTCAAGCTTGAGCTTCTCGCTGAATTGGAAACAACTTTTTAAAAAATTGTTAATTCACTTCTATTTTCCACCTGAGATGTTGCTTATCGGAGTAACAACAGGGGGTGGGGGTGGGGGTGGGATAGGGAGCTGGGGGGGTATTCTAAACACTATAGTGTGACGGCTGTGTGTTCATATGCTTGAGTGTGTGTGTCCACCTGTATTTGTGTTTCTGCCAATTTTATGTGTATGATATTCTCTTTTAAGCAAAGTCAAGTGCTGTCTCAGTTATTTGAAGAGAAATCTGTTATTTTCTGGTAGCTATTCACAGAAAAAAAAGCCTAAATTACACTTAAATCTGGCCTTTCATAGGAATATAAATCCTATCCTCTCACTCTGTTCAGATATTACACTACAGAAGGAAAAATTTCTGAAGTTAAAAATTAAAACCTCTCCATGTATATGTAGCAGTTAATTACAACAACTGAACCTAAGTAGATAATTTCCATCGAAGTGGGTAGCGCAGTGACTTCTGTCCACCCATTCATCCACCCACTTGTCCGTCTTCACTGTATCTGGAGAATTGCTGAAGGCAGAGTTATCAAAACTTTTTACACAGACTGGCCATGGGACAAGCACCCATGACTATGTTCTGGGGATCAAAAGCTCACAGTTCCAGGTCACAGGGTCATAAAAACTCAACATCACTTTTGGTCTATAGCAGACTTGGCAAACTATGGCCCATTTTAATTCGGCTTGTCAAAAATTGATACATCTTTTCAGTTGATCCCACTGAATGGTGCACTCGTTCAGACCAAACGCAGATCAAAAATTCATTCTATTTAGTAGTACAGCCGCCAGACGTGAGATCAACAACTGAAAATTAACTTTGCTTTACCAATGTAATATCTGCAGGTGCTTTGTACCTGCCATGGACCCCCCCCCCCCCAAAAAAAAAGAAAAAAAAACACCATTATGCTTGAATTCACAGCACTATCCAGAGGGGCACAAAGTTTGGAAAATGTCACTCCCTCTTCCAGAAACCGCACCTAAATGTTGGCTGTTTTCAGCGTTAAACAAGCAGACTGGTGTTTCATAAGCAGGATTTTGTGAGTGGATACAAACTACAGATACTCTGTCTCAGCTGCAGAGGTCTGACCCATTTGTCTCCACTGAGTGGCGGTCTCATTTTCAAACTGATTTATTGTCCATTATTGATACTCACTCCCAGTGACAGAGGAATCTCAGCACTGGTTGGCTATCATGACCAAGCATCAAGTTGGATTTTTTTCACCGTAGTTGAGCAAAATCCAACTTGTGTGGATATGAATTCTTATATATTCATGTATTTGTGTCTTTACATTGACATATGTAGTTGCAAAAAAAAACAAACCAAAATGACCAACAGGAGACAAGGCCCGTCTTTCAAATTTTTAAAGTCATCATGGCCCCTGAGCCAAAAAGTTTGGCCTATGGTAAACAAACTTGGTGCACAGGTTGACAATGACACTTGTCTTTGGCTATGGTTTTGGGGTCAAAAAGTCAAAGTCACAAGGTCATCTGTACTCTGATGATGGGTTCACACTGCAATTCCATATGAAGTCAATGGAAAGACACGAATACATGTAAATTCTTTCCAGGCGTTACAAATACAATCAACAACTGAGAACAAGTTACACTTTGCTTGGTGTGTGGTCACAGCAGCCAGTCAGCATCAATATTCTGCTGACGTGTCTGGAAGCAAGAATCAGTAATGGAGAACTGTCAGTACATATGCCCCACAAGTTGGATGTCAAGTAGACGAGGAGGAGGAATTCTGGAGTAAATTGGATGAAGTGGTAGAAAGTGTTCCCAGGGGGGATAGAGTGGTGATTGGAGCGGACTTTAATGGGTGTGTAGGTGAAGGGAACAGAGGGGATGAGGAGGTCCTGGGTTGGTATGGTCTTAAGGAGAGAAATGTGGAAGGACAGATGCTTGTGGATTTTGCTAAAAGGATGGAAATGGCTGTGGTGAATACATACTTCAAGAAGAGAGAGGAACATAGGGTGACTTACAAGAGCAGAGGAAGGTGCACACAGGTGGACTACATCTTATGCAGAAGGAGAAATTTGAAAGAGATAGGAGACTGCAAGGTGGTGGCGGGGAGAATGTAGCTAGATGGTAGTCTGTTTGATGACTTTGCAAAGCAAGAAGAGGAAAACAGTGAAGGCAGAGCCATAGATTAAGTGTGGGAAGTTACAGAGGGAAGAAGGTCGCACAGAGTTCAGGAAGGAGTTGTTACAGGCTCTGGGTGGTAGGGAAGAATTACCAGATGACTGGGAAAGTACAGCAAAAGTATTGAGGGAAAAAGGTAGAAAGGTATGTGGTGTATCCAGTGGACATAGGAAGGAAGACAAGGAGACTTGATGGTGGAATGAGGAGGTACAGGAAGGTATCCAAAGGAAGAGGTTAGCAAAGAAAAAGTGGGATAGTCAGGGAGATGAAGAAAGTAGACAGGGGTATTTGGAATCTAGGTGCATGGCAAAGAGAGAGGTGGCAAAGGCAAAGGAAAAGGCATCTAGTGAGATGTATGAGAGGCTGGACACTAAGGAAGGAGAAAAGGAGTTGCATTGACTGGCTAGAGAGAGAGATCGAGCTGGAAAGAATGTACAGCAGGTTAGGTTGATTAAGGACAGAAATGGTAATGTACTAACAAATAATGAGAGTGTGTTGAGAACGTGGAAGGAGTACGTTGAAGATCTGATGAATAAAGAAGATTAACGAGAGGAGGATGGATGAAGGAAAGATACTGAACAAGGAAGTCCCAAGGATTAGCAAGGTGGAAGTGAGGGCAGCTTTGAAGAGGATAAAGAATGGAAAGGCGGTTGGTCCAGATGACATACCTGTGGAGGTATGGAGAGCTGTAGTAATTACAGAGGCATAAAGTTGATGAGCCACACTATGAAGCTATGGGAAAGAGTTGTTGGTGCCAGATTAAGAGGAGAGGTGACAATCAGCAAGCAGCAGTACAGTTTCATGCCAAGGAAGAGTACTGCAGATGCAATGTTTGCTTTAAGAGTGCTGATGGAGAAGTATAGAGAAGGTCAGAAGGAGCTGCACTGTGTCTTTGTGGATCTAGAGAAAGCAGATGATAGGATACCAAGAGAGGAAGTGTGGTACTGTATGAGAAAGTCAGGAGTGGCAGAGAAGTATGTGAGGGTGGTGCAGGACATGTATGAGGACAACGGGACGGTGGTAAAGTGTGCTGTAGGACTGACGGATGGATTCAAGGTGGGGGTGGGATTACATCAGGGATCGGCTCTGAGCCCCTTCTTGTTTGCCATGGTGATGGAGAGGCTGACAGATGAGGTCAGGCAGGAGTCTCCGTGGACCATAATGTTTGCAAACGACATTGTGATCTGTAGTGAGAGTAGGGAACAGGTGGAAGAGAACCTGGAGAGGTGGAGGTATGTGCTGGAGAGAAAAGGAATCAAAGTCAGTAGAAACAAGACAGAATACATGAGTGTGAATGAGAGGGAGGCAGGTGCAATGGTGAAGATGGAAGGAGTAGCGGTAGTGAAAGTAGATGAGTTTAAATACCTGGGGTCAACCATCCAAAGCAATGGAAAATACACAAGAGAGGTGATGAAGAGAGTGCAGGCAGGGTGGCGTGGGTGGAGATGAGTGTCAGGGGTGATTTGTAAAAGAAAGGTAGCAGCAAAAGTGAAACGGAAGATTTACAAGACGCTAGTGAGACCTGCTTTGATGTATGGTTTGGAGATGGTGGTGCTGACAAAAAGACAGGAGGTGGACCTAGAGGTGTCAGAGTTGAAGATGCTAAGATTTTCATTGGGACTGACTAGGAAGGACAAGATTAGAAAGGAGTATATCAGAGGGACAGCTCAGGTTGAGCAGTTTGGTGACAAAGTAAGAGAGGCAAGGCTGAGATGGTTTGGACATCTGCAGAGGAGGGATAGTGGATATATTGAACAAAGGATGTTGAAGATGGAGCTGCCAGGCAGGAGCAAAAGAGGGAGACCACAGAGAAGATTCATGGATGTAGTAAAGGAGGACATGGAGATGGTTGGTGTTACAGAGGAAGATGCAAGGGATAGGGTGAGATGGAGACAGATGAGCCTCTGTGGGGACCCCAAAAGGGAGCAGCCAAAAGAAGAAGAAGAAGAAGAAGAAGAACAAAATGTTGTTAATGATGCACTCCAGCGTCTCTAAAACCACCTCAAAAACAAATGTGTATTGCCCAAAATAGTATATTGTGGCTTTTTACCCACAAAAAAAAAAAAACTTTCATTGCCTTAGAACTGCTTGGAAAGAGCTTTTACATCTTGCACCTACTTAAGTATGAACAGATATACGAATATTCTAATTAGCTCCACCCATGTCCCCGCCCACCAGTAGTGTATGCTGCAAGGCCAGTCTAGAGGAGGGGGGCTGCTAGTAGGACACGTTTACTGATCGGCCGCACCTCGGACACAGTCCAAGGACGGATAATTTTTTCACACATAAGGAGTTGTTCAGAAATCCTTATACAAAGATATAAAGTGATGATAATCATGTCAGTGGGGGTAATGCACCTGTAAGCTGGTTGCCAACCGCCAATCAAATCTAAAAGAAGAAGAAGTAAAGGAGAGGGGAGGACTCCTTGTCTGACCTGAGAACCCAGAAGACTGCTTCATTATACAAGGGCCAACTCTCCTCCCTCCTCTGGAGGTAGCGGGGTGGGGGTGGGGGATGAAGTGGCGGGGGGTTTTGTGCCCCCCCCCCGAAAACCCCTTCACCGAACCGTCTGAAACAAATGCAAAATGGTGGCAGTCTTGGTGTCTTCATCCCCTCCACTGGCTTCTGTGCTGGCTGACGGAGGCGCCTACACAGGAATGGGAGGCACGCGGTCGGAAGGCTGAATCAGAGTTGAATGTGCCCCGTATGGACTACGGGGCTCCAGAATGCAGTAGACCCAGCGGTGGAAAACGGCGGACTCGCACTGTTCCCGGGAAGGGACGTTGACTGTCAGCGTGGTCAATGGTAGGTAGACAAGTGACAGTTTGAGCCGGTCCTCTCAGCTCATTATCTTACATACAGTATGTCAATGTAACCTGATTGGTTAATGTTATAACCAATCAGGCTAAGCAGGAATGCTTACGTAGTGAGAAACGCTCTATCCAAAATCTCCTGTTTGTGTGTGTGTGTGGGAGGGGGCATAGCTTAACTGGAAATTCACAGCAGAAAAACACTGACTGAGTTTGCTCTTGGTATGTCTTGTAAGTCACAAAAAAACATGCTACAGACATGCTAACAGAAAAAAAAAAAAACGATTTTTGCCGGAGTGTCACTTTAAATTTAAAATGTGAGCTGGGCACTCACCAGCAATAGATGGATAGGCATTTCTCACCTAAATTGTACTTAGTATCATCTGTGAAATCCTGCCATCAATCTTCGTTAGCAGCTCATCAAACTAGGCAATGGTTAGCCCCACAGGTCGTTCTGAAAACGGCAGTCATCAAGCCATCAGCATTCTTCCAACTATGTGTGACACTGTGAACCTTAAACACAACAGCGTTTTTGGTGTTTTGGGGATTTTCACAGCAAGTTAAAAAAAAATAATAATTGTGGTAAAACTGATGATTTGTGTGTTGCTATTAAATCTGGTGGCTGTACATGTTCAAATAGAGCAACACATTTAGATCAAATAAAAAGTGAAAATTCATGTTGCTCTATTATAGCCACTCACCTGTGTCTATAGTTTCGAGATTAAAATGGAAAATGTCAAGGTCACATAATCATGAGCCTGGAAAGCCAACAGGGAGATATGGGGTGGGGGTGAGGGGGCTGAAAAGTTCATAGTGGTCAAATTTGACCGATAGTGGTTTATCTTTCAACCGCAGGGATCCAAGCGCTGCAACACCGATGGAAGAAGTGTGTGGACCGAAGCAGAGACTATGTTGAAAAATAAACCACATTTGGTCAAATTTGACCACTATGAACTCTTCAGCCTATGAACTTTTCAGCCCCCCTCATACAGTATATTACGGATGCATTTGCTTGCAGTATGTATATCTGCTCATGTCCTACAAATGATCCCTAGTGTGGTGTCTCCAAAATACTGAACACACATTTTAAAATGTGCCACAGTAGACTGCAACCCTAAATGACCCTGGAGAGAAATGAGTTTGTTAGCTCAAATTCAGTAAGAATTTGTACTATTATTTCTTCATCTTCAGTAATTGGAAATACATGATTACATTAATGAACATGCAGCATAACATGTGAAACTGTCTAAAGAAATATTAATACCCAGCAAGGTTATTTGCGGGGGAGGGGGGACTGTAACTGCTTCATTTCAAGGTTTTTCATTTATTAAATGTTTATTTCAATTAATTTTTAGTGACAAGTCCAGTCTGTGAAATTTAGTCTACGTGTAGGAAGTTTTGTTTATTTTTTTTAATTGTGACAAGGTTTTTTTTAATTTAGCTTAACCGTCCAATCTGAATGTACTGGAGAGGTCAAAGTCAGGAGAATATTACGTTTTGATGCAACCTGAAGGGTATGCTACAAACAAGATTAATAATTAATGAAAAATCAATGTATGCTGCACGGTGGCACAGTGGTTAGCACTGCGGCAGCACAGTTTACCCTTGGCCAGGGGATCGTGGGTTCGATCCCAGCCCCCGACCAACAGTGATCTGTGTGGAGTTTGCATGTTCTCCCCGTGTATGTGTGGGTTTACCCCGGGATTTCTCCGGTTTCCTCCCACATGCCAAAAACATGCAGGTTAGGTTAATTGGAGACTCTAAAGTGGCCCTAGGTGTGAATGTGTGTGTGAATGGTTAAGGGATAGCGCCGTATCATGGCTGCTTCATCCATCCAGGTGGTGGATGACCCTCAATTTCCCCTCTGGGGATCAATAAAGTATACTAAATCTAAAAAATGCGGAGTATGCTGAGTTCTAAATGTCCAGACAGTGACTATTTTTTTCTAAAGGGTTATGGTCAGTTCAGAGTTTTGTCAGAAGCAAGACAGCCTTTTCTTTTTCTTTTTTTTTTCAATAATGGAAAATATTGAAAGTTCTTTCAATATTTCCTTACCCCTACTTATTTTCCTCTTTGTTGAAAATAATAAATCAGAAAGGTGCATTTAAACAAGGACAGCCCATTTTTATTCAAGACACAACATTTTTTGCTGCTTGCTCAGTCATCAGGGTCACAGAAATTTACAGAGAGTGGACATACAGTAAGATTAGTTCCAATCGGGGCTTGACAGTAACACCCGGCCACCTGCCAATAAGCGACTTTTGCATTACGAGTGCGCATGTGTGGACTATGTGAGTTCAAAGTTCATGACTACCAAACATTCCGGTAGCCGCCTTGCTTTTGTATAGAGACAGTACTGCCACACCTGAACAATTGCTGTTTAAAGTCTGCTTCAAGCTTTAAATCACCGTTATGCCAGGTACACATTGTGCCGTAGTGAAGTATGGAACGGCATGTATCATCTAGAGCGGTGGGAAAAGCAAACTTGCAGCATACATGCGTGTAACTTCGGGACCAGCGTGTGCACATGTCCGCCGCCATTCACGTTATATACATTCCCCACGGAGCTGAAGGATCCGGATGGACGTAATTGTTGGATTAAAGCACTAAGTCTATATTATAACATAATTAAATAGTGTTGTGTATTGTTCAAGTTCTAGCCTAACTGACACGAATCTAAACCCTGAAGTAGTAGGTACGGACAGGCAGGCCTGGATCTAGGATATAGTTCTTTGTATACTGGTAATGAAGCTTGATCTACACACACATGAAATTAAGGCCATTGATAAGTAGGCTGGTATAAAATAAAATTGAAAATCATTGAAAATGTGTGGTACTTAAACTATAGTAGTATTGACCTATAGATCTAAGTAAGCAGGCTATGCCTTGTAGTGAAATTTACTCAAAATGACAAAACCAAAGTTGAGCTGTCAAACCACTCGCTTAAATTTTTTGTAGTCGTTTTGGAGTCTCCCAAGTAAGGGTGCTTGGTCCTTTAACAACAAAAAATCTGCTATGTGAGCGTACATACAGGGGGCCATTTTGGCCAATTTCTGCAATGTGGCTGTAAATGCAAGCGCAACTAGTTCATCCTTGCATTTGCGGGTACAACCGGGAAGATCTCTATGCATACAATATGCTCGTAGATCAGGAACTTTCCATAAATTAAATGTATCGATAGAGCATGTTTGGTAGCCACGTTCCCATGATGCTTTGTGCGAGCCGAGATGCGAAAGTCACTAATGACAGGTAAATTTCACCGGTGGCGGGTAAGACAGCCACTCCCACTAGCCACTGTGGCGGGTTGTAGCTTTCTCAAGCGACATCTAAATAATAAGTTATGGCAGTGTGAGACTACAAAACTACAACTCCCATAAGCACTATCTGCACACACAGAGACAGTAGCTGTCTCAGTTCAGGCATTGCAGCCTCATAGACCACGGCCCTGGAGGCCAGAGCACTCAAAGGTCGGTAGGCTGCGTCTAAAAGCTGATTTATAACTATTAAATGAGACAGTCTAGTCTTTGGAGGAGGTATGTTTGGGTGATCACGCACTACCCTGTTGCCTAGCAACCATGACAGCATCAATTCAGGGTTTTTTGCTGACATTTTTGACAGAGAACTTTATTTTTATCTTCATTATTGTATTTTCTTTACTTTTTACTTGAGAATCTTCACCAGACAGAGAGGACCACAACAGATAAAAATAAGACTTTAACATGAATTAAACTCAGAAGGTAAAATTAAGGTAAATTAAAACCATCCATCCATCCATCTTCTACCACTTTTCCGGAGGTCCGGGTCGCGGAGGCAGCAGTTCAAGCAGAGAAGCCCAGACTTCCCTCTCCCCAGCCACCTGCTCCAGCTCTTCAGAGAGGATACCAAGGCGTTCCCAGACCAGCTGGGAGACATAGTCTCTCCATCGAGTCCTGGGTCTGCCCTGGGGTCTCCTCCCAGTGGGACGTGCCTGAAACACCTCAAGTGGGAGGCGTCCAGGAGGCATCCTAATCAGATGCCCATACCACCTCAACTGACTCCTTTCAATGTGGAGGAGCAGCGGTTCTACTCTGAGCCTCTCCCGGATGACTGAGCTCCTCAGCCTATCTCTGAGGGTGAGTCCAGCAATCCTTCGGAGAAAGCTCATTTCAGCCACTTGTATCCGCGATCTTGTTCTTTCAGTCATTACCCAAACCTCGTGACCATAGGTGAGAGTAGGAATGTAGACTGACTGGTAAATCGACAGCTTTGCCTTAGAACTCAGCTCCCTCTTCACCACAACAGACCGGTACAACGTCCGCATCACTGCAGATGCTGCTTCAATCCATCTGTCAATCTATCGCTCCATTTTCCCCTCACTCGTGAACAAGACCCCAAGATACTTAAACTCCTCCACTTGGGGCAGGAGCCTGTCCCCAACCCAGAGAGGACAATCCACCTTTTTCCGGCTGAGGACCATGGACTCAGACTTGGAGGTGCCGATTCTCATCCCAGCCGCTTTCCCAAGCTTTCTAAACTGGCTTTTGGTAAATTAAAACCACAAAATAAATTATTTTCTATTACTATATGTATACCAGTTAGATTGAACTCTGAAATATATTCTTAATTACATGACCAGTAAAAAATATAACAGTTTACTGTTATCATTTATGACCATTATGTAGCTAAATAATTAGATGTTCTGCCGTGTATCAGCGCTGACATTTAGTTTTTAATGTTCTAAAGCAGACCACAGTCCTGGACTGTAGGATGACGACCCTCAATGATTTTCAGCAGCAGCAGAACAGATTCCATCTTCAGCTTCATCTCAGTTGTACCATCTTGGTAAATTAGAAAAAATCACGATTTGTCATTTAATTTTAAAAACTATAATCATTATCATCAATATTAAATCAGGTTTAAAATGTTTCACTCTGTGCATAATAAATATATGAAAGTCTCTTTTGGAATGATCTTGCAAAAAAAATCATATTTTCAAAAACCTGCTTCACTGAAATGCAGTTTTTCTAACTATTAATGGTAATCATGCAATATTTTTATTTAGCTTGTTTCAGTTTTGCAAAGTAAACTGCTAAAAAAAAAAAAAGATCAATAAAATAATTCATCAAATCTCTTTTATTATGGTTATTTCAGTCAGATACCAGTTTTATAAATCCTGAGTCCAGCCCGTTCTCTCCACAGCTGACCCTCAGTTCCTGCAGGATCACCACCATGGCCCTCAGAAATAAAACAGAAAAAAGGGGGGGGGGGGGATCCGAGAAATCTGATTATCACTGCAGATGTGATGGACATTTTTAAGATCAGCATAATCAAATTATTACAGATGTCCTGTCCCTCCTCAGCTTCATTAACTGCTCCATTTTCTCTAAAAATAACCTTACGTGTTTTTTTACAGCACCACATAAGCAAATAAATAACATCAGCTTCCCGATGTCTCTACGGGACTTTAAAAGTTATCTTAAAGCAAGTTATTTCAACCACATCATACTGCTTATATACTGTATATTACTATATTAGTTAATAAACTAACATTAATGGGAAAAAAGGTTTGACCTAAAAAAAAAATAAGTGTAACATGTTTAATTAATACATTAATTGAAGCATACAGCACATCAGAAAAAAAAATCATGTCACGTAACATGAGCTTCAATAATCAGTTGTTGCCGTTTTCTGTATTATTGGTATTTTCACATTCAAACCGCTGCAGAATTCATGCAAAAAAAACTTACTTTGAACCGTTTCTGACTTCTGCCTGAGCCGAGGAAAAAAAAAAAGAAGAAAAGAAGCCAGGCTGAGCCACACGCTGCATGCTGGGATATGTTGAGGCCACAACAATCCTCTTCATGTATCCTTGGTTTTCGGGGTTTTGAAGGCTGCATTTGTTGGCTGCATGTGAAGGAGCCCACAGAATGGGACAGCCTTGGACGCAGCACAGTGACGTATCTGGCACAGAAATGCACACGTGGAGGACGCAGAACCTGAATTGAGACACAGCCAGTGTATTCTCATTAGTCCACTGTTGCTGTGGACGTGGTCTGGCTCAACTGCCAGTGCGGTACTGCTCCAGGCTGGGGACAGAAGCTGCGGATGGAGTGCTCCACAGGTTGGTTCATTTTGTGGCAGAAATGGTGAGGAACTGACAGCAGGCCAGCCAGCAGAACACACCTGTCCCCACTCTCAGTAATCAGATCACCAGGAAAATTCCACCTGATCTTCCGTTGTCCCAGCATGAGTAGTTAATATGCTCTTCCCCCACACCAGCTCCTACCTCTGTGGTTAAATATGATTATTTTTAGAGCAAGAAGCTCCTGTTTACTGTCTGCAATTGTGCAAATTTAAATTTTTGTACAGAGAGAAAAAGTGACTAAACTTTTTGTTGCTGTAAAGAGCAAATGAAGCTTCTTCTGAGGTGAACTTTTGTTTATCTGTGATTATCCATGATATCTGTGATATGCAGCTATTTCATAGAAGCAAAACCTCTAATTATGTATTTTTAATGTGCTGGTCCAGGGGTGTCAAACATGTGACCCGCAAGCCAAAAATGACCTGCCAGGAGCCTCAAGTTTTTGTCTGAATTTACAGCTTTCTTTCTAGTAAATTTCGGACTTTTTCTGCTAATTAGAATTGCTCATATAAATTTGAGACATTTTTCTCCTTGAGACTTTTTTCCTTATCAGTTTTCTTTTTCTTCTTTTTTTCTGGTGAAAACAGGTAGTGTCAGTGTAGATTAAATCCATCAGCAACTACCTGAACGGGTTTCCCAATCCATAGGAGTCATTTTCAACCTCTATCAAGGGCCAAGGAGGGAAGGATACAAATGAGAACTGGGATGGGCCCCAAATCTACCTGTACTTCACACTCATATTGCAAATATTTTTCTAGACTGTTTTACAGCATTTACTGCTGTTAATAAATAATTCAACAGTGTTTCTCTTGCTATTTTTATGTATGTATAAAGGTCATTTACATTTAAAATGGTCGTAAATTTAGTTCAGGTAAATTTTAGCATGCGATACTCAAATGTGATCATGTTAAACATAATATTTTATATTTACATTTTCCATCCACAAAATTGTGGCTAATGAAAAGGCTGAGTGGCTAGTAACTTTGGAAAATCACTAGCCACAGTGGCCGGTGAGCAAAAAAGTTCATGTCAAGCCCTGGTTCTGATGATGTCACAAAGTCAGTGAAAGGGGTGGTGGTGCAGAAACTTTCAATTCCTGTCAAATGGTTGTCTGCCACAGTGTCACTTTATCCACCATAACAAATGTGGAATATACATTTTTGAAACAGTTAACCTGTTGCACTCCTGTGTACCGCGGACGGGCACGTCTCTGCGTCCTAGAGCGCACGAGGGCGCTCTCGTGCGCTCTAGGACGCACGAGGGCACTGCGCCAAGAGCGCACTGAAAAAAAAAGCTGCATTTCTGTTCTTCCACTACAGACACAGCCGCGAACAGATCAGATATGATTGACCTCTCATTCGACTAATAAGAGCCTTGAATTGGGTTTCTGAAACCTTGAAGAACCAATGACTGAAAACCTAGCAAGAAGGACCCGCCTACCAATGTTGTGAATGCAGCGAACCAATTGAAGCACAGAAGTTCGAAAGCTGTTTTGTGTAAGGCTGGGTGGAGAGACTGACTGCTGCAGATGAAAAAAGGACCCGCAGGAAGAACCGTCACAGACCCAGCAGCACGGAGACCACCCACAAGTGCGAACTGTGTGACAGGGACTGCCATTCATGCATCGGCCTGTTCAGCCACAGGTGGTGCTTTTTCTTTTTTTTTATTCCAGCAGAATAGACGTTTAGGATTCTCTTCCATGGTCATCATAGACCAACGGAAGCCGACGACGAAGGTCGTAAATCATTCGCCAAAACCGCAATCATGGAAGCGCAAAACCGCAATAATGGAATTATGTTTTGACCAGGTCGTGAGACCAGAACCACGAGTCTGAACCACGAGTCCAGAACCACGAGACGCTGGACCCTTGTATCAAGGGACCAGCATCTCGTCCGTCTGACAATGAGGAAGAGAAGTTCGCCAGGACACTGCTGCTGTGAAGAGGTAAGTGTTATAAGCTAAATTATTCTTTATCCCTGAAAATTGTAATCAAAAATGACTTTTGACCGATCGGTAAATTACAACTTTGCGGCCCACGAAGTCCGAAGTCCGTGCGCCGCGGTACACGGTTCGTGCGCCGCGTCCGGACCGTGAACGCCCCCCCCCACCGCTATTCTTCTGTAGCGATGGGGGGGAAGCCGCGGTGACTGCGCCGCGGTCGCCACATCGCCACGAGTCTATTCCGTCATGTAGCAATGGCCGATGTCCGTCCTCTGTAGCGTGGGGGGACAACCCCCCCCCACACACACACACAGCCCTGAGTGTCACCTTTCATTAGAGCCCAAGATGAAGCTTCTATATTGAATCATTCAAAAGTTACAGATGTTTTTCCAAACTGTGCCATTTGGCACAATTTGGCACAATTCAAAAACGCCTGGGAACTACCTGAGGAAAAAGCTGTGTAATATATTCAATTTTTGTGGTATTGTTACAAAATTTTGACCTCAGCTGGATAACACTTGGTTCTACATTTCTGTTGCATTTTCCAGCCCGGATCTGAAGCTGTGTGTTATTTGCAAGCATTTGTATCCAAAAAAACACCCAGGCGAAATTTATTTTCTTCAAGTTCAGTATGTTTAGATGACTGTAACTCAGTGGCCGGAGCACTTAGAGAGATTATGACTGTTTTGCCAAAAAATTCAAAGTGTTTTCTTTTAAATGAGACCAACCCCATGAAGATGCTGCAAAGGGTTGAAGAACAGCTTTCGATTTACTTTGGGCACGTTATTTTTTGGTGTTTTTAGGGAAATTGATCGGAGTGCAAGGGGTTAATCCTCGGTTTCTATTCTGTCATTTCCTGCTTTATTCTGTAATTGTTTCTTTATTTGCATCCTGTTATGTTTCATTTCTAGTCATTTTTTTCTTTTTTCTTTCTTTGTGCACCATCTCTGCCCATACAATAATCACTTTTCCAGGATGTGCCATCAAAATAATGTTACGTCTAAAATACCTTAACCCCCTGTTCTTTTATACGAAGGCCAAATAACCAGACTGAGAGATGAAGTATACTTTCACTTATTTTACTGAAAGTGAGATGTGGAATACAGACAGCGCTGGAACACAACTCTTTAGGAAAATACCCCAAGAGAGCGCTGCTAAAAAAGTGGGCCCTATAGTTTTTATAAAGCTTAACCACTCCCTCATGCAAGAGGGGAGGGGTTTTTCCTCAGTGTATCAGTACATTTCCGCTTATGTGACAGTTCGGCTGTGTACAGAACCGATTCTGACTGGTTTCAGCGAGTGAATTATAGGGTGTAACCTAAACTCTGCAGTGTAGCGTGTGAAGCAAGCAGATAAAGAAGTGTGAGAAAGACAGGCCAATCATGTCATTTTACCAACAATAAATTTAGAAACATTAGTTTTAGGTCAAAATCTTACAGTGTTGCTTAAAATCCCGTGTTGTCCCTGGTCTCAGTGTTGCATCACTGACATTACTCTCCCCTGTGTCTTCCCAAGCATCAACCTCCCATGTCTCCTGGCCCCTCTTCTCCCTCCCAGTTTGTATTTATTTTCTGTTTCTTTCTGCTCTTTAGTTTCTCGAAGTTTCTCTAGCATTGTTTTTCTTTACTCTTGTACAATGGCTTTTGTTTATAGTTATTTCAGTAATTGTGACCCATGCTGGCAAAATGAGTCGGAATGCGCACTACGTCATTACGAACTACAGGCAGGAGGAGTCATAAATCATGACTCTTTCTTTTTTTGCTAGTGGCAAGTCCCGGGAAAACACCCGTGAGTGCCTGGTATCATTGTAAAGCTTAGAAATCGTACTTTCTAAAAATATGTACAGTGGGGAAAAAAAGTATTTAATCAGCCACCAATTGTGCAAGTTCTCCCACTTAAAAAATGAGAGAGGTCTCCAATTTTCATCATAGGTATACTTCAACTATGAGAGACAAAATGAGGAAAAAAAAAAATCCAGAAAATCACACTGAAGGATTTTTAATGAATTAATTGGTAAATTCCTCAGTAAAGTAAGCATTTGGTCAATAACAAAAGTTCATCTCAGTACTTTGTTATATACCCTTTGTTGGCAATGACAGAGGTCAAACGTTTTCTGTAAGTCTTCACAAGGTTTTCACACACTGTTGCTGGTATTTTGGCCCATTCCTCCATGCAGATCTCTTCTAGAGCAGTGATGTTTTGGGGCTGTTGCTGGGCAACACAGACTTTCAACTCCCTCCAAAGATTTTCTATGGCGTTGAGATCTGGAGACTGGCTAGGCCACTCCAAGACCTTGAAATGCTTCTTACGAAGCCACTCCTTCATTGCCCGGGCAGTGTGTTTGGGATCATTGTCATGCTGAAAGACCCAGCCACGTTTCATCTTCAATGCCCTTGCTGATGGAAGGAGATTTTCACTCAAAATCTCACGATACATGGCCCCATTCATTCTTTCCTTTACACGGATCAGTCGTCCTGGTCCCTTTGCAGAAAAACAGCCCCAAAGTATGATGTTCTTTCTCCTCCAAACACGACAAGTTGAGTTTTTACCAAAAAGTTCTATTTTGGTTTCATCTGACCATATGACATTCTCCCAATCCTCTTCTGGATCATCCAAATGCTCTCTAGCAAACTTCAGACGGGCCTGGACATGTACTGGCTTAAGCAGGGGGACACGTCTGGCACTGCAGGATTTGAGTCCCTGGCGGCGTAGTGTGTTACTGATGTAGCCTTTGTTACTTTGGTCCCAGCTCTCTGCAGGTCATTCACTAGGTCCCCCCGTGTGGTTCTGGGATTTTTGCTCACTGTTCTTGTGATCATTTTGACCTCACAGGGTGAGATCTTGCGTGGAGCCCCAGATCGAGGGAGATTATCAGTGGTCTTGTATGTCTTCCATTTTCTAATAATTGCTCTCATAGTTGATTTCTTCACACCAAGCTGCTTACCTATTGCAGATTCAGTCTTCCCAGCCTGGTGCAGGTCTACAATTTTGTTTCCGGTGTCCTTTGACAGCTCTTTGGTCTTGGCCATAGTGGAGTTTGGAGTCTGACTGTTTGAGGTTGTGGACGGGTGTCCTTTATACTGATAATGAGTTCAAACAGGTGCCATTAATACAGGTAACGAGTGGAGGACAGAGGAGCCTCTTAAAGAAGAAGTTACAGGTCTGTGAGAGCTAGAAATCTTGCTTGTTTGTAGGTGACCAAATACTTATTTTACTGAGGAATTTACCAATTAATTCATTAAAAATCCTTCAATGTGATTTTCTGGATTTTTTTTTCTCATTTTGTCTCTCATAGTTGAGGTATACCTATGATGAAAATTGGAGACCTCTCTCATCTTTAAAGTGGGAGATCTTGCACAATTGGTGGCTGACTAAATACTTGTTTGCCCCACTGTATGTTTTGGTGGAAGACGTAACTCCTGACCGATCAAAACGCGAGTTTTAAACCAGGCCAAAATATAAACAAATTGGCTTTTTCGGGGTCTGTTTTGTGCACTTCCTACAAATTAAATATCATTTTGAAGGTCTTTCACTACACAATATGGAAAAAACATTACCTCAGTTTGTATAATTTCCTCAAAGTGACTCATTTTGCCAGCACGGGTCACTAGTCGTTTCCTGGTCTTGTGCCTCTCTGCCTTTTGTTTTTTAAAGTTAACCCTTTAGCATTCCAGCCAGTTTCCCTAAATTTAGCATACGTATAGAAAATCAACTTCTTTCTTCACTGAGTGGCAGTAGAAAATTTGAAACTTCCTGCTGGGGGGAACACTGGCATTTTTAGAGGTTAACAAACCTCAGTTCCCTGGAATGCTGCCTACATTTGGGTCTTCCCTCTTTGACTTCTACTTGTAAATCACAACAGGTAGTGAGTGTTCTTTGCGTAGCCCTGCGATGGTCTGATGATCTGTCCAGGGTGTACCCTCCCTCTCACCCAAAGATGTTGGGGTAGGCTCCAGCTTCCCCCACGACCCGGAAAGGATTAAGCGGTAGAAGATGGATGGATGGATATTCTTTGTGTGGAATTTTTTTTTTTTTTTTTAAGACAGTATCTCACAAAAGTGAGTCCACCCCTCACATTTTTGTAAATATTTTATTATATCTTTTCATGGGACAACACTGAAGATATGACACTTTGATACAATGTAAAGTAGTCAGTGTACAGCTTGTATTACAGTGTAAATTTGCTGTCCCCTCAAAATAACTCAACACACAGCCCTTAATGTCTAAACCACTGGCAACAAAAGTGAGGACATCCCTAAGTGAAAATGTCCAAATTGTGCCCAATTAGCCATTTTCCCTCTCCGGTGTCATGTGACTCATTAATGTTACAAGGTCTCAGATGTGAATGGGGAGCAGGTGTGTTAAATTTGGTGTTATCACTCTCACATGCTCTCATACAGGTCACTGGAAGTTCAACATGGCACCTCATGGCAAAGAACTCTCTGAGGATCTGAAAAAAAGGATTGTTGCGCTATATAAACATGGCCTAAGCTATAAGAAGACTGCCAACACCCTGAAACTGAGCTGCAGCACGGTGGCCAAGACCATACAGCAATTTAACAGGACAGGTTCCACTCAGAACAGGCCTCGCCATGGTCGACCAAAGAAGTTAAATGCACTTGCTCAGTGTCATATCAGGAGGTTGTCTTTTGAAAATAGACGTATGAGTGCTGCCAGCATTGCTACAGAGGTTGAAGGGGTGGGGGGTCAGCCTGCCAGTGCTCAGACCATACACCACACACTGCATCAAATTGGTCTGTGTGGCTGTCATCCCAGAAGGAAGCCCCTTTTAAAGATGATGCACAAGAAAGCCCACAAACAGTTTGCTGAAGACAAGCAGTCTAAGGACATGGATTACTGGAACCATGTCCTGTGGTCTGATGATACCAAGATAAACTTATTTGGTTCAGATGGTGTGAAGCGTGTGGGGCAGCAACCAGGTGAGGAGTACAAAGACAAGTGTGTCTTGCCTACAGTCAAGAATGCTGGTAGGAGCGTCGTAGTTAGGGGCTGCATGAGTGCTGCCGGAACTGGGGAGCTACAGTTCATTGAGGGAACCATGAATGCCAACATGTACTGTAACATACTGAAGCAGAGCATGATCCCCTCCCTTCGGAAACTGGGCCACAGGGCAGTATTCCTACATGATAACGACCCCAAACACACCTCCAAGACAACCACTGCCTTGCTAAAGAAACTGAGGGTAAAGGTGATGGACTGGCCAAACATGTACTATATCCATACCTAAACCCTATTGAGCATCTGTGGGACATCCTCAAATGGAAGGTGGAGGAACGCAAGGTGTCTAACATCCACCACCAGCTCTGTGATATCGTCATGGAGGACTGGAAGAGGATTCCAGTGGCAACCTGTGAAGCTCTAGTGAACTCCATGCCCAAGAGAGTTAAGGCAGTGCTGAAAAATAATGGTGGCCACACAAAATATTGACACTGTGGGCACAATTTGGACATTTTCACTTAGGGGTGTACAGACTTTTGTTGCCAGTGGTTTAGACATTCATGGCTGTGCATTGAGTTATTTTGAGGGGACAGCAAATTTACATGGTTACACAAGCTGCCCACTGACTACTTTACATTGTATCACAGTGTCATATCTTCAGTGTTGTCCCATGAAAAGATATAATAAAATATTTACAAAAATGTGAGAAGTGTACTCACTTTTGTGAGATACTGTACCTCTTGAAGGTATACTGCTTTGGCAACCATAAATTACACAGTTTAGAACTGTTCTTTTAACAGCAAAATCACCATTAAATTAACTACAAAGTTGTAAATGTGATTATTATCCTCTGTGACACCAACTCTTCTGGTGTCCTCTTAGCTTCTGAACATCCTTCTGCATTGTCATTACCATAAATGTTAAAATTTACACATCTGCTTGCAAGCTTATTATCTCCCCGTGTTCTTTACAAATTCAATTAGACCCTTTTCGTCATCTTGTTAGATTTCCCCAACAGCTGATTTTTATTTTTTTTTTGAGCTGCAGTAATTTACTACACGGCATTAACATTTTCTGCTCAAAGCCGTCATGTCTTCGTCTCTCTGACAAACTTACTGAAGTCATAGATAATTCATTTGATTCTAAATTACAGCTTTCCATCGCACCATGTGCCCCTCTTGCAGGGGTTTGTTGTGACAAGTGAGCCCGCCACTCGTCTCCAGCCGTGATTTCTGTCGTCCCTGATGACAAAGATATCATGCGGCGCGTCTTTAAACATGACGCTGACATGTAGCACTTATCCACTCACTCAGGGAGAACAAGGCAGCGTTGCTCCTTGTGACATCTTCCTCATTTCCCATGATGCACATGTAAGGGGTCGCCTCCGCATGATGATTAGTAATAATGAGAGTTCTTGAAAATTTTGGGATGATCTACATTTTTTTTTTTGTCAAGAGGGGATCAGGGTGGGGAGTTGAAAGGGGACAAAAGCTGCCAAAGAGCCATTGTTCCTTAATAAAATGGGGGAAAAAAATTCTATTGTGTATGAATGAGTCACTCATGAACACAGTAACACTATAGAAAAGAAGGTGTTTATTTTCTTCAGATTCTGGTCTTAATTTGCATCTGAGACAATTAAAAGGGCTGTGGTTTGTCTTCTGACTGAGGGAAGAGAGGAGACAACAAAAAGAAAAGATGAGGTAAAGAAAGAATTACGTGGTCAAAGAGGTGATGGGGATATAAGTTAAGATGAAATTTAAAAAGAGAAACAGAAATAAAAGCAAGAAATAAAATAGTAAATCGAGGAAATGAAGAATGAATAGTTAGATGAAATAATACAAAGAATGGGGGGATATGTCTAGATATGAATAGGATCAATTTTAAAGTTCTTTTGCTGGTTTATAAATATTTGCACGGTCTTGGGCCTTCTTATTTATCAGAACTGCTTTTAACATATGAGCCCCCACGGACCCTGAGATCCTATGGCATTGGCCTTTTAATTATCCCTACTGTCAGAACACGCACCCACAGTGAGGTAGCTTTTAATTACGATGGCCCACATCTGTGGAACAGCCTGCCAGAGAACATCAGGGCTTCTAAGAATGTTAATGTTTTTAAGAGCAGGCTCAAGACCTACTATTTTAACCTAGCTTTTGATTAGATGCCTGTTTTAATTTTCTTAATTTTTTATTTTAAACCTATTTTATCTTGTTCTTGTTACAATTATTCGCTTTGTTATTAAATACTTTTACATTTTAAACTGTGTGAATTTAAATGTTTTTCTATAATTATCTTTTTACTAACAAATTATTTATTTTATTACTATTATTTATTAGTGATAGTGTGGGGATCATGAAATGATGAGACTGGGTAATTTCTCAGTATGGTTTATTCATCTCAAGTCCCCAGCTCTCTCTCTCTCAGTCAGGAAAAAAGAGGAAGAGCTGCGGTAAACCCACATACATTTATACCCACACATCAAACACAGAATCACACAATCAAGTCAAATCCTTCTATTTACACTTAATCACTTCAGAGTCCTCCTTGCTCTTCTGTCTGACCCCAGGAGGTCAGACAGTCCTTTCAGGCTCTCGCTCCAGATCCTCTGACTTCCTCCCAAGTCCGCAGGTGGTCCAGACTCATTGTCCATCTGAGGCGTGATGTCAATACACACCGCAAGCTTAAAGTCCTTCTATGCTTGGGTCTCTGCAGTGAAATATGTGAGCTACATAATGTTACCATTATGGGCGCTACATCACTCCCCCCCAAACGCCAAAGAATGGACACACCCGATAACCGTATCCTAATGGCAATACAGCATATGTCACCCCCCACCTGCGGAATTTACAGCACGGCCTACACAGTGTGATCGAAACACACATCACTCTGCCCGTAGTCTGGGCTTCAACCTCCTCCCAAACTTGCTGTACGCAGGTTTCACAGCCTGTGTTGTGCCGTCCTGCGGCGAATCTGTGGAATGAGGGGGAGAAAGGTTATTTGTCCCCTGCGGGGGCTCCAGGGGCCATTCCCTGGGTGGTCTGCCTCGTCGAGGCGTCCTCGCCGGTCGTACAGATTCGTCATGCAACACAAAGGCAGGTTTTAATCTATCAATACTGATTGTTTCTTTCCTGCCCCCCAAATCTAGCACAAAATATTTCTCCCCGGTTTCCAGCACTCGAAATGGACCGTCATATGGTGGGCGGAGACTGTGTCGCTGAGCGTCATGCCTGACAAAAACAAATTCAGCGTTTTGTAAAGCCTTGGGAACAAAAACACGCGGAAAAGTGTGATGAGCGGGGCCCGGGAGCATTTCTGCTCCCGTGCCATTCAGAGGTCCCCGCACCGGGGGGCGCCCTGGTGCCGCATGGGCTGGTAGGAACTCTCCGGGCAGCCTGAGAGGTTGCGCAAAAACCAATTCTGCGGGTGAGGCATCTAAGTCCTCTTTGGGTGCCGAACGCAACCCCAATAAAACCCATGGTACTTTGTTTACCCAATCTGCATCCGTGAGCAACGCTCTGAGGGCTGCCTTCAAAGACCTGTGAAAACGCTCGCATAAACCGTTGGCCTGGGGGTGATAAGCGGTAGTGCAGTGGACTGCCACTCCTAAGCCGCTGGCCATTGCTGACTACAGCTCCGACACAAATTGAGGTCCCCTATCGGACGTAATATCCGCCGGAACCCCGAACCGCGCTACCCAGGCCGTTAAAAAAGCGCGAGCCACCTCTGCCGCTGTGGTCGACGTTAACGGGACCACTTCTGGCCAACGTGTGGTTCGGTCCACCATTGTCAAGAGATGTGTGAACCCTTGTGACGGCAGCAGGGGGCCCACTAGGTCTACGTGCACATGATCGAATCTCTTAGCCGGAATGTGGAACGGTTCTAAAGGGGCCTTCGTGTGCCTGTGGACTTTGGCCCGCTGGCAAGCCATGCAGGCTTTCGCCCACTCTTTCACGTGCTTGTGCAGGCTCGGCCAAACAAACTTCTCCACTACCATTTTCACCGAAGCGCGTACTCCCGGGTGCGCCAGGGAGTGCACCGCGTCAAAAACGCGACGGCGCCACGCGGCCGGTACCACCGGGCGCGGTCGCCCGGTGGATACGTCGCAGATTAGAGGGGGTGAACCGGTTTGTAAACTTTTGCTCTCCAGCCTTAACCCTGTTGGTCCAGACAGGAGTGCGCGCACGTCTGCGTCTCCGCTCTGCTCCACTGCCATGGCTGCATAATCTATCCCCACGTGAACAGGGGCCGCGTTCGCGTCCGCGCTGTTACCCCGCCCCGCGTCTGCGGTAGTACCACCCGCTTCCGCACGGACAGGCGCTGTTACCGCACGTGAGAGACAGTCCGCTACTACGTTGAGTTTACCGGCTACGTGCTGAATATCGGTGGTAAATTCCGAAATTGCGGCCAGCTGTCTCTGCTGCTGTCCTGACCACGGTTCTGAAATTTTGGACATTGCAAAAGTGAGCGGTTTGTGGTCGACAAACGCGGTGAAACGTCGCCCCTCCAGCCAGAACTGGAAATGGCGAATGGCCAGGTGGAGCGCTAGCAGCTCTCTGTCAAACGCGCTGTATTTCCGCTCAGCATCGCACAAGGACCTGCTGAAAAAAGCGAGCGGTTGCCAAACCCCGGTGACTTGCTGCTCTACAACGGCCCCTATGGCCACATCTGACGCGTCAGTGGTTAGCGCCATGCAGGCTGATGGGTCTGGGTGAGCCAGCAGCGCTGCGTCTGCCAGTGCTTTTTTAACCTCTGTGAATGTGCGCTCCCGCTCCGGGGACCACTCGATCGCATTGGAGGGCTTCTGCTTTTTAAGCGCGGCGTATAACGGTTGCATAAGCTGCGCTGCGTGGGGTATGAAACGGTTATAAAAATTTACCATTCCTAAAAACTCTTGCAACGCTTTGACCGTTTGTGGCTGGGGAAACTCCCCCACTGCGCGTACTTTGGCCGGCAGAGGGATTGCTCCCTCTGGGGAGACGCGGTGTCCTAAATAATCGATTTGCGCTACGCCAAAATGGCACTTGGCTGGGTTGATTATCAACCCGTGCGTTCCCAACCTCTGAAAAACCGTGGTGAGGTGTTTTTCGTGTTCCTCCTCGGAGGCACTGATGACTAAAATATCGTCCAAGTAGACAAAAACGAAAGGGAGGTCGCGCAACACGGCATCCATCATTCGTTGGAAAGTTTGCGCGGCGCCTTTAAGGCCAAAAGGCATGCGTAAAAATTCAAAAAGTCCGAACGGGGTTATTACCGCTGTTTTGGGAATGTCCTCTGGTCGAACCGGGACCTGATGATAACCGCGGACCAGGTCTATTTTAGAAAAAATGCGCGCCTTTGCCAAGTGCACTGAGAAATCCTGGATATGTGGAATTGGGTAGCGGTCCTCCGCTGTGGCATTGTTTAACCTGCGGTAATCACCACAAGGTCTCCACGAGCCGTCAGCCTTAGGCACCATATGCAGCGGGGAGGCCCAGGCGCTCTTCGAGCGGCGAATTATGCCCAACCTTTCCAGGTTGGCGAACTCCTCGCGCGCAATGGAGAGCTTAGCTGCATCCAAGCGCCGAGCTTTCACAAAAACTAGTGGGCCACTTGTGGTGATAAAGTGTTCCACCCTGTGCTTCGCAACCTTAGCTGAAAACGTGGGAACTGTGAGTGCTGGGAACTGGGTTAGAAGAGTGTGAAACTTACCACCTGCTGTGGTGATGTTGGTCTGTACTGGCGGCGGGGACACTCGAGCTGTACAAGGGATAGAACAAAAGGAGAGTGCATTTACTAGGCGTCTATTAACCAGATCCACTAACAAGCCATGTGAGCACAAAAAGTCAGCGCCTAATATGTTGAAACTCACCGCCGCTACTATGAAGGTCCATTCATAGGTGCGGCCGTGCAAGGACAGGCGTAGAGTCCTTTCCCCGAACGTTTTGATCGACGAGCTGTTCGCCGCCGTTGCTCCGTCTCCGCGGGGCCCCGCCACACGATCCGCATAGGTCGCGGTGATGAAACTCCTCTGGGCTCCGGTGTCCACGAGGAATTGCCGCCCGGAGCCCGCGTCTGTTAGATAAAGCAGCTTGTTCTGTTCACCGAGAGTCGAAGCTGCTAACGACCCCCGGCCCGGGCGTTTCCCTGTTTCTTGAAACTGCACGGCGGGATGCATCTGTGCGCCTTCTCAGCGAAGCGTCAATGGCAAAAACAGAGGCCGTCCCCTCCTCTGCCTTGGGACCACGCTGCTGCTGTCGTCGCTGGGGTTGCTCCTGCTGCCGCCGGCTCCTCACTGCCTCTGGCCGCCTCGCCGAGGTCTGCTGCTGCCACGGAAGTCTCCTGCTCCTCGCAGGCATCGAGGAGCCGCTGCGCTTCCCTGGCCAGCGCGCGGAAGTCTTGCTGGTTCACACACCTCATGCCAGACAGGATACCTCTCATGTGTGCTGGGAGGGTCCTCAAGAAGATGTGCTTGAACAGAAACGCATCGTTGTCTGTCCCGGTCAGCTGCAGCATGTCCTCCATGAGGTCGGTCGCTCTGCGTCCTCCTCTGTCACGCAGGTCCAGAAGCTGCCTGGCCCTCACCTCGGCTGATGGCACAAAACTCTCGATGAGGGCGGCTTTCAGCGTGTCGTACTTGCCAGCAGCGGGCGGCTGCTGCACCAGGCTCCGCACACATCGAGCTGTGCGGCTGTCGAGTCTTGCGATGACATTATGAAACTTGGTGTCATCTGCTGATATTCCCCCAAGCATGAACCGCGATTCCGCGTGTTGGAACCATGAATGCGGGTCGTCTTGCCAGAACTCGGGGAGCTTAATCGAGCCTGTGCTCGTGCGGTCGGTCTCCGGTGAATCCGGGTCAGGGTAACGTTCTCCCGGCATCGTACGTCTTGGTCACCAATGTGGGGATCATGAAATGATGAGACTGGGTAATTTCTCAGTATGGTTTATTCATCTCAAGTCCCCAGCTCTCTCTCTCTCAGTCAGGAAAAAAGAGGAAGAGCTGCAGTAAACCCACATACATTTATACCCACACATCAAACACAGAATCACACAATCAAGTCAAATCCTTCTATTTACACTTAATCACTTCAGAGTCCTCCTTGCTCTTCTGTCTGACCCCAGGAGGTCAGACAGTCCTTTCAGGCTCTCGCTCCAGATCCTCTGACTTCCTCCCAAGTCCGCAAGTGGTCCAGACTCATTGTCCATCTGAGGCGTGATGTCAATACACACCGCAAGCTTAAAGTCCTTCTATGCTTGGGTCTCTGCAGTGAAATATGTGAGCTACATAATGTTACCATTATGGGCGCTACAATAGCTTTATTTATCTTATTATCCTGTCCTAGATTCAATGTTTCTTCATAGGGAGCCCTCCCACAGGGAATTGTCTGGTATTAGCTGCAAGGTGCTGGCCTGTGACTGCCCTGGTTCATCCAATCAATGGGACGTTTACACTGCAGTATCAAGTCCGCAGTGTTGACTTCTCTGACTGGACTTGAGCAGTCACAGAGGTGATGTCCCTGTAGCTGTGGACTTGGTGCTTCCCTTGTATTGATGGCTCCATAGGATGGCGCTTCTACACCTGGATCCTCAGCGCTCGGCCGTGTCTCACATAAAAGAATGTGTGTGATTGGGTGGAGCAGTTGTAATTATGCCATATTTGTGAAGCACTTGCAGTGCTACAACCTTCTGTATGAAAAGTGCTATATAAATAAAGGATTGATTGATTAGTATTGAACCCCGAAAAGCAGCTATTAATGCTGAAATTAATCTTTTTAAAATTTTTCTTTAACAGTAAAATTAAAATTTAGATATATCTTGGCCATTGCTGGGACCAAACTACACCTAAAGGAGATGGAAGAATCGACTCAACACTGAAGTGCCAAAACCTGCAGGTTCTCTACTAGAAGCTTGAGTCTAGCTAATAGACTGTACACAAAGATTGATGATGTGTCGTCACTTAGTCCACTGAAAACTGCAGTTCTACTTTCTGGATTTGGGCACTGTCACCTTGTGCTTTTGGGGCCAGAGTTTGTGCAGTAGCGATCATGTAGCAGAACTTGATGTTGAAGTCCAGACCATATACATAGCTGCTCATTACAGACTAAGCAGCAGGCCAAAACCAGCTACCTAGTGTCATGTCTGCCTGCAGTAGGTGAGGATGATGGAGTTAAGTAGCAGGCAGGGTTGCAGCATAACATAGTTTTATTAATCACAAAAGAAATGAAACAAAAAAAAACTGCACAAGGGCACAAAACTGGATTGATAACAAACTTACAGAGAAACTGGATACTAGTGATGGGTAGGCAGGCACCAGTGATCCAATCTTATCCAGGAAATATTTGGCAAGGCATGACTCGTGACATACTGTATGTGTTGACGTTAGACCACGAGAAATAAACTGAGCAGTGCTACCCAATGGAACTCCCTGTCCCTCACGTTTTGTTTTGTCATGTTTGACTGTGCAAGGGAGTTGTCACAGCCAAGTTTCAGATGGAGCCAGCACCAAAAACACTTGAGCACATATCTCCTATTGATGTATTTTTGACAAATAGTGGTTTGCTATTGTAACTGAGGTGATGGCTTAGTGGTAGTATATACACTTTGCAAGCGGAAGCTCTGGGTTCAAATCCCAGCTGTGTTGTTCTTTTAATTTCATTTTTATTTGCAAGGAAGACCTTGGATCATTATTACACATCATTATGCTGAGACACTGTTACCATTGTGCCCTGCATGAGAATAAGGCCAGAGTTAAATATACTGGGACAGCATAAGACTGTTGAAAATGTATTATTTTGTAATAAAAAATAGATAAGTAGTACAAGCACACCAAGAAACACAGACACATTCACTGTAGTCACCCCATTTTTATTATTTATTTTTTCCATTTATGATCACTGATATTTCTTAAAAGACAGCCATCACCACCATCATAGCAGTCTGTCAGGGGCGACAATGACTGTTTCATTTAGGTCTGATCAGATTCCTCCATGCAGCTCTGTCCTTGGCCCTCCACTGCCAGGAACTCCTGACTTTGTTAACCCGGGTGATGTCCAAGCCGGTATGAGTCGCTTTCTGACTATTTCATGAAACTGCTTGCGAAGTATTTGAGTACCGCTGGACTAGCGGCACATTCTTGGCAGATAGAGGTATTATCAGTGGCAAGGACAGGCCAAGACAAACTGACTCCAGTATCTGTTGCAGTGACTGACCAGATGATAGGTTCATTTATCTCTGCTCTTTGTATAGTGCATGTCACGATGCACCGACTGGCAAAAGTCCACCACAGACCTTGCGACAGATGTGCTTATCTGCCAGGATGTCCAGTCTCACCCTGTGTAACTGAGAGTTGTCCACCACACATTTATTGAAATTGAAAATTACACACTGTAAAAATCTGCATGCTGTATACTTTGTCGACTGCATGGCCTAGCAGAGCAAATGAAGTTCCATGTGAGGCCTCGTCTATGTGAACCATTTTGATGAAAGGCTCAAGTGTTCAAGAAAGCCTCACCTACTCATGACTAAGTAATAGCTTAGAGATAAAATATGTCTCCTGCAATTGGGAAGCTAGAGTTAAGTCCCAGCTGGGTTATTTTAATAATTTATTTTTTATTTGCACAATGAAGTGTCTGTGTTTGAAAGAGCTTGGATACAACAATAACACATCATTATGCTGAGGCACTGTTGTGCCTTGCACGACAATAAGGACCGAGATGAATGTACTGAGAAAGACAGCACGACTGTTGAAAAGTTATTTCTTTTAAAAAAAAATTGGATAAGTAGCACAAGCACATTCACTGTAGTCACCTCTTTTTTTATTATTTTTCTGCCTTATGATCATTGATATTTCTTAAAAGACAGCATTTATTGAAATAATACACATTAAACTAACAATACCCTTGAAAAATCAGCATGTTGTATACATTTTGTCCACTAGATGGCCTGGTAGAGATGAAGTCCCACACGAGGCCTTGCCTATGTGAACCATTTTGATGGAAGGCCTCAAGTCCTCCAGAAAGCCTCATTTGGCCATCACTACTGGATACAAGACAATACGATACCAGCAGGGAAATTCTGATGACAACGACACACCAGGCACTGAACGCTGACATATATACAGAGACAGATAATGACAAATGAGAGACAGCTGGGGAAGTAATCAGGAAAAGCCGGGAAGTGGCTGCAGGTGAGAAACACATGATGGGTGGAGCAGTACAGACAAATAGACAGGGGATGCATGTGAAACAGGACAACAATACAAGAGTAATACAGAGAGGGCAGTGGCTATGAGTACGGAAAACATGAGAAGCTGGAACAATAGAACGGATATAAACACAGACCCAGGACCAAACAGGGGATGGCACAGCAGACAATGACCGATGACTCAGGGAAGCACAGAGGGCAATAAATGCAAATAATAATCATACATAATCACAGAAAGAACAATAAATGGACATAAAAGGTGAGCTTGATCCTGTGATCAAGCCCAGATTATGACACCTAGATCATGACCAACCATAACCATGCTCTATCTTGACCACATCCCCATTTTATAACATCAAATAGCTCATTTAAACCAAACTGATATTAGGAGTGTTGCACAAAAGTAGAATTAAGAAAGCCAGGATAACTGAAAAATCATGGCTTGACATCTGCTCATCCAGGCTTAATCCATTGCACCGCTGTCAAGCCAGGATGAGAAGATGGAGCTATGCCAAGATAGTTGGGATAGGTGCACATTCACAGCAAACTTAAATAAACCATGTGATCTATCACAGAATCACTGATCCTGCTTTGGATAAGACAATGGACAAAACACAGCAGCATATTTCTCACCAGCAAAACAGCAACTTCTCATGGAAACCTATGAGAAAGTGAAGCATATAATATCTAAAGTAGAGGGTACTCAGAGACCGCATACCTCTGCCAAGGCTCTGCCCTTCCCTCGCTTTGTCCTCTTCCCCATCCCTCTGTCCGTCCATATCGCTATCAGTCTGTACATTGCAAGAGGGGGCCTTGGCGGAGGTATGCATTCATGGACCACCTCCAACATCTAATGAGTTCACCTTTGGGCCAAGGGCCACCTCTGGTGAAAATGTCATCCAAATCCATCCAGTAGTTTTGCAGTATTGTTGCTAACACTCTGTGAGAACACAAGAGCGTTGGCGGAGGTATGTATGCATTTTGAGATCATCACCAAAATCTATGCACGTGTTCAATGTGCCATTACACACTTTTCCTGAAAATTTGAATGAAAGGTGTTATATAAATGCAATCCATTATTATTATTATTATTATTATTATTATTATTATTATTATTATTATTATTACCTCAGCCAAGGGAGGAGGTAATGTTTTTAGTGGTGTTGGCTGGTTGGTTTGTCTGTTAATAACATAACTCAAAAAGTTATCAATGGATTTGGATGAAATTTTCAGGAAAGGTGTGTAATGGCACGGGGAACAGATGATTAGATCTTGGTGATGATCTGAGGTGCGTACCTCCACCAAGGGCTTTGTTTGTGTTTGTGTAGCAGGATAATACAAAAACTACTGGATGGATTTGGATGAAATTTTCATCAAATGGTAAATGCTGTTCACTTATATAACGCTTTTTTTTCTCATCTCTGGATGACTAAAGTGCTTTACAGATCCTGCTATCCACCCATTCACACACTGATGGCAGCAGAGCTGCCATACACAGGCGCTGGCCTGACCCACCAGGAACAACTGGGGGCTCAGTGTCTTGCTCATGGGCAAGACATGCAGACTGCAGACAGAGCGGGAACTGAACCCCTGACCCTCCACTCAGTAGTTGGCCACACTATACCTGCACCACAGCCACCCAAGAAAGGCTACAGAGAAAACCATTACATTTTGATGATGATCTGAGAAGGCATACCTCTGCCAAGGCTCTTATCTTACAGTGTGTTAGCAACAATACTCCAAAACTAATGGACAGACTTTGATGCAATTTTCACCAGAAGTAGCTCTAGGCCTACACACAAACCCATTACATTTTGGAGGTGATCCATGAGGAACGGAAGGAGTCTTGGCAGAGGTATGCACTCTCTGGGTGCTTTTCTAGTTATTATTATTATTAATATTATTATTAACACACAGAAAAACAACAGCAAAAACAATGACTACATAACAACAACAACAACAATAATAATAATAATAATAATAATAATAATAATAATAATAATAATAATAATAATAATAATAATAAGACTGTTATTAATAATTATTAATAATAACAAGATGCCGACAGATGCAGACATGTTCATCCAAGCTTTTGCTTTCAAATTTTGATCATGATATCCTTTTAGTGTCAGATCAAAGAGTACCAGGTTGTTTGATGCAACAAAAGCCTGTTTTCCACTAGCCCAGCACACCTCGGTACGGCTCGATTCACTTCAGTACGGCTCGGAATGCTTCTGTCTCCATTAGCACGGTGTTGCGGGGCAGCAGCAGATTCTCAGCGAGGCGGGGTCACACTCCCATGATGTTATGCACCGGACTGAGTCCTTATTTACACGAGACAAAAAATGGAGGATCCAAGGATTATTGCCTTGCTCGCTCTGTGGTTTTATCTCACAATTAATTTTATCTCATAATTAAGCTGCAACAACACAAGTCACTTTTGTTTTGAATTAACTGCCAAATGACCTAGAAATAATGAGCTGAAACTTGTTTTTATTCGTATTAAATAATGAGACGGTGGCACACTGTCCAACACCACATCCTAGGGCATTTTGGATGTACTGAATTAAAAAAATTCATGTTTTTCACCTTCAGGTCAACGTTTGGAACAACAGTATTATTATTTTCCGTTTAGATGATGCTACGCTCCTTCTAAAGTATTGTAAATCTCTGAATTTGGAATGCCGATAGAACATTCAATTTACATATACTTGTACCTTTGACTTGGTGCTAATTTTTTATGATATTTCAATAAAAAGAACAGAAAGCTTACAAAAAGATTTCTTTTTTGGTCTAGTTAAAAATTACATTACCTTTACAATGGTTGACCGTCAGCATCATTTTGATCAGACTAGGCAATGGAATTTCTATGTAATTAAACTGTTTTATAATTCAGTGTTATAACAGACAAACCACACTTTCCAAAACAATTCCATTTTATTATATACAAAATATTAAAATAAAAAAAAACTTTGCAACACAACATGAAGGTTAATCGACATTTTATACACGCCGACCACTGAGTGCTGAGGCTCGGTAGAATTAATCCGTCTCTGCCAGCTGTGGGTCAGGAAGGCTCGGTTGAATAATCCGTGCGGGCTGTCGCGGCGGACGCGTGGGATGATTCTACAAGGAAAATGCACACAATAAAATACAGCACGAAATATATACAGAAAAGACAATAGTTTTTAACAAGAATACATAAGCTTATTTCAGCGTATTGTTCACATGAATAATTACAATAAAAGCTTTAGTCCGCAGTGTGCTGCAATAAAGCAGCGATCCATCCACAAATGAACAGCTTTTTTATTGCATAAATAAACTGAGCGTCTTACCGAATATATTTGCGAAAAAACGCACAATAAAAAAAAATTAAAACTCACCGTTAAAGGACTCCGATGTCGAGACCTCCCGGTATATTTTTTCATTCCGGGCGGCTCCGTCTAACTCGCGCTGAATACGTTCGTCTGACAATGCAGTGAGCAGACACTGCAGCTCCTTACTGGTCCATGGAACACCCTTATTACGCAAAGCCATTTTTGATAGAGAATAAATGAAAATAGCACAGCAATACACTGAAAAGGAACCGCCAACAGTGGTTGCGTGCTGAGTAAAGGCGGTTGAGCTAAAAAAACACCAAAAAATGCCTGTAGAGGAAATGAACCCTGAACCCTTCGAGGCTGCTGAACTGGAGAAAGTCCTACAGAGCCTGAAATGTGGAAAGGCAGCAGGATACGATAACATCTTCCCAGAATTCATGAAAAATCTTGGCCCCCGAGCCCTAACCTGGTTGACACAATTCTACACAAGGATCACACAAACAAACTCGATCCCAAAGAAATGGCGGACAGCAAAGGTCATTGCCATCCCAAAACCTGGCAAAGACCACAAATTACCAGCAAGCTACCGCCCAATCTCCCTACTCAGCGTTCCTTACAAAATCATGGAGCGCCTAATTCTGCAACGCATTTCCCCAGAGGTAGAGGATATTCTAAGTGTGGATCAAGCAGGTTTCCGCAAGGACCGCAGTACAGGAGAACAAGTACTGGCCCTAACCACCTTCATCGAAAATGGCTTCGAGAGCAGACTGAAGACAGGGGCTGTGTTTCTCGACCTTACAGCCGCCTATGATACGGTCTGGCACAAAGGCCTCCTCCTGAAACTTATAAAGGCAATCCCTGCTTGGGCAACAGCAATTATAAAAACCCTGCTGACCAACCGAAGGTTCAGAGTCCACCTCAGTCAGAAGACAAGTGCATGGAGAATGCAGAAAAACGGACTCCCACAAGGCTCAGTTCTAGCTCCAACTCTGTTCAACCTCTACATAAACGACCTGCCTACTACAAAATCCCGCAAATTCACCTATGCAGACGACATCTGTTTGGCATTCCAAGCACCAGACTTTGAACCACTGGAACGGGTGCTCACGGAAGATCTTGCCAAACTGGACCAGTTCTGCAAAATCTGGCGCCTAAAACCAAGCCCAGCAAAAACCGTCTCCAGTGTATTCCATCTCCACAATGCAAAAGCTGCCAGAGAACTAAACATCCACCTGAGCGGACTCAAGCTTAAGCATGCCCCAAATCCAACTTATCTTGGAGTGACCCTTGATAGGACCTTATCCTTCAAGGAACATCTAAAGGGGACGGCTGCTAAGGTGAAGGTACGAAACAACCTGCTCTGCAAGCTCGCTGGTGCAAAATGGGGGGCGGCAGTCTCCACCCTGCGCACCTCAGCACTGGCCCTTTCATACTCTGTAGCAGAATATTGTGCCCCTGTCTGGTCCAGGTCATCTTACACACACCATGTAGACACCCAGCTCAACACAACCATGAGAACTATAACTGGAACAATCCGCTCAACACCACTCCCCTGGCTCTCTGTACTGTCAAACATAGCCCCTCCACACATCCGGCGAGCAGCATTAACTCAAAGGATGCTCCAAAAAGTTAAAGATTCTCCTCACTTACCAATCCATGCAGATATCTACACTCCACCCACTGCCCGACTTTCATCCAGACGGCCGATTTGGAAAAACCCTCCCCCAGCTGACTTTACCATCCAGACAGCTTGGCAAGAGGAATGGGAGACCAAGGAGGTCCCAAACAAACAGCTGGTGATAAACCCCAACCAACAGGTCCCGGGCACCAACCTCCCAAGGAGACAGTGGTCTACACTCAATCGCTTCAGGACTGGACATGGCCCCTGCTTGGCCAGCCTTTACAGATGGGGCAGTAGCCCTAGCCCACTGTGCGCATGTGGAGAGGAGCAAACAATGGAACACATCATAGAGGCTTGCCCGCTCCAAAGACTGGAAGGAGGATTACACACCCTCCATACAGCAAACCAGGAGGCAACTGCTTGGCTTAAGGACTTTGCATTCGCTAAATAAATAAAACCAGTTGCAGAGGCTTCTGTAGCGGTGTCTGCAGCGGATTGGGAGCCAGAGCTGGACCTTTTGGAGGCCGGGCCCGAGTGTTCATCACCAGGATTGACTGAATCCTGGACAGCGGTGGAGCTCGAGCTTAGGCAAGTGTTCTCTCTTGTTTTTCTTATGACAATTTTAGAGAGATCTTGTCTGGCTCTAGGTGAGGAGAGTCAGGCGCAGCGCACAACTGTGTCTGAACTTCCCTCGCCGGGCTCCACCGCTGCCAGCAACCCTAACTACCCTGTTTCTTCTTCCGCTCCTGAGCCATTTTCTAGGGTCGCCGGAGAGGAACAACCATCTCCAGGGGTCCTCGTGGAGCCAGTCTCACCACCTGACGACGTCGTGGGTCAAGCTTTCCTGAGGTCTGAGGTCGTTGTGTGGTCCCCCCCGCAGGCCGTGTCACTGTGGGTGCAGCGGGCTAGCTTTGGACCCTTATGGGGGCTGCGCTCCAGGTCGGGGACACCACGCTCCAGGACAGGGTCCCCCGTGGGTGCAGCATCGGCCCGGTCGGGGTCCACCGCGGATGCTGCAGAGCCTCAGCCGAAGGTCACCGTGGGTGCTGCAGAGCCTCGGCCGGAGGTCACCACAGGTGCAGCAAAGCTCCCACTGGAGTCCACCGCAGGTGCAGCGTTGGCCCAATCGGGGTCTTCCGCAGGTGCTGCAGAGCCTCAGTTGGAGGTCACTGCGGGTACTGCAGAGCCTCAGCCGGAGGTCACCGCGGGTGCAGTGGAGCCAGCCCGGTCGGGGTCCACCGAGGGTGCAGCGGTGCTGGCCCAGTCGGGGCCCACCGGAGGTGCAGCTGTGTCCCAAGCTGGAACCACCGAGGATACTGCAGACCACCCGGAGAACGCCGTGGTCCCCTTCTCCCTGCCCGACACCGTGGAGGTTCCCTTGTCCCGGTCCAGTTATCCACCAGTGAGCCTTCTGGTGGGCAGGCCACTTCCTGCTTCACCCCTTCGGTCCTGGTGGCTAAACAACGCTGGCCAGCCGCCGGAAGAATTGACTCCCCGGGTCTGGTGGTCCATGTTTTCTGGCAGGCTGCCGGACTCCGTCCACCGGACCTTCCTGCTGGGCCTGGGACTCTGGGCGGCCTCCTAAGCCCCAACACCCGTGGACTTGGGGGGGGTGGTGTTAATTGTGGGCCCTGGGTGGGATGTTGCGGTCCTGTCAGGGTAGAGCAATTTAGGGTTGCGTGTGTGTGTGTGTTGTTTTTTTTTTGGTTTGTTACAGCTTTGAGGCTGTTTGGAGAGAATGCTATTATTAATACAATGTATATTGGTTTTGTGTGTTTCTTTGTATATTTTGATGTTTGTGTGAGTGTATTTCTGTTATTTTGGATTGATCATGGATTATTTATGGTTTGTACCTGAGCTGACTGATTGAATCAGCGGGGGCCAATCAGTGAGCTCCTGTTGGGAACTCTTGTCCGGAAGGACCTGTTTAAGGATGGTGCATGACTTTGGCAAGACAGCGACAGAGCGATGGAACGTTGTCATTATTGATGCCGACGAGGTGAAGGATAAGAGGTCGGAAGGACATGTGGACAGGAGAACGTGTTGACGGAGGACCTGAGGATATGAGGAGGTGAATCAAAGAGGCGCATGGAGGAAACGAGAGCAGGAGCGGAGGAGCGGAGAAAGGACGGAGGAAAAGCAGGTGCGGTGAAAGACAGCGGCAGCACGGGACCAAAGACGCCATGAGGGTCCAGACAATGGAGACGCCGTTGTGTTGGAGGAAAGGTGTATGCACAGCTAAGTGGAAGGACTGTGCTTAATGTCTGTGTGTATGGATGATTATTAGCCCCGGTGTGTTCACGGGAGGCTGAGTTTGCGCTGCGCTGTGTGCTGCAGGTTTTCCCGGACGACGGATTCGTAGGAGCCGCTCCTCTTCTTCTCTTCCTGTTCGCCTCCTGTTCCCGGGTCCAGAGTTCTTCATCTTTGAGGCGTACAAGAGGGTCTTGAACGATCCCGGACAAATCGTGCCTTCTTCCGGGTCAAGGAGGACGACAGTGTGTGTTCATGGTCGGACAGCCAGTGAATGCGTCAACGCTCCACAGTGGACACGCTGAAGGTTCTCTCATGAAGCGTAGGGAGTGACTTTTACTTGTATTTAATTGCATTGTTTCTTGTATGAATTTTAGGGTATTTATAGTATTTATTGTGGGGTTATCTTCTTAAATTGTGCACATTGGCAATTAATTGGTTCTTATTGGGAACTGTTGTAGTCTATAACTATTTTAAGAATTGTTTAATAAAGTTTATAATCGCTTTTCTGCCTTCCTGAGTGTTTGTGTTGTTGTGGCCCGAGAATCGCATATTTCAATCATAGTGCTCATAGTGATTTGCACTTTCAAACTGTGACATTTATTTGGCGTTGTTGGCAGGATTCTCTTACCACACAACACAAACATGGAAGATCATGATGAACCCTCGACCTCAGCTGTGAACAATCAGGCTGTAATTAATACGGTTGCTATGCCATGTTTTATGGGGGTACCTTGGGTCCCAAAGTTTTCTAGGGGAATTAGCCCGATTAAGTTTGGGGAATGGTTGTGGCAAATGGAAGCGCTGTTGAGAGCTCACGGCTTGAGTGATGAGCAGAAAGCGGCATTTGTTATTGGGGCTTTGGAAGGTGATGCTAGGAGGGAAATTTGACTGTTAGATCCCAGCCTGAGAAGAGATGTTAGAGAAATTTTGTCCCACTTAAAAAGGCTGTATGGTGAACAAACCCCTTTAGCTGAATTACGGGCCCAATTTTTCAAGTGTAGGCAGGGGGATGGAGAAAGTGTGGGGTCCTTTATCCTGCGCCTATGAGAACTGTTTGGCAGGTAGCGTGAGCAGGAACCTGATGGCTCAGCACAGGATGAGAACACAGCTCGTGATCAGCTAATATTGGATCTGAGGGCTGGTGCTGTCCAACAGGAGTTGCAGCAGCTGGTGAGACGTGAGCCACGAATGACTTTTGTTGGGGCCTGTAATGAAGCTAGAGCGTTGGACAGAGAACATCTGGGCCAAGAGGAAGTGTGGGTATCAAGGATAAATGCACCTGCACAGACTATATGTGGGCCAGAAATCGATGATTGGAAAGAGATGTTCAAGGCGGAAATACGTTGTGGGGTGCAGGAACAAATTTCCATACTCAGCCGTACTGTGATGGAAGAGGTAGAACAGCTACTATCCGGCAGGTGCCACAGTAGTCCACCGGGGGACATCTCCTCTAACTAACTAACTAACTAACTAACCTGCACTTATATAGCGCTTTTCTAGTCACAAAGACCACTCAAAGCGCTTTCATTAATACTAACCCTCTATTCTAAGGGCCTATAGGAAACAGATATCTAGGGACAATTTAGAACAGCCAATTAACCTAACATGCATGTTTTTGGCATGTGGGAGGAAACCGGAGAAATCCCGGAGTAAACCCACGCAACACGGGGAGAACATGCAAACTCCACACAGATCACTGTTGGTCGGGGGCTGGGATCGAACCCACGATCCCACGATCCCCACAATCCCCCGGCCAAGGGTAAACTGTGCTGCCGCAGTGCTAACCACTGCGCCACCTAGAGAGAAATCTTCTTCTACTTCCTACCGCAGGCCAGCCTTCCAGTGGGATGAACAGGGTCATCCGATTTGCAGAGGCTGTAGTAAGCCAGGTCACATTCAAAGGTTTTGTCCGGATAGAACTCAACAGGAACAGGTTTCCGAAGTAGTTGTCCCACCTGCCACGGGGCCAGTGACTGAAAAAGCTGAAACCGGGACCTTGAAGGAGAAAATGGTTGGTTCATGTCCAGGAGTAGAAGTAAAGGTGGCTGGCACAAAAGTTCCTTGTGTTTTCTGAATCTTTCTTCCAGAAGTGGTTAAGCCATGTGCCCTTAGCAGATGCGGGAGAGCTGAAGTGGCTGACTCTTAAAGCAGCAAATGGCTTGAATATTCCCTATGTGGGTTATGTGCTGCTCGACTTTGAGGTTGCAGGAGTTATGGTACTGAATAAAGGGGCGGTCATTGTGAAGGATGCCTGTTTAGGATCTGCTAAGGGGATTTTGGGGATGAATGTTATCTTTAGCTGCTGGAAGTCATTGTTTCAGGGACCCCAACCTGGTGTCTCTGTTTTTAAAGTTACAGTGTCGCCACCTGCCTTAGGACAGTGGGAAAGAGCTTTTGCTGTTTGTAGCCGGGTGGCCCAGGAGGAATCGGTGGATGGGAGGATAGGTGTGGCGCGGTTGTCCAAACAGTTTCCAGTGGACATCCCAGCCTGTAGTGAGATGGTGATTTGGGCCCCTGTGTTGGGGGACCGCCACCTCCCAAGTGGACCGGTCCTGGTGGAAGGGGTGTCTGACAGCATGGAGTGGCAAGTTGCCCGGGCTGTGACTAACCTGGAAGGGGGTAAAGTACTGATTAAAGTATGTAATGTCAACACTTACCCCATTGGTCTACCACCGTAGCAGGCTCTGGCCTCTGTACTCTTTGTCTCTTGATCAGATATATGGTGACAAGCAATTGGCGCTGCATATTGTTGACCAGGACACAGTGGAGGTGGATATTCAGACTGTCCAGGCGCCTAGAACCAGAGAACCTGTTTCATGGACTTTTGAGGGGGATAACCTTAGTCCAGAACAGCATAAAGAGTTGAAACAACTTGTAAGCTTTGTTTTTGCTAGGGATGAGGAGGATTTTGGCCATACTACTGCAGTATTGCACCAGATACCAACCGGAACCGCACCTCCAAGTAGAGAAAGGCATCGGCCTGTCCCCCCCCCCCTCTCTACCCTGAGTTGTGAAGTCTGCTGCAGAGTATGTTGGATCAAGGAGTGGTGACAGAGAGTGCTAATCCATGGGCTGCACCAATTGTGCTTGTAAGGAAGAAGGATGGGTCCCTACGTTTTTGTGTGGATTACAGGAAATTGAACTCTGTGACCCATAAGGACTCATTTCCCTTGCCACGGATTGAGGAGTCCTTAACCTGTCTTAAATAAGCGTTTTGGTATTCCACCCTTGACCCGGCCAGCGGGTACTGACAGGTGGAAGTGGACACAAAAAATAAGGAGAAGACCACCTTTTTAACCCCTACAGGATTGTATGAGTTCCAGCAGATGCTGTTCGGTCTTTGTAATGCCCCAGCCTCTTTTCAGAGACTGATGCATCGGTGCTTGGGCAGTATGGTGAATGATTTCATTCTAATTTACCTTGACGATGTTATTGTTTTTTTTGTCTGATTTCCATTCCCATGTCACCCATTTGGAACAGGTTTTTGAGCAGCTGGCAAAACATGGACTGAAGTTGCAGCCACAGAAGTGCCATCTTTTCCAACACAAAGTGAGGTATCTGGGGCACATCATTAGAAGACCAGGGTGGTCCAGCAGTGGGAGCCGCAAAGTACAGTGAAAGGGGTTAGATCTTTCCTGGGTTTTGTGGGATACTACAGGCGTTTTATTCCTGGGTTTTCCAAGATTGCAGCACCCTTACATGCTACTCTGGCTGGTAAGGTCGTTTCAAGTAGGAAAAATCAGGCCATAGTTTGGTCTCCGGAATGCCAGGCTGCCTTCGAAAGACTTAAGTCGGTGCTGTTGAGTGTTCCAGTGTTGGCTTATGCTGATGTTTCCAAACCTTTCAATCTTTATACCAATGCAAGTCTGGAGGGGCTGGGAGCAGTGCTTGCCCAGGTTCAGGATGGGCGTGAGAAACTGACAGCCGTAGTCTTCATCCCACAGAGGGGAATGATCAAAATTATAGCTCCTTTAAATTGGAGTTGTTAGCACTAAAGTGAGCTGTGATAGAAAAGTTTAAGGATTATTTGTGGGGTGTGCCTTTTACAGTTTTTACAGATAATAACCCCATTGTCCTCCTGGACATGGCACAGCTTGGCACAGTGGAGCAAAGGTGGGTAGCCCAGCTATCTAACTACCAGTTTACCATTAAATATCGACCTGGGGTGGCGAATGGGAATGCTGATATCTTGTCCAGGCTTCCACAGGATGAATCCCAAGCTGAGACTGGTACGAATTATGTGATGGCTACCCTGGAGGATACTGAAGATTGGCTTGCTCGTCAAAGGGCGGATCCGGTGATGCAGCAGGTTTGTGCATGGCTCCAACAGGGTAATTGGCCATCTAAAAAGAGTCAGCAAGAAGCTCTACCACTGGCTCAACGTCTGTTGAGGGATTGGAAAAGGTTACGGTTGAGTCAAGGCCTTCTCCAGAGGAAGGTGGAGGATTCCCAAACAGGTCAGGTGTTGCACCAAATTGTGGTCTCTTTGGGGAATGCGAGGCCACTGTGGGAACATTTTCATGCCTCTTGTGGTCACATGGGAGCAAATAGAGTTGAGACTGCTTTGAGAAGGTGGTTTTTCTGGCCTCTGATAAGTGAGGACGTACGCAAGTGGGCTATAGAATGCCCTACTTGTTGTGAGAATAAGGCCAGGCCAGAAGTAAGGGCACCCTTTCAGCCAATTACCTCATCTTATCCTTTTGAGACTGTGGCTATTGACTTCCTGTCTCTAGGAAACCCTCAAGACACATATCCATATATTTTGGTTATGACTGACTTGTTATCAAGGTATGGATGGGCAGTGCCAACCAAGGACCAGACTGCGGTTACAACAACTCAGGTAATGTGGCGGAACTTCATTCAAATATTGGGCTGCCCTGAGAGGATTCTGTCAGATAGAGGGGCTGCCTTTGAGTCTGCAGTGTTACAACAACTTTGTGTTTTATATGGCTGCAAAAAAGTGCATACTACCCCTTATCATCCCCAGGGAAATGGGGCATGTGAACGCTTTAATCAGACTTTGCTGTCCTTGTGTTTGTTGACTGAGGAGGAGAAGACTAGATGGACAGAAAGTTTACCTGCTTTGCTTTTTGCCTATAATAACACAATCCATAGCAGCACAGGTTTAACTCCTCATTTTGTTCTGACGGGGGGCATTTTGTTCTGACGGGGGTTGCCAGTGGAGATTGCCACGGGAGTTTGCCCCCAGCCTGATCAGTACACTATGGAGGAGTGGGTTCGTCATCACCACAGGATTTTGAATGGAGCCTACAAATGAATTTTGGCCCAAACGCAGCAGCAGCAACATAAAGACAAGCAGAGGTATGGTCGTCATGCCAAGGATGTTCCGCTGGTGCCAGGAGAGAGGGTGTTGCTGAGGAATTTCCGACGCTGGGATCAGAATAAGCTTGCTCCCCAATGGCAACTCTCCCCTTTTGTGGTAGTGTCTCAGTTGGATCCACACACACCCGTGTATAAGATCCGACCAGAGGGTTGGAGTGGGCCGGAAAGGACTATCCACAGGAACAATCTCAGACCATGTCTCATCAGACCTAGTGACTCACTGAAGGATGTGCTAGTTCCACCAGCTGAGCCTGAAAGCATTGGGGCACGCCTATTTCTGCCTGTTCCTTTGCTTCTTGCAGGGCCAAGTCTAGCTCCAAGTCCAACCGTGGAAGCAGAACAGTTGCAAGATGTGGTGCAGGCATCTGATCTGTCTGCTTCGGTGTCCCCACAGGAACAGGTACCCCTGAGACGTTCCCAGCGTAGCAATTTGGGTAAAAAGCCAGTTAGATATGGTGATGGAAATTGATAGTAGGGGACGACTATTTAAAAAGCTGGGGGGAGAAATGTCAGGGTAGAGCAATTTAGGGTTGTGTGTGTGTGTGTTGTTTTTATTGGTTTGTTACAGCTTTGAGGCTGTTTGGAGAGAATGTTATTATTAATACAATGTATGTTGGTTTTGTGTGTTTCTTTGTATATTTTGATGTTCGTGTGAGTGTATTTCTGTTATTTTGACATTCCCTCCTTTCCTGTTCCCCCTACCTCTCACCCGGGTTCGTGTTTGTTGTTGTTGCTCCTGTTTGGGGGGGCTTTGTTGTTGTTGCCCCTTAAAGGGGGGGCTCTGTCAGGAACCGAGCCGGCTTGGTTTCCCCCGGCTCGGTCCTGAGCTCTCTGTGGGTTTAGGTACCATCGTATATGTATGTATACAATGGTACCTTGTATACATACATACACGGTGGAGCAGTGGTTAGCACAGTGGCAGCACAGCAAGAAGGTCATGGGATCGATTCCACTCTTGACCATCGTGGGTTCAATCCCACCCCCAGACCATCGGTGACCCTTCTGTGTGGAGTTTGCATGTTCTCCCCGTGTCTGCGTGGGTTTACTCCGGGTACTCCGGTTTCCTCCCACAGACCAAAGACATGCAGGTTAGGTTAATTGGCATCAAACTGGGGATTCTAAATTGTCCTTAGGTATGACTGTGAGAGTGAATGGTTGTCTGTCTCTCTGTGTTGGCCCTGCAATGGACTGGCGATCTGTCCAGGGTGTACCCTGCCTCTCGCCCAAAGATGCTGGGATAGGCTCCAGCCCCCCCGCGACCCGAAAAGGATTAAGCGGAAGCAGATGAATGAATGAATGAATGAATATGTATGTATAGTATGTATTTCAGTGTTTCCATATCCATAGCCACCGCCTGACCGGCAGCTGTTACACAGCCGCTGTGACCTACTTTCTGTGACACTGCTGACAGTCTGCCGGTCTGGCCACGCCCCCTCTCTCTCTCTCTCTCTCATTTCCATCATCTGTTCCCAGTCCCGTTTATCATCTTTCCCGCGCCTTGCCCAGGTGTTCCCAAATTATTCTGCCAGCGGTGTTTGTACTTAAGCAGCTCTTTGCTAGTTAAACACCGCTGGACCATTGTACGTGCTCACATGGTTTTCTTCGCTGTGTGACCATCACGTCAGGTGAAGGATCGTTGTGTTTGTGCTCGCTGGTGGACTTGGACGACTCGGACTGTTCCTGCACGGTGAGTAAGATCTGTCTGCGTTTCTGTTTGCAGTTGTGCTGCTACGCTTGCCTGTAGTGTTTCCCCTTGCAGCACAACTGCTACGCTTAGGCACTGTTGCCCAGCTCTTCTCCCGTGCCAGTCAAGCGTCCTGGAGAACTCTAAGTTTGCCCAAGCTGTCCTGTCTTTTTTTTTTGTGGCCACGGTGCACGGTGGTCTGCACACAGTTCATGTGAGCTGTTTTGTGCACAACTGTTACATTTCTGTAAGGCTTTATTTTTGAACTGTCAGGACATCAGTAAATGTGTTTGGTGTACCCTGCGCTTAAATCCTCATTCTTCCTTCCCTTCCTCCGTGCGCTGTGGAGAAGCGCACGGGGAAGTTTATGACAGAAATCTAATTAACTGTTTCCCGTGCTATTACACACCTTTCCTGAAAATTTCATCAAAATCCATACATAACTTTTTGGGTAATGTTGCTAACAGACAGACCAACCAACCAACAGACACACCATCAGACAAATCAACCAACCAACGTCACTAAAAACATTACCTCCGTCCTCCCTTGGTGGAGGTAAAAAGGAAAAACGGCTGGTATAAAACAACCGAGCTGCAGGGGGTGCACAAGTCAGTGTACTCCTAGTGATCATTTCACTGCAGACAGTTTTGAGGAGGCGCCTGCTATACAGGAATCTTTAGGCTTGAAAATTTGTTACAAATGGGTTCTAAAACCGACTGCCATACCTACGGTTTTCAAACGAAAACCCACAGCTCAAGACGATAACATATCAAAACAGCGCAGAGAAGCAACAGTGTCAAAACTCGCCCTGAAGAGTTTGTGCAATTGATTTTTTTTTTTTACATAAGGCAATCGTGATTTTATGATATTTTTTTTTTTCCGCCAAATGTAAATCACTATGAATTTTGAAGCAGAATGTTGACTTTACTCCAAACGGAATGACTTTGTGTTAAAAAACGTCAGATTACTTTTTTCAGTTTTCCTTTTTTATAAATCTCTTGCCTACGGAAACTGAATATCTGAGCTTTTTTTTTTTTTTTTTATTTCCCCGACCACCCGATCGGGGAAATTTAGATCTATCAGTATATTACCATTCAGTGTTTTGGAGGCGACTGATGTTCATCTCTAACCCTTCATTGTCGGACCCTTCATCCTCTGAAACGTGCGAGTCATCTTCCCTTCCTGAAAGATATGGTTCAAATAAACCGGGTTGCAGTCCTTCATTAGAACCAACTCGCTCTTCTTCATCATTTGATCCTGCTTCTTCCTCAAAAACTATGACAAATCGCTCATATCTTCCCTGAAATCACTCACAACTTCCTCTGCTTCAGTGTACTCAGCCATGCTTGTTTACATCTTTGGCTCACCTCATTACGTCGCAAAATGGCAGCGGCATTTGACCCAGTTTCAACAAACGAACACTGCAATTGTCTGCATCATGGTGTAATTTATGGTAGTATATGGAAACAAAATTTTATTGAATTTTTTTGGTTTACACAGAATAAAAACACAGTAGTTCTTCTTTCTAATGATGTCTTGGTTGAATTATGTCACAGGCTCTTTAAACTGTTCTATGGTGTAGATAGGAAGAGAAATGGAGTAGGAGTAATCTTGAAGCAACAGTACACTGTAAAAAAAAGTTGTCTCAACTTGTAAAAGTTAATGGTCAGGCTGCCTTAAAATTTTAAGTTGACTGAACTTTAAAGATAAGTGGTAAAGACACATAAAACACATAAACACAAACTCAAGTTCAGTCAACTTAAAACTGTCAGAGCGTGGGCTGGGTCTCATGCCCTCATCCTAATTTATTGTTATCTTGTCATCAGGGCCCTCACCCTCGCTTTAAGTTTCATTTTGGAATTTTCTGTATTTAATTCTGAGTGTAACAGGATTAGAAAAAAGTTTGTTTTAAAATATTGTCAATGTTTAAAATAACATTTGCATTTTAAGGGACAGATTTACTAATTAGATTTGCAGTATAAATTAGCGAATGTGCAAATTAGAGCACCTAAGGGAGTGGCTAATTTTTGCTAGTGATCTACTATCAACACGCAAAATTATGAACACAGATGCAGTCACGCCATTTCAATAATGCCCACACATCCACCAAGAACACTGCAAAATTGTGCACAGGGAAACCTGATGAGGAAGCGGGTCATCAGCAAAGGCACAACCAGCTCGGAGGAGCATAATATATTTTTTTTTAACAAGCTTTTTTTAAGCTTTTGTTTAAGCACAAACCCTAATAAAATGGTTTATTTTTGTTCATCATATATCAAAGTTTTGATTTTCATTTCACATGGCAGACTGTCATGAATTGCCCTACAGGGCAGGAAGGTGAGACCCACACGGTGAACTGTGAGTTTTGGCAATTTATTGAAAAAAGTAACAAACATCAAGTTCAACACGGCGCACAAAATACAAATGAGGGACAAAACTTACAGATAAAGCGCACCAGAGCATGGCAGGGCTCTGGTGGAGCCAAGATGAATACAACCAAGACTGTGGCGATGAGAAAATGAAAATACAGCCCTTAAATAGGATCAAAAACCATTTACATAATCCATGACAGGTGTGGGTAATCTGAGCGGGCAGGAGAAAGCAATAAAACATCATTAGGACCAGCTGGGGGCAATGATAGAGGAGCAAACCAAAGATGACAGCTGACAGGGCAACGCTCACACGGAGCACCACGCCACTGACAGCTGTCAACCAGCAACAGAACAACAGTGAAGATATAAAGAATAAAATATCAATCCAAGCAGACTAAAATATAAATTTAAATTAATACAAAATAAAAGTGCAACAGAACTAGAACACAAACAGGAAAATGTCAAACAGTACGTGAATACAGAAACCCAAAAAGCATAAAATGCAACAAACACGTAAATATAATGAAAAAGCCATGAGACCGAGCCTGGCGGAAACCTCCAGCTCTCGGCTCTTGACAGACTCCTTTGTTTACTATGTATAAATTACGGACTACTCATGAATACACTGATTATTGGCCAACGTGTTTATTTTATTAACACAAGAACCATCAAGATCGTCTGTTGGAGACTCTGGGGTTTTATTATGTGAATCACTTTGTTTTAACGAAATCATGGGTGGGCAATATAAGCTGCGGCTTCAGCCATCACCCATTTCGGATAACTTATGTTGAACTGTATAATCAGAGGAGTTATTGTCTAATTTGACCTTGTTGGATTTTCTTTCCCCCTTTGTTATATTATTCAGTTTCTAACCTGTACTAGTACCTGCACTGTAGTTTTAACCTGTACTATCCGAAATAAAAAATAAATAAAGTACCAATTAACGAAATCATCGGGTCTCCCAGTCCATGACTTTTCATAAATACTATATGTGCGTTTTATCTTTTCAGAAGTCTGGAACATAATAAAATTAAACACACACAATTTCACTTATTCCTCAGACAGCTGCAGCAGAGACTGCTGTTATTGAGTTACTACGATATTGCAGTGTCGGGGGACAGATCTGTGTGTCTTGTGTCCACTCAAGGTAGGAAGGGTTGTACCATTTTATGGATACAAATTCATTGTTTAGGAAACCTTTTTCATTTTATTTATTTGACTTTTATTTTACCAGGTAAAATGTTTGAGAACCAATTCTCACCAGGCATGTCCTGGTGTGTCATTGTATGTCCTTAATGTTTGCTTTCATTCTTGTTCTTAATCCTATTCTGTAGAGATTTTGCACCGAGATGTAAAGTGCGTTATAAATTAAATATGTTATTATTATTATTATTATTATTATTATTATTATTATTATGCTATATATAAACAAATGAAATTTTAAAAAATCCTCTGTGGGCTGATATCCAGTTCAGCTCAACACCAATCTCTGTGAGATTGTTTCTGTTCATATTAATCTGTTCTGTCATGCCAAATCAAGTCACGAACAGGGAGAAGCTTCAGTCTCTGCCCATGTGCCCTCGGTTCTCGCCAGTGCCTTCAGGTGCAGATGAATTAAGACAAGATTTTTTGGGGTGTTAAATCCTGGTGCATTTAGCAGGAGACTGACAACTGCAAACCTTAGTAAATCACTTTGCACCAGTCATTTAAATACTCCCCTTCCTCAAATTTGCACTTTGACATGACAACTCCCACAAATACATATGCAATGAGGCCAGGTGCAAAATTAACATAGTCCACGCCTTTCCACCGCTAATTTTGCCCTGTGCCCTTTAGTAAATCTGCCCCTAAATCATTTAAAATAGCAAAAGTGGGCTGGCCCAGTTCTGGCCCACACAATGCACTTATACTTGGCCCATATGCCGCAATGAATGGCGGCCCTTTTGCCAGCCTTCTGGCAAACCAGATCTGGGCCACAAAAGGGCTGCCATTCTTTGCGACATATGGGCCAAGTGTTAATTTTGCTATTGTCCATTCATCCATTTGAGGTTGTTAGAGTTCAAGTTTTTCAAATATATATTTTATTTTGGAGGCAAGAAGTAGTTTGGGGTGAATGTATACTGAGGCTTTGTTGTGAAGGAAAACAGAAAGTGATGGGGAAGTGGCGCGAAGAGCTTGCTGACGAAGAGAAAAAAGGAAAAGTCGCAAAGTGGGGGATGTCAAGCGAGGAGTAAGAAAGAAGCGTGTGGCTGATGATTGGACTGGCTACTCGGTGTTCTGTGAGAGAAACATTCAGTTCCATGTAACTTTCCAAGTTAATAGACATTCTCTGTGAAGATCAACACCGGAGATGGAGCCGTTTGGATGTCTGCAAGTTTAGCTGCAATGCGAGCTAGTTTTTTCAATGGTAAAGTGAAGGACTTTGCTGTCGGTTAACCCAGCTGGCAATAAAGACTGAAGTTGCCATTACCAGCAAGGGGACTGTGTGGTGATCTGCACTGTGTGTGCCTTGCCCTAATTATCTTTCACAGCTGCAGGCACACCTGCTTGCCCTCATTAAGCACCCTTTATAAGGAACGCTGCCCAGAAGGCAGCATGGAGATGTCTACGCTTTCTCCCAGGAAGAACTCATTCCTAGAGTCTTCCTCCACCTCGCTATGCTTAGAGAATTCATCTGTAATCATCTGCTTCTCGTCGTATGGGAGTTCCATCTCCCCAACGCTACGTAAGCCTGCTTTGTGCTGTTACCTGCACCTGCCTTTCTTCCCCTTGTTCCCTGTGCACAGGTGGACCACTCTCCAGGCGGACCTCTCCTTCCTCCTGGTGGTGGACCGGACCTCGGTTGTGAACAGAGACTTTCACCCCTTGCAAATTGGTGAGCTGGAGCACACGTCACGCAACCTCCTTCCAAGCTGCACTGTAAATACTCTGCACTCGCACTACGGCATCACAATGGGATGCTGGACCGGTATTGGGAAATCATCTCTTCGGAGCCAGATTAACTCTTCGCTGCCGTAAGATTGCAAAATCTCTATTAATATCATTATTCGCCAGCCTGAATCTAATTCCGTCCCTGCTGTCATTCCAGGGTTGCCAGACCTGTCCTGTTGTTCATGCTCCTGCTCCTACTACACAACACTTACACAACACCACTCGCACGCACAAACCTTCACTCTCATTCAATAAAAGTTCATTATTGTTGTTGAGCCTGCGTCTGTTTATGGGTGTTTCTGAAAACCATGTCAGTACGTCTCCGTCCAGAAACCCCAGCAGACGGTGCTTTGGCACGCAAACTTAACACCATGGAAGCTCGATTGGATCAATTAACACACCAGCAACAGGTGATCTTAACTCAACTTACACACCTAAAATCATGACTCGATCGGCTCTCCCCGCTGCAGCCTCCTCCACCTGCCGCTTGGGATCTGGCCGGGTCGACCAACTCCTCTCAGTCTCCACCTTCTCATTCCCTGTTAACTCCCGTCCCCACTCCCTCCCGTTTTAGTGGTAAGTTAGGGGAAGCATGGGGTTTCTTGTTACAATGTAGCCTGTTTTTTCAGCATGTGCCAGGGGATTTTCCCACTCACCATAGTCAGATTAGTTATTTGATGAATTTACTGGAGGGACGGGCTTTGGCGTGGGCTACCGCCATTATGACCCGACCCGATTACGCTAACTACACTTATAATCGGTCTGTGGCTGAATTTTCTGAAGTATTTGACCACTCAGATCGGGATTTCGTACTCACCTCTCGCCACCTTAATTTGAGACAGGTGGTTAAGTCTGTAGCGGATTACTCGGTAGATTTCCGAGTAGTGGCTGTGGAGGTTGGGTGGGAGGATGCCTCGCTGTGTAGTATTTTTGTTCAGTCTTAGCCCCAGCTTGAGGGATGAGTTGGCCCAGGTGGGAAGACCCGCTAAGCTTAATGAGCTCATTTCACTAGCAATTTCTATTGACAATAGGTTAAGGGAACGGGCTAGTGAGCGCCGCTCGGGCACTCAGCCTCGCCACTCCCCGCAGTTTCCCCTTAAAGCCCTCCCTCTCTCTGAGTCCCCAGGGGAGGGTGAACCCATGCCCGCTGGCCAGTCCAAATTGCCCCCTGCGGAACAACAACGCCGCCGTGACTTTGGGCTGCTATATATATATATATATATATATATATATATATATATATATATACAGTGCTGAGCATGAGGTTGTGTTTTGCCCTAATAGGGTAAAAGGGGGAGTCCATTAGTCATGGTAGGGGGACTAACGGACAGTGGTAATTCTAAAGCCCTTACACATCTCATGTTGCCCCTTCATTTTCAATATGCACGCACTGAAATATCCTCACATGCTCTCATTGACTCTGGTGTGGCGCAATGCTTTATTTCAGAGGGTCTGGGAACCCAGCTGGGGCTTCCCTGCTACAACCTAGAGATACCGCTCAAGTTGATCGCCCTCTCTGAGATGCCCCTCACCATCGTCACTAAGAAGACTGCTCTCGTCTCTGTGCTGGTCTCAGGCAACCATCATGAGCATATGAGGTTTTTTGTGCTTTCCTCCACCGCTTCCCCTGTCATCCTGGGGTTCCCATGGCTAAGCTTACACAATCCCTCTATTGATTGGCGGATAGGAAGAATCTTGTCATGGAGTACGTTTTGTCTGGGTGCTTGTTTGCAATCTGCTGCCTGCTGTCCCTCTGTACCCCTCTGTCCTCAGGATTCGCCTCCTCCAGATGTCTCGTCTATGCCCACGGAATACCATGACCCGCCAGTGGTGTTTAGCAAAGCCAAGGCCTTGTCACTCCCCCCCCGCCCCACCAGCCATACGATTGTGCCATCAACCTCCTGCCGGGGGCTCCTTTGCCTTCGAGTTGGCTCTACAGCCTCTCTGCCCCTGAACGTGAGGCCATGGAGAAATACATCAAGGAGTCCCTGAGCTTGGGCATCATCAGGCCATCCTCCTCGGCGGTGGGGGCGGGATTCTTCTTCGTGGGCAAGAAGGACAGTTCACTCAGGCCATATATTGATTTTAGGGAACTTAACATTACTGTAAAGGACAAGTATACCCTTCCTCTTATCAATACGGCATTTGATTCCCTCCAGGGGGCCAGGGTGTTCACCAAATTAGATCTGCGGAATGCTTATCACCTGGTCCGCATCAAGGAGGGGGATGAATGGAAGACTGGTTTTGGCACCCCTAATGGCCATTTTGAGTATTTAGTGATGCCTTTTGGGTTAACTAATGCTCCTTCTGTTTTCCAGTGGCTCAATAATGACGTTCTGAGGGATTTTTTGGATTCATTTGTGTTTGTCTATCTTGACAATATCCTTATCTTCTCTCACTCTCTGGAGGAACACCGCATCCATGTCACATGAGTCCTGCAGCACCTACTAGAGAATCAGCTATTTGTCAAAGCCGAGACGTGTGAATTCCATGTCTCATCCACCACTTTCCTGGGATTTGTCATCTCACAAAAGAAGATCATCGCAGACCCTGAGGAGATAAAGGCAGTGGTGGATTGGCCTGTTCCCTCTACCCGTAAGCAGCTACAGCAATTTTTGGGTTTTGCTAACTTCTATCACCGTTTTGTAAAGAATTACAGTATTATTGCTTTACCTCTCACTTGCCTGACCTCCACGAAGGTGCCGTTCAGCTGGACAGAGGAGGCAGAGGCGGCATTTTTCTGATCTGAAGGAGAAGTTCTCCACCGACCCCCCCCCCCCCCCCCCGACCCCCATCCTGGCCCAGGTCGACCCCTCTCTGCAGTGTTTGGTGGAAGTGGACACCTCGGACTTTGGGGTGGGAGCGCTGTTATCCCAGTGCTCTCCTACTGATGACAAGGTCCGCCCCTGCACCTTCTTCTCCCGTCGGCTGTCTCCTGCGGAGAGGAACTATGAGGGACAGGGAGTTGTTAGCCGTGAAGCTGGCCTTGGAGGAGTGGCGCCACTGGCTAGAGGGCGCTTCACTGCCATTCGTTGTTTGGATGGATCATAATAACTTGGAATACCTCCAGACTGCCAAACGGCTGAACGCCAGACAGGCCCGCTGATCCCTGTTCTTTGGAAGATTTAACTTCACCATCACCTACCGCCTGAGGTCTAAGAACATCAAGCCTGATGCGCTCTTGAGACAGTTTTTCCCCGAAGCTGCAGAGATGACACCCCATCCTATTGTTCCTCCTTCCTGTATTGTGGGCATGCTTTCCTGGGAAATTAAGGAGAAGGTTAGGAGCGCAAAGGAGGTAGAGCCCGACCCGGGTGGGGAACCTGAAGGACGGATGTATGTCCCCTCTGCTATTCGAGGGGAGGTAATTGACTGGCTGCACTCCTCGAAAATCATGTGCCATCCTGGGGTAGCGCGCACGGTGGCCCAGCTACAAAGGTCCTTCTGGTGGCCCCCCACTGCGGAGGGACGTGGGAGAATTCATCCGAGCCTGTCCTCAATGTGCGACCTGTAAATCATCTTCTTCCCCACCGGCAGGCCTGCTGCACCCTCTCCCCATCCCAGCCGATGCTGGTCCCACGTCATGCTGGATTTTGTAACCGGTCTGCCCCCCTCTGCGGGCCACACTGTTATCCTCACCATAGTGGACAGGTTCTCCAAGGCGGCTCACTTTGTCCCTCTGCAGAAGCTGCCTGCGGACAAGAAGATGGCGGATCTGCTGGTGTTGCACGTGGTCCAGCTTCACGGCATCCTGGTGGACATTGTGTCTGATCATAGACCTCAATTCGTTTCGCAAGTCTGGCGGTCTTTCTGCAAGGCTATGGAGGCAACGGTGAGCCTGTCTTCTGGATATCACCCCCAAAGCAATGACCAGTGCAAGCGCACTAATCAGGAGTTGGAGGCGGCCCTGAGGTATATCACGGCCTCAAACCTGGCGTCTTGGAGCACGTACTCACAGTAACTTAGGTTGAGTGTGCACAAAACACAGCTGTCTCTTCTGCCAATGGCCTCTCCCCTTTTGAGGTTTCTGTAGGCTACAACCCCCTGTTGTTCCCAGAGGAGGAGGAGGAGATCGCCGTTCCCTCAGTCCAGGCCCATATCAGGCAGTGTCGGCGACTCTGGAGGCCCACCATGCTGCTTTGTGACGCACGGCGGCCCACAATACAGAGATCGCTAACCCCACAGGACCCAGGCTCCCTCCTACCATGTGGGGCAGCAGGTATGGCTCTCTAGGAAGAACATCAACCTGAAGGGTGAGACCAAGAAGTTGTCACAGCGTTTCATTGGCCCTTTTTCTATCACTGATATCATCAACCCCATTGCTGTGCGCCTGGCTCTGCCCCCTCTATATACATCTGTCCTACCTTCCATGTCTCCCAGTTGAAGCCATTCGAGTCCAGCCCACTGTGTCCCCCACCCACACCTCCACCCCCGCCCGTGATGATCGATGGTGGTCCTGCGCACCAGGACAATCGCATCCTGGATGTCTGCCGCAGAGGACCCGGTCTGCAATATCTGGTGGACTGGGAGGGGTATGGACCTGATGCGCGATCCTAGGTGCGTCCCTCGTTTGTGTTGGATCCTCAAATTGTCCGGGAGTTCCATCAAACGCACCCGGACAGGTTAGAACGGCCGCCGGGAGGTGTCCCGTGGTGGTGGGGGGGTGAACTGTGGTGATCCACGCTGTGTGTGCCTTGCCCTAATTATCTTTCACAGCTGCGGGCACTCCTGCTTACCCTTGTTAAGCACCCTTTATAAGGAACGCTGCCCAGAAGGCAGCACGGAGATGTCTACGCTTTCTCCCAGGAAGAACTCCTCCCTAGAGTCTTCCTCCACCTCGCTACGCTTAGAGAATTCATCTCCAACCATCTGCTTCTCGTCGCATGGGAATTCCATCTCCCCAACACTACGTAAGCCTGCTTTGTGCTGTTACCTGCACCTGCCTTTTTTCCCCTTGTTCCCTGTGCACAGGTGGACCACCCTCCAGGCGGACCTCTCCTTCCTCCTGGCGGTGGACCGGACCTTGGCTGTGAACAGAGACTTTCACCCCTTGCAAGCTGGTGAGCTGGAGCACATGTCACGCAACCTCCTTCCAAGCTGCACTGTAAATATTCTGCACTCGCACTACGGCATCACAATGGGACGCTGGACCGGTATTGGGAAATCATCTCTTCGGAGACGGATTAACTCTTCGCTGCCGTAAGATTGCAAAATCTCTATTAGTATCAGTATCCGCCAGCCTGAATCTAATTCCCTGTCTCTGCTGTCATTCCAGGGTTGCCAGACCTGTCCTGTCATTCACGCTTTTGTTCCCACTGCACAGCACTTACACAACACCACTTGCATGCACACACCTTCACTCTCATTCAATAAAAGATCATTACTGTCGTTGAACCTGCATCTGTTTCTGGGTGTTTCTGAAAACCATGTCAGACTGCAGGGCTTTGTGCACATGATTGGTGTTTTCATTTTTAGTGGGGAGAGCAGATTGAAGAGGGGGGAGGGCACATTCTTAATTGGTGTCCAGCAATTGGAGGAGGACACCACCTTGGATTGTGCTCAACAACTGGAGGACGACGCCATCTGTTTGACGGACTGTGTAAGGGTCCCGTCCACTTCAGAAAGTTCCACACCCTTGTTTCCTTTAGGCTCAAGGGTCACAGTAAGCAGACTGGCCTCCAAGGTACCTTATTTAATTTATTTTTGCTCACTGAGTGAAACGGTCATTTAGTGTTGGGCCACTTTGCATCCGAGCCTCATTCAGCCTGCAACACTTTTTTTTCCTTTTTCATTAACCTGCAGGCGTTGCACTGTGTGTGTGCGTGAGTGTGTGGGCCCATTTATTATATATTATATTATATTGATTTTCAATTCAATTCAATTCATTTCAACTTAATTTATATAGTGCTATTTCACAACAACAGTCATCTCATAGCACTTTCAACTGTAGGGGAAACCCCCACAACTGCAGAAGGACCCCAGCAATCAGGCGATCTCCTGTGAGCAAGCGCTTGGCGACGGTGGAGAGGAAAAACTCCCATTTAACAGGAAAAACCTCCAGCAGAACCAGGCTCAGGGAGGGGCAGTCATCTGCTGCGACTGGCTGGGGGGGTGGTGAGGGGACAGAGAAGATGAACAGAACAGACATGTAGAGAGCAAACAGCACGATGGGGACTCAATCTATGGGAGAGAACAAACAGATGTTAATGACCAGCAAAAAAAAATATATTTCATTGAGAGTGAAGAAAGGAGTGAAGCCCAGTGCATTATTGGAAGTCCCCTGGTTGTCTAAACCTATTAGCAGCATAACTAAGGGAGGGTTCTGTTATGACCCGAGCGTCGATCTTGTCCGCGCTCGGGCCATATATCATCTCTGCCAGCCTTGACAGCTGTGGATTACATTCTGGCTCCACCGGGCTTTTATTGTGACAGCGCTCAGTGGGGTTTCCGGCTGTCAAGGTCGATCAGCTGTTCGGCATCACTGCTCGTTAGCAACCGGCTTTATTAGCAGGCGCTGGTAGCAGTTGGGTGCTGGAGTATTGTCAAACATTCCTGGTCCTCGTTCATGTCAGGTTCGTGTTATATTCTCGTTCATGTTCATAGTTAAGGTCGTAGTGGCTGGGGTTAGCCCTACGATCCCTTGTATTCTGTAGTGTGTGTTTTTGCCCACAGCGGCTCACAGCTTTGTGTTCTCGTCTTGTCTTGTTAAAATAAAACATCAAATGCAAAACTCACTGGAGACTTTTGGCGTCTTATGGTGGCCCGCAAGGGTCACCGCATGACAGTATACTCCAGCCAAGACGTCTAAACGGAGACGCCACACCGAAACGCCGTTCTGGTGAGTTTTTGCTTAATTGGACGATTGTTCTTCTCTGTCTGGGTAACTGCGTGCTGGGAGAATGCTGTCGCGGAGGGGCCACGCTTGGAGTCGGGACTACGAGCTGGCGGAGGCTTTGGACTATGTGGACAAAACGCTGATCACTGCCTCCCTCCTCGACTACCACAGCGACGTACACTGGTACCTGGACTGCGCTGAGGATGCCCTAAATCATCTACCCCGCTATGCCGACCACCCTGAAGTCGGCGCGAGGAGGGATGACATCGCCGCACAGCGCGAGATACTCCGTATGGTGGAGGAGGACTATGGCCGGAAGCAGAGGAGGAGGCATCCTCGCTCCCCGCTTTGGGATCCCGTTCCTGTCTTCGATCCAGTCCAGGAGTTCGCTCCATCTGGGGGCCGTCGAAGACGTCGGCGCCGCGGCCAAGGTGAACCTCAGCAGAATCCCCGGCTGGACCCGCTGCCGGCAAAGCCCGTCAGCGGACCTCTGAGAGTGGCTCCTCCTCGTTCCTCCAGGGGGCCCTCTGTCGCCATCCAGCGGGGAGAGGGAGGAACTATGTCCCCTACAGCAGCACCCATCCTCCCTCCGGAAGTAGGCAGGTGCAAGTTAGTTCTTTACACCAGTAATTGTAACCTGCCTTGTCTGACTCCTGGGGACGGAGTTCGGGGATTCGCAGCCCCCGAGCTCCCACCACCCTAGCTGTAGTTATAATAACCAAACCTGCTGCCCTCTGTGTCTCCCTCTGCTGGAGGTGGTCCAACGATGTCAGGTCTACGTCGCGGGTGAGGAGGGGGCCTGCGGTGCTGGAAAGCCTGGATCCGGCCCTGCCGCCCACGTCGTGGACAGAGGAGAAGAGCGGACCTGCGGCCGGAACCTGTGCCAACGATGAAGGTCCCCGGGTTCCTCACCGGAGTGGTCCGAGCCGATGGGTCGAGGGTCCCCTGCCTCCACGGCCATACGGGTCATCGGCATGGACATCAGTGCGAGAGGAACCTCGGGCTGCGGAAACCACTCGCCAGCTGGCGGAGCCCGACGCAGCTGAGTTGGAGCCTGCGCACGAACTTCTTCACCCTGAGCCTGGATTGACGGAGTCCCTGGATGGCAACAGAACCCGAGTGCAGGCAAGTGCTCCCTCTGTGTCTCTGTCCCTGTTTTGGAGGATTATTTTGCCTGCCTCTCGGGGAGGCGAGTGAGGGCAGCCGCCTGCTGCGCCCGAGCTCGTCTCGCTGGGTTCTGTTGCTGCCGGTGATACTGATCCCGGTTCTTCTGTGTGTTCTGAGCTTCCTTGCAGTGTCACCGGCGCGGAGCCAGTCGGGGTTGCTGAGTTGGAGGTTCCAGGTTCGGGGGTGGAGGTCGTCAGCGGAGCTGCACCGACCCAGTCGGGGTCCTTTGTGGAGGCTGCTGTGGCCCAATCAGGGTCTGATGTGGGTGCGCCCAAGGCCCAATCAGAGTCCACTGCAGGTGCTGTTCTGGCCCAATCGGGGTCCGACGTGGGTGCAGCCGGGACCCAATCGGGGTCCAGCGGAGGTGCAGCGCCGGTGTGGTCCGAGGACAGTGGAAGAGTGGCAGTCCTTTCGCCGCCTTGCTCGGTATGGGCTCATTTTGGTCTTCTGTCCCCTCTACAGAGTCATCGCCCCTGCGCATCTTTGCCGGGGGCCATGGGGGTCCTGCTACACTCGCCCCGGCTCTCCCAAGTTTTGTCCTCGCCAGGGAAGCCGCCGCGGGTCATTTTCCCCCGGTACTGGTGGCTGAGAGACGCGGGTTGGCCGCCTGAAGAACTGTTTCACCGGTTCGGCGCCTCGGGTCGGCCACCCAACACGTCGCGTGTATTGCTGGGTGACCTGGTATGGCCACCTGAGGAACTGTTTGACTGGTTCGGCGCCTCGGGTCGGCCACCCGACATGTATGTTTTTCTGGGCAACCTGGTTCGACCACCGGAGGAGTGGACTTTCCGGGCCTGGGACTGTGGTAAGCCGCCCGGTCATGTTCCGCCCCCCATGACCACCCATCGGCCGTTGGACGCGGGGAGACCGCCTGAACCTTTCCCATGGCGTTTGGTCTCCGCCGGTCGGCATGAACTGTCGTTCATTCTTGGTGGTAGTCTAGCCCTGTAATTGTTCTGGTTTTTTTTTTTGCTGTCCTGTGTGTAATTGATTTGTACATTTGGGAGTGGTATTCTTGTCATCGTGTTTTGTATTGTTTTTTTTTTCTTGTCTTGATCTTGATTTGTGCTTTAAGGAGTGTTGTATTTTTCTGTTATTGTGCCTGTGTAATTGTGTTCATGTATTTTGGAGTGGAGTCGGTCCTATATTGTACTGGTTCTTGTGCTGTCCTGTGTTTTGTTTCTTGTAATTGTTATTTGTGTATTTTGGGAATATTGTGATTTATGTTTTGCAGTTGTCTCATGTGTCCTGTGTGTATTTGATTTGGGTATATGCTATTTTTTTTTATCATTGTGCTTTGTATAGTTGTTTTTTCTTGTTTTTGCCTAGTGAGTGTTGTATCTTCTGTTGCTGCCCCATCTGCCCACCCTGGAGGGGGTGGGGGGGTGGCATGGATGACTATGGGTGGTCTGGAGCCCGGCCTTGGAGGGAGGGTACTGTTACGACCTGAGCGTCGATCTTGTCTGCACTCCGGCCATATATCATCTCTGCCAGCCTTGACAGCTGTGGATTACATTCTGGCTCCACCGGGCTCTTATTGTGACAGCGCTCGGTGGGGTTTCCGGCTGTCAAGGTCGATCAGTTGTTCGGCATCACTGCTCGTTAGCGACCGGCTTTATTAGCAGGCGCTGGCAGCAGTTGGGTGCTGGAGTATCGTCAAACATTCCTGGTCCTCGTTCATGTCAGGTTCGTGTTATATTCTCGTTCATGTTCATAGTTAAGGTCGTAGTGGCTGGGGTTAGCCCTACGATCCCTTGTATTCTGCAGTGTGTGTTTTTGCCCACAGCGGCTCACAGCTTTGTGTTCTCGTCTTGTCTTGTTAAAATAAAACATCAAATGCAAAACTCACTGGAGACTTTTGACGTCTTATGGTGGCCCGCGAGGGTCACCGCATGACAGGTTCAGAGACATGTGATCCCTCCCTAATTGTAGGCTATATCAAAAAGGAAGGTTTTAACCCTATTCTTAAAAACAGAGATCGAGTCTGACTCCCAAATCCAGATTGGCAGCTGGTTCCACAGGAGAGGAGCTTGATAACCGAAGGCTCTGCCTCCCGTTGTACTTTTGGAGATTCTAGGTATTATCTGTTGCAATCCTGGAATTTCCCCGTTGTGGGACTAATAAAGGCTTATCTTATCTTATCTTATCTTATCTTATTACAAGTAATCCAGCATTTTGGGAGGGCAGTGCTCTGTTAGGATAATAGGGTAGTATCAGCTCTTTTAAGTAAAAAGGGGCCTGATTGTTTAGAGCTTTGTAAGTGAGAAGAAGGATTTTAAACTTAATTCTAAACTCTATGGGAAGCCAATGAAGGGCGGCCAGAACCGGAGAGATATGATCTCTCTTTCTAGTACCTGTTAAAACTCTTGCTGCAGCATTTTGGATCAACTGAAGACTTTTTAAAGATGTTTTAGGGCAACCTGATACTAAAGAGTTACAGTAATCTAATCTAGAGCTAACAAAAGCGTGGATCAGTTTCTCAGCATCACTCTGAGACAAGATGCTCCTAATCTTGGCAATATTACGCAAATGATAGAAGGCAGTCTTAGAAACGAATTTAATATGTGAATTGAAAAACAGATCTTGATCAAAAATAATTCCAAGGTTCCTCACAAAACTATTAAGAGAAAGAGTAACCGCATCCAAACTAAGAGTTTGATTTGGAAAGGTATTTCTAAGGTTTTTTGGACCAACTAGAATGACTTCAGTCTTATCTGAATTTAATAGCAGGAAATTACAAGTCATCCAAGCTTTGATTTCCTTAAGACAGGCTTCTAACTTGGCCAATTGATTACTATCATCTGGCTTCATTGACAGGTATAATTGTGTGTCACCTGCATAACAATGAAAATGTATACAGTATTTTCTAATAATGTTACCTAACGGAAGCATATATAAACTAAAAAGAGTAGGGCCTAGCACAGATCCCTTTGGAACTCCATGACTGAGCTTTGAGTTGAAAGAAAACTCATTATTGACATGAACAAACTGGAATCTATCAGATAAATAAGATCTAAACCACTGCAATGAAGTTCCATTAAGTCCACATAGTGTTCTAATATATCAAGTAGAATATTATGATCAATAGTATCAAAAGCTGCACTAAGGTCTAAAAGGACAAGTACAGAAACAAGTCCATTATCAGATGCGATAAGGAGGTCATTAGTGACCTTCACTAAGGCTGCTTCAGTATTATGATGGATTCTAAACTCAGATTGAAACTCTTCAAATAAACCATTTCCCTGCAAGTGGTCAAATAATTGCATAGCAACAACTCTTTGTAAGATTTTTGAAATGAAAGGCAGATTAGAGATTGGTCTATAGTTAGCTAAAACTTCTGGATCCAGCGTTGGCTTTTGAGTAAGGGTTTAAATACAGCAGTTTTAAAAGCCTGCGGTACATGGCCTAATGTTAATGAAGAATTGATTATTTGAAGAATAAAGCTACCAATAAATGGGAAGACTTCTTTAAATAACCAGGGAGGAATAGGGTCTAAAAGATAAGTTGAAGGCTTAGATGAGGAAATTATTTTATCTAACTCTAAAAGGTCAATTGGAGTAAACTCATCCAAACAAATATCAATTGAAGGAGTTGTAGTAGCAGTTACTGAGTTAACGGTGGGAAGAATCTGACTGATTTTATCTCTGACAGATGAAATTTTATTATTGAAAAAGTTCATAAAGTCCTGACTAGTAAGCTCTAAGGGAATGCTAGGATAGACAAAGTCCTGACTCTTTGTCAGCCTGGCTACAGTGCTGAAAAGAAATCTGGGATTATTCTTGTTAACTTGTTCTAGCTTTTCTAAGAGATTTTTTTTTTTAATAAATTAAAAGATGATTTCTCCAAGCTAAATAGAATTCATCTAAATTAGTGGAGGGCAATTTTCTTTTCTAATTGACGAGTCTTCTGTTTTAAGCTTCGAGTTTCTGTGTTGAATCAAGGAGTTAGAAATCTCTGATGAGATTTTTTCTTTTTTAAAGGGGCCACCATGTCTAGAGTCTAATGTAGAGAAGCCGTAACACTATCTACCATGCTATCAATTACAGAAGGAGCCAGCTGTCTAAAGCTTATTTCCATTGTGTTGACACATGGAGGAGACAATCTGCATAAATTTGGTAACAACATCATCTGAGGGGCATCTGCTGTAGTAATATTTTTCTTTAGGAACTAAATAGTCAGAAATAGTAAAATCAAAGGTTAACAGACAATGGTCTGACAGTACAGGGTTATGAGGAGACACTTCCAGATTTTCTATTTCTATGCCACATGTCAGAACAAGGTCCAATGTGTGGTGGAGATAATGGGTAGAATTTCCTACTTTCTGAGAAAACCCGGTTGCGCCACCCCAGTGGCACAGCGCAGCAACTGCACCGGTCAACTGATTGACGTCCCCCGCCTATACTGAGAATTTGTACTAATCTGTATTGATCTCACAGTTTAGAAGGTGGCAGACATGCGCCGAAGGAATCATAGCTGACATGGAATACAGCAAAGAAGAAGAAATCCTCATTATTATTCTTACTTTTCCACTTTGGACTCACAGCACCAATGTGGATGCCTTCACGATGGGTCATTGTGGCAGCAATGATGACTGAAACTTCATGAAACAGGGAAAATAGCCGCGTAATACAAACAAAATTCATGTGGGATAATCATAAGAGTTTGTAGATGTGGAAGCGGATGCAAATTACTAAGTAAAGGCGATACATTGACCACGATGGGTGAAAAACTGAGCTACCAGTACCAAGATGGCGGCGCCCGCGATTGTCATGCATTCTCACAAGAAAATTGCATTTTACAGGAAAAATAGCTGCGTAATACAAATGAAATTCATGTGGGATAATCACAAGGGTTTGTAGATGTATAAGTGGGTGTAAATTACTAAGTAAATGTGAAACATCGGCAACGATGGATGAAAACGGACTGATCACGTAGGCGAGCAAGCCCCCCCACCCGGAAACAGGTAAGAGAAATATGTTTTTTTGACATTTTATTGATTTTTTTGTTCATATACTTTGAAGGTTAGATAAAAACATACCCCAGTAGACAAATCGGCATAAAAAACAAACAAAAAAAAAAACCAGACAATTTTTTGTGTAAATGTGTCCAAAGTCCACTTTTGACTGAGTTATGTAATTTATATAGCTGCTGCGACATTATGTGAATTAGATGCATAGATTTTTTCCTATCTGAAACTTTAGAATCAGAATCAGAATCAGAATCAGGTTTATTGCCATTGTTCATGTGATACACAAACTAGGAATTTGTCTCGGTGCCATGCTGCAACATTAAAAACATAATGAGAAAAAGGGATAAACTAAAAAACTAAAGGACTAGAAACGTGCAATAAGTGTAGAAAAATAAGTAATAATAATAATAATACTAGTAATAATGAGTAGTACTAGTCAAGGCAGTTTTAAAAAATTAGCATGTAGCAGATAATGTGAAGTACCACATAGTGCAGTCAATAATGCAACAGAAAAACAGTGATGAATGACATGAGTCTGGTTGAGCTGCTGTACATAGTGCACGAGAGTCAAAAGTCACTTAGTGTTCAGCAGTCTGATGGCAGAGGGGAAAAAGCTGTTCATGTGCCGGGAGGTTTTAGTCCGAATGGACCGAAGCCTTCTACCTGAGGGGAGGGGGGCAAACAGCACGTGACCAGGGTGTGAAGGATCGGCTATGATCCGGCCAGCACGCCTCCGGGTCCTGGAGATGTACAGGTCCTGGAGAGATGGGAGCTTGCAGCCTATCACCTTCTCAGCAGTGCGCACGACGCGCTGCAGCCTTAGTCTGTCCCTGGCAGTGGCTCCTGTGTACCACACAGTTATGGAGGAGGTGAGGATGGACTCGATGATGGCCGTGTAGAACTGCACTAACATCTTGGTGGGTAGCTTGAGCTTCCTCAGCTGCCGCAGAAAGAACATCCTCTGCTGGGCCTTTTTGATGAGGGAGCTGATGGTTGGCTCCCATTTGAGGTCTCGGGTGATGGTGGTGCCCAAGAAGCGGAAGGAATCTGCAAAGGTGATGGGAGAGCCTGTGATGGTGAGGGGGGGCAGGGGGGATGTGACTTTCCTGAAGTCCACAATCATCTCCGCTGTCTTCAGAGCATTCAGCTGCAGGTTGTTGTGGCTGCACCAGGACACCAGCTGGGCCACCTCTTCCCTGTAGGCGGACTCGTCACCGTTGGAGATGAGCCCGATGAGGGTGGTGTCGTCCGCAAACTTAATCAGCTTAACAGACTGGTGGGAGGAGGTGCAGGAGTTGGTATAAAGGGAGAAGAGTAGGGGGGAAAGTACACAGCCCTGGGGTGATCCAATGCTGATGCTAACAGAGTCTGAGACAGACTTCCCCAGCCGCACATGCTGTCTCCGGTCCGTCAGGAAGTCGGTGATCCACCTGCAGAGGGAGTCAGGCACGTTGAGCAGGGACAGCTTGTCCTGGAGCAGATCGAGGTGGACGGTGTTGAATGCGGAGCTGAAGTCCACAAACAGAATCCTGGCGTAGGTTCCCGGGGAGTCCAGGTGCTGCAGGATGGAGTGGAGGGCCAGGTTGACTGCGTCGTCCACAGACCTGTTAGCACGGTAGGCAAACTGCAGCGGGTCTAGGAGGGGTGTGGTGATGGACTTGAGGTGAGACAGGACCAGGCGCTCAAAGGACTTCATGACTACAGAGGTGAGCGCTACAGGTCTGTAGTCGTTAAGTCCAGTAATCCATGGCTTCTTGGGGACAGGGATGATGGTGGAGGATTTGAGGCAGGTCGGCACGTGACATTGCTTAAGGGAGGTGTTAAAAATGTCTGTGAAGACAGGAGCCAGCTCTTTCGCACAGTGTCTCAGGGTGGAGGGAGACACACCGTCCGGCCCAGGGGCCTTGCGCGGGTTCAGTCTGGAGAACTGTCTGTGCACGTCCTGCTCACTGATGACAAGGGGAGGGGGGGAGGAGGAGGAGGAGGAGGGGGGGACCGCTCTTGATGAATTAGGGGCTGAGGAGGCAGAGGAGCTGGGTGGAGTGGGTGAGTTGGACACAGCTGACGAGGTGTCAGAACGGGCATAGTGTTGGGACAGTCTTTGACAAAGGGCTTTGTCATCCTGACCTTTAGAAGCCTGAGGCCGATAGTTGGTGATTTGCCTCAGTCCTCTCCACACAGAAGCCGAGTCATTAGCAGTGAACTGCTGCTGGAGTCTCTCAGAATATACAGATTTAGCTCTCCTCAGCTCTCTGTTAAACCGATATTTGACCTCCCTGTAGCAGTCCCTGTCTTCACTTTTCAACGCTGCTTCCTTCTCCTTCCTGATCCGTCTGAGCTTAGCTGTGAACCAAGGCTTGTCATTAGAATATCTTATCCTGGTGCGCGATGGGAGAATGTGCTCTTCACAGAAGTTGATATATGAGTTCACAGTGTATGTGTACTCATTAAGATCATGTGTGGCTCTTTTAAACATGTCCCAGTCAGTTATTTCCATGCATGTGTTCAGTTTCTCTCCAGCTTCACTGGTCAATTTCTTTGTGGTGGTCACAACAGGTTTAGTGAGTTTCAGTCTTTGTTTGTATGTGGGGATGAGGTGAACCATCACGTGATCAGATAGTCCCAGCGCAGCGCGGGGAACAGCGCGATATGCGTCCTTTACTGAAGTATAACAGTGATCTAGCGTGTTATTTCCTCTGGTTGGACATTTAATACACTGTTTGTAGCGGGGGAGCTCGTGACTCAGATTGCTCTGGTTAAAATCGCCCACCACGATAACCAGGGAGTCTGGAAAGTTCCGCTCCGTAAGTTGGATGTGATCTGCGAGCACGCGCTGAGCTTCGCGCGTGTCCGCGTCAGGAGGGGCGTACACAGCGACGAGAATGAATGAGGCAAACTCCCGCGGGGAATAAAATGGCTTGCAGTTAATGAAAAGAAATTCCAGGGCGGGAGAACAGTGTTTGGAATTCACCGTTACATCAGAGCACCAGCTGTTGTTAATATAAAAGCACACTCCTCCTCCGATAGACTTACCGGACAGCTCTGTGACGCGGTCAGCACGAATCAGCTGGAAACCCTCGAGGCTGATCGCGCTATCTGGAATGTTCTCATTAAGCCAGGTCTCAGAGAAGCAGATGACAGACGAGGAGGCGAGGTCCTTGAAACGCATCAGCAGTCTTAATTCTTCTACCTTGTTCAGGAGAGAATTGGCATTGGATAGAAATATGTCAGGCAAGGCTGTTCACGAGCCTCTTTTTCGTAGCCGAGCGAGAATCTCGCTTTAGATGATAAACTTTAGATGATATTCTACATCTTTCTAATTGACAGTGAGCCATTACCTCTTGCAACTTTCAAGTTATAGCCTTGGAAATCTGAACTATTTTATTGACAGAATTTTTTTGTCACTCTTGACCACTGGGGGGGCCTTGACCACCCTTTAAGCGTTCCTGTTGCCATACGGCACCTGGGGCATCTAAAGAGTTAAATTTAGAGACTTCATGTTTAATTTCAGTTTTACCAACTTTTTGTTTAATCACTTTGGAATGCTTATTCGTAATATTTTTATTAACTTTGGAGGGAGCAGACAATGATTCTCTGATGTGGAAGACAAGGGCTAAGTTGAGGGGTGGCGGATGAAGAGGAGCTGCAGAGAGGCGTGTAAGACTGCAACTCTGCTTCCTTGTCCCAACTCTGAGTTGGCAAAGTTTTGGAAATTTGGATAAGAATGATGCCAGATTGTTAGATAAATGAGACGCACCATCCAAAATGGGATGGACGCCGTCTCATCTAATAAGACCAGGCTTTCCCCAAAATGAGCTCCAATTGTCTATGTAGCCCACGTTGTTTGCAGGACACCACACAGACAGACAGCGGTTGAAGGATGACAAGCGGCTAAACATGTCATCACTGGTCAGATTGGGGAGGGGTCCAGAGAATACTACAGAGGCAGACATTGTTTTGGCAAAGTCACACACCGATTCCATATTTTTTATGACTTCCAACTGCCGGAGTCGGTGTCGTTAATGCCGGCGTGGATAACAATTGTGGAGTATTTACAGCTACTTTTAGCCAGCATTTTCAAATTTGACTCGATGTCGCCTGCTCTGGCCCCAGGAATGCATTTTACTATGGCCACTGGAGTCTCTAGGTTCATGTTTCTGACTACAGAGTCGCCAATGATCAGAGTTTTTTCCTCAGTGGGTGTGTTGCTGAGCGGGGAAAAGCAATTAGAAGCGTGAACAGGTTGGTGGTGAACCGGGGCCTTACGACTAGGCTTCCTTCTCACCATCACCCACCCAGTCTCCTCGCTGATAAGGAGGACCGGAGGACCGCTAGCAGGCCGCCCTATGCTAAGAAGCTCCGCTGCAGCTAACGGGCATCCGTCATTATTAACTGACGCAGATGGTGTTTCAATGCAGCGGAGCTGGAATTTCAAATTAGACAACCTTGCCTCGAGCGCCTCAAAAAGATTACATTTACTGTTATCACTAAAAGAGATAGAGGTGTAGCTAAACATCTGACAGAGAGAGCACACCAGAGGAGAACGGGAAGGAGAGCTAGTAGCCATAGCTAGTGGCTCACCCGAAGCTAACACAAACACCAATGAAAGGTGAACAGAAGGCTAAAGAGGGTGATTAGGTGACACTGAGTGTGCACACAGGTGCAAGAGACTTGTTAAACAGAAGTGAGAGCTGACGGTAGATGGAAAAAAGTGATTGAAATACAATTAAAGGCAAAAATCCTCAGGAGATTGAGGAGAGCTAACCACAGAGCAAGCTACACAGACAGCCAGCAACACAGGAAGTGACGATACGTTACCAAAGCAGGCACAGATCTGTTTCCCCAGATCACAGAAGTTGCATTTAGTTATCTGATTGTTTATGTGTGTGATTTTATTTTATGAATTAACTTTTATACACATTCATTATTCAGTTAAAGATACTCTGGTGTGGATGTGATTTATTTACATTTTGGTGTTACAGTATTTGGGGGAAAATACACATAAATAGAGTTCAGGTGTAACATTTTGTTGGACATTTAAATTAGTGGTTAAAGAACCCAGGGCCCGTGCCATTAAGGTGGGCTACATGATTATTATCTTTATCCTGGCTTGCCATTATTATTATTCTGCTTTGTATATTTATTTCTCTGTAGGTCAGCATCTTAGTTTATCAGTTTTATTATTATTATCATCTTTATGTGCCACGTTCTTGTCTCCCCTCTGACTCTTCATGTTTTGGGCATCCTCTGTCTGTGATCATCTGTGTAGCCTCGCCCGTCCTGTGTCTGTGATTAATCCCTGCCATCTCCGTTTGTCACTGATTGTGCTCACCTGTTCGGTATTATGTTTGATTACTCCTGTGTCCATTTATGTCAAGCCCCAACCTGTGTTCCCTCATGTGTGCCATTAGTCAGGTGTGCGTCATCAACACGCTTCTGTTTATGACCTGCATCCTTGCCTGATCCTGCCTGACTTTAGTGAGTTTTGGTACAGCTCCTGAGCTGTCACTTTTTGTGTTTTTGAGCTGTGCTGATCTGGCCAGCTCTTCATAAAATCAATCGCCAAACTTTAAATGCTGTGTTTGGGTCCAATTCACCACCTTCCGTGAAAGTACGACACACATCAAATAGACCCAGCATTTTTAAAGTTTCCGCAGTTAGGCCTCAATGTGAAGGAAGCGTGGGAAGCTACAAACTTTGAGGCCTGCATTGAGGTTGCCCGCGCCTGCCACATGATGGAGGAAGCCCTCCTCTCCCTTGAATGGGCCGAGGAGTTGAGTGAGGCACTTCCAGCCCTCCGGCGGTTCCCTCACCTCGCTCATCTGCATGAGCAGAGTATAAACATGCAGATCATCATTCGGGGCTGGTGGAATCATTCCCAGTGGCAGGAGATGTGTCGATGGAGCAAGAATCGCATCCATCCGGGGGAAGATGTGGTCGTTGCCGGTGCAGTAGGACACAGCGGCCTGGCTTCTCATCCCCGGCGAGTGTGCACCAGGCTTCCGTTCCCTCCTTTGGCCCACCACCAGCACAACATCATCAGGCGTTCTCCCCCAGTCTGAGGAGTTCCAGCTTCTCCAGGGAGAATTCACCGGATGGGTCAGTGGCAGCAGAGTGGGAATACAGGTAAGTACCTCCATCCATCCATCCATCTTCTACCGCTTTTCCGGAGGTCCGGGTCGCGGAGGCAGCAGTTCAAGCAGAGAAGCCCAGACTTCCCTCTCCCCAGCCACCTGCTCCAGCTCTTCAGAGGGGATACCAAGGCGTTCCCAGACCAGCTGGGAGACATAGTCTCTCCACCGAGTCCTGGGTCTGCCCCGGGGTCTCCTCCCAGTGGGACGTGCCTGAAACACCTCAAGTGGAAGGCGTCCAGGAGGCATCCTAATCAGATGCCCATACCACCTCAACTGACTCCTTTCAATGTGGAGGAGCAGCGGTTCTACTCTGAGCCTCTCCCGGATGACTGAGCTCCTCACCCTATCTCTGAGGGTGAGACCAGCAATCCTACGGAGAAAGCTCATTTCAGCCGCTTGTATCCGCGATCTCGTTCTTTCGGTCATTACCCAAAGCTCGTGACCATAGGTGAGAGTAGGAACGTAGATTGACTGGTAAATCGACAGCTTTGCCTTAGAACTAAGCTCCCTCTTCACCACAACAGACCGGTACAACGTCCGCATCACTGCAGATGCTGCTCCAATCCGTCTGTCGATCTCTCGCTCCATTTTCCCCTCACTTGTGAACAAAACCCCAAGATACTTAAACTCCTCCACTTGGGGCAGGAGCCTGTCCCCAACCCGGAGAGGACAATCCACCTTTTTCCGGCTGAGGACCATGGACTCGGACTTGGAGGTGCTGATTCTCATCCCAGCCGCTTCACACTACACTACAAGTAAGTACCTGTTCATTTTTTTACACCATTGAATGAAGAGACTTGTCTGGTTCCTGATGGGGAGACTCAGCCATGGCTACCTCCTACTGCTGAGTTCTCTCCACCCCACTCTGCATTTAACTCTGCTGCCCTGTCCATCCACCCATCCTGACCTGCTTCTCTGGATACCAATTCTGTTTTTTGTGAGAGACTGGCTATACTGGGTGGCAATCAACTGGTCTGGGATGAGCCGGCTGCCCCTAAAGCTCCTCCAGCTGCAGCTACCTCCAGGAGGGGGTTCCATGTAGCTGTGGCCCCCAGACCTGATGTCCCACCGGTTGCTGTTGCTGCATCTGGGCTGTGGGAGGATCATCCAGGATCATCCATGCCACTCCCCAGCTCCAGTACCAGCTCCACATCACTTCCCAGCACAACCACCAGCTCCAGCTCTTCTCCAGACACGAGATGTGCATCACAGCTCCAGCCATCCCCGAGGTACACACAACAGCTCCAGCTGTCCCTGAGGTGCACACAACAGCACCAGCCATCCCAGAGGTGCACACAACAGCTCCCACTCTTCCCAAGATGCACACAGCGGTTCCTGCTATCCCTAAGGAGCACACAACGGCTCCCACTGTCCCTGAGGCACACGCTAGAGCTTCAGCTGTTCCCACAGTGCACACTTAAGTTCCTGCTGTGCCCAAGGTCCATGCTCCAGCTCCTGTGGCTTATGCTGAGGAGGTCACCCCAGCACCAGAGGACCAGAAGCTCAGGCAAGTGCTTTTCTTTACTTTTATAACATCAATACTTAAGACTTGCCTAGCTCCTGGTGTTTTTGGTGATGCATCACCCTGCCTTTCTCCCTCGTCTGAGGTGACTGCAATGTGGGTGGTTCTCCAGACGTTGGGGCCGGATGCTCCTACACCATCCATCCAAGAGGTCAAGCAGTCCACTCCACCCATCATCCAAGAGGTTCAGAAGTCTGCTCCACCCGTCATCCAAGAGGCCAAGCAGTTCACTCCACCCATTGTTGTTCCTGAGATTGTGCAGTCTGCTCGATCCATCATCCAAGAGGTCAAGCAGTCCACTCCACCCATTGTCCACCCATAGCCCATAGGCCCATGCGATCCGAGGGCCTATGGACTTTTGTAGACCCCCTGACCCATTGTTTGTTGTTGTATGGTGGCCCATGGACTTGGGTAGACCACCTGACCCACTTTGTTTTGGGTCTTGGGGCCTTGGACTTTATTTGGCACATGAACTGTGTTTGTTTTGGACATTGCTGTGTGTGTGTGTGTGTGTGGGGGGGGGGGATTACAGTTTGTTTTTGGCCCACCCGGCCTTGTACCCCCACCACCCACCCTGTGAGGGTTTTTTTGTTTTTTTCTTTTGCTGTTGTTACCCTGCAATTGTCTGGAAGCTACCCCTTGGGGGGAGGAGGTACTGTCAGGGTGTTGGCCAGGTTTCATGCCCTCATCCTAATTTATTATTGTGTTATCTTGTCTTCAGGGTATGGTCCTCTGCCCTCGCCCTCGCTTTAAGTTTCATTTTGGAATTTTCTGTACTTCATTCTGAGTATTATCTTTTTCCTGGATTGCCATTATAATTATTCTGTTTTGTATAATTATTCTCTGTGGGTCAGCTTCTTAGTTTATTATTATTATTATTATTATTATTATTATTATTATTATTATTATTATTATTATTATTATTATCATTATTATTATTATTATTATCTACCACGTTCTTGTCTCCCCTCTGACTGTTCATGTTTTGTGCATCCTCTGTCTATGGTCATCTGTGTGAATCCGCCTGTGCTGTGTCTGTGATTAATCCCTGCCATCTCCGTTTGTCAATGATTATGCTCACCTGTTCAGCAATATGTTTGATTACTCCTGTGTCCATTTATGTCAAGCCCCAATCTGTGTTTCCTCATGTGTGTTGTTAGTCATGTCTGTGTGATCAACATGCTTCTGTTTTTGACCTGTATCCTTGCCTGATCCTACCTGACTTTAATGAGTTTCGTTACAGCTTCTGAGCTGTCACTTTTTGTGTTTTTTCTGAGCTGCGCCCATCTGGCCAGCTCTTCAATAAATCATTCGCCAGACTTTAAATACTGCGTTTGTGTCCAATTCACCACTGTAGCATCAGCTTCTCCTCAGGCTAATTCAGGAAATCACTCTTCTTCATCTTAAAGAAATTCTCACTCAACTCTGGTCAAGAATTGCTGTGTTTCTTCATCATCAGGACCCCCAGTGTAAACAACTTCCCTTTGTAGAGAAACCTGCTAAGGACTTGCTTTTAACCCTTTAACGGCCAAATTCGCCATATGGCGCCTGGGGCAACGCAAGGCAACTCAAGCCGCCCCCCACCCCCCCAGTGGTCCAGAGTGGTAAAAAATGTTGTCAATAAAATAGTTCAGATTTCCAAGGCTATAACTTGAAAGTTGAAAGAGATAATGGCTTACTGTCAAATAGAAAGATGTAGAATATGATCCAAAGTTTCAGATAGGAATAAATTTACGCATCTAATTTGCATAATGTCATGGCTGCTATATAAACTAGAAAAGCACTCGGAGAGCGCAGACCTCCGCCAAGCGCCACAGTTCCCCCCATACAGTGTTTGTGTGTACGTTTTCAGATTCCTTGACCATGAAAACATATGACTAGCAATTGGATTCACAATGATAGGATTAGTGGTTTATTAGTAAAAGCATTACCTCCTTGGCGGAGGTAATAAACTGAAGTGTTGGTGTTGTGTCCATCTCCTGCATCTGCAAACTCCCAGGCTGCATGCGTTGCAATTGAATGAATGAATTAATCTTTATTTCGAATAGATTAAGAGTAGAGGTTAAAAGAAAGTGAATAATATAACAAAGGGGGTAATAAAATCCAACAAGGTCAAATTAGACAATAACTCCTCTGATTATACAGTTCAACATAAGTTATCCGAAATGTGTGATGGGTGAACCCGCAGGTTATATTGCCCACCCATGTTCCATCCAAGAATTCAAAAGAAAAAACAAAAGAAATCATGACACAACCGCGTACAACCCACAGGCCAATGGGTTATGCGAGCGTTTTCATAGATCACTGAAAGCAGCACTGAGGGCTTCGCTGACGGATGCAAATTGGGTAGACAGGTTGGCGTGGGTTTTATTGGGGTTGCGCTCCGTGGCAAATGAGGATTTGGAATCTTCCCTGGCAGAGAGCTTCTTTTTGCGCAGCTACTATGGCTGGCCGGGGAATTTCTGCCAAATAATCTGGCGGGGGACAGCTGCCCGTCTGAGCTTTTGCAGCGTAGCGCAAACACAGGCACACAGGCACGCTGCCGAGCCCTGCCCAGCACTGTGTTCTGCGTGCTTTTGTGCCTAAAACTTTGAAGAAGGTGGAGTTTGTGTTTGTCAGACACGACGAGCAGCGCCCTCCATTGGGCCTGCACACATGTTGAAAATGGCCGTATCTCACAATGTTAAAGAATCCTTTAAAAAATTCCTGTATCCAGACGGTGATCCGGATCATCCCCAAAATTTAATCAGTTCTTCCTTGTACCATTTCCAACAACGCCTGAAAGTTTCATTGAAATCCGTCCAAAACTTTTTGAGTTATCTTGCTAACCAACAGACAGACAAACAAACAGACAAACAAACAGACGCTGGCAAAAACATAACCTCCTCCTGGCCTCCGGCCTGGCGGAGGTAATTGCATAACTCAGTCAAAAGTGGACTTTGGACACATTTACATAAAGAATGGTCCGTTTTTTTATGCCGATTTGTCTACAGGGGTATGTTTTTATCTAATCTTCAAAGTATATAAACCAGAAAATCAATAAAATGTAAAAAAAAAACAAACATATTTCTCTCTTGCCTGTTACGGGGAGGGGGGCTCGCCTGCCCATGTGACCGGTCCGTTTTCGTCCATTGTCGTGTACCACATCTACAAACTCTTATGATTACCCCACGTGAATTTCGTTTGTATTACGCAGCTATTTTTTTTCTGTTTGGTGCATTATTCCTTTGGGAATCCATGCCGCCTGTGGGCACTGCCATCTTGGTACTGGTAGCTCAGATTTTGTTACATCGACCTCGATGTAACACGTTTACTTAGTAATTTACACCTGTGTACCACATCTACAAACTCTTTTGATTATCCTGGGTGAATTTTGTTTGTATTATGTAGCTATTTTTTCCATTTCATGCAGTTTCTGTCATCATCGCTATCGCGATGACCAAACACGGCAGCATCCACGTTGGTGTGTGAGCTCAAAGCAGAAAAAGGAAGAATAATAATGAGGATTTCTCCTTCTTTGCTATATTCCATGTCAGCCATGATTCCTCCGGCACGTGTCTGCCACCTTCTAAACTGTCAGATCAATAGAGATTAGATTAGATTAGATTAGATTAGATTCAACTTTATTGTCATTACACATGTACGAACACAAGGTAACGAAACACAGTTTAGCATCCGATCAGAAGTGCAAAGGACAGCAGTGCAGTATATACGGTAATTAACAGTATGTGCAATTTAAGCAAATATATGCAAATATATGCAGCAGTGCAGAAAGTTAAGAGTACTGTTATGTGCAAATAATGTGCAATAAGTTAGATGTAGTTATGTAGTTATGCAGTTATGTACAGGTGAGGATGGTAAGAGATGATGGTAAGAGAGTCAGCGGGGAACTAAGTTCAATAACGTGACAGCTGTTGGAAAGAAACTGTTCCTAAACCTGCTGGTTCTAGTCCGAAGGCTTCTGAAACGTCTTCTGGAGGGGAGAAGCTGGAACAGTCCATGAGCAGGATGGTTGGAGTCCCTAAGAATGCTGCGTGCCCGGCGCAGACATCTTTTCCTGTAGACGTCCTCTATAACTGGAAGTGGAGTCCCTGTGATGCGTTGGGCGGTTTTCACCACCCGCTGCAGCGCCTTGCGGTCAGCGACAGAGCAGCTCCCATACCAGACTGTGATACAGTTGGTCAGGGTGCTCTCTATCACGCAGCGGTAGAAGTTGCCCAGGATGTCAGTTGACAGATGGCTCTTCTTCAGTGTCCTCAAGAAGAAGAGGCGCTGATGGGCCTTCTTGATCAGGCTGGTGGTGTTAACTGACCAGGACAGGTCCTCCGAGATGTGGGTCCCCAGGAATTTGAAGCTGGGGACACGTTCAACAGCTATGCCATTGATATGGATGGGGTCATGTGTCTCTTCCCTCTCCTTCCTGTAGTCCACTATGAGCTTCTTGGTTTTGCTGGTGTTAAGGAGCAGATTATTGTCAGCGCACCAAGTAGCCAAGTGCTCAACCTCTGCCCTGTAATCTGACTCGTCGTTGTCCCTGATGAGTCCAATCACCGTGGTGTCATCTGCAAACTTTATGATGGAATTGGATCCATACATAGGCCTGCAGTCATGGGTGTAGAGGGAGTAGAGGAATGGGCTGAGCACACAGCCCTGTGGTACACCAGTGTTGAGTGTGATGACGGAAGAACGGTTGGGGCCTGACCTAACATGCTGGGGTCTGTTGGTCAGAAAATCCATGATCCAGTTGCAGGTGGAGGTACTGATTCCCAGGTCCCCAAGTTTAGTGAGCAACTTGGAGGGGATAACTGTGTTGAATGCTGAGCTGAAGTCAACAAACAGCATTCTTGCGTAGGTGTTCTTGTCATCCAGGTGTGAGAGTACATAGTGCAGCGCTGTAGAAACCGCATCCTCTGTACTCCTGTTGCTCCGGTAGGCAAACTGATGAGGGTCCAGTGTAGGGGGCAGGCCTTTTTTGAGCTGTGCCAAGACCAGTCGCTCAAAGCACTTCATGACTATGGGCGTCAGTGCCACAGGGCGATAGTCATTTAGGCATGATGGTGTTGAATGTTTCGACACTGGTACTATTGAAGTGGTCTTGAAGCACGCTGGTACCACGGCCTGGGCCAGGGACAGATTGAAGATGTCTGTGAAGACCCCTGCCAGCTGCTCAGCGCATGCCCTCAGCACACGCCCAGGAATGCCATCAGGGCCAGCAGCCTTACGTACGTTGACATGACTCAGTGCGTTACGGACGTCGGTGTGGGTGAGTGTGAGGTGGTGGAGGTCATCAGAGGGTGGGAAATTGATGTTCTTTTCGTTGTTGTCCTTGTCAAAATGAGCATAGAAGTCATTTAGCTCATTGAGAAAGGGCACAGTCATGGCTATAGGTATGGAGTTGCTGGGCTTATAATCAGAGATAGCTTGAATGCCCTGCCACATGCGTCGGGGGTCAGAGTCCCCAAAATGTTCCTCCACCTTCAGCTTGTAGCTGTGCTTGGCCTTCTTGATGCCCCTCTCCAGATCTGCCCTGGATGAACTGTAGGCCTGTGCATCACCAGATCTAAAGGCATTGTTACGTGCTTTTAGCAGAAGCCGCACTTCTCTGTTCATCCACGGCTTCTGATTTGGGTATGTGGTGATCTGTCTTTCCGTGGTGACACTGTCAATAGTGGTGTTGATATGGTCCAGGACTGAGTGGGTGTAAGAGTTGATGTTTATGTGGGAGCCACAGGTAGCCTGAGAGGTGAACATACTCCAGTCTGTGTTCCTAAACTTCTCCTGGAGTACAGAGTCAACCCCCTCTGGCCACACTTTGATGGTCCTCACTGATGGCTCACCCGGTTGATGAGCGGTACATACTTGGGGGTAAGGAACAAGGATAAGTGATCAGACTGACCTAGGTGGGGGAGGGGAGTTGCTGTGTAGGCTCCCACAATATTGGTGTAAACATGGTCCAATGTTTTGTCCCCTCTTGTGTGACAGGAGACATGCTGGTAGAATTTAGGAAGCACTGTCTTGAGGTTAGGGTGGTTAAAATCACCCGCCACAATAAATGCTGCCTCTGGGTGTGCAGTTTGTTGTTTGCTAATAGCTGCATGCAGTTCTTTCATAGCAAGCTTAGCATTAGCATCCGGAGAAATGTAAGCGGCTATTATGATGGTACAAGTGAACTCGCGTGGCAGATAGAAAGGTCTACATTTAACCATGAGAAACTCCAGGTTAGCTGAGCAGTGTCTCTCAACAGTGACTGAGTTCGTGCACCAAGCCTTGTTAATATAAATGCACACTCCCCCCCTCTTGTCTTACCGGAGTCAACTGCTGCACTGTCTGCCCGGAGCATGTGTAGGCCGGCTAGCTCGATAGCATTGTCGGGTATTCCACTGTGAAGCCGTGTTTCCGTAAAAATCATGATATCGCAGTTCATAAGTCTCTTATTGTTGGTGATCTGAAGCTGTAGGTCACTCATTTTGCTCGCCAGAGACCGTACATTAGCAAGGAAAATACTGGGTAGCGATAGCCGGTGTGGTGTTAGCTTTAGCTTAGCTCTTAGCCCACCGCGCTTACCCCTCCTTTGTTTACGATCTTTACGCCGCCTGCGAGCACTTCCGGTCGGCCGGGAAGCCTGCCGAGCGTCGGGAGTTCTCCAGAGCTCCGGGATGAGACGTAGATTCAGACGTAGGTTGCTGATAAAAAGGTCGTTATCGTTGCTTTGTAATCCAATATTCAAAAGCTCATCTCGGGTGTAAGATGTAAAAGCAGAGCTGTTCTGAACGAACATACCCGGAATTAGCAGAAATAACACTGCTAGTCCCCAGAATCTGATAGGACGTTGAGCCTCGCGTTGTGCACGCGCCGCCATCTCTAATAAAAACTCTCTAATCTAATCTCTCTAATAAACATCTCTAATAAAGATTAGTACAAATTCTCAGTATAGCCGGGGGACGTCAATAAGTTGACACGTGCAGTTGCCATAAAATTCTCAAGCTTCCCCCCAAGCAGATATGAAGCCTTCGTACCAGGAACTGATACTCTTAAAAAAGTCATAAACTCCTTAAAGTCATAAACTCCTTAAGCTTGATCTTCCTTAAGTTTTGATCTTCCCAGACGTACATTCTGTAAAACTTACAACTGTGAGACCTTATTAAACATCAAGGTACTGCACGCTGCAAGAATCGCGGCGATCGGTTGTGATTTGGACATTCTACACCAGCATGGAATTCTGGCGGAGTCCCCGCTGGAAGCTACCAGAGAGAGGAGGAGGCGAAAGCGGAGTGAACGCCAGCAAAAGCGTGGAAAAAGGGCCGGGATCCATGCTAGGCTAAAGGCTAACCCCTCCAGACCAGCGGTACCGTCGCTCATTCTCTCTAACGTCCGCTCCCTCGAAAACAAGCTGGACGAGCTGCGTCTACTGAGAGAAACCCGGAGAGAGTGGAGAGACTGCTGTGTGCTTGCGTTCACTGAGACATGGCTCCACGACAACATTCCTGATGAGTCCATTCAACTGGAAGATATGGCGATGTTCCGTGCCGACAGGGAAACAGCAAGCTCCAGTAAGAGCCGGGGGGGGTGGGCTATGCATCTATGTTAACAAGAACTGGTGCGTTAATGCCACGTTAGTGTCTAAACACTGCTCTCCGTTGGCGGAGTTCCTTATTGTAAATTGTCGGCCATATTATTTGCCGAGGGAATTCAGCAACGTGTTTGTAGCGGCTGTTTACATAGCGCCGAGCGCTAACGCTAATGCTAATGCTAAGAAGGCACTCGGGGAACTGCACAATGCGATTAGTGAAATCCAAACTTCACACCTGGACAGTTTTGTGGTGGTTTCGGGGGATTTTAACCACACCAGCTTAAAGACTGTGCTCCCCAAGTTTAAACAATGTGTAGACTTTAAGACCAGAGGAGAGAATATGTTGGACTTAGTGTACACAAACACAGATGCATATAAGGTGATACCCTGCCCCCATCTCGGCCTTTCTGACCACATATCTGTGATGCTGCTGCCTGCCTACAAACCTTTATTGAAGTGCAGCAGGCCAGCAGTGAAACAAATCAGAATTTGGCCAGAGAGTGCAACCTCTGCACTGAAAGACTGTTTTCTGCACACAGACTGGGAGGTCTTCAAAATAGCAGCCTCCCAGGAAGACAAGACAGATGTGGAGGAGTATGCTGAAACGGTCACCAGCTACATCGCGAAGTGCACAGAGGATGTCACTACAGTGAAGACCATCACTATGCGGGGTAACCATAAGCCCTGGATGACTGCAGAGGTGCGCTCGCTGCTTACAGCCAGGGATGCAGCCTTCAGAGCGAAGGACAGGATCGCCCTCCGCTCAGCCAGGTCTGCGCTCTCAAAGGGAATTAAGGCGGCAAAGCACGCCTATGTGGAGAAAATCCAGGGACACCTCTGTGACACTAGGAACACCAAGCAGATGTGGCAGGGAGTTCGGACACTGACGGGCTATAAGTCTAGGCAGGGGATCGATGATGACGACGCTTCGCTTCCAGACAGGCTTAACGACTTCTTTGCACGTTTTGAAGCATCAAACTCGACAACCAGAGGGAGGGCTGGCCCACCCCCACCATCGGTCGGACCAGCTTTTACCATCAACACAGCGGACACACGGAGGACCCTAACCAGAGTCAACCCACATAAAGCTGCAGGTCCGGACAACATCCCGGGATGTGTGCTCCAAGACTGCACGAGCGAGTTGGCGGATGTCCTGACTGACATTTATAACATCTCCCTGAGTCAGGCCATTGTTCCCAGATGCTTTAAGACCTCTATCATTGTACCGGTGGCAAAGAAACCAGTTGTGTCCTGTTTGAATGAATATTGTCCTGTTGCACTGACACCAATTGTGATGAAGTGTTTTGAACGGCTTGTCAAACCACATATTACAGCCTGCCTCCCTGCATCACATGACCCGCTCCAGTTTGCATATCGTTCAAACCGCTCCACAGAGGATGCTATAGTCACCACCCTACACTCTGTCATCACCCACCTGGACCAGAAAGACACCTACGCCAGACTCCTGTACATTGATTTCAGTTCAGCATTCAACACCATTATTCCCCAGAGACTGATGGAGAAATTACTCCTTCTCGGTCTGAACACCGCCACATGTTTTTGGATCCTGGATTTCCTGACTGAGAGACCTCAGTCTGTCCGGGTTGGAAACAACATCTCCAACTCTGTCACACTGAGCACCGGATCCCCTCAAGGCTGTGTAATCAGTCCACTGTTGTTTACACTTCTAACACATGACTGAGTATCCAGACACGAGGGGAACCAGATTATTAAGTTTGCAGACAACACCACGGTGGTGGGACTTATTCAGAGGGATGAGGAATCAATGTACAGGGAAGAAGTGAGAGACCTGGAGGGCTGGTGCAGGGAGAACAATCTGGTACTCAACGTGGACAAAACAAAGGAGATGATTATCGACTTCCGGCGGTCACAGCCTGAGCACGTCCCCCTCAGCATCGGCGGCCGTTTAGTGGAGAGAGTGGAGAACATCAAGTTCCTCGGAGTGCAGATCTCACAGGACCTGACCTGGAGCAAGAATTCCTTGGGGATCAGGAAGCAGGCTCAGCAGAGACTGCACTTCTTGAGGAAACTCAAACAGGCATCTCTCCCCATCTGCATCCGAAGGACCTTCTACAGAGGTGTGGTGGAGAGTGTTCTGACGTACTGCATTGCTACATGGTACTCCAGCTGCAGTATGTCAGACAAAAAAGTCCTGCAGAGGATAGTCAAGGGGGCTGAGAGGGTAATTGGAGTCTCCCTCCCCTCTGTCCAAGAACTTTTTCAGAACCGTTGTAGGAGCAGGGCACTGAACATTGTCAAGGACCGTTCTCACCCTCTGCATAAACACTTTGAACTTCTTCCATCTGGTAAACGATTCCGGAGCATCAGAGGCAGAACCACCAGACTGATCAACAGCTTCCTTCCACAAGCTGTCAGGATGCTGAACAGTTGACCCGGAATCTCTCATACACACTACTGCACTCACGGACATTTTGTATATTATTTGTATATTATAGTTTGTTAGTTTTTTCCCAAGTATGTCTCAGGGATGTGTGAATGGATGGGGGGGTGGGGGGGGGGGGTGAAGCTATGTGTGAGTGTGTCTTAAATCATGCTGCTTCTATTTATATGGATGCCGAGAGAAACACAATTTCATCTTGCCTGCACTACAGTTGTATGTACAGCAATATGCCAATAAAGTTTGATTTGATTTTGAAGCTGACAGATATATGGTTGCCTCCTTCTTCTGGACACAAGCCTCATAAAACTCTCTAGGCTGCCCCCTCTTCACATGCCAAGACCTAAAAATTATCTACAACTCAACAGTCCCTCCTAGTGGACATCTACGGAATATGTTTCATTACTTGAGCAATCTGGAACTGTTAATTCTGATTGAACATTAACTCTTCTTCAAGCTCTCGTTCCTCAGGATAACTCTGGACACTGTGAAGATAATCGCCCTTTGTGATGGACAATAATGATTTGCAGTAATTCCATTAATTCTTGATTTCATTGTAATTGCATGTTGGAATGATTAATCTTATTCTGATGTGTGTCAAGTATATAAGGACACATTTATAAAAAGTACCTAGTGACTGAATATTAGTTTCGAATCACTGAAGCTAGTTAGATTTTATATTGAGTATATAATGAATTTCATAGGAACTGAATGAATGTTTTCTGAAAACTTGAGTCAGCTATTTCTAACCACTCCCCAGGCTGCCTCTCTGTTGGATAACGCCCCCGCATTTGATTGGCTGTCCACAGACTAAGAACTGTCCATTGGACAAAAGCCCATTCAAACTCCTTTTTATGGAAGGTAATTGGTCCATCTTGCTGCCAGTCCTATATTTATGACCCAGCAGCAAGCTTCAGTTAAATGCCAACAGAGCCGCCCTGGCAGCTCAGTTTTTGTCTGAAAAAAAAGTTTTTGTCTCACTGAATTTCTTCCCACTGATTACTGATCAGTGAAAACACCTGCTGAAGACACTGGGTGGAGGTAAAACCTGCAGGGTCTTGGCCTTCCATGGAATGAGTTTGACACCCCTGCTCTGGAGAGAAGAGGAATAGAAATCAATAGAAGCAATAGAGAATACATGTGTGAGAATGAGAGGGAGGCAAGTCTAATGGTGAAGATGCAAGGCTGGTCATTAACATCCGTTTGTTTTCTCCCATAGATTGAGTCCACATTGTGCTGTTTAATCTCTACATGTCTGTTGTTTTCTTCTTCTCTACCCCCTCACCCCCCCCCCCCCAGCCAGACACAGCAGATGAGTGCCCTTCCCTGAGCCTGGTTCTGCTGGAGGTTTCTTGCTGGTAAAAAGGAGTTTTTCCTCTCCACTGTCACCAAGTGCTTGCTCACAGGGATTGCCTGATTGCTGTGTTTTTTCTGCAATTGTGGGGGTTTTTTCCCCATACAGTTTGAAACTGCAATGAGATGACTGAGTAGAGGTAGTAAAAGTAGATGAGTTTAAATACCTGGGGTTAACCATCCAAAGCAACGGACAGTGCACACGAAAGGTGAAAATGTAATGGCATAAAACGTCTACTATGGAAAGCCATTTTGAGCTGTTTTGATCAAGAAAATCTGAATAAGTCTCTCTTTCCCCAAGAAAATCACTGTCTGCTCGCTCTACAGTAAATAAAGATATAGTGCATAAGCATTCTAAAGTGATTAAAAAATGGCTGATAAAATCCAAATTAAACATGTCTTGCCCTCTGTTCCTTCTCATAATTTCCAAATTAAACCTCTGTTACTTCATGATTTGTTAATTGATCATCAGATTGATTTATTGTCCCTTATGGAGACTTGGTTAGTGCAAGACGATTGTGTTGATTTAAATAATGGGTGTCAAACTCATTCCATGGAGGGCCAAGACCCTGCAGGTTTTGCCTCCACCCAGTGTCTTCAGCAGGTGATTTCACTGAATTTCTTCCCACTGATTGCTGATCAGTGAAAACACCTGCTGAAGAGACTGGGTGGAAGTAAAACATGCAGGATCTTGGCCCTCCATGGAATGAGTTTGACACCCTTGAAAATGAATCAACTTCCTTACGTAAACTGTGCCATATTTACACACTATCAAGAGCAAAATTTGCGTTACACAGTGTTATATTGTACTGTACAACTGTACAATGACAGTAAAGTCTATTCTATTCTATTCTTCTAATGCTACAGGTTGCAATATACTAATGGTGAATCATTCTGTACTGACTAAAAACGGGGAAAAACAGATCAGACAGATATAGTATTGACAGACACTTAGACCTACAAAGCTAGATGCTGAAAAGAGACAGCGAGACCAAGAAGACCTTGGAGAATTCTGTTGACCTTTGCCTTGAGTGAATTATTCTGAAGAACGGCTATCCGACTGTAGCCTAAGGCCACACACACACATGCACGTGCACATGCTTCCCCCCACACACACACACAGATGTCAAAGAAGCCAGTGTATCTCAAAGACCAAAGGACACATTACATGTTTGCTGCATGACATTTCCCAAACCATGATTCGTGTGTTCATGTGTGTGTGAGTGAAACCCCTCAGCCTGAACTTGAGTGCTTCTGTCAGCTTTAACTGTCTCCCAAGGCACACCACTGTTTCATTAAAGGACGGCAGCAAGAGACAGACACCCCCCCCCCCCCGGCCCCTCTCTCTCTTTCAGTTTTCAGTGTTCTCTTTATCTCTCTTTCCCCACTCTTTCTCTCTCTCCATCCCCCTAAATGCTGTTTTGACAGCCATCATGGGTGTGGCAAAGAGGCCGCAAAACAAATTTGTCTGTCCGTCAGTCAGTCAGTCTGTTTGTCAATTTTTCGGCTGATAAATTGTTGGGGAGAGGGTTTGATGATGCCTCGGACTCCCCCAAACTCTCTCTCTCTCTCTCTGCTCACCTACTTTTCAATCTCTGGGACTTGCATTAAAAGCAACTGAAGGCAAGGGCCGCAATTTGAAAGATAAGATGTTTTCATTTGAATATGAATACTAGTTGCTGTCATTTGTATGTGTGCATGTGTTAGTGGATGTGGCAGGTATATTTTGGCGTGCTGTGAGCATTTTTCTCAGCTCAACTTCTTTTTTCTTTTTTTTTTTTTTGCTTTTCTATCAGCTGGACACATCGGCCTATCAGGACGCGGCAGCCACAGCGTTGGTGATGCTGTTGTCAGGTGGGGCGTTTATTTGGGCACCATGCCCTGAAATCTTGTCTGCCAGGGGTGTCAAGGCAGTGATGGAGAGACACACAGAGCATAAAACATAAACAGGACCAAAAACACACATCAAAACATCTAGAAATAAAGAGAAGAAAAGCGCTATTGCCCAGTAATTTGCAACAGCTTTAAAGTGCGACTGACATGTATTTTGTTTCACCCCGAGCTATGCGGTTGAGTCCTATACCGTGCTCTTATAAGTTTGGACTGGATACAACAACCGGGTTTAATTTGAGGTTATTTAGTGGAGAGTAGTAGAATTTTATTGACCCACATAAAAGAAGCAATAGAAAGTAATTTTCTGATCCTCTGTGTCTGTTATCCTCCCACTTTTCCCTGTCCAGCCGACCTCCTCAGCTAAAGATGCTGGGCTGCCGTCTGTATAGAGTTGTGCCTCTGCTGATTAATTGCTGTCTGATCGTTGCCGTTGCTGCTCCCCGCTAATTTCTCTCTCCCTGGATTTTTGGAACCCGTGGCAGCCTGACTTGTGAGGGTTTCCTCGCAGTAATTGTGCGGTATTTGTTGCTAATAGGATAATAATTGGAGCAGGTGCAGATAGCTGGATGTTATTGGGCCTGTTGAGGAGAGATTGAGACGGGCACCAGGCAGGGATGCCTGCTGAGGCAGCAAAATGACGCAGACACGTAAAAACACACTTTAAAAACCAAGTCCTCAGAGGGAGGGCATTAATTATCCTCACAATTTTTTTTCAGTCTGGTTTCTATGTGGCTCCATCTCTCTCTGAAAATATTGCAAATGTTGCATTAATGTGGTTTTTTTCTTTATTTTGTCTGTCCAGTTTATTTGGATTCACATCTCTTGTAATAGAAAATATTTCCGCTGTTCTGGTTTGTACTACCTTTTTATCCGTTTAAGTTGATCTATTGTTAGGATGAGAGTAAAAGTCATTTCTTTGTGTAGTTTTCATGTAGTATATGATTGCATGCTGAACAAAGTGACTCATACCTTCATCTCATAGCGGGTTTTTATATTATAATATATATATAAACAGCACAGGAACAGATGAAAGTCATTGTTTGGTTGTGTGCATCATACTGAACTGACACATAACATCATAGAACAATTTGACTAAAAGCCTTACAGTATCTGATGTTAAACAGAAAACTGGACACCGAGGGAGTTTTTTTTCTTTTTGAAATATTCACAGCAAAGTTCCTTTTTAATATATAACTGTATATTTTTATTTATACTTTATATTGATAGTTAAAATCTGAGCATACAGTTGATCTAATGTTCCCAGAGCACCCTGCAGACCACCTGCAGACGAGATTCAAATGAGTTATCTTACCGAAAAAAGATGACTGGCTACATTGGACTTTGAGTCTGTGTCCAGAAGGCCCGCTGGACAATTTGGCCCAGTCTTTAAGTCTGATTCCCATTTTCTTTTCTAGTTTACCACTTACTAGGTACAATACAGGCAGGACTTGACATTAACCCCCTCCAATCCGCCAGCAGCTGGTAGATTTCCGCAGTGGCCGGTAAGGCTCCCACTCCCACTAGCCACTTTGAGTGGTTTTCTCAAACAGCATCTAAAATAATAAACTCATGTTAAAATATTGCAATGTGAGACTACGAAACTTCAACTCCCAATTTTATTAACGATCAAAACACTTTCACCGTATCAGAAAACACCTGACCATCACTATCACTTGTTTTGACAGCAGGGCAGAAATAAATGAGAGGCTGGGGATGTCTATCTACCTGCTTTCAGCAGGAAACGAGTGCATGGAGGGTGAAGGACGAGGAGGAGAAATGATCATAGACTGTATTTGGATGCATAAAGCGGCCCTCTGAAACAGCTCTGTACATCCAAGCTGAAAGTATTATCCTATTATTAATTATTTGCAAGCCCATGTGATTCCGCTTTGTGCTGTGTGCTCACTTCATCCTAACTGTGTGAGTCCAGAGTCTGGAGCTGAGAGAAAAATCAAGTGAATAATTTCACTCTTTTTGCTTTCTTATTATTTTTCTCTGCCCAAGATACTAGTCTAGTTTTAAAAAATCATTTAAGATTATTGATGGCAGCGGCAGCATAGACAGTCTCATGCTGCAGCAGGACGACCATACATGTGGCGGGGTGAAGCTGGTGCGGTGCATGCAGCTCAGGTTACTTAGAACGATTTTTAAAACCATAATTTTATAATTATCATTATCGTGTTTGGTGTGGATAGCACTTTACTCTCTAAATATGTATTTTTAATGGACTGGTCCAGGGGTGTTAAACATATGGCCTGTGGGCCAAAACCTGTCTGCCAGGGCATCCAAATTTTTTCTCTCTGAATTTACAGCTTTCTTTCTAGTAAATGCCTGATTTTTTCTACTGATTAGAATTGTTCATATAAATTTGAGACATTTTTGTCCTTTAGATGAGCTTTTTTTTCCTCCTCAGTTTTTTTTTCTCTTCTTTTTTCTGGTGAAAACAGGTAGTGTCCATTTAGGTTAAATCCATCAGCAGTGACTAATGACGCAGTGCAGCCTGATGGGGTGTCCCAATTCACAGGGATCATTTTCAGCCCTTTACTTACCCCTTCACAAGGCGTACAAATGATAATTGGGACGGACCCCAAATCTACCTGCACTTCACTGTTACAGTGCAAATATTTTTCTCTACTGTTTTACAGTATTTACTGCTGTTCATAAATAGTGTTTCTCTTCCTATTTTTATGTATGTATAAGGGTCATTTACATTTATAAAGGTTGCAAAATTAGTTCAAGTAATTTTTAGCATAGTCAAACTTGATCATAGTAAACAATTTTTCAACTACAAAATTGTGGCTAGTGAAAAGGCTGAGTGGCTAGTAGCTGGAAAATCACAGCCACAGTGGCTGTTGAGCAAAAAAGTTAATGAATACAGCTGTGATGGAATGGTGGTGTGACAGGCCTCAGCAAAAAATATAATGTAAACAGATGTCATGTATCACATCATCTGAATCACTGTTTTTTTGTGAGGTGTGCTTATCTGTTTACCAGGATTTTTCACAAACTACAGAACTGATTTCAATGAAATTTGGTAGAATGGTGGGCCACACAAGAACCCATTAGGGTTCTCAACATGATCAGAAAAATAGGGAAGAATTATAGATTTTTTCCTCTTTGTCTTTAACATTACGATTTCTCAGAGAATTATTAAGTTGTAGAACTTGATGAAGAAATTTAGGTGTATCATGGAGGAAGGTTGAATAGTGTGTGGCTCCAAGTAAAAATCTAGATCCTCGACATTAATTTGCTGGTGGCTGTATATTTATTCTGAGCACTTTCTGAAAGTATCGTCCCTGCCCAGTGACTTCCTAGAAATCTGTCCAGGGTGTACTATGACAATGACAGCTGTCATAAAGAAGCTCCAGTTTCTCCGAGACCTGGAGTTGGAAAAGCAATTAAGAAAATAGATGGATGCAAGAATTTTCTGTTTCTCTAAATAAGCAACATTTGGATGGATTTCATGCAGAACAGTAAGAAATTAGGTGTACAGAAGTGTTCCTTCACATTAAAATGCATCAGGCTAGCATCGGTAATGCATTTGTGGTGCATTAGCATCCACCCCCTTTTTATTAAAAAATAAATAAATAAAAACTGGCACCTGCCAGTGGTACCTATCGGCTGCTTTGTTTGTTATTGAGACATAGTTTATATGACATTTTGATCTTTGACCTTGTAATCCCAAACCCATAGTCAGAGGTCATGGTCACATGGTCAACCTGTGTTCCTGTCATGATTTGGTGTTTTAAGGAGGCTTAAGTGCAGGGCAACCACTTCAGAACACTCAGACACAGATGAAAAGCTACACCACTTTAATGAAAAACCCAAAACCCTATACACAACTTGCTATCTTAATAAATACACACACCACAATTAATAAAACCCACAACCAAGACGCCACACTATATACAGGAAAACAGTCGCACTCTGGAGCCACATGCAGTCTAGGAGGAAAGAGAGGAGAGGGATGATTAGTGATGAGAATGGCACAAAGGGAAATGACAACTGAGGTAAAGGGGCTTACAATACTGGCAGAGAGCCCAGCAGTGAACTCCAGTGTAGGAAAGGTGAGGGGACCTGGAGATTGCAAGGAAAGCAAAGGAAGGGCTGAAGAACCTGGGTGGAGAAGCTGTTGTCTTTGAGGAGAGATGATTCAGACGAGCGTACAAACACAGCTCCGGAGAGGCACCGCTGGAGGCGGCAGCAAACCTGAGAGGAGGAGAGGAGAAGGTAAGACAACTTGGGGAAAATAATTAATTTACCACACAACAAGAACTATAGTTGCGAGACGGCACAAACCCAACGATCCAGCGGCGAGCTCATCACACTCTGGCCCTCAAATATGCTGGTGAATCAGGAAGCAGCAGGTGTGTAATCATGCAGGTGCGCTGATGCGCTCCGGAGCCAGGAAAACAGAAACAGGAAGAGAAGGGGGGAGGCACGCTCACCTGATCATGACAGTTCCAATTTTGGTGACCCTAGCTTTACTCTAGTAATGGTGCAAGGGAATGTTATTGTTGACCCTTGACTTTCTGAGCACAAACCCATAGTCAGAGGGCAGGGTCTAAGCCATCAGAAGACTGTCTTAGACATAATAATAGTGATTTGAACAGGCTACATTGATTCTCTGTGTAGTTATTGCGTTCAAAAGATTTTGGGAAATCTGACATCTGACCTTCACTTAAAGGTCTGAGGTCACCCAAATTTGAACTCCTCTGAGATTTTTCATAGGTACAACTATGGTATCAATTTGAAAAGCCCACGTCATTTCCTTTTCTAGTTATCACATTCACAAGGTAGGTACATCTGCTGTACACTTTTAATGAAGACTCTGGACCCCTAAAGGTTCTCTGATGGCCACTGTAAGACACTAATACAACTTATAAATAGTGTTGCATTTATTCAGGCCACTGCTGTTAGAGGAGAAAAGTAAGATTTTTCAAAAATTTTGTTGGCAAGGTTGCAATGTCAGACAGCAGCTATTTGAGTTATTTATCATGCTTTGCTGCTTCAAGGTACCCTGGGTGGAAATGAAAAGAACCAGACTTTGTCTAATTTTCAACCTGGAAAAACATCTATTGGTGAAAGTGCTGAGTAACACCGCTAACCCTCCAAACCAGGCAAAGCAGCAGTTCTGATTAAAGCGAGAAATGCCTCGCTAAGGTCATGCTTTCAAGGAACAAGCTGCCATATTTGGACAGCAACAGTATTGTTGTGATCCCCCCCCCCCCCCACACACACACACATCCATTCCCCTGGTGAGACTCCTCAGACTTGAATATGGTGATGATAATAATACTAATCGTAATATAGCCGTGATAGATAGAGGCTCTGCTGCTTTGAACTGTAAAGGGTTGTGTTTGGGGAAGAGAGGCGATTAAGTGCCGCAAAATGGTATAAGACTGTAAATCTGGGGAGCAAGCAAAGACGTTCCAACCCACCACCATAAACAAATAATCCAGAACTGCTTCTCAAATCAGTTTGGATTAGGACAGAGTATGGGGATGTTCCCTTTAATGTTTCACAGACACACACACACACACACACTACACACACAGAACTAGACTCAGAGTCGGTGCATCTTCTTCTCGTCCACCCCCACCCGCCAACCCCAATGAAGCCTCTCCAAGATGTGCTGTTTAGCCCTGCTTAGCCAAATGAGCTCCTAATAAATGCAGCACTGAGCCCGCTCTTGCAGAGAGTGTCTTATATTGGAGGGCTTTCTCCTTCATTTTGGAGTATTAATAAAGGGGTGGGGTGTGAAGGTGTGTGTGTGTGCAAGGTGAGGAGTGGGGTGACTAGTGTGTGTTGAAGGTGGAGTGGGTGTGCGTGTAAGGGTGAGCTGTGTGATGTGGAGGGTGTGTGGTGCAGTATGCTGTGCCTCTGTTCATATGGTAATACGCCTCCATGTCTTCATTTAAATGCTTGCAGCTTATACCCAAACACCTTTTTTATGAACCTCTCGTATGGGTTCCGTTTTCTCATTTTTCCTCCCTTCCCTTCCTCTCTCATGTTTAATCCTGTTTGCTACCCCAGTGCACTGCTGTAGAAAGCAGTTGTGTGTGCTCTAGTATTGGGATCTATAAGTTTGTAGATATTACTCATTTTGTATTTTGAGCATGAATGCATTAAAGATGTTCTGCTTCTTCAAAAAGGAAGAAAAAGATCCTCATGTTTTCAAGCTTTCTCCAGTGATAGCCCAGAAAGAAAATACTGACAAAAATAGATGACGGCCACGTTATTTGTCTGCAATAATTGATTTCTCTTTAATTGAAATGTTTGTCGTTGACCATAATGTACCTGCATGAGCTGTTAATATAAACTGCCTTTGGCACCGGAGCCTTCCACCCTATAATATTAGACAGTATCATCGTAAATGCTGACAGTGATTCAACAACTACAGGGAGTGTAAATGATGAGAAAAAGCTATGGATGGTTTGGTGTGGTGTGTTTGTTGTGTCGGGGGGGTCCTACATTTATTATACTTGTGGGACTTAAATCTCTTTACAAACATCACAGCCCACAATCCACACCTTTGTGTTATCCTGGGACTTATCGTTATTATCATCATTATTATTCTCAGTTACTTTGGTAAAGATCCTGTCACACCAAAATGATTTAGTACGCTGGTCTACTTGTATGGGGCAGCTGTGGCACAGGTGTAGTGTGGCTGAACTACTAATCGGAGCATCAGTGGTTCGATTCCCCGGCTCTGTCTGCAGTCTGGTATGTCAAGTGTCCTTTGAGCAAGACACTGAACCCCAGTTGCTCCTGTTGGGTCAGGCCCGTGCCAGTGCATGGCAGCTCTGCGCAATCAGTGTGTGAATGGGTGGATAGCAGATCTGTAAAGCACTGTGGTTTATCAAGAGATGAGGAAAAAGTGCTATATAAGTAAACACCATTTATGTGGGAATCAGTATGGGTAAGTTTTGTATAAGGTTAAGAGCATGCTGAAGCACGCTGGGGTAAATGGCATTGTACGGCAAGCTTCTCTGAAAATTTTCAGCATGCTGAAAATTTTACAATGTATCCATGGGCTGGCTGAAGACGTCCAGCATAAGCGGGGCATAAATTATAGGGAAGTTATGCGTTTGTTCACACAAGTTACTTGTAAGCGACTCACAATGTTACTCATATTCAAAATACATTGAGTTTAAATGTCTAGCGTACCCAAAATGTGGTTCCAAGGTGTGTCATAGCAGGAGCGGCACTGGGGTTAAGCTCCCAGTGCTCCTAAAATGCTCCTTACTTGCTTGCGTCTCAAAAAGCCTCTGACAACTAAGTCCAACTCCTAGCCTGCCCGTGTGGTTTAGTCTCTAAGCCCGCGGAACTGCTTTACTAATAGGAGAAGGGGCGAGGGCGGATTCTCTGGCGCCTTAAAGGAGCACTCAGATGCTTCGGGTAGATGGTGGCTCGTCAACTTGGGAAGGTAGCCCATCTAGGGGAAGGTAACCCTGAGTTCAAACCTCCGCTGCCTTGCGGCACACCCGGTCACAGGGAGAGGCTTCGGGAGTCAACCCCTGAGGAAAAATCCGGAGTCGGAGCCCCCTAAGGCAGTTCTCTGTTGTGCTCAACATTGTTCTGGCAGCTCCTGCGACAGCGCTGGTGCCAAACTATAGCAGCCCTAGGCTGTTCCTTTGGATTCATCAGTGACGTGGAGAGGGGGGACATGCTGCATGGGTAACATCTTGTCCTCCATATCTTCCTGCCCAGGCTTGAATCCTACCAACGCCCAACGCTGGAAGGTAGAACACCGGTGCGCATTGGCCTGTTCAGCCACAGGCGGTGCTGTTCCAGCAGAGTAGACATTTAGGATTCTCTTCCATGGTCATCATAGACCGATGGAGGCCGCCGATGACCCAAAATGTATTTCTAACATACAGTAAGAGTATGCTCTTTGAACCTATGTGTAACTTACTGAATGAGTTTGTAATTTACAGCTATCCTATAATGGCGTATTCGCCAGCATTGGTTCACAGGAAAAACCCGTAGCAGAGCTCAGCTGCTGCCTGCAACGCATACACACACACAGAGCTAAACACACACACTTTTTTATATAATGGGACCTGTCGGGGATGTGTCTGAGCACTTTCAAGCTACAGGATAAAGAGCCATATCGCAGTTTAGCCCTCCTTGTCATGTTTTTGACCTTTGACTGTGGTCTGTACCATCAGCTGTCCAGTGCTGTCTGATAGATATGCCAAAATGTCAGAACACTGGAGGAGGAGAATCCAATCAGCTGATCTCCCCGAAACACAGAGCTCAACTATTTTCAATGAAAAGTCACACTTTGCTGTCCTTTGGCTGCAGCTCCTGGCAAAAGCATACTCCATGCATTATTTTTTTTCCACTTTATTGAAAATCAACTTTTTTTTAATCGCCAATCAGTTCGTGTGCCTCTGAGCAAGCTTCTGACATTCCTGAAGTGTCACATCAGCTGTTTAGGTGTGACTGACCTGACAGATCTGACAGCTCTGCCAGGTTGGGTCATGCCCCCCGCACACGGTCTATGGAGGGGATAATCATCTCAGTTGAAAAGAGATGATCTCTCGCACACCTAGGATTCATGGATTGGGAGGCTACAGAAGTTTAGCATGACTGTGCTATGCAGAGAAGTACAGGATAAAGTATACATAAGTTATGCATAATGTGGTCTATTGTTGGCACATGAAGTTGTGAATGTCACACACGCTAAGCATTCATTGGTTCAAGTTATTTATAAATTATGGAAATATTCTATATAAGTCACTAATATGTTTTGTATATGTCAAAGTTGTTATGGATTGGGCGATGCATTAATCCAAAAGTGAAAATTTCAGCGTATGCCAGAGTTTTTAGACCATTTTCTTAATACATTTGGCAAACGCTGCCTAAATCGTCAAGGTGTGTACAAGGCCTTAAGGGTTAAGAATTGTTTCTTAACTTGTCATTGCTTTTGAGATGAAGCTTATTTTGAAGTGTTCCAGTGTTTTTGTTCCTGTCTAGCTTTACTGTCATAGTTCCATTTCCTGTTTCAGTTTCGTTCCCATATGTTATTTCTTAGTTCTTAATTAGCCACAGCTTTGTCTTATTTCCTAATTATTAGTTCTCTACTACTCCACCATTTTCTGTTCCTCCCTGCGATGTCCTTAAGACTTTTTTCTTCATCACTACGTTTGGTTTTTGGAACTGTAAGTTATCTACCGTCTGGGCTTACTTTGTGTTTTCAGCCCATGAGCTCTATTGTTTCGATAATAAATTATGGACAAATACCTGTCACATCATGTGACAGCTTGTGGTATGGGGGACCAAATATCAGGTACCCATGATGGAAATGATTACTTTTTAAGGTCATACATACAGTCATGTGAAAAAAATTAGGACAAACCCTTTAAATATTCAGTTCTTTATTAAGAAATGTCCACATATCTATGTCTAACCTTGGTTTTGTTTTTATTTGTATTTTTAAAGTTTAGTTTAGTCATTGTAAGGTGGGAATGAATGTGGGGGTGTCCTAAAAAGATGGGGGGTATCTTAATTTATTCCTCACTATTTGTTTATAATTACATTTTACAGAAAACTTGCAAAAAGGCTTTAATTCATTTTAATTGTTTAGTTGTATTATGTGAATCTCCTAGTATTTTTAACATTGATGTTAAATATCCATATGTCCAAATATGTAAAAAAAAAAACCAACATAGGCTTATAGAGGGTGTCCTAATTTTTTCACATGACTGTATTTGAGTTAAGGTTAGCGTAGGGTTGAGAAAAGGCACAGGTTGTCAGTGTTGTAGTCGAGTCACCACATTCCGAGGCCAAGACTGGCTCCGAGTCACTACATTCCAAGTCCCCACATTATTTCAGAGGCTGACTTCAAAGTACTTTGCAAAATTTTTATTTCGCTCTGTGTTTCTCCTTGTACTCCTCATGATCGGTGAATCTAAACTGAATGATTCGTGATTTGGAAGACATAATTGACTCGTCAACATATGGCTTTTTTTTTCCATAATAGGCAGTGTTGTAATTGACATGATTTATGACCTAGAAGGCAGACACAGACTCCAGTGTCTTCAGCTCCGGCTGCTGAGGAGGTGAGAGGGTGAAGAGATGTGCAGTGAGCTGGTGAGGTGCAGGTTGAGCTCACTGCCAGGAGGAGGAGATCCGCCGCCAATGGATTTCCACCTGTGCACAGGGGAGCAGAGCGAAGCATGGAGATGGGGGAATGATGGAGGCTTACTTGTCGTTGGGGAGCTAGGACTCCCAGGAGGACGACGAGGCTGGAAGGATCAGAGGAGATGGAACTGAAGGCGACGAGAAGGCGAAGAGGTCTTGCCAGACCAGGGAGCTTGACATCTCCGTGCAGACCCGAAGGCAGCACGGCTTAAATAGGCAGGATAATGAGGAGAGCAGGTGTGCGTGCAGCTGTGGAGGAAATTAGGGCAACAGGCATGCAGAGCAGATCACTATTACTACTATGGGATGCCTCTCGGAGGCCGATCCAACCTACCCGGGTGCGACCGGTGGAAGCCCCTGATGAGCTGAGGATCCAGCACGAAGGAGGGACGCACCCAGGACCTCCAATCAGGGCCATAGCTCTCCCAGTCCACCAAGTACTGGAGGCCGCGACCCCGGCGCTGGATGTCCAGAATGGAGTTGACCCTCCACATGGGGTCGCCATCGATCACTACTGGCGGAGGTGGCGTCTTGGGAGGAGGGCACAGAGGGCTAGAGCAGAACAGCTTCACCTGCGAAACGTGAAAAGTGGGACAAATGCGGAGGGAGGGGGGGAGAGCCAGGCACACAGCCACAGGATTCACAATGTGTGTATTAGCAAAAGGACCAATAAAACGCTGTGAGAGCTTCCTGGATTCAGCCTTGAGATTGATACTTTTGGTGGAAAGCCATATCTGTTGCCCAACCCAGTAGGGTGAAGCCGAAGTCCTGCGGCAGTTGGCAATGACAGAGTTGCGGTCCGCTGTGCGTCAAAGCGCGGCCCAGGTAGCCTTCCACAGCCGGCGACAGCGCTTCAGATGGGCCCGCAAGGAAGGCACCGCAATGTCCCTCTCCTTTTTGGGAAATAGCGGGGGGGTTGTAACCCAAAGAAGCCTTGAATGGTGACATGCCTATGGCAGACGAGACCGTGGTGTAGTGAGCATATTCGACCCATGGCAGATAGGGGCTCCAGGATGCCTGGTTGGCGGTGGTGATGCACTGTAGTTCTGCCTCCAGCTCCTGATTAGCACGCTCGCACTGGCCATTGCTCTGGGGGTGGTAACCCAAGGACAGGCTCACCGTAGCCCCAATGGCATTGCAGAAGGCTTGCCATACCTGCGAGACAAACTGGGGCCCATGGTCGGACACAATGTCCAGGGGGATACCATGGAGCCGTACCACGTGGAGGACGAGCAGGTCCGCAGTCTCCTTGGCCTTGGGAAGACCCTGCAGGGGAAAGAAATGGGCTGCCTTGGAGAATCTATCCACTATGGTGAGGATAACGGTGTTGTTAGCAGAGGATGGGAGGCCGGTGATAAAGTCCAGTGCCACATGGGACCAGGGTCTGCCGGAGAAGGGAAGTGGATGAAGCAGACCAGCCGGAGGAGAGGAGGATGTCTTACCAGTGGCACACTGGGGACAGGCATGGATGTACTCCCCGACATCCCTCCGGAGCTATGGCCACCAAAAGGTCCTTTGCAATAAGGCAACAGGGCATGCCATCCCCGGGTGGCATAAGAGCTTGGAGGAGTGGACCCAATTTATGACTTTGCCCAGGACGGCAGAAGGCACATACAGCCTCCCTGCTGGCCCCCCGCCCAGGTCAGCCTTGGTCTCCTGGGCTCTACGAACCTTCTCCTTAATACCCCACGAGAGGGCACCCAAGATGCACGGGCTGCACGGTGGTGCAGTGGTTAGCACTGCGGCAGCACAGTTTACCCTTGGCCGGGGGATCGTGGGGATCGTGGAATCATGGGTTCGATCCCAGCCCCCGACCAACAGTGATCTGTGTGGAGTTTGCATGTTCTCCCCGTGTATGCGTGGGTTTACCCCGGGATTTCTCCGGTTTCCTCCCACATGCCAAAAACATGCAGGTTAGGTTAATTGGAGACTCTAAAGTGGCCCTAGGTGTGAATGTGTGTGTGAATGGTTAACGGATAGTGCCGTATCATGGCTGCTTCATCCATCCAGGTGGTGGATGACCCTCAATTTCCCCTCTGGGGATCAATAAAGTATACTAAATCTAAATCTAAAAAGATGCACGAAGGAGGAATAATGGGGTGAGATGGCGCCTCCGCCGCATCAGAAACGAATTGTCTCGATAGAGAGTCAGGCTTGGTGTTCTTGGATCCCGGGCAGTAGGTGATAGTAAAATCAAACCTGTCAAAGAACAAGGACCAGCAGGCCTGGCACGCGTTCAAACGCTTGGCTGTCCTGAGGTACTCCAAGTTCTTATGGTCAGTCCATATGATGAACGGTTGGGAGGCCCCCTCCAGCCAATGGTGCCACTCCTCCAAAGCCAGTTTCACCGCCAAGAGCTCCCTGTCCCCGATGTCATAGTTCCTTTCAGCCGGGGCAAGATGGCGGGAGAACGCACAGGGGCGAATCTTGTCATCCACAGGGGAGTATTGAGACAAAACTGCTCTGACTCCGGAGTCTGAAGCGTCCACCTCCACCAAACACTATAGAGTGGGGTCCACCTGCGCCAGAATCGGAGGAGATGAGAATTGTCATATCCGGCTCTAGGGAGCCGGGCAATCAGAGCCAGGGACAAGCCAGTGAGTCGTGATATTTTATTCAGGGTAAAGGGGAAGGGATGAGGAGAGCACAGATACTCATGCAGAGGTTCACTCACAGGTTGCACAGCGCAGAGGTAAGCAGCTCGTACCGGACGTGGGGGTAGCAAGACGTACATACTCACAGCGGGATACAAACACAGGAATGCTGCAAGAGGAGTATAAGCTGACACCAGACGAAGGGGCTTCAGCTTAGCAATGTGTTTATGTCGCAGCCCCGAGTCATCGAGGCTGCTCCTATTTATCCTCATTGGCAGCGCCCCAGCTGATGAAGACTAATTGGCCCCAGCCGTCCATAATGCTGCCAGCTGGGGGCCAGCTGAGACGCTGCTCAATGGGAAGCAGGGATGAGGGAAAACATGGGCTGAGTGCCGAGACGGCATCTCAACCCATGGTGACAGAGCCCCTCCCTCAAGGTCGGGCTCCTGAACGACCAGGAACATCCCAGCCCCCCCCCCCCCCCCCCCCACCTAGGGTGGGAGGAAGGGAGGCGGACCGGAGGGGAAGAAGCCAAGGGAAGGACAACACCAATGGGGCAATGTAGGGTAGCGGGAAAGAAAAACCCAAATACAATACTGACAAAACAGAATAATTAACCCAGGTACAGATGGGGAGAAGAACTGGGTCAGCACGCCGGTTACATACTACCCAGAGAGTACCAACCATGCGTGACCCAGAGCAAGGAAAAAAGAACCACCAAAAAGGTACAGGGCAAAAAATGCTGAGTACGGTTAAATAAAGGGGAACCTATACACAGCGCTAATTAAGTACATACACACACACACAGTCACCAAGAAAAGTGAGGGTGACTGGAACAAATGACAATTATAGAGCATGGTGTTACGGAAAACAAGGCACATGACTCTATAATGAACCAACAGGACAAAAAAGAAATACTGAGTGCAGGCAAAGAAAAACCCACACACACGAATATATAAATACCCAGTCACCTAAAGAAATGAAAGTGACTTGAATAAATGGATAACTGCAGAGCATGGTGTTACGGAAAACAAAACATAACTCTACAATACAAAAAACGAGGCTAAAAACATGGCACAAAAAGTAAAATGCTGAGCATGAGCGATGGAAAACACAGCACTATAAAAACAAATCCACCAACAGGACAGAACATTACACCCGAGTGACCTTAATAACAAAAGAAAAAGTGACACCCGAGGTGAATGGCAGGCAGAGTCCAAAAATGGCCGAGATGGCTCTGGAGATCTCCCCGCCCATTGTCCAGCTGGCGAATCAGGGAAAGAGAAGTGTTCGGACGGCGAACTCTGGACCCAGATCCCAGGAATCCAGTCCACCGGCAGCCGAACCAGGCTGCCCAGAGGGAAACACAGACCAGTGGGGGGAACCAGATCACCGAACCGAAAGTTCTGTGGGTCGGGTCGTCGACCCGCATCACTCAACCACCAGGACCGTTGAGACGGGCGAAGGATCAGAGCGGATCCCGGTGGAAGAGGCTCAGGGGAGAGCCGATGACGAGGGCGGCGGGCGTCAGGCCGCAGGGAAAACGGCCACCTCCTCACCGGACCTGGACAATACTGGGGCAGCACCCACGTCGGACCCCGATCGGGCCTCAGGCGAACCCACGTTGGACCCCGACTGGGTCTCGGGCGAACCCACGTTGAATACTGCACCAGAACCGACCTCCAACGTTGAACCCGGACCCTCCAGCACCACGAGGAACAGCAACTCCTTGCCGGTGACCCTGGAAGAAGGCTCAGAAGAGAAAACAGAACCGGGATCAGGATCACCGGCAGCGCCAGAACCCGGCGAGACGAGCTCAGACGCAGCGGACGGCTGCACCCGGCTCGTCTCCCCTGGAGATAGGCTGAAGTGCTCGGGGATAAAAAGAGAGAAAAGAAAGGAGAGCACTCGCCTGATCTCGGGTTCTGACGCCGTCCAGGACTGCGAAGATCCAGGATCCGTCGTCAGGAGGTCGTTATCAGGCTCCCATCTAGCCGCGTCGGGCCCCGCAGCCAGCACGATGGTCAGCGCAGCTTGAGATTCCTCCAGCTCAGGTGACCCCGCCGACGATCCACTCGGCGTGAAGCCAGAAGAATCTCGTCCCGCCGGACCGAACCGCTCCTCCGTGGAGACCCGGGGACGCTCAGTCGTCGGCGTAGACTCCACGCAGCAGTCAGTCCCCCTCCTCCGTCCGCAATGTAGCTGCGGAACCACAGGCCCTCTCCATATCCCACCACGTTGACCCGGAGCCGGGGACCGCTCGGCGGAGAGAGACACAGAGGATGCGGGATTAGGCATACAGGTTACAGCAGGTGGGGAGAGTTCAGGGAGCTGCGAACCCTGAACTTCTCCAGGGATGTGACAGAGCAACTCATTAAGCAGGTGTGAAAAAACAATGACTTGCCTGCCCCCCTGGAGGTTGAGTATCGCCTGCTGTAGTGGAATCTGCTTCTTCCTCTCCCCGCCCGGCGATAACGGAGGGCCCCCCGGGAATTCGTCTGAGGGTCGCTCGCGTTGTCTCCAGCAGAGAGCTCACCAGGCCGGGATTCCAGGCACACACAGCGGTCAGGAAGTGCGTCGAGGAGGAGGGGGAAACAGCCGGGGTGAGCCAGCCCGAATGTCCAGGAATGACAGCGGGGGAACGAGGCTCAGGGGACGAGGCTGTAGAATCTCCACACTGACGAGGCGAAGGGATGACAGCTGCGTGGGAGGAACGGTCCTGACGATGACCCAGAACTGGATCCGGACGAGGTTCGTGCAGAGGTGACTCGGCGATGTGATGACGACTACTCCCAGGGGACGAAGCGAGGGGGAAACCCAGGATTCGCCGCTCCAGATCGGAGATCGAGACGAGGAAGGCGTCGAGCACAGGAAAGCTTCGTAGCCCTGAAGTCCTCACCATCAATCTCACAGCCGCTGCCACATGCCTGAAGGTGGTGACAGGAAACACAGTAGAGCTCGCGACAGCCACTCGACCCCGGACATAACTGCTGTCAGCTGCGGCTCCTTGAAGGGAATCCCGAGTGACGTGGCGCAGGTCGGGGGAAGTCCTCTGGTTGGCGCGAACTCCCGGACTGGAATGGCGGCAGGAACGGGACTCCGAAGCGGGGAAAGACGTCGCCCACTTCGACTCCCTGCCGGGATTTCCATCCACCCCGTGGAGCTTCTCTCGCTGTGTACCTGCAGCGTCTATCCTGGCACTGTCCTCCAGACGGTACAGAGAGTGAGGGTGACAGTCCAGGAGTTCCTCAGCACGGCCCGGATGCCAGCGTCTCGCGTTGGAGGCGTCGTGCAGGGTGAAGAACGTCCCGTCGACAGCTTCCGAGATGGACCTCAGCTCGTCGCCCTGGCGCCGGAAGTGACTCCTGGGAAACGGCATGCTAGCAGCGCTGACACCCGGACAGAAAGGTACATTTCCACGGCGACTCACGGCCGCCGGTAGCTCTTCTGGCTGCAACATACTGTCATATCCGGCTCTAGGGAGCCGGGCAATCAGAGCCAGGGACAAGCCAGTGAGTCGTGATATTTTATTCAGGGTAAAGGGGAAGGGGTGAGGAGAGCACAGATACTCATGCAGAGGTTCACTCACAGGTTGCACAGCGCAGAGGTAAGCAGCTCGTACCGGACGTGGGGGTAGCAAGACGTACATACTCACAGCGGGATACAAACACAGGAATGCTGCAAGAGGAGTATAAGCTGACACCAGACGAAGGGGCTTCAGCTTAGCAATGTGTTTATGTCGCAGCCCCGAGTCATCGAGGCTGCTCCTATTTATCCTCATTGGCAGCGCCCCAGCTGATGAAGACTAATTGGCCCCAGCCGTCCATAATGCTGCCAGCTGGGGGCCAGCTGAGACGCTGCTCAATGGGAAGCAGGGATGAGGGAAAACATGGGCTGAGTGCCGAGACGGCATCTCAACCCATGGTGACAAGAATGATTTTAATTCCAAAAATGCAGCCTCAGCCTCCTCTGTCCACCGGAAGGGCACCTTGGTGGAGGTGAGGCGAGTGACAGGAATGGCAGTGAGACTGTAATTCTTTATGAAGCAGCGGTAGAAGTTGGCGAATCCCAGAAACTGCTGTAACTGTTTCCTGGATGAGGGGGTCGGCCACTCTACCACTGCTTTTACCTTAGCCAGATCGGCGATGAGCTCGTTGTGTGAGATGACAAATCCCAAGAATGAAGTGGATAAAGTGTGGAATTCACACTTCTCTGCTTTAATGAACAGCTTGTTCTCCAGCAGCCGCTGCAGCACTCTCCTGATGTGTACTCGGTGTTCATCAAGGGACTAAGAAAAAATGTGAATATCATCAAGGTACACAAATACAAAAGAGCCCAGAAAATCCCTCAACACATCGTTAATCGGCCGCTGAAACACGGCGGGGGCGTTGGTCAGCCCAAACGGCATAATGAGGTATTCAAAGTGGCCACTAGGGGTACAGGACCCTGTCTTCCACTCATCTCCCTCTCGAATCTGTACCAGGTGGTAAGTGTTGCGGAGGTCCAATTTTGTAAACCAGGAGGCCCCCTGGAGGGAATCGAAAGCCGTGTTGATCAGTGGAAGCGTGTACTTGTGCTTTATAGTGATATTATTTAACTCCCGGAAATTGATGCAAGGCCTCAGGGAACCGTCTTTCTTGCCCACGAAGAAAAACCCTGCCCCACCACCGAGGAAGATGGGTGAATTATGCCGGAGCTCAGGGACTCTTTGATGTAAGTTTCCATGGCCTTCCGCTCCGGGGCCGACAGGCTGTAAAGCCGACTTGATGGCAACGAAGCACCGGGCCGGAGGTTAATTGCACAATAGTATGGGCGGTGGGGGGTGGGGGGGGTAGTGCTTGGGATTTACTGAAGACGGCCCCCAGATCGTGGTATTCAGAGGGAACCCGGGACAGGCCAGGCTGGGGGGTGTCAGGGGCACCAAGAGCCACGGAGGGCGAGCATGCAGTGGACTGAAGACAGGCACTTAGGCAGAATGAGCTCCACAAGATGATATTTCCAGAGCGCCAATCAATGGAGGGGTTGTGCAACCGGAGCCAGGGATACCCCAAAATGACTGGGGAGGTAGAGACTGGCAGCACAAACAATCTGAGCTGCTCTCGGTGATTACCAGACGCTAGGACAGATACTGGGGCAGTTTGTTTGGACACCAACACCAGTGGAGCCTTGGACAGGGCAATTAGCTTTAATGGTGTTCTTAACTGGTGGCAGGCGAGCCCCAGTTGGGTTGCCAGGTCTTCAGAAATGAAACTCTGCTTGGCCCCTGAATCAATGAGTGCATGCGTGGAGATTTCTTGATGGTTATGTGAAAAACAAATGGGCAGCAAGAACTTGGTGAGGGGATTTCTTTGGAGTGAGTCCGTGAGCCCCCCTACTGCGATGCATGGACTCCCTCTTTTGGTCGAATGGGGCAAGTAGCCATTTCATCCTCCTCACTGCCACAATATAAACACAGACCTAGCTCCCGATGGTGCTGTTTTTCAGTCAGCAGCAACTTGGACTGGCCCATGGCCATAGGCTCAGGGGAATCTAGTGAATCAGATGGAGGAAGGGCCAGCAGGGGGAGCTGCGGGGAGCGGCGAAACTGTGAGCCTGAGCGACCACAAGGTCTATGCTCGTTGGCCCGCTCCCTTAGCACATTGTCTGTGCTAATGGCTAGGGAAATGAGTTCATTCAGCTTGCTAGGTTTGTCAAGATGGGCTAGCTCTTCCCTCAGGTTAGGGCTAAAATTCGGACGAAAATGCTACAAAGGGAGGCATCCTCCCACCCCACCTCCGCTGCCACCACCTGGAAGTCCACGGAGTAATCGGCTACTGACTTATTCCCCTGTTTTAGTTTGAGTAACCGGGTGGTGAGCTCGCTATCTCGGTCCAAGTGATCAAATACCTCATTGAACTCACTCACAAATTGATCAAAAGTCAAATTAGCATAATCAGGCCTAGCCATAACCGCATAAGCCCAGGCTAAAGTGCGCCCCTCCAGAAGACCGACTACATAGCCTATACGGCTGTGACTGGTGGGAAAATCCCCTGGTACCCGCTGAAAAAACTATCCCACACTGTAACAGAAAACCCCTAGCCTCTCCTAGCTTACCGCTGAAGCGTGTGGGTGTGGGGACTGGAGTCAGCCGGGACGATGGAGAGGGAGAAGGGATGGAACTGGCTGGGCTGGCCATGTTCCCAGGAGCAGGTGGGAAGCACTGAGGAGCTGTAAGGCGATCCAGGCGTGTGTTAATCTGTACAAGCTGTGTAAGTATGACATGTTGTTGATGAGATAATTGGTCTACTCGAGTCTCAATGATGTTAAGCTTGTGCACTAACGCACTGTCTGCTGGGTCGTTTTGACGGAGACGTACTGACATGATTTATGACCCAGAAGGCAGACACAGACTCCAGAATGAACTCAATTATCGTTTTATTATGCAGTATGCGTGCTGATGTGTGCGTGAGTGCAGGAATGTAACAGCCGGGGTGAGCAGAGCACCATTCAGACTGGCAACCCTAGGGAAGAGCAGAGAGAGGTGGATTAGTGACTGGGATCGGGAGGAATGATTCAGAGAATCAGTCTTACTGGTGACGAGTTGGTGTGCAGCACAGGTGAGATCCCGGAGGCTCCGGCCAGTGGGACAGTGTCTTCGGCTCCGGCTGCTGAGGAGGTGAGAGGGTGAAGAGATGTGCAGTGAGTTGGTGAGGTACAGGTTGAGCTCAGTCCACCACCAGGAGGAGGAGGTCCGCCACCAACGGATTTCCACCTGTGCACAGGGGGGCAGAGCAAAGCGTGGAGATGAGGAAATGATGAGGGCTTACTTGTCGTTGGGGAGCTAGGACTCCCAGGAGGACGACGAGGCTGGAAGGATCAGGGGAGACGGAACTCCGGATCATGAAAGCGATGAGAAGGTGAAGAGATCTTGCCAGACCAGGGGGCCTGACATCTCCGTGCAGACCCGAAGGCAGCACGGCTTAAGTAGGCAGGCTAATGAGGAGAGCAGGTGTATGCGCAGCTGTGGAGGAAATTAGAACAACAGGCAGGCAGCACAAATCACTACAGTAATAACTTGTGCAAGAGAGGTCAAAATCAGACGTGTACCGCAGAACACGGTATTACTTGCAGAAGTCATGTATGCATGCACTGCATAATGTATGTATGCACTGCATAATGTATGCATGCGCTAAGTGCAGCCAGCGTGGCAGCAAAGTAGTGCACTGTATGGCAAGCGTGTTTGCATAGTGAGTGGATACATGTACTAGTGCATGTACTGTCAAAACTTAGTCTGTACATGTACTAGTACTGTGCATGTGTAGTGAATTGACAAATGAAAAGATTATTCTGCCATGTGCATGTACTAGTACATGAACGGTACAACACTGTACATGTACAGTACATGTACTACTACTTGTGGAGGCCATGTACTGCATGTATGTGCTGCATGTGTATGCGCTAAGCACAGCCAGAGTAGCAGCAAAGTAATGCGGTGTATAATGCTTTGCATTATGTAAAGCATTATGCATCATAATGCAGGGGGTGGGTAAACTGTACTGTGTACCCAGGGCCCACTGCAAGGAGGGGCTCCTCGAAAAACCTGGAATGAAAAGGGTTTTTTGTGTTGCATTTTTAAATTTCTAATTAAAAATGTATTAACAATAATTATAGATATTCTCTGAGGCCCCATCACCCCTTTAAAAAGAGGTGCAAAATGGTTTAGTCCACTCCTGCACGGCTGCACCGGCTGGCTCAGTTTAGTTACTTTACACTGGTTCCAGTCAGCCAGAGGAGCAGGAGGAGAGAAAACATGTTATGGGGGACCCATGCTGTGGTATCCATCTCAGACTGGAAGGAAGGGAGATGCAGTAAATTCCTCTGACGGAAGAGCATGGGGATTAAGGGGTTGGGGGACAATAGGAATTGTGATGCGAGAATGAATTGTGATGCAAGACCTCAGGCAGCAGAGACATGTGAGTGTTGTAATATAAAAGAGAGTCCCTGCGACATGAGGTCAATGTTTTCTGATTCTGAGAAATGTGAGAGAGTGAATAAAGTTCATCTGCTCTGAATGCTTGGCCTGGTTATTCCTCTCTCCACACTGGTGACCCTTGACCAATAATGGAACACGAGGCAAACACCCCAGAGATGACCTGGACAGGAAGCCCCAGCAATGAGTGTGCCGTTTCGGTCAAACTACCAGACTTTTGGCTGTACGACCCGAAGTCTTGGTTCCTCCACACCGAGGCCCAGTTTGCGCTCCTGGGAATAACGGCAGATGACACCAGATATTACTACGTGGTTGCAGCGCTGGACGCTCGCACGACTCAGCAAGTAGCAAGCCTGCTCCAACAGCCCCCAGCCCACGACAAATATGAGGCTCTCAAAGCTGCGCCACCCGGCGCTACACGCTCTCGGACTGCGAGAGAGCGGAGAGGCTCCTGACGCCCTCCGAGTTAGAAGACGGGTCGGCAGTCTAACTGATGGAGAAGATGTTGGCGTTGATGGGAATGGACGATGGGCATTTTCTATTTGCCCACCTTTTCCTCCAGAACCTCCCAACGGTGGCCAGAGCAGTCCTTGCCAACTCGCCGTTGCTGGCTACGCGTGACTACTGTGCGCTAGCCCAGGAGGCAGATCCTATCATCCTCACCACCAGAGCCCTCACAGTGAATGCAGTGGCATCGGAACACAGCAAGACGGCCAGCGGAAGTGAGGAACCAGCGATGGTAGCGGCAGCGGGGGCCAGGAAGTGCCAGAGAGACACGCTCTGCTCCTACCACCACCGTTTTGGAGAGGACGCATGCCGATGAGTGCCACCATACCAATTCAAGCATTCGGGAATTTCTAGAACCAGCAGTCGGTAGCAGCTGCGACCGCCGGTGAGGAAAGCAAGCTGCTCTAAGTGACAGACTCATGCTTGGGGAGACGGTTCCTCGTGGACGCTGGCTCCAAAAACAGCCTCATCCTGCCGTCCTACGCCGACCGGCTAGCGGGAGCTAGTGGCCCCGACCTGACAGCCACAAACGGCTCAGACATTTTGGTGAAAGGACACTGACTGTATCCCTGCACGGCCGTACGTACCAGTGGACATTCGTCATAGCGGCATGCAGTTTCCCAATCTTAGGCGTTGATTTTTTGTGTGCACAAAGACTACTAGTCGATGTTGCTAACAGACCCCTGATTAATGCAATGTCTTTTGATTCTCTCCCCTGTACAGCTCGAGGAGCCGGGCCAACAACGCTAGCCAACGTCACAGCTCCAGGTGGTAAGTTCCACACACTGCTCACTCAGTTCCCAGCACTCACGGTCCTGACATTTTCGGTGGCCATCACTAAACACAGGGTGGAGCACTTTATTACTACCACCGGGCTGCCCGTTTTCGCATGACCTCGGCACCTTGACACAGCTAAACTGGCCATAGCGCGCGAGGAGTTTTCCATCTTGGAAAGGCTGGGCATCATCAGATGATCAAACAGCCCATGGACATCCCCACTACATATGGTCCCTAAGGCCAAGGGATCGTGGCAACCTTGCGGAGATTTCCATAGATTAAACAACGCCACAGCGCACGACCGCTACCCGATCCCCCATATTCAGGATTTTTCCGTTCACCTTGCCAGGGCACATATTTTTTCTAAGATAGACCTGGTCCGTGGTTACCACCAGGTTCCAGTGCGCGCGGAGGACATACTGTACCTAAAACGGCAGTTATAACCCTGTTTGGTCTGTTTGAGTTTTTACGCATGCCTTTCGGGTTAAAAGGCACGGCACAGACATTCCAACGCATGATGGATGCAGTGTTGCACGATCTGCTGTTTGTGTTCATCTACCTGGATGACATCCTGGTGACCAGCGCGTCCGAGGACGAACACTTAGCCCACCTCAGGACGGTTTTCTGGAGGTTAGAGGAGCACGGGTTAATAATCAACCCAGCGAAATGCCAGTTCGGCGTGATGGGGATCAATTTTTTGGGACACCGCATCTCACCGGAGGGAGCGATACCCTTGCCGGACAAGGTGTGCGCAGTGATGAATTTTCCCTGGCCTCAGACGGTCATGGCGCTGCAAGAGCTTTTGGGGATGGTTAACTTTTATAACCATTTCCTCCCCCGCGCAGCCCAGCTCATGCAACCGTTGTACGCCGCACTCAAGAAATTGAAACTGGCGGACAGAGTCGACTCCTGAGGGGGAGCAGGTGTTCTCTGAGGTTAAAACAGCCCTGACAAACGCTGCACTACTGGCGCACCTGGACCCGGCAGCTCAGATAGTGCTCACTACTGACGCCTCGGACTTGGCCATAGGGGCCGTCGTGGAGCAATGCGTCGCCGGTTCTTGGCAGCTGCTCGCCTTTTTTAGCAGGTCTTTGCGCGACAGGGAGTGTAAATACAGCGCGTTCGACAGAGAGTTACTGGCTCTCCAGCTGGCCATACACCACTTCCAGTTCTGGCTGGAAGGGCACAACTTCACTGCGTTTGTGGACCACAAGCTGCTAACGTACGCGATGGCTACGGTTTCTGAACCATGGTCGGGCCGGCAGCAGAGACAGCTGGCCGCGATCTCGGAGTTTATGACCGACATTCGACATGTGGCCGGTAAACTTAACGTGGTGGCGGACTGCCTCTCGCACGCATTAGTGGCGCCAGTCTACGTAGGGATAGATTACATGGCCATGGCCGCAGAGCAGATCGCTGACGTGGACGTGTGCACGCTCCAGTCTGAACCAACAGGGTTAAGGCTGGAGAACAGGGTACTGCAAGACGCCCCCCCAATCTGTGACATCTCCACAGGACGCCCGTGCCTGGTGGTCCCACGCGCTTGGCGCTGCCACATTTTTGAGTCCGTTCACTCCCTGGCGCACCCAGGAGTGCGCACGTCAGTCAAAATGGTGGGAGCGAAGTTTGTCTGGCCGAGTCTGTGCAATTCAATTCAATTCAATTCAACTTTATTTATATAGCGCCATTTCACAACAACAGTCATCTCATAGCACTATCAACTGTAGGGAGGACCCCCACAGTTGCAGAAAGACCCCAGCAATCAGGCGATCCCCTGTGAGCAAGCACTTGGCGACGGTGGAGAGGAAAAACTCCCTTTTAACAGGAAGAAACCTCCAGCAGAACCAGGCTCAGGGAGGGGCAGTCATCTGCTGCGACTGGCTGGGGGGTGAGGGGATAGAGAAGAAGAAAAGAACAGACATGTAGAGAGCAAACAGCACGATGGGGACTCAATCTATGGGAGAGAACAAACAAATGTTAATGACCAGCAAAAAAAAAAATATTTCATAGAGAGTGAGGGAAAGGAGTGAGGCCCAGTGCATTACTGGAGGTCCCCCGGCTGACTAAACCTATTAGCAGCATAACTAAGGGAGGGTTCAGAAAAACACATGATCCCTCCCTAATTGTAGGCTATATCAAAAAAGGTAGGTTTTAGCCCTATCTTAAAAACAGAGATCGAGTCTGACTCCCGAATCCAGATTGGCAGCTGATTCCACAGGAGAGGAGCTTGATAACTAAAGGCTCTGCCTCCCATTGTACTTTGGAGATTCTAGGTATTACAAGTAAACCTGCATTTTGGGAGCGTAGTGCTCTGTTAGGATGATACGGTAGTATCAGATCTTTTAAATAAAAAGGAGCCTGATTGTTTTAGAGCTTTGTAAGTAAGAAGAAGGATTTTAAACTTAATTCTAAACTCTATGGGAAGGCCAAGGAAGGGGAGGCCAGAACCGGAGAGATATGATCTCTCTTTCTAGTACCTGTTAAAACTCTTGCTGCAGCATTTTGGATCAGCTGAAGACTTTTTAAAGATGTTTTAGGACAGCCTGATAATAAAGATTACAATAATCTAATCTCGAGCTAACAAAAGCGTGGATCAGCTTCTCAGCATCACTCTGAGACAAGATGCTCCTAATCTGGCAAATATTACGCAAATGATAGAAGGCAGTCTTAGAAACAAATTTAATATGTGAATTGAAGGACAAATCCTGATCAAAAATAACTCCAAGGTTCCTCACAGAGCTATTAAGAGAAAGAGTACCTGCATCCACACTGAAAGTTTGATTGGAAAGGAATTTCTAAGGTTTTTGGACCAACAAGAATGACTTCAGTCTTATCTGAATTTAATAGCAGGAATTACAAGTCATCCAAACTTTGATTTCCTTAAGACAGGCTTCTAACTTGGCTAATTGATTAGTATCATCTGGCTTCATTGACAGGTATAATTGTGTGTCATCTGCATAACAGTGAAAATGTATACAGTGCTTTCTAATAATGTTGCCTAACGGAAGCATATATAAACTAAAAAGAGTAGGGCCAAGCACAGATCCCTGTGGAACTCCATGACTAAGCTTTGAGCTGAGAGAAAACTCATCATTACATGAACAAACTGGAACCTATCAGATAAATAAGATCTAACCACTGCAACGAAGTTCCATTAAGTCCAACATAGTGTTCCGAATCTATCAAGTAGAATATTATGATCAATAGTATCAAAAGCTGCACTAAGATCTAAAAGGACAAGTACAGAACTAGTCCATTATCAGATGCAATGAGGGAGGTCGTTAGTGACCTACGCTAAGGCTGTTTCAGTGCTATGATGGATTCTAACCCAGATTGAAACTCCTCAAATAAACCATTTCCCTGCAGTGTCAAATAATTGCATCAGCAACAACTCTTTCTAAGTTTTGAAATGAAAAGGAGATTAGAGATTGGTCTATAGTTAAGCTAAAGCTCCTGGATCTAGCATTGGCTTTTTTGAGTAAGGGTTTAATTACAGCCGTTTTAAAGCCTGCGGTACATGGCCTAAAGGTAATGAAGAAATTGATTATATGAAGAATAAAGCTACCAATAAGTGGGAAGACTTCTGTACATAACCTGGTAGGAATATGGGTCTAAAAGACAAGTTGAAGGTTTGGATGAGGAAACTATTTTGTCTAACTCACAAAGGTCGATTGGAGTAAACTCATCAAGACAGACATCAATAGAAGGAGTTGTAGTAGTTACAGTATTTAGTTAACTGTGGGAAGAATCTGATTGATTTATCTCTGATGGATGAAATTTTATTATTGAAAAAGTTCATAAAGTCCTGACTAGTAAGCTCTAAGGGGATGCTAGGATGGGGACAGAGTCCTGACTCTTTGTCAACCTGGCTACAGTCTGAAAAGAAACCTGGGATTATTCTTGTTCTCTTCTATTAATGCCAGAGGTAATTAACTCGGTTCTAGCTTTTCTAAGAGATTTTTTATAAATTAAAAGATGATTTCTCCAAGCTAATAGATTTCATCTAAATTAGTAGAGCGCCATTTCTTTCTAATTGACGAGTCTTCTGTTTTAAGCTACGAGTTTCTGTGTTGAACCAAGGAAGTTAAAAATCTCTGATTAGACTTTTTCTTTTTAAGGGGGCCACCAAGTCTAGAGCCTGATGCAGAGAAGCTGAAACACTATCCACCATGTTATCAATTACAGAAGGAGCAAACTGTCTATAGCTTATTTCCGTTGTGATGACACATGGCATAAGGCGGAAACAATCTGCATAAATTTGGAAACTAGCATCATCTGAGAGGCCTCTACTGTGATAATATTTTTCTTTAGGAGCCAAATAGTCAGAAATAGTAAAATCAAAGGTTAACAGACAATGGTCTGCAGTAGAGGGTATATGAGGAAACACTACCAGATTTTCTATTTCTATGCCATATGTCAGAACAAGGTCCAATGTATGGTGGAGGTAATGAGTAGAATTTCCTACTTTTGAGAAAACCCAATCGAGGTCTAATATTGAATTAAAAGCCACATTAAGGCAGTCACTATCTACATCCCACATGTATATTAAAGTCCCCTACTATAATTATTCTATCAGATTTCAGCACTAAATCAGCTAAGAAATCAGGAAATTCGGATAAAAATTCTGAATAGGTTGATGGGGGACGATAAACTATGGCAATAAAATGGGTTTAACCTGGACATTGCTAAAGTGTCCCAATGCTGAGGACCAGGCCCCTCAAAGGAATTATAACATGTTTTTTGCTTTACATTAACTAGTAATTTGGAATGGTAAATTGATGCTACTCCTCCTCCACGACCAGAACTTCTGGGATTTTGACAGTTTAAATAACCAGAGGGAGTTGATTCATTTAAACCAACATAATCCTCTTGTCCTAACCAAGTCTCTGTAAGGGAAATTAAATCAATCTGATGATCAATTAACAGATCATGGACTAACAGACACTTGGGAGTTAGAGACCTAATATTTAATAAACACATTTAATTTTTAATTATGAGGAGGAACAGAGGCCAAATCATTCAATTTAGAGGCTTTATGTTTAATTTGAGTTTTACCAATATTTTGCTTTATCACTTTGGGATGCTTATACATAGATTTTTATTTACTTTGGAGGGAGCAGACAACGATTCTCTGATGGGGAAGACAGGGGCTAAGCTGAGGGGTGGCGGATGAAGAGGAGCTGCAGAGAGGCGTGTAAGACTGCGGACTCTGCTTCCTGGTCCCAACTCTGAGTAGTCACGGTTTTGGAAATTTGGATAAAAAAGATGCCAGATTGTTAGATAAATGAGAAGCACCATCCAAAGTGGGATGAATGCTGTCTCGTCTCATAAGACCAGGTTTTCCCCAAAAAGAGCTCCAATTGTCAATGTAGCCCACGTCATTTTTAGGACACCACACAGACAGCCAGCGGTTCAAGGATGACGAGCGACTAACATGTCATCACTGGTCAGATTGGGGAGGGGCCCAGAGAATACTACAGTGGCACACATCGTTTTTTGCAAGTCACACACCGATTCTACATTAAGTTTCGTGGACTTCCGACTGCCGGGAGACGGATGTCATTAATGCCGGCGTGAATAACAATTGTGGAGTATTTACAGTTACTTTTAGCCAGCATTTTCAAATTTGACTCGATGGTCGCCTGCTCTGGCCCCAGGAATGCATGTGACTATGGCCGGCTGGAGCTCTAGGTTCACGTTTCTGACTACAGAGTCGCCCATGATCAGAGTTTTTTCCTCAGCGGGTGTGTCGCTGAGCGCGGGGAAAAACGATTAGAAACGTGAACAGGTTGGTGGTGAACCGGGGCTTTGCGACTAGGCTTCCTTCTCACCGTCACCCACCCAGTCTCCTCGCTGCAGAGGAGAGCCGGGGAACCGGTGACAGGGGGACCCTAAGCTAGCTAGCTCCGCTGCAGCTAAGGGGCGTCCGTCGAGATTAACTGGCGCAGACGGTGTTTCAATGCAGCGGAGCCGGGATTCCAAATCAGACAACCTCGCCTCGAGCGGCCTCAAAAAGACAACATTTATTACATTTACCGTTATCACTAAAAGAGGCAGAGGTGTAGCTAAACATCTGACAGAGAGAGCACACCAGAGGAGGAGAGGAAAGAGAGCTAGTAGCCATAGCTAGTGGCTCGAGAGCTGGAGAGCAAACCACACAGGCAGACAGCAAAACAGGAAGTGACGATACGTTACCACAAGGAAGTGACGATCAAACAAACAGGTGAAAGAGTGGGCTGCAGCCTGCGTAGCGTGCCAATGAGCCAAAGTGCACAGGCACACAAAGGCCCCTTTGGAGCCGTTCCATATCCCGGATAAGAGGTTCGACCATGTTCATGTGGACCTTGTGGGTCCCCTCCCGCCATCTCAGGGGTTCACGCACCTCCTGACAGTGGTGAAATGCACCACACGATGGCCAGAAGCAGTCCCGCTAGCTTCCACCGCGTCCGCAGATGTGGCATGTGCTTTTTTAACAACATGGGTGGCATGTTTTGGCACCCCTTCGGACATCACATCCGATCGGGTTCCTCAGTTTGTTTCTGACCTCTGGTCCACAATGGCCCGGAACCTGGGTATCGCAGTTCATCGCACAACCGCATTAAACCCACAGGCCAATCGGTTATGTGAGCATTTCCATAGGTCACTGAAAGCAGCAGTCCGGGCTTCGCTTACGGATGCAAATTGGGTGGACTGGTTGCCGTGGGTTCTATTAGGGTTGCGTTCCGCACCGAAAGAGGATTTGGAGGCTTCCCCAGCAGAGCTTGGTTTTTCTCAGCCACTGCGGCTCCCCGGGGAATTTTTACCAGATAACCCCGCGCCGAACATCCATTCGTCCCCGCGTTCACGGCATAGTGCAGACGCAGGGACACTACCTGGCCTGGCCTACCACTGTTTTCCCCGCGCTTTTGTGCCGAAAACCTTGAAGGATGTGGCGTTCGTGTTTTTCAGGCACGATGCCCACTGGCCCCCATTGTGCCCACCCTACGATGGCCCGTTTAGAGTGCTGGAACCCGGGGACAAACATTTTGTGTTAGAGTTGGGCAGTCGCCGCGAGAAAATCTGTATAGACAGGCTTAAGCCCGCCTTTGTGGTGGCAGACGAGCAGGTGGTGTTGGATCGAGCTCCTCGGCACTGAAGACTCCCCCCGAGAACTCCCCAGGTAAATGACTCATCAGAGCAGTCACATGAGCATGCTGAATGTCCCCCCCCCCCTCCATTGTCCACCCACAGACGGACACACCCCCAGGAACCCCCCACCAGCACAGCAGCACCGCGGAGCCGAAGACCCCTCATTACAGCAGCTATGGGCAGAGGCTGAAGCCGAGAAGACGTGAGAGTTAATGCTCAGTCTGAGACTCTGGGGGGGCGGTATGGGGGACCCATGCTGTGGTATTCCTCTCAGACTGGAAGGAAGGGAGATGCAGTAAATTCCTCTGACGGAAGAGCATGGGGATTAAGAGGCTGGGGGACAATAGGAATTGTGATGCGAGACCTCAGGCAGCAGAGACGTGTGAGTGTTGTAATATAAAAGAGAGTCCCTGCGACATGAGGTCAATGTTTTCTGATTCTGAGAGATGTGAGAGAGTGAATAAAGTTCATCTGCTCTGAATGCTTGGCCTGGTTATTCCTCTCTCCACAATGTCTTTCTTCGAAAAATTTAAATCCATCTATCCATCCAAAAAGAAAAGAAAGAGTGAAGGAGAGAAAATTAAGGGGAGCCAGCTTCTCACCAGTTTCTTTGAGAAGAAAGGTGAGCAGCACAACTGAATTAACACACAGTTTAAGCTAATATCAGTAGCACTTGTCTCAGAGTGAAGCAGCACATAAGTGCAAAAAGTTAGTGGTTTATTTTGACAACAGAGATTAATAATTACCATCATAAATTCATCAGCATCAAAGTTATTACCAGTACACCATCATTTGACACTGAGATGTGTCAGACCTCGCGGTAAAAACAGTTCAGCTTAGTATTGGTATTATAGCATTTCCTCTGTGATTAATCCTGACATACGTATTTAGTATCAGTCAGAATTGGTCAAATGAAGCAGAGGAGGCAAATAGTCCAACTTTAAGGCCATAATGAATGATGAATAAGGTAGAGTGTAATTATTGACCTACTCTTGGTGCGTTTGAGTCAGGTTTAATGCTTTAGAAAAACGACTTGATCTTGAAAAAGGGCTGTCTTATAATTATTACTTAATTCAATGCATTAACTAGAAAAGAGAGCCATGTGTCAGAAGGTCCCAGCCTGCATGGGATTATATAATATAGAGCAGAATAAGTTCACAACACAAAACATGACTTGAATGCTTTTGTAGGTGTAAAGGGGACAATATATAGTATGAACTGTCTATTTGGATATATGGAGGTGTGTGTGACATGTTTTCTTTAATTGGCTTTCTCATTTGTTTAAGGGATATTTACACATTTATTAGTTTTGAGTTGTTTATGGGGCAGCGTTATGGCGGAGTGGTTTGCACTGCGGCAGCACAGCAACTCACCCTTAGCCAGGGGATTCTGGGTTCGATCCCAGCCCCCGATCAACAGCGGTCTGTGTGGAGTTTGCATGTTCTCCCTGTGTCTGTGTTGGTTTACTTCGGGATTTCTCCGGTTTCCTCCCACATACCAAAAACATGAAGTTAGGTTAACTGGCATCAACTGGGGATTCTAAATTGTCCTTAGTTAGGTATGACTGTGAGAGTGAATGGTTGTCTGTCTCTCTGTGTTGGCTGTGCGATGGACTGGTGATCTGTCCAGGGTGGACCCTGCCTCTCGCTCAAAGATGCTGGGATAGGCTCCCCCCCCCCCCCCCCCGCAACCCAAAAAGGATTACGCAGAAGAGATGGATGGATGGATGGAGTTGTTTATGTACATATTTGTTAACCCTATTTGTTTGCTTCAGGTGATGGGTGTGATCTAGTGATATGGGGTTCTGGTTTTTTTTTTTTTTTTTGAGGGAATTAAGCAGGGAATTATGAAAGCGATTTTCATTAAGCCTGCTTCATGCTGCATTTCCCTCTAGTCTGCACCTGGTCACGTACGCTTGGACGACCCGGCACGCATGCGGCGCTGTATATGCTCACTTTTTTCATCTACCCAGGCCAAACGGTTGACGCATGTGCACAACCATCATTTGTAGTTTCACTCCCGCCCGATAGGTAGCGTCAAGGCGCTGACGCGCCGGGATTTTCACCAACGAAGAAACAGCGGACTTCTTCACAAAGTTTCCCTTCAAAGAGTCCATTTCTGCTGTTTGACTTCCTGGTTTTCATTCCTTCTCCACGAACATGCTGCTGCTGATGTGAAACAGGGTATGTATGTATGATTCATGTAATTTTTTATTCTCGTTTTCCACCTCCTCGTTGCTTCTTCAGCTACTGATGTATGCTGTGTCGATATCGCCCACCTCGTGAATGGGTCTTGAGCATGTGCTTTTCAATGCGTTCAGGTCATGGGCAGGCGGCACGGTTACAAAATTTGGGCTGTACGCAGTCGTCCACGGTCAAGCACTCCGGACACTAGCAGAGTGGAGACAATGACTTAAATTTCGTCACACGAGGTTTCCGGTTACACGTATGCAGACAGCAGAGGTGTAGCATGAAGCAGGTTTTACGGTGTTGTTATTTTCGACCACTAGGCTGTGCTGTTGCACAGGAAAAAGAGCACGCCTTTTGTCAGCATAGAATAAGATTGGCTTCTATGGAAATAGAAACCTGGGGAAGCCAATAGTTTTTTGCCGGCTTGTGAAAATTTTTCTTGGTCCGTGGAATAGAGGTTATGCACATGATGTCACAGAACAGAACTCATGGCAGTTACAAAACACTGAGTGGCAAAAATGAATGGCAGCATTATGCATTAAAACACAAAAAATACACACAGTATTCAATCACAGAAGTACACAGAGTACCTGCTTGCATTGTGGAGAACTAATCTCATCATTCCAGCTTGTAATATTGTCAAAAATAAAATAAATAATTAAAGGCTCTAAGTCGTTTCTTGACTTACAGTGGATATAAAAAGTCTACACACCCCTGTTCAAATGCCAGGTTTTTGTGATGTAAAAAAATGAGACCAAGATAAAAAAAAATTTCAAAACTTTTTCCACCATTAATGTGACCTTCAACCTGTACAACCCAACTGAAAAACAAACTGAAATCTTTTAAGGGGAAAAATCAAAAATTAAAAAAAAAAAAAAAAAAAAACTTACAATAACCTGTTTGCATAAATATGCACACCCTAAAACTAATACTTTGGTGCAGCACCTTTGGCTTTTATTGCAGCACTCAGTCTTTTTGGGTAGGAGTCTATCAGTGTGGCACATCTTGATGTGGCAATATTTGCCCACTCTTCTTTGCAAAAATGCTCCAAATCTGTCAGATTGTGAGGGCATTTCCTGTGCACAGCCCTCTTCAGATCACCCCTCAGATGTTCGATGGGATTCAGGTCTGGACTCTGGCTGGGCCATTCCAAAACCTTAATCTTCTTCTGGTGAAGGCATTCTTTTGTTGATTTGGATGTGTGCTTTGGGTCATTGTCTTGCTGAAAGATGAAGTTCCTCTTCATCTTCAGCTTTCTAGCAGAAGCCTGAAGGTTTTGTGCCAGCACTGACTGGTATTTGGAACTGTTAATAATTCCCTCCACCTTGACTAAGGCCCCAGTTCCAGCTGAAGAAAAACAGCCCCAAAGCATGATGCTGCCACCACCATGCTTCACTGTAGGTATGGTGTTCTTTTGCTGATGAGCAGCGTTGTGTTTGTGCCAAATATACCTTTTGGAATTATGGCCAAAAGTTCAACCTTGGTTTCATTGGATCATAACACATTTTCCCACATGTGTTTGGGAGATTTCAAATGTGTTTTTGCAAAATGTAGCCAGGCTTGGATGTTTTTCTTCATAAGGTAAGGTTCCCGTCTTGCCACTCTAGATGGGAGATTGTTGTCACATGTACTAAACAGTCAGTACTTGCCAGAAATTCCTGCAGCTTCTTCAATGTTGCTGTTGGCCTCTTTGCAGCCTTCTTGACCAGTTTTCTTCTCTTCTTTTCATCAATTTTGGAGGGCTGTCCAGTTTGTCGTAATTCATTGTTGTGCCATATTTTCTTCACTTGGTGATGACTGTCTTCACTGTGTCCACGGTATACCCACCACCATCGGGATACATTCCATCGGACATGCCTCTGTAACATCCTCGGCATCCAAATGTTCCACCACATCACAAACAATGAGGTCTACATGAGGGCTGGCTGCCCTATCCCCATCTCCACCGTCATCAGAAGAGGGAGGCTGCAGCTCCTTGGCCTTGTGGCCAAGTTGGAAGACAGGACACCGGCCAAGCAGGCCCTCTGCACCAGCGCTCGTCCGCACCCCCAGGGCTGGCATCACCCCCGAGGTTGGCCAGACTGTCCTGGATGCTGCACGGTGGCGCAGTGGTTAGCACTGAGGCAGCACAGTTTACCCTTGGCCGGGGGATTGTGGGGATCGTGGGATCGTGGGTTCGATCCCAGCCCCCGACCAACAGTGATCTGTGTGGAGTTTGCATGTTCTCCCCGTGTTGCGTGGGTTTACTCCGGGATTTCTCCGGTTTCCTCCCACATGCCAAAAACATGCATGTTAGGTTAATTGGCTGTTCTAAATTGTCCCTAGATATCTGTTTCCTATAGGCCCTTAGAATAGAGGGTTAGTATTAATGAAAGCACTTTGAGTGGTCTTTGTGACTAGAAAAGCGCTATATAAGTGCAGGTTAGTTAGTAGTTAGTTAGTTAGATGACCCAGGTTGCAATGATAAGACCTCTGGCCGACCTCATTGCCCGAGCCCAAGATTGTCGTGCTTTTAGAGGATTGGCCTCAACAGTCACTTAAGTGGCCAAGTGAGGATTAAGTAAGTTAAGTAAGTAAAATTTGCCGACTGTCATGTTCCTGGGGCACAGCTCTAACCCGTTCCCAGTCTGTCTGCCCAGTGAACACTTTGCTGTTTATTTTCTTTTATCTCTTAGTTTATTATGTTTGTGAGCCTTGTTACTTCTGTATTTTCTGTTTCCGGTTTTGTTTATTTTGACAGTGCTGTGCGGCTTCCGGCTGTTCCTTCCTGAGGGGCTGCACACGGCACACGGCAACTTCAGCTGTTGCCATGTCCTACTACTCTCTTTCTGCCATTTCCTGCCGTGACCTACCTTCATGGTTAGGTCCTGCTGTTGAGGTAAGTTGGTGTGCTCCGTCTTGATGCCGTTTTCCTCTGTTTTTTCTCAGGCGTCGAGCCTTTGCTCTTGGGGCCTCCGGCTGAGCATTTTCTCTTGCTCAGGCGTTCCCTGTGTTTGGCACCACTGATGCTGAGGCCAACTTGCCTCTAGCATTTATGTTTCATTCCATTTTCTCATATTGTGTGCTCGCCAGTCCGCTTTTTGGGGCACATTATTTGCATTCCATATTGTCTTTGTGTGCTCGCCAGATTTTGCATGTTGGAGCACTGTGTTTTCATTCATTATTTTTCTACATGCTCAGCCAGTTAGTTTTTGAGTGTTTTGTGTTTATTTTTCTATGTTGGTTCACCGGTTAGTTTTCCGTGTTGTCCTTTATGTTAGTAAATGTGCAGAAACCTACAACGCATGTGTGGTGTCCTATTTCTTGCCCATTAAATGGGCAGTTTATGACACCGACGTTTGGAAATACATGCTGTGAAAGCTGTGCTCAGTTTGTAAAAGCTCCTGAGCACTGGGCTAAGTTATGCAGAGTTTACTGAAATCGGCCTAAGTTAAAGCTGGGTTCAAACTATAGCGTTTGGACCGCCTTTTACAGACGTTTTGAAAAATCAGAGAAATTAGTCCAAATGTCGGTGAAATTACACTCATGAACAGGGTTATTTTAATCTAGCGCACACCAACTTTTACAAACTTTTGCTAGCATTTGCCAGCATTGCATTCAGCGTTGACAAACATTTGCCAACTTAGGCTAGCATATGTGTAGCTGTTGCCAACTTAGGTTAACTTAAGCAAACGAATACTCAACACAGGTAAGCTGACATCAGCGTTAGGCGATGCTCATATAAAGCTCAGTATTTGTGGAGGCTTCCTGCCATTCTGTACCTGCTTTTGGAGTGAACACATCTCTCTTGGGCATACATTTCAGTATTTACAGTATTTTTGTTTTATATTCTTTTTTTTTTTCTCTTTTTTTTTCTCCCCTGCCACCCAACAAAGCTCTCCTACCCATACACGCATCCTCCGCCCCCTAGACATCTACCCACAAGTAACCGCTTCCATACACACACGTAACTCCACCCACCATCACACATACCCACCTACACAAACACACAACCCCACCTGCCCACTCAACACACACCCACTTCCACATCCGCTCATACACAAGCCTACACTCACTCACCCCCTCCCCCACCCGCAGACCCCCGTGAACGGGGAGGGCAACCCAGGATGCAGGCACCAGCCCCTGGGTGGCACCCGGGCCCCAGGAAACACACGACCCCACCACGCAAGGATGCATCAGGGACAACCCCCACCACCGGCACACACCCGACCCCGGCCCGGGACGGGGGGATGCCCCCCCAGCACCAGGGGCCCAGGGCCAGACCCAGACCCCCCACGAGGGGCGAGGCCAGCAGGCCAGGGGCCACAGCCCAACCCCCCCCGGCCCACCACCACTGCACCCCCTAGGGCCAGACAGACGGCCACCCCGGAGCAGGCCCCCCCCGGACACCTGCGGTTGGGGCGCAGCCAGCCGCCAGAGGTGCCAAGGAGAGTGAGTCACTGCCTGCCACCCTCAGATTATAGAATTAATAAGCGGGGACCAGAGGAATTGAATTCCGCCATTGATTATTTGAGGAGGCTGACATTCTTTCCAGGCTAATATAATCCATTAGTATGTTATTATAGTAAGTCGTGCATAAGTTATTTCTTGTTTTCCAGTTCCATGAGGATAGCTTTTCTTTGCGATTGCATTAAGGCAGTGAGAACAATGTGTAACAGTCCTGGCAATCTATATTTATTTCACTTAAATCACCTAATATGCAAAGTGTAGGTGAGGGTGGGACCTATACCCAAGCCATGCCGACAGGTCTTCACATGTCTTCTGCCAGAACTTTTGAACCGGTGCACAGGACCACATAGCATGCATATAGCTATCCGGGACATTGCTAGTACAGTGAGGGCAGATATTTGTGTGACTCAGGCCCATTTTGAACTTCCTTTGTCCTGTATAATGAATTCTATGTAGAACTTTATATTGTATAAGTTGTAAGTTAGAGTTTTTTAGTCATCTTAAAAGTGTTTTTAAAAACAATTTGTGTCCAGAAACTTTCCTCTTATTAATCGATAAGTCTGTCTCCCCATTTTGATATTGGAAGAGACATGGACTCATCCAACTTTGATAATAGTCTAATATATTTTCAATATCAATTTTGGGGAACAGAGATTTAGAAACTCTGCCACCCTTAACTGGAGTACTTCTAAATCTGTCTGATTAAGATTAAATCTTGCTTTTATTATGGATTTAAGCTGTTGGTATTCAAAATACTTTTTATCACTGATTTCGTGTTGTGACACTAGATCCTGAAATTGGATAAAATTTCCACCTTGAATATGATGTTCTAAGTTGTTTATTCCCTTCTCTTGCCATAGTGGAAATTTAATGTCCTCTTTTGTTGCAGGATATCAGGATTATTCCAAATGGGCGTGAGTTTACAGGGGACAAGTGACGACCCTGTTATTTTTAAAAACTTTCCACCAAGCCGTCAGAGAGGAACTAATATTAATACTTTTAAACACTCATGGTGTTTAATAGAGGGACTTATAAAAGGTAAGTCAGAGATATTTAGCGACCCACAGAGAGCCCTGTTCAGCATCTAACCATGGGTTCCCTAATGGGGTGATTTTGTCCATTTTGAAATGAACTGCAATCTATTGGCTAAAAAGTAATTAAAAAATTTGGTAAATCTAAGCCTCCGCACTCTTTCGCTTTTTGGAGGGTTTTTAAAACTAATCCGTGATGGTTTATCCTTCCATAAAAATTTACTTATATTTGAGTCTAGAGACTTAAACCAGGCCATTGATGGTTGGGTATGGATCATTGAGAACAATTGTTTAATTTTAGGAAGGACCCATCATTTTAACTGGTTGCGACTCTTCCCAATTAATGATAAAGGTAGTGTCCTCCAGCGCGTAAGATCATCTTGTATCTTTTTTAAAAGGGGGATATGATTTAGTCGCAATAACTCTGAGAGCCTGGGAGAAATATCTATTCCTAAATATTTAAGATTCCCTGATTGTATCGGAATAGTAGATGTATTGGGAAATTGCAATTTATGGGTAAAGCTATGGATTTTACCCAGTTAATAGAGTAGTCTGATAATGATGAAAATTATCAATGAGCGCCACTGTCTGAAGAAGAGATCTTTCTGAGTTTTCAAGGAAAATCAATACATCATCAGCATAAAGGCTTATCTTATGTTCCTTTTCTCCAGTTTGAATACCTCTGATATCAACATTTTGTCGTATGACTGCTGCTAATGGTTCAATAAAGATGGTAAAAAGTGAGGGAGAGAGTGGACACCCCTGCCTAGTACCTCTCTGAAGATTAAAGCTTCGGGAAGTCTGATCATTTGTTCGGACAGATGCAACTGGACATCTATATAGTGTTTTAACCCAGTTTATGAAAGATGAACCAAACCCAAACTTGTTTAACACCATAAAAAAGAAATTTCCAGTTAACCCGGTCAAAGGCTTTCTCTGCATCCAGGGACAAGATTGTAGTTTCTACATTATTGATCTTGCAGTAGTCTATTAAATTAAATAGCCTGCGTGCATTATCAGCCGAGTGCCTACCCTTGATAAAACCTGTTTGATCTGGGTGTATAATAAACGGAATTATCCTTTCCAGTCTTTTGGCGAGAGCTTTGCAAATTATTTTGAGATCGACATTCATAAGCGAGATGGGACGGTAGCTGGATGGAAGCGTGGGTTCTTTTCCAGGTTTAAGGAGCAGGATAATACTAGCCAAATTCAATATTCGGAGGAATTACATTATCTTCTTTGATTTGGTTCACCATTTTAAAAAAAGTAGGTGCCATCACGGGCCAAAATTCTTTATAAAATTCTACTGGAAAACCATCTGGGCCTGGGGCTTTGTTGTTTGGAATGTGCTTAAGTGCCTCCTGGAGTTCAAACACCTGAAGAGGTGCATCCAGAGCCGCAATCTGTTCATTATTTAATTGTGGTAGATTAATATTGTCCAAAAATGTATTTATCTCTGAGTCCGATGGGTTAACCTGTGATGAGTAGAGATTTTCATAAAACTTTCTGAAGGAGTTATTTATTTCTTCAGGCACATGGGTGATATTTCCAGTCATATCCTTGATAGAATGGATAGTTGTTTTTTCTTTATTCAATCTAAACTGGTTCGCAAGATATCGCCCCGATTTATTACTGTGTTCAAAATTCTCAAGACGCAGTCTTTGTATTAAAAACTGTGCTCTTTTGTTTGTAATTTCTTTTAATTCCAGCTTTAATTTTCTCAAATCGTTAAGTGCCTGTTCCTGTGGGGAATGGCACAGTTGTCTCCCAGTGATTTAATCTTCTGTTCTAAATCCAGTATCAGTGCTTTTTCTTTTTTATTCTTGTATGAACAGTAAGAGATTATTTTACCTCGCATGACCACTTTTGCTGCTTCCCAAATAACACCTGGGGATATTCCTGGCACATCATAATATTCCAGATATGATTCCCACTCTTTATTAAAATAATTAATAAAGCCTTCATCTTTCAGTAGTGATATATTAAATCTCCAGCTCCTAGTTTCCCTTGTAGCTTCCCTATTTACTAGTGTAAGAGAAACTGGATGATGATCACTAATAGCTTGATTTGAACATATTTCAGTGTCTATGATGTCCCTCACAATAGAGTTACTGGCTAAGAAGAAATCTAGACGCGAATATGAACTATGAACTGATGAAAAAAAGGTATATTCCCGAAGAGTTGGGTGAAGAGATCGCCATTCATCGCGAAGACCAAAATCATTCGTGTACTGTTTGAGAGTGTCAGTAGCCAGCCATTTTCGGTAAACCCCCGATGTACTGAGCCTGTCGACTGCAAGGTTTAATACCAAGTTGAAGTCCCCTCCTATTATAAGTGTGGTGTCCAAGTGCTCAGAAAGATAAGTGAAAAAAGTGTGAAAAAAGGATGGGTCGTCAACATTTGGGCCATAAACGCTTGCAATACATAGATCCAAATTTTGGACTGAAATTTTTAGTATTATAAATCTACCTTCTGGATCTATTATGGTGTTATTCATAACAAAGTGTATTCTTCTATTTACCAGTATAGCTACCCCCCTTTGCTTAGAATTAAAGCCGGCTGAGTATATATGGGGGAATTCTGGTGAGATGAGCGCATCTACAGACGACTTAGAGACATGTGTCTCCTGCAATAAAACAAAGTCTGCCTGTAGATCGTTCAATCGATTAAAAACTTTTAGCCTCTTCTCCCCGTTTCCAATTCCACGTATGTTCCATGTGACAAACTTAAATGAAGACATGTTTTCACTAACTGGTTGTGTACTAAAGACTAACTAAATGTGTAAACTATATGTGCCTATGTGATATGTCTGTAATGTATGCATATATATGTATATATATGTTGTGTGTATACACCTATGTATATATAATTGGGTGTGCACGCATGATGTCTCTGTGCCATTTGCCTGCAATTGCAAGCAAATGGGGTACATGTATTTCAAGTTATTTCCTATAAACCGAAGTATGAGAAAAAACAGACATGAAGGTAGTAGGTTGTGGAAAAAATGCAGACAACATACAACAAATGACCTAAAAACTCAAAAAAAAAAAAACCTACAACAGACAAACAAACAAACAACAACCTCAACAACAAAGAAATAAACATTTTGACAAATGTTAACATATTAAACTGAAATCGAGTAAGAGACCTGCGCACAATCCCACTCTCTTTTCCACCTGTAGCTTAAAAAAAAAAAAAGAACCGGTCTGGACGCCATGGTGATAGCAACCTAACGGTGAACTCCCAGACTCAATCCAAGGAAAACCTCCTCAAAATCAGACCTAACGGATTTTTGGAAGATTAAAATTCAAAAGACAATAACACCATGCCTAACCAAAAGCAGAGGAAAACTGACATCTCCCCAGATCAGGACGCACAGCGGCCGCGGAATCGGAACCAGAAGACTCCGTTCAGAAGACGAGTGCCTGGGCCTAGCTAACAAAAGGATTAGCTTGAAATCGCTATTTGACGAATTACGACGATTTCGGGCCGAATTTCTTGAATTCAGAGAGGATCTAAAAAAGGCGAACAGCAGAATGGACCAGGCCGAAAACCGAATCTTGGAAGCTGAAGACAGAATAAAAGTGCTTGAAGATTCTGTACTGGATTTACACAGAAAACAGTCAAGGCTGGAGGCTAAGCTAGCCGACCAAGAAGGAAGACAGAGACGAGACAACATCAGAATTCACGGTCTGAAGAAGGAGCTGAGATGGTTTCAACACAGTGGCAGAATGCGTGGAATCCTTATTGAGAGAGAAGTTGGATATTCCACAATCCACCGATTTGAAGATAGAAAAGGCACATCGCACATTAGGCCCGCAAAGCCAGCCCCGGAAGCGCCCCCACGTTCAGTGTTGGTAAGATTCTCCGACTTCAAATAAAACAAGAAGTTGTAAGACGGGCTTGGCAGAAGAAAGGATTTATGCATCAAGAAAGAAAAGTCTTCGTGGAACACGCTTACGCCCCTGAAGTTCTTAAAAAGCGACGGGAATATAACAACGCCAAAAAGGTTTTACGGGAAAAAGAATCTACGCTTTCAGACGCCATTTCCGGCGAAGCTAAGGGTCTTTTACGGGGAAGAGTCATGTCTCTACAATTCAGCGGAAGAAGCAACAACTGACATGGCAAGAAGAGGACTCCCCGGTAACGGTGTTTAAACCCGCCAGCGGATCTGAATGAGAAAATCAGAGCTCAAACGTGGTCCACTCAGAGACCTTCAAAATCCTCGGGCCAGCAGCGGGAACACCCAGCCCCAGAGCTACAAAGATAAGCTTTCCAGTTCCAGAAAGGAATAGCGACCTTTTTGTTTTTGTTTTTTTTTTTTCCTCTCTTCAGTCACTCTACACCTCCATCCCCCCTCCTACAAGGTAACAAACATTAAAGAAGATGCAGAATCAGCATGTGGTAAAACCTTTCATGGAGCAGTTTTAGCATTAGAAACAAATGTCTTCTTAATTTAAAGGGGAAAAAAAAATCATGTTAAAATAGAAATGTAACAATGACCCACATGTTCTCCCCACACTAACAAATACTGTATTAGAGTGAATGTTTGCTGTGATGGGGGTGGGAGGGTGCACACAAGCTCATAGGGTATAGGCATAAAAAAAAAAAAAAAAAATCATTACAAATTCGGATTGGGATCTGAAATTCACGTTAAAAACATGGGACAACTTACAGGGGTAAGAGAGGGCCCTCAACACGTAACAGAGTTTGAGGAATTTCCCTCAGAGCCCCACTCCATCAGGGCTCTTACAGGGTCTTTAAAGAGACCCCAGCTCAGGAAGTTTTTTTGACAGTTTTTTGTTTTAAAGTTCGTACATTATGTACTTAATGTTTTTTATGTTCTTAATGTTCTTTCAGTTTCTGAGTAGCAAAAAAGAGGGCCACCACACTGTTATACTAAATAAGAAAATACAATGGAGAAACAGGGTGTAACCAAAATAACCTCATATAATGTAAAAGGGATCCTGAATCCAGTTAAAAGATCCAAGATTCTACGCAAAATGAAAAAAGACAAAGCAGAAATAGTATTTTTACAAGAAACCCACCTAACAGACGTGGGAACACACTAAACTCATAGACAAGGGTTTTTAAAATGATCTCTTCATCTTCATATTAAATCAGGGAGGAGGAGGGGGAGTAGCGACATTGATATCAACCAAAATTACATTTGAAAAAAAATCAGAACACAAAGATAAGAAGGGAGGTACAGTTTGGTAACTGGTCGGCTAGAGGGAAGAAGATATCACCCTGCTGCATGTATATGCACCACCAGGGAGCTAAATGGAATTTTATAAAAATGTATTCGACCTAATGATAACTAAAGGCCCAAGGTTTAGTGATATGTGGTGGAGACTTCAATCTAAGACTGAATCCATACTGGGATGCAACAGGTAATTCTTCACATCATAAATAACACCCAAATAGGAATACTCGGATGCTACTAAAAGAAATGGGAATCTGTGATGTATGGGAGGGAATTCAACCCCAATGTAAAAGATTATACTTTTTATTCAACGCCACATTCATCTTACTCAAGGATTGATTACTTTTTTATGTTTAATAGAGACATTGGAAGAGTAAAAACATGTAAAATAGGACTGATGGATCTCTCCGACCACAGTCCGATCTATATGGATTTAAACATCCAAAAATACACAAATAATACATTTTCCTGGAGGTTGAATTCAAGTATCCTGAAAGGGCCACTGAAAGATGAATTGGAATCAGATATTCTCAGATATTTGGAAGAAAACGATAATGGAGAAGTATCCCCTTTAATACTGTGGGATGCGTGCAAAGCTGTAATAAGGGGAAAAATTACTGCAACCCAAAGAACGGAGAACAAGAAAAACTAATCACACTAGAGTCAGAGCTCAGAACCTAGAAAAAGAACACAAATATAACACTCATTCTAATGGCTCGCTCAAGATCAATGAATTAAAAAATCAATAAATGAGATCTACACAATAGAAATCCAGAGAAGACTTACATTTCTGAAACAAAAAACTATGAAGCAGGCAGTAAATCGGCAAAATTACTAGCCCTATAAATTGAGGAAACAACAAACGAAAGAGCAATCTACAAAATCAGAGGAACCAGTATCAAAGGAAATAAAATTCAGAATTCAGGATATTCTTAAAAGCTTCGAGAATTACTACAAGAACTTATACTCCCACAAAAAACATAAAAACGCATCTGAGGACATTCCTAAACACATTAAACCTTCCCCAACTTACGGAATCACAAAATAAAACCCTACTGTCAGAAATACAAACCTAAAGAATTGGAAAAAGCAATTATGAAACTTAAAGCTAACAAATCCCCAGGAGCAGATGGCTATACAGCAGAATGGTACAAAACCTTTAAAACAGCAACTATCTCCTCTCCTCCTGAAAACATTTAACTACTTCCTCCACACAGGGGAAATCCCCCCCTCCTGGAGAGAAGGGGTCATTGCAGTCATACCTAAACCTGAAAAGGATAAACTAGAATGCTCCAACTACAGACCAATCAGTGTATTAAATCAGGACTATAAGCTTTTTACCACTATCCTTGCCAAAAGGTTAGAAAACATACAGACTTAATTCACTTAGACCAAACAGGTTTTATAAGACAAAGACAGACACAAGACAACATTCGACGCACTTTACACATAATTCATCATATAAAAAAATATAACTTAAATGCAGTCATATTGGGATTAGATGCTGAAAAAGCATTCGATTCGGTTGACTGGTCTTTCCTCTATAAAATCTTATCCAGTTTCAATTTTCATAACAACTTCGTTAGAACTATACGGGCATTATATAAAAAACCAACAGCTAAAATAAGGATTAACGGTAATTTATCATCATCTTTTGAGCTGGAAAGAGGATGTCGTCAAGGCTGCCCCCTGTCTCCACTGCTCTTTGCAATCTTCATAGAACCTCTGAGCCAATGGATAAGACAAAATCAAGAAATTCAAGGTATTACACTTGGTCAGAAAGAACATAAAATAGCACTCTTTGCTGATGACATTTTAATATACCTAGGGCAGCCAGACACTTCTCTACCAGAACTAATCTCAGTTTTTTCAGACTATGGAGATTTATCAGGGTACAAATTAAACATGCATAAAACCCAAGTTTTAACATTCAACTATGACCCAAATCATTTTTCACTAAATGAACTCAAAACTAACTGGGAGTTGGAATCTATGAAATATCTGGGGGTCAATATCCCGAAACAACTCGACAAAATTATAACACTAAACTATGATCCACTGGTGACAAAAATAAAATCTGACCTAGCAAGATGGAATATGATACCATTCTTAGGTACCGCACAAAGAATTGAAGCAGTCAAAATGAATATACTTCCACGTCTTCTATACCTTTTCCAAACAATACCGGTAGAACCTCCCAAAAAAACATGGCAGGAACTGGACAGAAGGATCTCAAGATTCATATGGCAGGGTAAGAGACCTAGAATCTGATATAGAACCCTACAGCTAAACAAAGACAAAGGTGGGCTCGCACTGCCAAATATCAGGGACTATTTTATAGCTGCACAAATTAAAACTTTAGTAGAGATATGTAACCCAGTCTACACTGCACAATGGAAGGAGATGGAATGCCAAATAACAAGTGACATCCCCCTAAAGGCGATAATAGGGAAGAATGCCTTAACTAAACTCCTGAATAACACTAACCCGTGGATAGAGACCCCGCTAAAAATTTGGTTTAAGATAGTCAGAGAGAATCAAGCTAAAGAGCCCTATCGACTTCTGCAATGGATTGCCTATGATCAAGACTTTACCCCCAATAAAACAGACACTAGATTTAAAGAGTGGAAAGAGAAAGGGCTGATAAAATATTACGATTTTTTTAAGGGGCAAACTTTAAGAAGTTTTGAAGATTTGAAAAAACAAGGTCTAATAAATCAAGATCTTTACAGGTTCTTTCAGCTTAGACACCACATAAACAATATACTTAAAAAGGAGGATTTGGAAAGGGCCCAGTCAGGTGTTCTGAAGGTCTTCTTAATGGCATATAAAGGGATCCCAGGGATCAGATACATTTCTAAAATATACCAAGGTCTTCAAGACTTAAAAGGAGACAACACATCGTATATAAAAGAGAGATGGGAAAAAGAGGGGAATTTCACTTTACAATTGGAAATATGGGAAAAGCTAAATAAACAGCAATGGAAAAGTACCTCATCCCTGCAGTGGAGAGAATTTGGATGGAAAAACTTGGTAAGATTTTTCAGAACACCTGCACAAAACAAATTTACCCATAAGGGGTTGAACTGTTGGCGCTTGTGTGGTGAAAAGACTGCAAATCATTTTCATGTGTTTTGGTCATGCCCAGTTATCCACCAATATTGGTCCAACGTACAGACAATATTGGGGAAAATATTCAAAATAACAGTTCCCTTTTCTTTTGTAACTTTGTATTTGGGTTTATTACCGGACTCACTGGAAAGACGAGGAGATAAATACTTATTCAATGTTTTAATATTGGCAAGTAAAAAAGCCCTAACTAAAAAATGGATGCTGAAGGACTGTCCTACCCCTGAAGATTGGATTAACGTGATTCAAGACATTTACTCGATGGAAAAGTTGACATTCGCACTGAGACAGGACATGGATGGGTTCATAAACTTTTGGCAACCCTGGCTCGCATATGTGTCTTCCATTAGAACTAATCTTTGACAAATACCATTTCAATAATGGTCCCGCTCTTTGTTCCAACGCTACTCAGTTGCTCTTTTACTTTTAATTACTTAATTTTCTGTTTGTTTGTTTTTTGCTGTTCTGTTTGTTTGTTTATTCGTTTGTTTGTTTTTTATTTAATTCTCCTTAACTTCACTTTTTCTTTCACTTTAAAAAAAAAAAAGGGGGGGGGGTTGTTGTAATAACTATCCTACCAATGTTGTCAAATAGCAAAAAATAAGGGAACATGTGATGAAAATGTAAACAATGCAATGCTGTAATGACCTGTATACCCTTTACAAAAACTTAAATAAAAAAAAAAAAAAAAAATTAAAAAAAAAATGGGCTCTAGAATAACCAAGGAGTTATAGTTTCATCCATAAACAGCTTGCCATCTATATACAATCTATCCACAGAAACAATAGCACGTTTACCTTCTTGGATGTATTGCTTCCTAATGGGAAAAAGCTTCCTTCTCCTTTCCAAGATTTCTTGTGGAAATTGATCATTTAGACCATAATTGGTGTTTTTAAGCTGCTTGCCCTGCCTCTGTACCAAAATTTTTTGCTTAAAATGTTTAAATTTGGCAACAATAGGTCTGGGACGTTTATTCTGGGAATTTTTTTGCCCTATTCGGTGGACTCAGTGGAAGGTAATTGAGTTTGTGACTTCGGGGGATAGTTTTAGTTGTGATGACATAAATTCTCGGACCAGCTGTTCTGGATTTTCATTATTTTTTTCAATAATTCCAGAAAAAACGAGGTTATCTCTCATGCTGCGTGACTGCAAACTGAGAACTGTCTCCTTCATTTTCCGATTTTCTCCCTCAACAACGCCAAGCCGTGCGGTTAGTGTGGTGACTGACTTTTTCAGGCTGTTATTTTCCTCCACGAGAGAGACGAGCTGCGCCTGACTAAACTCAAGGCTCTCCCGCAAATTTTGGAACTCTTTGTGAAGAAGTTCAACCAGCGCCAGTCTACCATCCATGATGGTGAGTTTATTCTCAATAGAGAGAAGGATATCGCTAACCTCGGTGCCCTGCTGTGATTTCTCGGGTGTTATTTTGGGTGAATCTGCGGGTCTCGGTCGCTTAGACTGAGAAGCAGCAGCAGAACACACACTCGCCTGCTCCATGACACAAAAACGGTCGTAAAATGCGTCGATATAACGTTCTAAATCTTCCAGCTCCGTAAAAAAAAAAAAAAAAAAAGAAAGAAAGAAAGAAAGACACAGACAATTAATTAATGAATTAATTACAAAAAAAAACTACCTGTGGAGAAGTTTGTTTCAATCTTGGTGACAGCAGTCGCCGTTCAAATTATTGCGCAATTGTCTCTCGCGATCACAGCATCAACTTCCGGATCTGCTCCCTCCCCCCTTTGTTTTATATTTCTATGTCGTTACTTCTACATGCCCTTTCCCCCTGTTCATTCATTCATTCCTCTAAAAAAAATACAATAATGCCTACAGTGCTGTGAAAAAGTATCTGCCCCTTCCTGATTTCTTATATTTTTGCATATTTGTTACACCTAAATGTTTCAGATCATCAAACAAATTTTAATATGAGGCAAAGATAACCTGAGTAAATCCAAAATGCAGTTTTTAGATGATGATTTCATTTATTAAGGGAAAAAAGCTATCCAAACCTACCTGGCCCTATGTGAAAAAGGAATTACCCCCTAACTGCCCCCTAAACCTAATAACTGGTTGTGCCACCACTGGTGCCAACAGCTGACAATGAGTCTTTAGCGTCGCTGTTGAGTAATTTTGACCCACTCTTCTATGTAGAATTGTTTAAATTCAGTCACATTGGAGGGCTTAATGAACTGATGGCCGGACAGTCTCCTTCACGTTTTTTTGGTAGAAAGCAGAATTCATGGTTCTGTCAAATAGGGCAAATTGTCCAGGTCCTGAAGCAGCAAAACAGCCCCAGACCATGACACTACCACCACCATGTTTGACTGTTAATATGATGTTCTTTTTATGAAATTCTGTGTTAGTTTTATGCCAGATAAAACAGGACACATGTCTTCTAAAAAGTTCAACTTTTGTTGAATATTTTTCCCAAAAGTCTTGAGGATCATCTAGATGTTTTTTGGCAAATGTGAGATGAATCTTTGTGTTCTTTTTGTCCAGCAATGGTTTTTGTCTTGGAACTCTCCCATGGATGCCATTTTTGCCCGTTCTCTTTCTTATTGTTCCATCATGGACCAGTGTCCAAATTGAGACAAGTGAGGCCTGCAGTTCTTTAGATGTTGTTCTGGGTTTTTGTTTCTCATCTGATCTTGAATTTCTTTAGATCACAATGGGATGTGTTGCTTTTTGAGTAGTTCAGCCTACTTCAGGTTGTCAGACAGATTCTATTTAAGTCATTCCTTGAGTCAACAAGTCTGGTAGCAATCAGGCTTGGGTGTAGCTACTGAAACTAAACTCAGCTTTCCGAAAAATGTGGTTAATCACAGTTAATTCATGATGTAACAAGAGGGGCAATTACTTTTTCACATAGGTCCAGGTAGGTTTGGATTTTTTTTTTCCTTTAATAGATGAGATCATCATTTGAGAACTGCATTTTGTATTTAGTCAGGTCATCTTTGTCTGATATTAAAATTTGTTTGATGATCTCAAACATTGAAGCGTGACACATATGCAAAAATATAAGAAATCAGGAAGGGGGCAAATACTTTTTTCACAGTACTGTATCTATAGACTCCAACAGTAAGTCCACAATTAAAATGTGGTTGGAATAAAAAACTACTTAGTGTATCATCATATAAATAAAATGAGGTGTGATTATATTTTGACGGTTACAACTTTCTCCATTAAAATAACATAAAATCCCAATAAATGTCATTTACTTTTTAACATGACATCAGCACTGTTTGAGTCCCCACAATGGAAGCCGAACCAATAAATCCTGGAGAATAATTACGCATGAAGCAGAAAATTAAGAACAGTAAATTTCTCAGTGAGCACATTTTTGAGATATTACACACATACAGTGGGGGGGGAAAAGTATTTAGTCAGTCGCCAATTGTGCAAGTTCTCCCACTTAAAAGATGAGAGAGGTCTCCAATTTTCATCATAGGTATACCTCAACTATGAGAGACAAAATGAGAAAAAAAAAATCCAGAAAATCACATTGAATGATTTTTAATGAATTAATTGGTAAATTCCTCAGTAAAATAAGTATTTGATCACCTACAAACAAGCAAGATTTCTGGCTCTCACAGACCTGTAACAACTTCTTTAAGAGGCTCCTCTGTCCTCCACTTGTTACCTGTATTAAAGGCACCTGTTTGAACTCTTTATAAGATAAGATAAGATAAGATAAGCCTTTATTAGTCCCACAATGGGGAAATTCCAGGATTGCAACAGCACAGGGATAGCAACACTCAGAGCAACAATCAGAAGGCAAGAAAAAAACAAGAGCAGCTAGTATACATATGTACATATTAATATAAATATATATATATATATATATATATATATATATAGACACACAGTGCGGAGCATTGTAGCTGGATGATTGCACTGTCCACAACCTCAAAACAGTCAAACTCCAAACTCACTATGGCAAGACCAAAGAACTGTCAAAGGACTCCAGAAAACAAAATTGTAGTCCCTGCACCAGGCTGGAAAGACTGAATCTGCAATAGGTAAGCAGCTTGGTGTGAAGAAATCAAACTGTGGGAGCAGTTATTAGAAATGGAAGACATTAGATACATGTTAAGAAGGTAAAGACATCTCCTTTCTATTCTATTTTTGTCTTTAATAAGAACAAAAGATAAATAATTAAAAGAAGACAAAATGAACCTACTTGAGCTACACTGTCAAGGGAGGGGCAGGACACTGCGGTATGAGGAGCTTTTCTGAAGAAGCTGGACAATATATAAATGCTTTTGCTATAATGAGGAATGCCACATTCATTTTTGAAACTATCAAAATTGGTTCAGTCAGTGACCGATGGTGAGGAGCCAAAGAACAGGCTGGATGATACCAAATGTTTGGCAGTGAAGGGTGGGGGGGGCACTGTAAGATTATGAAAAATGTTACATTCCCGAAATTATGAGGTGGATTTTGATTTTATTCATCAAAAAGTAATATCTGAAAATCATTTAAGAAAAATTGAATCTAAAAAATGAAAAAAATAATATGAAACTGGTATGGGCTTGAGCTGGCTCAGCCGAGTTACTGAGGCCATAGGTCTAGAGGCCCGAGGACGAGACTGAGTCATTACCCTCCGAGACCAAGGCTGGACTTGAGTCCTCCAACTCTGCAGGCCGTAATAGTTACAGTTAAGTCTCTGAGGAAATGGATGTAAGTCTTTGTAAGGTCAGAGGTTAGAGCAAAGTGTTTGGGAACAAAGGGGACTTGTCACAACTCTGTGGGAGGGTATCCAACCCTGCAGGTATACTAACAGATGCAATGATGGATTGGGGACTATGCCTCTGTCCATACTGGTACGAGTATGTTTGAAAGCTTGATTTATGTTTGGGAGTACACATATGATCTTTAAATATTCTTTTCCCTCATTTTATAGTGCACCTGAAATCAAATTAAACTTTTGTGTACAAGTTAATCTGCCCACTCATTTGGAAACAATCTGAAATTTCAGAGGTTCATCAGGCATTTTTTAAAGTAACGAAATATGTGACTGAAGGTGAGTTATTCTATCAATTTCTTTTTAAAAATGATCCAGCACTTATTTGTGTGTTGTGAATTGTAAGAAATGTAGGGTAAGGACACACGTATGCACACTCACAAACAGGAGGCATAGATGAAATTCTGGGCCTCATTTACAAACCATCTTGGTGGGCTCCAATGCTCACTTGATCAATATTTCATGCATATTTTTCCCCACGGTTATAAAACAATATAAGACAACGATTACACTGGTCAACACCAAATTTATTGTCTAAGGTTTTTTTGCTGATTTAGGGCAATTTTGATGTGCTGAATCCAAAATCACATTGGTTTTGCTCAATCAGGTCAACTTTTTGAACTATGGCCACATGTTTTTTACGTTTTTGTTTACATAAGATAAGCCCTTTATTAGTCCCACAATGGGGAAATTCCAGGATTGCAACAGCACAGGGATAGCAACACTCAGAGCAACAATCAGAAGGCAAGAAAAAAACAAGTACAGCTAGTATACATATGTACATATTACTATAAATATATATATATATATATATATATATATATATACTATATATATATATATATATATATATATATATTTATATATATAGACACAGTGCGGAGCATTGTGGTTGGTGAATGTGCAGCAGAAAGTCTAAGCTCTCTCTCCGCGGATACGGCGGGCCAGACTGGATGTCTTTGGGCATGATGGTGACCCTCTTGGCGTGGATGGCGCACAGGTTGGTGTCCACGAAGAGACCCACCGGGTAGGCCTCGCTGGTCCTCCTGCAGAGCCATGACGGCGGAGCTCTGGAAAGCGCAGGTCGGTCTTGAAGTCCCTGAGCGATCTCCCTCACCAGGCGCTGGAAAGGGCAGCTTACGGATGAAGCAACTCCGTGGATTTCTGTAGCGATGGATCTCTCTCAGAGCCACAGTACCGGGCCTGTAACGGTGAGGCTTCTTCACTCCGCCGGTGGCCGGAGCGCTTTCTTCCGAGCAGCCTTGGTGGCTAGCTGCTTCCTGGGGGACTTTTTCCTCCAGTAGATTTACGGGGGCGGTCTGCTTGGTTACTGCCATCGCTCTTTATTATTCTGTCTTATATTTCTTGCACGCCGCCTAAACTCCAGCCCGGCACCCGCGTCGTTTCGCTACTGTTCCTCGGTATGTCGAGTTTCTCCATCAGCCACCGGGGTGGCGGTTGAGTGCTAGCTAGCTCTTCCCCTGCTGTATCGTCTCCTGCTGTAACAGAGGCTCCGTCCGCGACTCAGGAGACCTTTGGGGCGATCTGTGTGTCGTGGATATCTATATAGAGAGAGTGAAAGGTGTAGAAAAAAAGAGGAAGATAAAAAAAAAAAGGCAGTTGCAAAAGGCAGCCAACTCATGTGGCGCCCGCCGGTCCAGCGGAACACCGGAACCGGAAAATGTACATGTACAGGTATTTTCGCTTTATATAATGCAAAATTCTTTTTTTATTTCTGAAATTCTCTGAATTTTGAACAATGATGATGTAACATTCAATTTACATGTACTTACCTTTTATCAGTGTTACTATTCGATTTACAGTACAACTGTACAACTGCTGTACAACTGCTTACAACTTAGCATAAAAACCTGACCTGATCGAGAGAAACGGATGTCATTTTCGGATTCAGCGGTGCAAATTTGTCTTAAATCAGTTGAAAAAACAGAGAACTTACAAAAAAAATATTTTTGTTATGTTGTGTTATGAATACAATCATAGTTTAACCTCTATATTGAGAAAATGCTTAATTGCCAATATGATAAGGCTGCATGTCCACCAAATGCCTTTTTTGTCACCCGGCCACCCTGAACATCTTTTTTTTTTTAGCGCATGTGCGCTGCACTCTGGAAAAAAAGAAGTCTGTGCTCTGTATCCCAATAACAGCTTGTCAGTCACAGCTCAGCACTTCCGCTTTTCCTATGGTCAGACTTTTTACTTATTTTTTAAGAGCAGTCTCTAAATAACAATGGACACGAAACGTATTTTGGCACTGGAAGCAGCTCTGGATGCAAAATATGATGACACGGAAAACAGGAGTCTGGGTACAGACTGTACTGGCGTCCTATGTCCCGCCCTTTCTTAATTCTGATTGGCTGCTTAGAAAGGTCTGACATTGACAAGCTCAGCTGTAGTCTGAAAAATTGAACTTTTTTCAGCCCTGAGTGCCGTGACAAAAAGTGGCCACTGCCAAGAGTGTTTCAGTGCCAAGGGCGCTCAGCACTGTAGATGCTGGACTACGTAGACAATGAATAGAAAATAGTTGTCCACAGTGGAAAAAATGCATTCGGTGGACACGCAGCCTAAAAGTCAAATGGTTAGACTTCACTCATTTTTATTATTATTTGAGAGAGTAGACAGACTGACAAAAAGAACTTTATACAGGGGATCTATTGGAATAGAATTCTTGGCAGTTACAGGGCAATTACCGTAGTTACCCGGCACTAAGTGGCAAACAAGTAACAACTTTAGTTTGTATGCAGCAAAACATAAAAATCACACAAAATATTTAGTCACAGCAGCGCACAGAGTACCTTTTCAGGTAGATGTTAATACACTGTTTACTTGACTGTAGTGATGTGTGGTTGCACACATAAGTCAAGAATTCTGACTCAGAGCCTTTAATTATTTATTTTATTTTTTGACAATTAATATAAGATGGAGTATGATTCACTCTCACAGTCATACCTAAGGTTGTCTGTCTCTCTGTGTTGGCCCTGCAATGGACTGGCAATCTGTCCAGGGTGTACCCTGCCTCTCACCCAAAGATGCTGGGATAGGCTCCAGCGCCCCCCCCCCCACCCCCCACCCCACCCCCAGACCGAAACGGAATAAGCGGAAGAAGATGGCACAGGATGGCACTAGGCACAGCCTAGTGATGGAAAATAACACCACTGTAATGAAAATCACATTTCATAATTCCTTGCTTAACCCTTAAACTGGCAAGATTTCATGGACAGATCGCACCCCCACTGGCACAGGCGCAGCGCTGCGCCTGTCATGTGATGTTATATGACGTGGCCAAAAACTCCCCAGTTGATTTAAGTTGTACAAAGGATTCCACCTCACAAGGTGGCAGACACGTATAACATACTGCTCTTGCCTTGGAGGAATTATGGCAGACATAGAACCATCCTGAAACCTCACCAGAGAAGAAGAGTTTGTAAACATATCTAGATCTGACTCGATCGCAAGACTGAGGAAGCAGACTGAGGAAGCATCTGCTCCTGAATTTGCCAACTATGATTGTAAAAAGAGATTATTTAGCTTATGAAGGTAAATGTTTATATTTTGTTATAACAGAGGGTGCGCGAAGCTGGCTGATGTTCACCTGCTGTCGACTGCAGCGCCACGTGACTGGGGAGAACAATTGCACCGGTTCCATGTTGTTATATACGATTAATAGCGGCGGAATAAAAGCGAAATTGAGGTGGAATAATCATAATAGTTTCTGGATGTGAGGGGGAAAAATAAAATGACCAACAGAAGAGAAAATAATGACAGGATGCCGCAAAAGGACGAAGCAAGCAAGCCGCCCGGCCAGCGTAAGTCTGACGAATTTCTTTGTTTGTTGACATTCTACTAATGTTCTGGTTCATATACTTTGAAGAGAGGATAACAAAAAAAACCCAAAACAAGAAACAGTGACAAAAAGCAAAACCATTCTTTGTGTAAATTTGTCCAAAAGTCCATTTTTGACCAAAAGTTATGTAATTCGATATGGCTGCCATGGCATTATGCAAATTAGATGCGTAAATTTACTCCTAACTCAAACTTTGGATCATATTCTACATCTTTCTATTTGACAGTAAGCCATTATCTCTTACCACTTTCAAGTTATAGCCTTGGAAATCTCTGACATCTGAACTGAATATTTTCTTGAAAAAAAAATCTTGACCACTAGGTGCTTATGGAGCACCTTGGCGCCTGTGCCGGTTCCCTCAAAGCACAAAACAGAACCCTGGACCACTAGATCACACCCATCACCTGGAGTAAACAAACAGGTAAACAATTACATAAACAACTCAAAACTAGTAAAATGTGGAAATATCCCTCAAACAAATGAGAAAGCCAATTTAAAAAACGTCATGCACACACAGACACACACCACCTTATATCCAAATAGACACTTTGTACGATATATTGTCACCTCTACACCTACAAAGGCGTACAAGTGATTTTTTTGTATGACTTGTACAAAACAAATCATATAATCCCATGCAGGCTGGACACCTTCTGCTTCATGGCTCTCCCTGAGAATTTTTTTTCTAGTTAATGCACTGAATTAAGTAATTAAGTAGTAATTATAAGACAGCCCTTTTTCAAAATCAAATAGTTTTTGTAAAGCATTAAATCTGACTCAAATGCACCTACAGTAGGTCATATAATAATTACACTCTACCTTATTCATCATTCATTATGGCCATAAAGCGCCGATGACAAGTTTTTGACATTTTTTAGCATGTTGTGTAAACCCAAAAGTTATTGTCTATGATCAATATAATATTTGCAGCAGCACCTGCATAAACTAGTTATCATCAAAAAACCGCAGCCGCTGATTGGACTGTGGTGCCTCCCACCAGATTAAGGGTGGCACCCCAATGACGTAATCGACAGAACGGATGCCGGTGTTGTTAACTAGAATGACAGCAGCTTTGTAGCTCACAGTTTCTCTGGTTTCTTGTTTTAATTTTACGGCTATGCCTTCGCGTTGTGTCTCAGGCTTAGATAAACACAGGACCACATCACACGCTTCAGCTCCAACTGTCATAAGCATCCTTGTGTGCTTTTAGGCAGGAGGAGTGCACGGAGGAAGGGAAGGATTAATGGATTTACGTGCAGCTTTGACCTACTTTCTGTGATCGCATGCTTACATCTCACTGGTCCGGTCACATCCCCTCTCTCATTATCACCAGCTGATTCAAATTCCTGCTGATCATGTTTCCCGGTCCTCGCCCAGGTGCTTCTCATCCCACCATCACCAGCAGTGTGTGTACATATTGGCGGCCATTTGCCATTAACGCACTGCTGGTCAATAGTATTGTCATCTGTGCTGTTAGTCTGCCAGTATTTTCAGCACTCTCACAACGTGTTAGTCGCTCCATGTTCGCCGTGGTTCTCGTGCGTCCTTGAAGCAATTTCGGCTCTGGGGCACACCTGTGGCTAACACGTCTCCTCTTATTCATTCTCTGGGCAATGTCTGCCCCCGAACGCCATCAGTAAGTGTGTTGTTTTGTACGTCTTCACTTTTTGGGAATTGTCTGTCGTTCTATATTAAATGTGCTGTGGTGAACCCTACATGCAAATCCTCGCTATTTCATGCACCCTATCCCTGCCCTGCGTAAGAGCGCACGGAGAGGTAGGATTTACGCTTAAATAATGAGGATTTACACAAGGATTTAAGCGCAGGATTCACCACAGCACATGTATTGAACATAAAAACTGATCCCAAAAGGTGAAGACTTACAAAAAATACACAGAAACACAAACAGTAGGCGTTCGGTATTGACATTGCCCAGCGAACATGGAAAGGAGATGTGTTAACCACGGTTGCGCCCCAGAGCCGACATCGCTACAAGGGGCGCAACAGAACACGTCGTGATAGTGTTGGCAATATTGGCTGGCTGACAACATGGCAGATGATGCACACAAAACATGAACAGCTGACTGTCACTGAGTCTGACTCGCTAGGCACAATGCCCGCTTGGCACGGCTCAAACCTATACGGTTTGATGCCCCCAGATTCTTCATTGTCATCCCACTCTTCGAAACTATAATCGTCTGAAGATTGGACAACACAAACCAATTCCAGACTGCATGTGCTGGAACCATGGTCAATGTTTTCAACCGCTTCCATCCTGTGTGTACAAAGGGCAGCCAAGTGCTGTGTTCCGTCGATGAAGTTACAACATGGCCGGGGGTTTTCGAGCCACTGACGCAATAGGTGACGTGGCGCTCATGAAAACATCGGATGGTCACATGAAAAAAAGCCTGTTTGACTTAGAACTGCACAGACCAACCTATTTTGTAATATTGTATTATGTGTTGAAAAATTAGAGGAAGTCAAGAACGTGTCATCAGCACTTCAAAGTTGGACTATTTGCCTCCTCTGTTTCAGTTGACCAGTTTTGACTGATACTAAACCTGTCAGGATCAATCACAGAGGAAGTGCTAAAATACCAAAACAAAGTCGAACTGTTTTTACCGCGAGGTCTACCACATCTAGTGTCAAATGATGGTGTACCGGTAATAACTTTGATGCTGATGAATTTCTGATAGTAATTATTAATCTCTGTTGTCAAAATAAAGCACTAACTTTTTGCACTAACATGTTGATTCACTCTGAGACAGCTGCTGCTAATAATAGCTTAAACTATGGGTTAATTCATCCCTGCGTTCAGCTGACAAAACCGTTTGCAACCGTTCAGAACTGTTCGTTAGTTTCCATTACTGAACGACACAGTCACTGTGAACCGTTTTCTCATTGACTGAACTCCTTGGGGAGGTGGCTCGCATAGCGAACAAAGATGGCGGCTAGGAAAGATAGTTTGCGATATTCTTTTGTTTTCTTTTTTTTTGGGCACAATTCCATCAATTTAGAGTAGAGGTTATGTCAGTTTGTAAGTAAAACAATATCACGCATAAAATATTGTTTTTGGTGGGGGTATAACGGAGAATTCTTAGGTAATATGAAGCTGAAGTAGGCTACAGTCTACGCCACAGTTACTAGGGTCCTCTTCCAGCTGACAGAGGACTATAGATCTACACAACTACAGAATGCGTGAGCCGACCAGAAAAACCGTTTGCCGAGAACTACCCGTTCATTTAGGTTAGTTCGCCTTGCAAACTATGCTCGGCGAACTGTTTTGCCAACTGAACGCACCCCAGGTGTGCTGCTCACCTCTCTTCTCAAAGAAACTGGTGATTTTCCCTTAATTTTCTCTCCTTCACTTTTCTTTCTTTTCTTTTTTGATATCCTGATTTAAATTTCTTGAGGAAAGACATGACTGTTTTCTTTCCTTCTGCTCCGCAGGTTGATCGGGACCAGTCTAAGTAACTAAATTGAACCAGCCGATGCAGCCTTGCAGGAGTGGACTAAACTATTTTGCACCTTTTTTAAAGGGGTGATGGGGCCTCAGAGAATATCCATAATTATTGTGAATGCAAAATTCAGTCTCTCAACCACTTCATTCAGTCAGGGTGAATTTTTATTATGACATTATTAATTAGAAATTTAAAAATGCAACACAAAAAAAAAGGTTTTCATTCCAGGATTTTCAAGAGGCCTGTCCCTGCAGGGGGCCCTGGGTACGCAGTACCATTTACCCCCCAGTCCGATGCCGCTGCTCACAAATGACATCAGCCACTTCCTTTTTCAGGCCAGCAAATATCAAGGTGAAGATTTCCAATTTTGTCTTTGCTATCGACACATACTGTATGCAAACAATTAAATCCTGCTTAAACAGGATTCATTAATATCACTTCACTGGCATAAGGAATCTTGTATTAAATATTTGTATTAAGACACAGACTGTATGGTTCATCGATAATTACAGGTGAAGGTATTGCAGCACGTTCTTCTGTTTCTGGGAAGGGAAGTAAAAAAAAAAAAAATCTAAGTATGCTTGAAAAATTTATCTCCTAATCAGTAACTTGCGGTGAGGTTCATGGTGTGTGTGTATATATATATACATACGTAGTGGTGTGAAAAAGTGTTTGCCCCCTTCCTGATTTCTCATTTTTTGTATGTTTATCACACTTATATATTTCAGATCATCAAACAAATTTCAATATTAGACAAATATAACACAAGTAAACACAAAATGCAGTTTTTAAATGAAGGTGTGTATTATTAAACTGCAAAAAAAAATCCAAATCTACATGGCCCTGTGTGAAAAAGTGATTACACCCTAAAACTAATAACTGGTTGGACCACCCTAAGCAGCAACAACTGCAATCAAGCATTTGCAATAACTGGCAATGATTCTTTTGCAGTGTTGTGAAGGAATTTTGGCCCACTCATCTTTGCAGAATTGTTGTAATTCAGCCACATTGGAGGGTTTTCGAGCATGAACCGCCTTTTTAAGGTCATGCCACAGCATCTCAACTGGATTCAGGTCAGGACTTTGATTAAGCCAATCCAAAGTCTTCATTTTGTTTTGTTTTTTTAAGCCATTCAGAGGTGGACTTACTGGTGTGTTTTGGATCATTGTCCTGCTGGAGAACCCAACTGCGCTTCAGCTTGAGGTCATGAACAGATGGCTGAACATTCTCTTTCAGGATTTTTTGATAGACAGCAGAATTCATGGTTCCATTTACCACAGCAAGTCTTCCAGGTCCTGAAGCAGCAAAACAGCCCCAGACCATTACACTACCACCACCATACTTTACTATTGGTATGATGTTCCTTTTCTGAAATGCTGTTACTTTTACACCGGATATAATGGGACACACACCTTCCAAAAAGTTCAACTTTTGTCTCGTCAGTCCACAGAGTATTGTCCCAAAAATCTTGGGGATCATCAAGATGTTTTCTGGCAAAACTGAGATGAGCCTTTATGTTCTTTTTGCTCAGCAGTGGTTCTCATCTTGGAACTCTGCCATGCAGGCTGCTTTTGCCCAGTCTCCTTCTTATGGTGGAGTCCTGAACACTGACCTTAACTGAAGCAAGTGAGGCCTGCAGTTCTTTGGATGTTGTTGTGGGGTCTTTTGTGACCTCTTGGATGAGTCGTTGCTGCACTCTTGGGGTAATTTTGGTCAGCCATCCATTCCTGGGAAGCTTCACCATTGTTCCATGTTTTCACCATTTGTGGATAATGGATCTCACTGTGGTTTGCTGGAGTCCCAAAGCTTTAGAAATTGCTTTATAACCTTTTCCACACTGATAGATCTCAATTACTTTGTTTGTCTTTTGTTCCCGAATTTATTTGGATTGTAGCATGATGTCTAGCTTTTGAGGATCTTTTAGTCAACTTCACTTTGTCAGGCAGGTCCAATTTAAGTGATTTCTTGATTGAGAACAGGTGTGACAGTAATCAGGCCTGGGTGTGGCAAGAGAAATTGAACCCAGCTTTCCAAAGATGTGATAAACCACAGTTAATTTATGTTTTAACACAAGGCAATCACTTTTTCACGCAGGGCCACGTAGGTTCAGATTTTTTTTACCCTTAATAATAAACACCTTCATTTAAAAAATGCATTCTGTGTTTACTTGTATTAGCTTTGTCTAATATTTAGATTTGTTTGATGATCTGAAACATTTAAGTGACAAACACACAAAAAAATGAGAAATCAGGAAGGGGTAAACATTTTTCACATCACTGTGTACATATATGTGTGTGTGCGTGCGTGTGCGCGCACATACACACACACACACAGCGATGAAAATAAGTATTGAACACGTCAACATTTTTCTCATTAAAAATATTTCTGATGGAGCCATTAGCCTGAGATTTTCACCAGATATCAGTAACAACCCAAGTAATCCATGCATGCAAAGAAATCAAGGCAACTATGTTCACAAAACAAGTTATATTTATTAAAGTGGAATAACACAGGGAATAAGTATTGAACACATGAAGAAAAAGAGGTGCAAAAAGATATTGAATGCAAAGAAACCAGCTGAAATCCATCAGGATTTATGAAACCATCCCATCCTCCATCAGTCCCAATTAATTTCAGCTGGTTAAGTCCTGACTGATAGCTTTTAAAAAGGTCTGTGAATATTTGTCACACCACAAAGAACTCATGATGGGTTGAAGCAAGGATCTTGCTGTAGACCTTTGCAACCTTAGTGTTGCAAAACGTAATAATTACATTTATTACAGGTGCATTTGTAAACTGCTGAATGTTCCAGTGAGCACTGTTGGAGCCATCATTCAGAAGTGGAAAGAACATAATTTTTCAATAAACTGGCCACGACAAGGAGCTCCTTGCAAGATTTCTGACAGAGGACTCAAAAGAATTATCAGAAGAGTTATCCAAGAGCCAAAGAGCACTCATGGAGAGCTCCAGAAAGACCTGGAGTTAGCAGGTACTGTTGTTTCAAAGAAAATAAGTAATGGACTCACCCGACATGGGCTTTATGCCCTGCTTGCTTTGCAAGACTCAATTGCTGAAGAAAAAGCATGATGAAGCTCGTTGAAAGGTTGCTGAACAACATTTGGGCAAGCTAGCAAAATACTGGGTGAATATAATCTGGTCAGATGAGACCAAAATTGAACTTTGTGGATGCCACAACACACAGCATGTTTGGAGGAGAAATGGCACTGCACATAACATCATGGTGTGGGGGGGGGTTTCAGCGCATGGTACAGGCAGACTTCATATAATTGAAGGCAGGATCAATGGACAAATACAGAGACATCCTTGATAAGAACCTGTTGCCATCAGCCAAGATGCTGAAGATGAAACGAGGGTGAAAGCACACTGAAGCTCATTTAAAGTTTGCTGCACAACATTTGGGCAAGCCAGTAAAATACTTGGAGAATATAGTCTGGTCAGATGAGAACAAAATTGAAATTTTGGATGCCACAGCATACTGCATGTTTGGATGTAGGAGCATTATGGTGTGGGGGTGTTTTTCAGCACATGGTACAGGCAGACTTCATATAATTGAAGGAAACATGAATGAACAAATGTACAGAGACATCTTTGATAGGAATCTGTTGTCATCTGCCAAGATGCTGAAGATGAAACGAGGGTGGACATTTCAGCAAGACAATGATCCCAAACACACAGCCAAGGAAACTCTCAACTGGCCCCAGAGAAGGAAAATAAAGCTGCTAGAATGGCCCAGTCAGTCACCTGACCTGAATCCAATTGAAAATCTATGGAGTGAACTGAAGATCACAGTTCATAGAAGACACCCATGGAATCTTCAAGACTTGAAGACAGTTTGCGTGGAAGAATGGGCTAAAATCACTCCGGAGCAATGCCTGTGCCTAGTTTCTCCATACAGGAGCCGTCTGGAAGCTGTTATTACCAACAAAGGCTTTTCTATTAAATATTAAATGAATTTCAGCAAGTGTGTTCAATATTTATTCCCTGTATCATTCCACTTTATTAAATGTAACTTGTTTTGTGAACACAGTTGACTTGATTTCTTTGTATGTACAGTATGCATTACTTGGGTTGTTACTGATATCTGGTGAAAATCTCAAATCAATAGCTCCATCAGAAATACAGTATGTTTAATGAGAAAATGTTGATGTCTTCAATACTTATTTTCCCCGCTGTATATATTACACACAGTTGCAGATTCACACCTGGAAGCTGTCCAGTACAACCACAGACTGACCTGCGGCTACTGAGCAGCTCCAGTGGAGCAGTTGGGGTTAAGGGCCTTACTCAAGGGCACCACAGTGGGGTTAATGAGGGTGGTGCAAACACTGCTATATTTTCTGTCCCATCCGGATCGGATCCTGCTGTCCCAGGGATTGAACTGGCGACCCTCCAGTCACCAGTCCACATCCCTAAGCTTTCAGCCACCACTGCCTATGTACCCTTTAGATTAATCTTAAATTCAACATGCACTTGGAAGCTTGCATGATTTTATAATCTCTGACTCTTACATTTTAAAAAAAGATATTATAATTTTATCAAAAAGGGTAAGGTATTTATTGAATTACCTCTTAATGGAATACACGGAAAAGCCAGTCATAAAAGTCCATGTTTTCATTTTATAACTCTCCTTGAATATAGTAGACAACATGCAAAGACCCTTGGTTACATAAGTATAATACATTTTGCTATTTTACAAGCAAGATTTTTTGGACACAAAATTCATTATACTTTGTTTTTGGCCAAGGGAGAACATAAATTACTGGCTCAGAGAGCTGCATCTCCCTCAGTGTGTTGCAGCTCCACAATTTACACTCGTTTATTACAAATTCAAATATTTACAACATCTATACGCGCATGGTTTTACGTTTACTTGTAACTGAAGTAAATTTGCCTATCCTTCTGGACAAAAATTGCTGACTTTGTTAAAAAAAAAAAAGGTCCTTATCTTCTTTTAGTTTAAAAAAATCCTTTGTTTATGGTGCTCAAGCATGCCCCCCTTGTTGGGGCACGGTTCTGCGCAGCCTCTGACCGTGATTTTTAACTCAAGTTTTATGTCAGATTAGGAAGATTAAATATGTTATAAATACACATGAAGGACATTATCTGCAGTATGGAAAGTGAGGACACACAAAAGTGGCTGCAAACAGTGTTGTGTTGACATTCAGAAAGATGGCAACGGTAACTTGCATATTGTAGTAGCTCAATCCAGTTTGTGAAAGGATTGCATTATCATGTGATCCATTTGCTGCTGCATCACTTCGCCTCTCTGCCTTGAATTTGAACAGGAAATACACAGATTCAGTGATTTTAAAAATGAATATAAATGAAATGATTAGCAGTCCCTCTAGGATCTCGTGATGTTGGGATCACGCCAGTTCACGCAAAATTAGCCAATCAGCGCAACTATTGCGCGACCTTGCAACTTTGTCCAATCACCGCAACTTTCCCACAATTTTGGCCAATCCTCGTCAACTTCCGCCAATTTCACCAATCAAATTTGTCTCTGACTGGCATGCAAACGGTCAGTCTAACCAATCAAATGCATCACTGCACCGCGTTCACTTCTGTATTTACAGGAGTATTAACGGAACACATCAGCAAACAGCGTGTGTGATTTAAAAAAAAAAACACTCACACGTGAGGTTTCCAACACTGTCCCTTCCTCTGTCTTCCCCTAGCCTGCCGGTGGACGTCTCGTCACGTTTCCATCCTGACTGCGTGTATGAAGCGCTGGGTTTGTGTTGAAAAACGTCCGCCTGCCCCAAAAGCACCCCGTCGCGGGAGTCCGCGTGAGGATAAGTGCCATGAAACTAACATTTTACACATCTTTAGAGGTAAAATCATTACTACATCTGGTCAATGAGCTTTTAAGCTGTCGATCTCTGGTCTGGACAGATGTCCCCAACCCCCCGTCCCACCGTAAATGAAAGATGTATGTCAAGAGTGACGTGCAGCAGAGACAGGTAGGAGTTAGGCACAGGAAAGAGAGAGAATATTGTCTATTTTTTTTTTCAGAAAAACACAGACTCCTATAGGCAATACAGACTAACAGAATAAATTATTTCTTTTTTCCTCTCCACTCAGTACCGAGTGGTTGGGGACCGTAGGGAGTTTTCAAATGAAGGTGCTCCTCATAATTTCCAAATCTCTACTCTTTAACATGCATTCAATGCAATTTAGCTGTTGTAATGGATATGTTGTTAATGTTTGTATTTGCTGTTGCACAAGAGTTTTTCTGTATTGCAAAAGTTTCTGCTTAATTTACAAATCACTGTAATAGGAAATGTTTGACAATCCTGTGCTTTTCTTGTATTTTTATATAGAATATCACTGCAGTAAACTGAAAAAAAAATCTACTTTAAAATTTGTAATTCTTCCCACAACTTTTAGAGCAAAAAACACTTTAAAAACATTGCAACTTTTATCGCAACTTTTTAAAAAAAGCTCCTGCAAATTCAGGCTTTTTGGGCTGCAACAATCATAAAAACATTATACAAAATGCTGGAGGGACTGGATTAGAATCATTCAGAAATTTCAAATTACATTAAGACAGATCAGAGGATAAACAATATTTGTCTTTCTTTGCTGCAATTTTTCTGATCTTGTTACCCCATATCCATCATGGACACCATGGACACTAATATTGTCATACTGGCGTTGATATTAGCCATCTTTCTACTCATATTGCCAGTGACTGCTGACCCAGTGAGTGGTGGAGCCACTGTTTACAGCAGGAGTCAATTGTGAGTACTGCGCAGCTCTGCAGTGCTAATTGTGAGACCCAATATTCCTCGAGAAATCAGGCAAAAATGATGTGGATGTTGAGCTGGAGCGAAACGACGTGGAAGTAAGACAAGGTACAAGCCCGTTCTACCATCCGTTATTATGGAAAATGTGAGATTGCTGCTTAACAAGATGGATGAGCTAGTGGCTCTGTCCTGGTATGAGAGTGCCTTTAGAGAGGTTAGCACCATGCTATTCACTGAAACGTGGGTAACCGAGATAACTACAGATGCTAACAGACTAGAAGGTTTCCACTTTCTACGAGCGGATTGGACACTAGATAGTGGCAAGAGCAGAGGCGGGAGGCTGGCAGTGTTTGTGACAACAGATGGTGTAATTCTGGGCACATCACAATTAAAGAACAACACTATAAGATAAGATAAGATAAGATAAGCCTTTATTAGTCCCACAACGGGGAAATTCCAGGATTGCAACAGCACAGGGATAGCAACACTCAGAGCAACAATCAGAAGACAAGAAAAAAAACAAGCAAGCAAGAGCAGCTAATATACATATGTACATATTACTATAAAATATATATATACACACACACACACACACACACAGACACACAGTGCAGAGCATTGTAGCTGGATGGAATAAATATATGAATATATGAACACACAGTGCAGAGCATTGTAGCTAGATGGAATAAATATGTAAATATATAAACACCCACAGTACGGAGCATTGCAGCTAGGTGGAATAAATATGCAAGTATATAAACACACACAGTGCGGAGCAATGTAGCTAGATGGAATAATATGTAGATATATAAAAACACAGTGCGGAGCATTGTAGCTAGATGGAATAAATATATAGATATATAAATATAAACACACCCAGTGCTGAGCATTGTAGCTAGATGGAATAAATATGTAAATATATAAACACACACAGTGCAGAGCATTGTTGCTAGGTGGGATGAAACAGCATAACCGTCTATTTAGTTATCCTACATGGTATGATTATGTGCCCATACATATTCTCACCCTCCATAGCGACCGGTATGTTCCTAGTTGTATGCCGGAGAGGACCATTGTGTAAGTCTATTGCATCTTTTGCATTCAAAAAAAAACTATTAGTTTGTTACGTCTTTTTGCTATCTCTGCGAGCAGCCCTGCTTAGGTTGTACAGTCTGACAGCCGTTGGTAGGAAGGACCTACGAAACCTCTCGGTTGTGCACCTGGGATGATGTAGTCTGCTGCTAAATGAGCTCCTCAGTGCATCCAGTATGTCCTGCATAGGGTGGAACTCGGACTCCAGCAGAGATGACAGTTTAGCCACCGTCCTTCTCTCTCCTATCTCCTCCATCGGATCAAGGCGTTGCCCCAGGACAGAGCTAGCTTTCTTAATCAGTTTGTTCAGTCTCTTCCTATCGGCTGCAGTAATGCCACTGCCCCAGCAGACCACTCCAAAAGTGATGGCTGATGCCACCACCGTGTCATAGAATGACTTCAGCAGCGCCCCTTGTACACCAAAAGACCTGAGTCTCCTCAGCAGGAACAGCCTGCGCTGTCCCTTCTTGTAGAGTGCGTCAGTATTGTGTGACCAGTCTAGTTTATTGTTCAGATGAATACCCAGGTACTTGTAGGATGTCACCATCTCGATGTCTGTTCCCTGTATATTTACTGGTGCTGTGAGGGGCTGCCCATGCCTGCGGCAGTCCACCACCAGCTCCTTAGTTTTCCTCGCGTTGATCTGGAGGCAGTTCCGATGGCACCAGTCCACAAAGTCCTGGATAAGCCCTCTGTACTCAGCTTCATCTCCGCTGGAGATGAGACCAACGATCGCAGAGTCATCAGAGAACTTCTGTAGATGGCAATGTGTTGTGTTGTGTGAGAAGTCCGCAGTATAAAGAGTGAACAGGAAGGGAGCCAGCACCGTTCCCTGGGGGGCCCCCGTGCTACTGATGATCGTGTCGGAAACACAGTCCCGGGTTCTCACAAACTGAGGCCGGTTCGTGAGGTAGTCCAGGATCCATGATGACAGGTGCTGGTCCACCCCTGCGCGCAGCAGCTTGTCCTTCAGGATCATCGGTTGGATGGTGTTGAAAGCACTGGAGAAGTCAAAGAACATGATCCTCACCATATTCCCGGGCTTCTCCAGGTGGGACAGAGAACGGTGAAGGAGGAAGATCACCGCATCCTCCACCCCAATGCCATGCTGGTAGGCGAACTGGAGTGGATCCATCGCTGGTTCCACCAGGGGGCGGAGATGAGCAAGGAGCAGTCTCTCCAGGGTCTTCATCAAGTGGGACGTCAAGGCCACCGGTCTGAAGCTGTTCAGGTCTTTGGGGTGGGAAGTTTTTGGTACAGGTACCACACAAGATGTTTTCCACAGCTGTGGTACCCTCCCCAGTTTCAGGCTCATGTTGAAGATATATGTCACAATCCCACACAGCTGGTCTGCACAGGACTTGAGGAGCTTTGCGCTGATGCCGTCCGGTCCCGACGCCTTCCTCGCCTTGATCTTCCTCAGCTCCGTCCTCACCTGGGTCTTGGTCAGGGTCAGGATGGGGGGCTGTGTGTTGGGAGTGGGGGGGGTGTCGGTGGAGTGGGGAGTGGGTAGCAGGACTTGATTTCTTAGAGGCAGCAGTGGTTGTTGTGCAGACAGGGGGGAGGGCGGTTGGTCAAATCTATTGAAAAACAGATTCAGGTTGTTCACCCACTCCCTGCCCCCCGTGGCCTGGGGGGAGGTATTCTGGAGCCCCGAGATGGTTTTGAGGTTTCTCCAGACCCCGCTGATGTCGCTCTGTTGCAGCTTGTCCTCTATCTTCTTCCTGAAGTTGTCCTTGCCTTCTCTGATCTTTCTCCTCAGCTCCCTCTGTACGGAATATATATATATAGCAAGGACATTGAGTTGCTAGCCATTAACATGTGACCAGCTTGCCTCCCCAGAGAGTTCTCACACGTCATCGTGATTACTATCGATGTAGCCCACTCCGCAAGTGCTGAGGCAGCATGTGATGTCATCCACACAGTTACCAGCAGGCTGCAGACCCAGCACCCAAATGCTCTCCAGCTCCTCTCTGGTGATTTTAACCATGCTTCCCTGTCCTCCACGCTGCCCACTTCCACCCAGTATGTCACGTGCCACAAACGAGACAATAAAACACTAGACTTATTTTATGCAAACACCAAGGAGGCTTACACCTCATCACCCTTTCCCCCCTTGGAAGATCTGATCACAACCTGGTTCACCTCCTGCCTGTATACAAACCCCTGGTACACAGACAACCTCCTGTTACCTGCACAGTGAAGATATGGTCTGAGGAGGTGGGGGACGCTCTGAAGGACTGTTTTGAATCCATTGTGTGGGAGCAGCTCTGGGGTCCACATGATGAGGACATTGACAGACTCACACACACCATCACAGATTACATCAACTTCTGTGTGGAGAACACCTTACCCACCAAGACCATACAATGTTTCTCAAACAACAAGCCCTGGATCAACCCCAAGATTAAGATGCTGCTGAAGGAGAAGAAAAGGATCTTCAGGTCGGGAAACAAGGAGGAGCTGAAGTCCGTACCGAGGAAGCTAAGGATGAAGATCAGAGAGCCCTCTTCTCCACCTACCCACCAACCCCTGCTGCTTCCACCTTCATCTAGTCCTCCTGTCCACTGCCCTCCCTCCACCCCACCTTACATCTCGCAGCTCTCAGTGCATATCCCCTCCTGTTTTTCCCTTCACAGACCCAACACACCCTCCTCCCAGCACACAGTCCCCCTGCCTCAGTCTGTCCCTCACTAAGACCCAGGTGAGAGCTGAGCTGAAGAAGATCAAAGTGAGGAAGGCTGCAGGTCTGGACGGCATCAGCTCAAGGCTCCTCAAGTCCCGTGCAGACCAGCTGTGTGGGATTGTGGAGCACATTCTCAGTCTCAGCCTGAAGCTAGGGAGAGCACCACAGCTGTGGAAAACATCCTGCATGGTACCGGTACTGAAGACTCCACACCCCAAGGACCTGAACAGCTACAGAACAGTGGCCCTCACATCACACCTGATAAAGACCCTGGAGAGGCTGTTCCTTGCTCACCTCCACCCGCTGGTCGGACCAGCGATTGACCCACTTCAGTTTGCTTACCAGCATGGCATCGGGGTGGAGAATGCAATGATCTTCCTCCTACATCATTCCCTGTCTCACCTGGAGAAGCCTAGGAGCACTGTGAGGATCATGTTCTTTGATTTCTCCAGTGCTTTCAACACCATCCAACCAGTGATCCTGAGGGACAAGCCACTGTGTGCAGGTGTGGACCAGCACCTGTCATTGTGGATCCTGGACTACTTCACAGACCGACCACAGTTTGTGAGAACCCAGGACTGTGTGTTTAACACCATCATCTGCAGTACGGGGGCCCCCCTGGGAACTGTTCTGGTTCCCTTCCTGTTCACACTGCTGACTTTTCACACAACACACCACACTTTCATCTACAGAAGTTCTCTGATGACTGCAATTGTCGGCCTCATCTCCGATGGGGATGATGCGGAGTACAGAGGACTTATCCAGGACTTCGTGGACTGGTGCCTGCGGAACTGCCTCCAGATCAATTCAAGGAAAACCAAGGAACTGGTGGTGGACTGCCGCAGGAGTGGACTACCTCCCACAGTACCAGTAAACATCCAGGAAACAGACATTGAGATGGTGACATCTTACAAGTACCTGGGTGTTCACCTGAATAATAAACTGGACTGGTCACACAACACCAACACGTTCTACAAGAATGGACAGCACAGGCTGTACCTCCTGAGGAGACTCATGAATTTTGGAGTGCAGGGGGCACTCCTGAAGACCTATGATTCTGTGGTGGCATCAGCCATCACATTTGCAGAATAACCCGTCTAGCCGTGTTGAGGTCATTTCTACACGTACTGGTTATCTTATCTATTTTTGTTTATTGTATTAACTCTGTTTAAAATTTTTGTCTCTTTTATTGATATTAACTTTTCTACTTAGTGTTAGCTTGGTAAATACAACAGCCCGTATTGGCTCACAGCTGAATCAGACCCCGATCAGGGCCTATCTGTATTAGTTAGCCACCCCTGGCCTGGAAAGCCATGGCTCCCTCCCTGACCTGTGTCAGCTGTGTTTCCCTCTCTAAGAAGGTTTCTGAGTTGGAAGTGAGACTCTCTAACCTCTATAAAATTTAGGAGGCTGAATCATCTGGACACGATCATTTTTGGACGGACATTGGCACCAGCGACGGACTCGCAGCTAGCAAAGATGGCTACTTACCTGGGTGAAATTAGCATATCGCCATCCACCCCCACCCCTGCTCCGGTCACCTCAGCTGTCCAGGACTCCAGCACCAAATGCTGGCTTCAGCTCGGAGCTAAACCCAAAGCCCCGGGTGGTTCTTCACAGCCTCAATGCACAGCCTGGACCATGGTTGGGCCCAATAGTAAACATCAGGGATTGACCAGACATGGCCGCGCCTCCTCCCTTCCTCTTTTGCTGGAAAACAGATTTGACATCTTTTCCCTGAAATATTTCCCCCACCTGGACGTTGATCTTCCTCCCATGGCTGCCCCTCCTCCTTCAGCAGTGGCTGAAACCCGCAAGCCTCGGATCAAAACTACCTTAGATGTGCCAAACTTTACACCAGCTCCAAAAAGAAGAGAGCGCAACCCCCCGCATCACCCCCACACCGGCACCTCACTGCCACAGCAGCAACAACAGCAACGATGGCAAAACTATTCACCATTTCAGAAGCCACCGTCAAAGTCCCCCCAGACGATGCTGGTAATCAGTGATTCCATAATGAGGAGCGTCAGAAGCAGGTACTGTGCTACAATTTTTTTTTCCTGGGGCTAAAGTGTCAGACATTGAGGTTCTTACCCCTGACCTATTAAATGAATACCCCCATGCTGAAACTATTATTGTGCATGCTGGATGCAATAACATCCCAGATGAAGCATCTGAGATCTTAAAGAGAGACTTCAGGAGCCTTCTGTTCACTCTTAAGAACTGTGGGAGATGTGTGTTTATTTCTAGACCACTTGCAACTTTTAGAAGAGGTTGCAATTATTTTAACAGAACTCTTAGCCTTAATTTGTGGTTGTGTTCAACATGTTTTAACTTTTAACACTGGTTTTATAGACAGTTTCAACCTGTTCTGGAACCACCCATCATTTATGAGGCCAGATGGCGTCCATCCAAATAGACTCGGTGCACGTGTTCTAAGGGACAATTTGTTTTATTCTGTTCAGCATTTTTCAGCACAGTGACTGAAAGCTGGTATGTTAACTCACCCCAAAGTACCTGGGTCTGCCAACAAGCCCTTTTTTGCTTCCACTTCTCATATTAATCCTATTAATCCAAATAATTCTCGCTGTTTAGATCAGTCTTCAATTCATAACCCCACAGAGATTGTGTCTGTCTCCTGTTACCCAAAACATTATAACCCAAGACAAATACAACATAACTTAATAAAGATTAAAACCACTAATTTACCACAGTTAAATAAAACAATTAAATGCGGACTGCTGAATATAAGATCTCTGTCCGATAAAGCGACCTTAATTAATGATATGATCAAGGATTACAATATAAATATACTCTGTCTCACAGAAACATGGCTACACCCCGATGACTTTGTTAGTATCAATGAGGCCACCCCCCCAGCTATGGTAATATTCATATTCCTGGAAACACTGGCCGAGGTGGTGGTGTCGGGGTAATATATGAATCCACATTACCAATGAACCCTCAGCCTAAGCTAAACTCAAACTGTAACTCTTTTGAATGCTTAATTTTTAGTTTAGCACATCCATCCTGGAGGTCAGAGCAGTCTATTTAATTTACCACAGTATATCGCCCTCTCAGTGCTTCTTTTGCTGAATTTATGTCTGAATTCTCTGAGTTCTTAACAACCTTAATTCTTAGTTCAGACAAGATTATCATAGCTGGTAATTTTAATATTCATATAGACATTGATAATGATAGTCATAGTGTAGCATTTCTCTCCCTCTTAAATTCAACTGGTTTTTCTCAGTGTGTTAGTAAATCAACTTATCACTATAATCACACCCTTGACCTGGTCTTGGCCTGCGGTGTAGAAATCGATGAGCTGCTTGTCATCCCTCAAAATCTTACACTGACTGACCACTATTTGATAACATTCAAATTTGTGCTATCTGATTTCACAGCATCAAGCAGAAATATAGTTACCATGTGGCTTAGATATTCATACCTGCATATTGTGTAAGCCCAAGACAAAGTTGAGATTACATATGTGCTGACCTCATGCCTGAGAAGAGGACAATGGGCCTAGACCGCCTGCGGAGAACACCTGGACGTGGAGGCACTGCGACAGGGGCCGGAGAGGACTTCCTGACCCCCTGAGGCCAGTCGGGAGACTGAGAGACCAGGAGGGGGGTTTAGAGACAAGAGGGGGATGTAACAGGGATGTGTGATGAAGCCTTCGTTGTCACTTGTATAAATAGAGAGGTACTGACTGTGTTCAGCCTCTTATTTCTACTGAGAGATTTGATGGGGATGTGACTTCAAGAATAAAACCTGAATTATGAAACCATTCAGTGTCTTCATTTCATGCTCCCCACATTGGTGACCTATCGACGTAGAGAATGCCGGGAGAGAATCTCCGCATTCTGGACTCGCTGGAGTCTGCCCTGGCGAGCGCCGTAGCCGTCAAGCTGCCGGAATTCTGGCAGGACAATCCACGGTCGGGGTTCCTACAAGCGGAGTCACAGTTCGCGCTCGCAGGGGTATCGGCGGATGACACTAAGTTCCACCATGTCATCGCTAAGCTGGACAACCGCACGGCTCGGTGCGTGCAGAGCTTGGTACAGCAGCCACCCGCCACTGACAGATACGGCAGGTTGAAAGCTACTCTCATCAAGTTTTTCACGCCCTCAGCCGAAGTGAGGGCTAGGAGGCTCCTGGCTTTGCTCAACCTGGGAGGATACAGGCCAAGCGCCCTGATGGAAGACATGCTACAGCTGAGGGGGTCAGACAACGATGGTTTCCTTTTCCAGTATATCTTCCTAACTAACCTCCCGGCGCACATGAGAGGGGCGCTGGCCGGCGTACGTTGTGAGGCCCAGGAGGCAGAGAGAATCCTGGACGCCTGCGGCGAGCAGACGACAGCAGCGGCGACCCAAGGCAGCGGTGAGCCAGGGGCAGCAGTCCCAACCCTGCCAACAACGGCAGCAGCGCGGCCTCGACGCGGTGGAGGTGATGGTTCAGTGGCAGAGGCGCGGCCCCGACGCAGCAGAGGAGAGGATCTCTGCTTTTATCATCGGAGGTTCGCCGAGAGGGCACGCAGGTGTGTGCCGCCCTGCAGCTTCAGGAGTTCGGGAAACGGCAGGACCGAGGGTCGTTAGCAGCTTCGACTCTCGGTGAAAACAGCAAGCTGCTCTACATCACAGATGCAAGCTCCGGATGAGATTTCCTCATAGACACCGGAGCCCAAGTGAGTTTCATCTCCCCAACTTAAGCTGACCAGTTGGCTGGACCCCGTGGTAGCGGAGCCACTGCGGCAAACGGCTCGAGCATCAACACTTACGGGAAACGAACTTTGTCTTTATGCTTACATGGCCGCACATATGAATGGACTTTTGTCATAGCGGCGGTGAGTTTCAACATGTTAGGCGCTGATTTTCTGTGCTCACATGGTCTGTTAGTTGATCTTGCCAATAGGCGGCTGGTAAATGCACTCTCTTTTCACTCTCTTCCCTGTTCAGCTCGAGTGTCCCCGCCACCAGTACAGACCAACGTCGCCGCAGCAGGTGGTAAGTTCCACACACTCCTCACCCAGTTTCCAGCGCTCACCGTCCCTACTTTTTCGGCAACAGTTGCGAAACACGGGGTGGAGCATTTAATCACTACAGTGGGCCCCCCCGTCTTCGCAAAGGCCCGGCGTTTGGATGCGGCTAAGATCTCCATTGCGCGCGAGGAGTTCGCCAGCCTGGAAAAACTGGGCATCATTCGCCGTTCGAAGAGCCCATGGGCTTCGCCGCTACACATGGTCCCGAAAGCTGACGGCTCCTGGAGACCTTGCGGCGACTACCGCAGACTAAATAACGCCACGGCGCATGACCACTACCCAATTCCGCACATTCAAGATTTCTCGGTGCATCTGGCGGGGGCGCGCATTTTTTCTAAGATAGACCTGGTCCGCGGCTACCACCAGGTTCCGGTCCGGCCCGAAGATATCCCTAAAACAGCGGTAATAACCCCTTTCAGACTTTTTGAATTTTTGCGAATGCCTTTTGGCCTTAAAGGCGCCGCACAAACATTCCAGCGCATCATGGATGCTGTGCTGCGCGACCTAAATTTCGTGTTTGTCTACCTCGACGACATTTAGGTCGCTAGTTCTTCAGAGGAGGAACACCACAAACACCTCACTACCATTTTTCGGAGGTTGGGAGAGCATGGGTTAATTATTAACCCGGCTAAGTGCCAGTTTGGCGTGGCGCAGATCGATTTTTTGGGGCACCGCGTCTCCCCAGATGGGGCGATTCCGTTACCGGGCAAGGTGCGCGCAGTGGCAGATTTTCCCCGCCCACAAACGGTCAAATCATTACAGGAGTTTTTAGGCATGGTAAATTTTTATAACCGCTTCCTACCCCGCGCAGCGCAGCTCATGCAGCCTTTATATGCCGCGCTCAAAAAACAAAAAAACCCCTCCAACCCGATCGAGTGGTCCCCTGAGCGGGAGCGCGCATTCGCGGAGGTAAAAAAAGCACTGGCTGACGCCACACTGCTCGCTCATCCAGATCCTTCGGCCCGCATAGCTCTTACTACAGACACATCAGACGTCGCCATAGGGGCGGTCGTGGAACAGCACGTCGCCGGGGTCTGGCAACCACTGGCGTTTTTTAGCAAATCCTTAAATGATGCCGAGCGCAAATACAGCACGTTTGACAGAGAGCTGTTAGCGCTCCATTTGGCCACCCGCCACTTCCAGTTCTGGCTGGAAGGTCGGAGTTTCACTGCGTTTGTCGATCATAAACCGCTCACTTTTGTGATGTCTAAAGTGTCTCAGCCTTGGTCGGGTCGGCAGCAGAGGCAACTGGCCGCGATTTCGGAGTTTACCACTGATATTCAGCACGTAGCGGGTAAACTCAACGTTGTGGCAGACTGCCTCTCTCGCGCGTTCACGGCACCGGTGCGCACGGATGTGGAGCAGACTCCCGCGGACGCGGGGCAAAATGACAACGCGGGAGCGTGCGCGGCCCCAGTTCACGTGGGGATCGATTACACAGCGATGGCGGCAGAGCAGAGTACAGATGCGGACGTGCACGTGCTCCAGTCTGGACCAACAGGGTTAAGGCTGGAGAGCAGGATTTTGCAAACCGGTATGCCCTCCTTAATCTGCGACGTATCGACTGGGCGACCACGCCCGGTAGTCCCGGCCGTGTGGCGCCGCCGCGTTTTTGACTCGGTTCACTCTCTCGCGCACCCGGGAGCGCGCGCGTCTGTGAAAATGGTGGCAGAGAAGTTTGTTTGGCCGAGCCTGCGCAAGCACGTGAAAGAGTGGGCAAAGACCTGCATGGCCTGCCAGCGGGCCAAAATCCATAAACACACAAAAGCTCCGTTAGAACCATTCCAAATCCCGGCCAGGAGGTTCGACCACGTGCATGTCGACCTCGTGGGCCCCCTACCATTGTTGCACGGGTTCACACATCTTTTGACAATGGTGGACCGAACCACGCGTTGGCCGGAAGCGGTCCCTTTAACTTCAACCACGGCTGCAGAAGTGGCTCGAGTTTTTTTAACAGCCTGGGTAGCGCGCTTTGGGGTTCCGTCGGACGTTACGTCAGACAGAGGCCCCCAGTTTGTCTCCGAGCTTTGGTCGGTGATGGCCAGCAGCTTGGGGACAACAATCCATCGCACTACCACGTATCACCCCCAAGCTAATGGTTTATGCGAGCGTTTTCATAGGTCGTTGAAGGCAGCCCTCAGAGCGTCGCTTACGGATGGAGATTGGGTAAACAAACTACCATGGGTCTTATTGGGGTTGCGTTCTGCGCCCAAGGAGGATCTGAATGCCTCCCCAGCAGAGTTAGTGTTTGCACAACCTCTCAGGCTGCCCGGTGAGTTTTTACCAGAGCATCCAGGGCCGGAGCGCCTCCCAGCTCTGAGGCCACTAAGCGGCGCGGAAGCAGACATGCTCCCGGGCCCCGTTCATCACACTTTTCCGCGGGTTTTTGTTCCCCAGGCTTTAAAAAATGCCGAGTTCATTTTTGTTAGGCACGATGCTGTTAAACAGACTCTCCGTCCACCATATGATGGACCATTTAGAGTGCTGGAATCTGGCGATAAGCAGTTTGTGCTAGATTTGGGTGACAGGAAAGAGACAGTCAGTATTGACAGACTTAAGCCTGCTTTTGCGATGAACGATGAGTCTGTACGAGTGGTGAGGGCGCCGCGGTGGGGTAGACCCCCCAAGGACCACATCTCGGCCCCCCCACAGGGGTCAAATAACCATTCTCTTCCTCAGACTGCAGATTCCTTGCAGGACAGCGCCGCTAAGACGGCGAAACCTACGTACAGCAGATTCGGAAGATGGTTAAAACCCAGATGACGTGCATATAATGTGGTATCAGCTATGCTGTTGGTGTTGGCACTGAGTTTTTAATCAAGTTGTATAGACTATGCTGTGAGAGTTACCACTGCAATGTTAGTGTGATCATGCTGTGTAGGCTGTACTGTTGATGTGGTTCCTGAATTTTCTTTTTAATGTGAGCATGTAGTAGAGTTATGTCATTGATGCCATCCTGTATTAATTTTTTTTTTATTGGAAACCCGAATGTATGGTCCATTCTTCGGCATTTGGGGGGGCTGTGGCTTAGATATCCGTACCTGCATATTGTGTAAGCCCAAGACGAAGTTGAGATTACATATGTGCTGACCTCATGCCTGAGAAGAGGACAATGGGCCTAGACCGCCTGCGGAGAACACCTGGACGTGGAGGCACGGCGGCAGGGGCCGGAGAGGACTTCCTGACCCCCTGAGGCCAGTCGGGAGACTGTGAGACCAGGAGGGGGGTTTAGAGACAAGAGGGGGATGTAACAGGGATGTGTGATGAAGCCTTTGTTGTCACTTGTATAAATAGAGAGGTACTGACTGCGTTCAGCCTCTTATTTCTACTGAGAGATTTGATGGGGATGTGACTTCAAGAATAAAACCAGAATTATGAAACCATTCAGTGTCTTCATTTCACGCTCCCCACAACCAGATACTTATCTGATAGTGCCATTGCTCGCTTTAAAGAATTAATCCCTTCAGCACTTACTCTATTACCATGTCTCAATATAGCAGACAGCACCGACTACTTGAATCCATTAGAATTAGGCCTTTTAGTTGGTAGTACTGCAGCCTCACTGCAGACAACACTTGACTACAAAGCCCCTCTTAAAAAGAGAACTATTAAAAATAGGAGACTAGCGCCATGGTACAACTCCCACACCCGTAAGTTAAAACAGAAAGTTAGATTCTGTGAAAGGCTTTGGCATGCAAATAAGACAGAAGAATCTTGTTTATCCTGGAATGCCTGCCTTACCACCTATAAGAAATCTCTCCGTAGTGCTAGGCGACAGTACTATTCATCCTTGATTGAAGAAAATAAAAACAACCACAGATTTCTCTTTAACACTGTGGCTCAGTTAACCAAGAGCCAAAATGCCATAGATCCCTACATCCCTCCAACTCTTAGTGCTGACGACTTTTTGAATTTTTTTAATGATAAAATTGTCAGTATTAGGAATAATATTCCAAAAATAGCCCCCCTAAAAATACCAAGCCTCTGCTTAACACTGCTGTGTCCACAGGCTCAGAACTCCACTTTTCTAAATTTTCTCGTATTAATCATCCTGATCTAGCCCTAATAGTGTCAGCCTCTAAACCAACTACCTGTCTTTTAGACCCAATCCCCGCTAGACTAGTGAAGGAATCGCTATCTCTGATTAGTCCATCTCTTTTGAACATAATTAATATGTCCCTATTGACAGGACATGTACCACAGTCATTTAAAGTGGCAGTAATTAAACCTCTACTTAAAAAACCTTGGCTTGATTCTGGGATGTTGGCCAATTATAGACCAATATCTAACCTCCCCTACTTTTCCAAGAGCCTCAAAAAAGTAGTCAAGTTAGGTTAATTGGCATCAACTGGGGATTCTAAATTGTCCTTAGGTATGACTGTGAGAGTGACTGGTTGTCTGTCTGTCTGTGTTGGCCCTGCGATGGACTGGCGATCTGTTGAGGGTGTACCCTGCCTCTCGCCCAAAGATGCTGGGATAGGCTCCAGCCCCCCCCCTTCCCCGTGACCGAAAAAGGATTAAACGGAAGAAGATGGATGGATGGATCTAACCTCCCCTACTTTTCCAAGATCCTCGAAAAAGTAGTGGCCAATCAACTATGCACCTTTTTAGAAAAAAATTCTATAGTTGAGAAATTTCAGTTAGGTTTTAGGAAGCATCACAGCAAAGAGACAGCCTTACTGAAAGTTACTGATGGCATCCGTATGGCATTTGACAAAGGACTTGTCTCCCTCCTTGTCTTATTGGACCTCAGCGCTGCCTTTGATACCATTGACCACCATATTCTGCTAGAGAGACTTGAACAGCAAATTGGCTTGAATGGAACAACGCTAAGATGGTTCCAGTATTATCTATCAGACCGTTCCCAGTTTCTTCATGTCCATAACAAGTCCTCCTACTCAGACCATGGTTAGCTATGGAGTTCCGCCAGCGGATCAGTACTTGACCAGTACTGTTTATATTATACATGCCTGCTTGGGAGACATTATGAGGAAGCATTCTATTCATTTTCATTGTTACGCTGACGACACTCAATTATATTTATCCATCAATCCAGATGATCCCAAGCCAGTTGGGTTTACTCCAGGAGTGTCTTAAGGATATCAAAACCTGGATGAACTACAACTTTCTATTGCTGAATATAGATAAAACTGAAGTCATTGTTCTTGGCCCCAAACATGCTAGAAGTACTCTTTCTGGCTAGATAACAACACTAGATGGCATTGTACTGGCTTCTGTATTTTCTGTTAGGAATCTTGGAGTTGTCTTTGACCAAGATGTGTCTTTCAACTCTCATATAGATTAGATTAGATTGGATTAGATTCAACTTTATTGTCATTACACATGTATGAATACCAAAGTAACGAAACACAGTTTTAGCATCCAATCAGAGATGCAAAGGACGCAGTGCAGTATATACGGTAATTAACAGTATGTGCAATTTTAAGCAAATATATGCAGCAGTGCAGAAAGTTAAAATACTGGTATGTGCAAATAATGTGCAATATGTTAGATGTAGTTTTGGTAGTTATGCAGTTATGTACAGGTGAGGATGGTAAAAGATGATGGTAAGAGAGTCAGCGGGGAACTAAGTTCAATAACGTGGACAGCCTGTTGGAAAGAAACTGTTCTAAACCTGCTGGGGTTCTAGTCCGAAGCTTCTGAAATATACAGAACCATATGACTGCCTTCTCCATCTGCGTACTATTTCTAAAATAAGTTCATCCTGTCTCAATAAGATGCAGAGAAAACTTGTCCACATCTTATCACCTCTATACTTGACTATTGTAACTCACTTTATAAGGTTGCCCAAATAAGTCCATTAAAGTTTCTCCTGCTCATTCAGAATGCAGCTGCACGTATCCTTATGAAACAGGGAGAAGAGATCACATTACTCCAGTTTTAGCTTCTTTACATTGGCTCCCAATAAAATATAGAATTGAATCTATATATTGCCCCTTAATGGTATGGCTCCTTCTTTCTGCAAGAACTCATAGTTCCCTATCATCCAACCAGAGCTCTGCTCTCCCAAAAATCCAAACTACTAGTGGTCCCCAAGGTATCTAGAAGAAGATTGGGAGATAGAGCTTTCAGCTATCAAGCTCCTTTCCTGTGGAACCATATTCCCAGTTCAGTTCGGGAGGCAGACACCCTCTCTTTATTCAAGAGCAAGTTGAAATCTTTTCTCTTTGAAAAGGCCTTTAGTTAGAAATGTTGCCCCTTGCCAGGTCTTCACTCGAATGCGCAACCTGGCCAGGCTTGGTACTGGACTGTTTGGCTTTGAATGTTGTATTTGTATGTTTGTTTTGAATGCAGCTACTCAACCCAACCGTTCGAGGCAGATGGCCGTCCTCTATGAGCTATGGTTCTGCTCGAGGATTCTGCCCATTAAAGGGAAGTTTTTCCTCACCTGTGTTGCTGCAGTGCTTGCTCTTAGGGGTCTCTGCTGGGTTCTATAAACTGTGAGTGTGGCCTAAACCCACTCTTTTGTGGAAAGTGCCTTGAGACGACCTGTGTTGTGATTTGGTGCTATATAAATAAAATTGAATTGAATTGAATTTGGAGTGGTCTGCTGGGGCAGTGGAATCACGGCAGCTGACAGGAAGAGACTGAACAAACTGATCAAAAATGCCAGCTCTGTTCTGGGACACTGCCTTGACCCAGTGGAGTTGATAGGAGAGAGGAGGATGGTGACTAAGCTGTCATATCTGCTGGAGTCTGAGTCACACCCCATATGGGACACACTGAACGCACTGAGGAGCTCATTTAGCGGTAGGCTGTGTCAGCCTAAGTGCTTGAGGGAGAGATTCTGCAGGTCCTTCCTACCTGCTGCTGTCAGACTTTACAATCTATCAACTTTGCATAATAGGGATTGTCCCCTCCGATGCACAACTTATACAGCTACAGTTATTATCGAGGGTGGCAACAACACTGTTCATTCAAATGTGAAATATACTGTCTGGGTCTGTATTTATATTTTGCTGGGTAATTTAACTAACTGTAATGCCGTTAATACCATCTAACTCTAATGTTCCTGCACTGTGTATATAACTGTGTACATATGTATATTTATTTACTGCTTTGGCTAACCAATTCTTATTATCTTATTTACTATTGCTCTGAGTGCTGCTATCTCTTTGCTGATGCAACCCTGTAATTTCCCCATTGTGAGACTAATAAATACTTATCTGATCTTATCTTATTTTATCTTATCTTATCTTATCTTATCCTGTCTTATCTTTTCGTATCATTTCATAGAGGCTGGCCAAGATTTCAAATATACCAGATTTAAATGGGTTTGACAACAATGATTAAACAATTGGACCAAGGTTAAAGTGAAGACAAAAGCTATATCCTATCATATGGAAATTGAAATGATATGCACATATATATATATGTATATACAGGTACATCTCAAAAAATTACAATATCGTGAAAAAGTTCAATATTTTTTGTCATTCATTTCAGAAAGTGAAACCCATATATAGATTCATTACACAGAAAGTGATATATTTCGAGTGTTTATTTTAATTTTGATGATTATGGCTTACAGCCCATGAAAACCACAAATTCAGTTTCTCAAAAAATTAGAATATTACATAAAATTTATTTTAAAAAATAGTTTTTGAATAGAAATGGTGATCAACTGAAAAGTATGTCCATGTACACACTCAATACTTGGTTGGGGCTCCTTTTGGATTAATTACAGTATCAGCGTGGCGTGGCATGGAGGTGATCAGCCTGTGGCACTGCTGAGGTGTTATGAAGATCCAGTTTGCTTTGATAGTGACCTTCAGCTCGTCTGCATTGTTGGGTCTGGTGTCTCTCATCTTCCTCTTGACAATCCTCCATAGATTCTCTATGGGGTTTAGGTCAGGAGAGTTTGCTGGCCAATCAAACACAGTGATGCCATGGTCATTAAACCAGGTTTTGATACTTTTGGCAGTGTATGTGTGTGTGTGTGGGGGGGGGGGGAGGGTGCCAAGTCCTGCTGGAAAATGAAATCAGCTTCTCCATAAAGCTTGTCAGCAGAGGAAAGCATGAAGTGCTCTAAAATTTCCTGGTAGACGACTGCGCTGACTTTGGTCTTGAAAAAAGACAGTGGACAAACACCAGCAGATGACCTTTGTTCAGATAAAAGTAAATTTTGCATTTCATTTGGAAATCAAAGTCCCAGAGTCTGGAGAAAGAGAGGAGAGGCACAGAATCTACGTTACTTGAGGTTTAGTGTGAAGTTTCCACATTCAGTGACGATTTCAGGAAGCATGTCATCTGCTTGTGTTGGTGCACTGTGTTTTATCAAGACCAAAGTCAGCGCAGTTGTCTATCAGGAAATTTTAGAGCACTTCATGCTTCCCTCTGCGGACAAGCTTTATGGAGAAGCTGATTTCATTTTCCAGCAGGACTTGGCACCCCCCCACACTGCCAAAATTATCAAATCGTGGTTTAATGACCATAGCATCAGTGTGTTTGATTGGCCAGCAAACTCTCCTGACCTAAACCCCATAGAGAATCTATGGAATATTGTCAAGAGGAAGATGAGAGACACCAGACCCACCAATGCAGATGAGCTGAAGGTCACTATCAAAGCAAACTGGACCTTCATAACACCTCAGCAGTGCCACAGGCTGATTACCTCCCTGCCAGGCCACATTGATACAGTAATTAATCCAAAAGGAGCCCCGACCAAGTATTGAGTGTGTACATGGACATACTTTTCAGTCGGCCAACATTTCTATTTAAAAACTACTTTTTAAAATTAATTTTATGTAATATTCTATTTTTTTGAGAAACTGAATTTGTGGTTTTCATGGGCTGTAAGCCATAATCATCAAAATTAAAATAAACACTTGAAATATATCACTCTCTGTGTAATGAATCTATATAATATACTGCATGGGCTTCACTTTCTGAAATGAGTGACAAAAAATATTGAACTTTTTCATGATATTCTAATTTTTTGAGATGTATCTGTAGGTTATTAAGTATTATTACAACTCTGTCCATAAAAATAATAGACAGTGATAAATTCTAGTCCAGTCTTTGAATATGTTCTTGTGTATTTATCAGAACAGGTAACATGCATGTGCAGGTTTTTAAAATGTGCTGCCTAAATAGCAATTGATAAGGCTGCATTGTCACGACTGCCCCACTGGGGCAAGGAAGAGGAGAACCCAAATGCAAGGCAAATTTCATATACCATTTTATTGTGGTAAAAATAAACCAGAACAGAAAATAACAGCACGAGGGCTGAAACAAAAAGCACAGCTAGGCAAGGCAAAGACACGAAGGGCACTCAGAACACGACTAAAGCAGTGTCAAAAACAGGCTAGGAGTAAACAGGACTCGGTATATACACTGGCATGGCAGAAGCGTGAATATAGACCAACATGAAACAAGGACACCACACAAGACAAAGACTCTCACTGGCATAAATAGACAACAGGTAATCAATAAACACAGAACACGTAAGAATAATCAAGGGCAACTGGAGACAGCAGGAAAGTGGGGACAGGTACAGGAAACATGAGGGACTCAGACAAAAGGGTAAACAAGAACACATGAGACATGACCACAGGACCACAACAATGATAACAAACACACAGGACAAGGACAAAGCAGGGAACAAATAACGCACCTAAACTGAGACATGATGACACAGAACACAGAGGAACCCAAAAATATCAAACTCAAGGTGAGGACGTGGGCTGAGCCCATGTCCCAGTGACCAGAAAATATAAACTATAAAACAAAGCAAGGACATGGGCCCAACCCATGTGCTGACATGCGTGTCCACAGAGAGCGTTTTTTTTTTTTGTTTTTTTTTTCTGCTGGGAGCATCTTTTTCTGTTAATTTTCTATGTAGTTAAGTGTTTCATGTGCTCAGTGCCCCTGGCAAAAAGCACAATCAGTCCTTAGCATTTTTTTGTTGTATGCACCCACAGCATTTAAAATTGAGTTAAATGTTAAAGTTAAACTTTTGGAGTATTGCATCATTTATCAGAGGCACACCTCTTAACCAGCTGATCATAATCAGGTTAAATGATCAATATTTAACAGCAGAAGTTTGGAAGGATGTGTGTTTTCTTACCAGTTTTATGTGGATTAGTGCTGTTAGAGAGTTTCAATGTAAAATTGTCAATTGTTATTTGGACAAGGGTGAAAAGCATGAAAATGCGTAATGTTGTTTCAAAAACTACCACAAACACTGGCAGAATCAGAATCAGAATCAGAATCAGAATCAGCTTTATTGGCCAAGTATGCACAACACATACAAGGAATTTGTCTTTGGCTAAAAACTTGCTCTCGTTGTTCAGGTGGAGGATTTAAATAAGGATTCAATGACAACAGAGTATGTACAGTAAATTACAGTCTGTCCACGTTTCTATAAAAGGATGCAAATATATACAGGAATATATGCAGTTATTTACTCAGACTAACCACACTTTGCAGAATATATGAAAAAATATACAGTCACACAGTATTTCAATGTGAACTCAGATTCAGTGATATAATGTGAATGAAGTAAAAAGCAGTGTGAGAGTTATGTGCAATGTAATAATGGATGAAAAGTCATGAGTACAGCAACAGGTAGGACTAGGTGAATGTTAGGAGTTCATCAGAGTGATGGCTTGAGGAAAGAAACTGTTCCTGTGACGGGTGGTTTTTCAGTGATCTGTAACGACGACCAGAAGATAGAAGTTCAAACAGTTTGTGGCCGGGGTGTGATGGGTCAGCACAGATGTTTCCCGCCCATTTCCTGGTTATGGACCGATATAAGTTCTCAATGGAGGGTAGGTCGGTACCAATGATCCTCTCCGCAGACTTAATGATCCGCTGCAGTCTGGTCTTGTCCTGTTTAGTGGCAGATCCAAACCAGACAGTGATGGAAAAGCAGAGGACAGATTGGATGATGGCGGTGTAGAAGACAACCAGCAGCTCCTGAGGCAAATCAAACTTCTTGAGCTGACGCAGAAAAAACAACCTCTGTTGGGCCTTTTTCCAGACAGAATGTGCACAAATTCATGCTGTAGACCATCATAATAGTGCCCTGTTTGTGGTCTGAGGGCTTTTGAGGAGGGTTTGGTTGCATGCATTTACACAGTCCTCATAAAGATCCAAATTGGCATTTTTCAAATTGCAATCTGGAATAAAGGTTTTCTTGCCACTGATGTTGCTTCATCTAAGTAAACTGTTGATTAAACTATTTATCCTCTAGCCTCCAACTACCATCCCCTCTTCACCTTAAAGTTTGCAAGTAGTCAGCATATAGAAAAAACAATAAGAAGCTGAAAACAGATTTTAAAGCACCACAGTGTAAACACAGAGAGTAGAAAATAAGTATTGAACACGTCAACATTTTTCTCATTAAACATATTTCTGATGGAGCCATTGACCTGAGATGTTCACCAGATATCAGTAACAACCCAAGTAATCCATACATACAAAGAAATTAAGGCAACTGTTTTCACAAAACAAGTTATATTTAATAAAGTGGAATGACACGGGGACTAAGTATTGAACACGCTTGCTGAAATTCATTTAATATTTAGTAGAAAAGCCTTTGTTGGTAATAACAGCTTTCAGATGCTGTCACGCCGCGCCGCTCATCAGCGGCGCCACCTGCACGCACACCTGCACATCATCAGCGGCGAGGAATATAAGCCGCCTCGCCCTGAGCTTCGGCCTGAAGCCGTCAGACTTCTCCACTCATCATCGTGAGTCAACCTTTCCTTCAGCACAACGCCTTTGGTAAGAAGCCCTTAGCTCCTTTCTCTCCAGTCTGCTCCCCTGTGCACAGGTGGATTCCTCGGCGGCGGACAACGCCTCTCCCTCGCCATTCCTTGCTGCTGCACCGAGCCCTGCAGGTGGCTGTCTTCCGGGTTCCGTCCTTGTGGTGCCAGTCATCTGTCCCTTGCAAGTAAGCTCCTCTCTCGCTCATTCTCCTCCTGTGTTGGTGTGTGCCCGTCACCCTGTGTCTTTGTGTTCTTTCCCATAGGGTTGCCGGCTGTACGATATCCTGCCTCTGTGCCCGAAGCAGACGCCGCCACCAATACATTTACATCCCGCAGACACACATCCATTCACCCCTGTTGCTAATAAACTATTTGAACTTCTCTGAGCCTGTGTGTGTGCGTCTCCTGAGCCGTGCGTTATGTCAGTACGGCTTCAGCAAAGCGGCTCGGCAGACGGCGGGCTCGCACACCGGTTTTCCACTCTCGAGGCTCGAGTGGATCAATTAGCCTATCAGCAACAGGTGATTTTCAATCAATTGTTAAATTTGACTAACCGGTTGGGCCGCTTGGACCCCCAACAGTCGTTCCCCCCGGCTCGTCAGGGTGGCGCAGCTCCTGCTGCTCCAGTGGCCGTCCAGCAGGCTCCGAGTGCACCGGTTCGGCTCACACCCATTCCAACCCCCGCCCGCTTTAGCGGTAAGCTCAGCGGAGCGCGGGGGTTTATTATGCAGTGTGAGTCCGTTTTCCACCGTGTGCCCGGAGACTTTCCCTCAGATCATAGCCGAATTGGTTATATCGGGAATCTCCTGGAGGGCGAGCTTTAACATGGACCTACACCGTAATGGCGAGGCCCAGTTATGCCGCCCTCACATATGACCAATTCGTGAGGCGCTTCCTGGAGGTCTTTGACCATACTCCAACCGAGACGGTCCAGGTCGATCGGCTTCTCGCCCTCCAGCAGGGAAGCCGGTTGGCAGCGGACTACGCGGTCGACTTCCGGGTAGCGGCGGAGGAAGTAGGCTGGGAGGAACGCTCCCTCTGCGGCCTTTTTCTCCACAGCCTCAATGATGATCTGAGGGATGAACTGGCTGGGCGGGATATTCCTGAGACGCTAGCGGAGCTGACATCCTTAGCGATTAGTTTGGATAACAGGCTGCGCGAGCGCTCCTCAGGGCGGAAGTCGTCTTCTTCTCGCCCTCGTGGAGCCTCGCCGCGCCTGTTCCAAGCTCGCCCCCTGGCGGCGCCGCCACCATCGTGCCCCGAGGAGTCGGAGCCGATGGTGACGGGCTGGACAAAGCTTTCACCTGCGGAGAGACAACGCCGCCGTGAGTTGGATCTCTGCATGTATTGCGGAGATGACCAACACACGGTGAAGCTTTGCCCACGGAAAGCCAGTCGGCGGGGTCTGCGAGTCACTGTAGGGGGCCTTGCGGATCTCAATCGGTTAAACTCACACACACAATTGAAGCTGCCCGTCCGTTTCTGCCACAATCCCACTGGGCATCTCACCCACGCACTGGTGGATTCGGGCGCAGAAGGCAGCTTTATTTCACAAAGCCTGGCAACCCAATTGGGCATCCGCTGCCAGGCACTGAGAGACCCCATCTCCCTGGTCAACCTCTCTCGTGCCTCCCTTGGGAGAGTGATGCACCAGACTGTTCCTGTCCCGGTGATTATCTCTGGAAACCACCGGGAGGAGATGACCTTCTACGTCCTGCCCAACTCTGTGTCGCCTGTCATCCTGGGGTATCCCTGGCTACGCCTCCACAACCCTGTCCTGGATTGGAAGTCAGCTGGGGTATCGGCATGGAGCACGTTCTGCATGGGCACCTGCCTTCAGTCCGCTGCCTGCTCTCCGTCCACTTTTCCCCCCGCTACGGACGCAGCACCCCCGGACCTGTCCCTGGTGCCTCTGGAATTTCACGACCTGGGCATGGTATTCAGTAAGACCAAGGCCATGTCTCTCCCTCCTCATCGGCCCTATGACTGCGCCATCAACCTCCGCCAGGGGGCACCCTTACCTTCTGGTCGGCTCTACAGTCTGTCGGCGCCGGAGAAGGAGACGATGAACGCCTACCTAAAAGAGTTGCTGAGTGCTGGGATAATCCGCCCATCATCATCACCCGTGGGGGCAGGGTTCTTCTTCGTTGGGAAAAAGGACGGATCCCTCCGTCCTTGCATTGACTATCGGGCCCTAAATGACATCACGGAGAGGGATCGTTACACCCTGCCCCTCATGGACACCGCTTTCCATTCCCTCCAGGGGGCGACCTGGTTCACCAAGCTGGATCTACGCAGCGCATACCACCTCGTCCGGATCCGGGAGGGAGATGAGTGGAAGACAGCCTTCCGTACCCCGAACAGCCACTTTGAATACCTGGTAATGCCGTTCGGGTTGACCAACGCTCCTGCCGTCTTTCAGCGCCTCATCAACGACGTCCTCCGGGACTTCATCGGCCTCTTTGTGTTTGTCTACCTGGATGATATACTCATCTTCTCCAAGTCCAGGGACAAGCACCAGGTCCATGTGAGGCGGGTCCTCCAAAGGCTGCTGGAGAACCAGCTATACGTGAAGGCTGAGAAGTGCGAATTTTTTGCTAGAACAACATCCTTCCTGGGGCTCGTCATCGCTCACGACCAGGTGCGTCCAGACCCAGAGAAGGTGAAGGCGGTGGTAGAGTGGCCTACACCTGCGTCGAGGAAACAGGTGCAACAGTTCGTGGGGTTCGCGAACTTCTACCGCCGCTTTGTCCCAAACTTCAGCACCATCGTCGGACCGCTGACCCGCCTCACGTCCCCTAAGGTCCCGTTCCGGTGGACCGAAGAGGCCGCAGCTGCTTTTCAGGCGCTGAAGGCGGAGTTCTCCTCCTCCCGGGTCCTTCGCCAGGTCGACCCCACGCTGCAGTGCATCGTGGAGGTGAATGCTTCGGACACAGGAGTGGGGGCGGTGCTATCCCAGCAGTCGCCTGACGACGGCGCCAAAAGGCCCTGCGCCGCCTTCTCCCGGCGCTTGTCCCCGGCGGAGAGAAATTACGACGTGGGGGACAGAGAGCTCCTCGCCATCAAGCTCGCGCTGCAAGAGTGGCGTCACTGGCTAGAGGGGGCGGACCTGCCGTTCGTGGTCCTGACGGACCACAAGAACTTGGAATACCTCCGATCTGCCAAGCGCCTGAACGCCCGCCAGGCGCGCTGGTCCTTGTTCTTCGCCAGGTTCCAGTTCTCCATCACCTTCAGGCCTGGCTCCAAGAACGGCCTGCCCAACGCCCTCTCTAGGCAATTCGCCCCCAAGGAGTCAGAGGACGCGCTCCACACCATCCTGCCCAGGTCGTGCGTCGTGGGAGCCATCTCCTGGGACATAGAGAGCAAGATCCGGAAGGCGCAGGAGGTGGAACCTGACCCTGGCGGCGGACCAGAGGGAAGACTATTCGTGCCATCTGCGGTTCGAGGAGAGGTCATCCACTGGCTACACACCTCCAGGCTCACCTGTCACCCTGGCTCCTCCCGGATGATAGACCTCCTCCAGCGGTCCTTTTGGTGGCCGTGCCTGCGGAGGGATGCGGCTCGCTACGCCCGGGATTGCCCAGTTTGTGCCACCAATAAGTCGGGAAACGCCCCTCCAGCGGGTCTGCTCCAGCCCTTGCCCGTCCCTGGCAGGCCCTGGTTGCACATCGCCCTGGACTTCGTCACCGGACTCCCAGTCTCCAACTCCTATGACACCATCCTGACCATCGTGGATCGCTTCTCCAAGGCGGTACACTTCGTTCCCCTGCGAGGTCTCCCTACTGCCCTGGAGATGGCGGACCTCCTCATCCAACACGTGGTCAGGCTGCACGGTATTCCGGTGGACGTGGTCTCGGACCAGGGGCCCCAATTTTCCTCTGAGGTTTGGAAGTCGTTTTGTAACGCCATCGGAGCCAAGGTGAGCCTCTCCTCCGGCCATCACCCCCAATCCAACGGGCAGTGTGAGTGGACCAACCAGGAGCTGGAGGCTGCGCTCCGCTGTGTGACTGCATCCAAACCCACGTCCTGGAGTAACCATCTTGCCTGGGTTGAATACACCCACAACACCGCTCGCTCTTCTGCTACAGGGATGTCCCCCTTCAAGGCGTCCCTGGGTTACGACCCCCCGCTGTTCCCGGCGCAGGAGAGTGAGGTAACTGTCCCGTCAGTTAGGGCGCATCTCAGGCAGTTCCGCTCCATCTGGGCATCTGCGCGTAATGCGCTTTTACGCACGGCGGAGCGCAACAGAACTGTGGCGGACCGGCACAGAAGACCTGCCCCGGCGTACAGAGTTGGGCAACGAGTCTACGTGTCAACCCAGGACGTAACATTGAAAGGCGAGAGGAGGAAGCTGGCACAGCGCTTTATGGGACCCTACCCCATCACCCGGATCATCAACCCGGTAGCTGTGCGTGTGGCTATTCCCCCCTCCCTCCGCATCCATCCCACCTTCTACGTGTCCAAGGTGAAGCTGGCAGTCTCCGACCCCCTTTGCCTTCCTCCTGCTGCGCAACCCGCGCCCCGGATGGTTGGTGGCCATCCGGCCTGGGCCGTCTCTTCCATCCAGGACTCCCAGCGCCGGGGTCGTGGGTTGCAGTACTTGGTGGACTGGGAGGGCTATGGGCCTGAACATCGACAGTGGGTGCTCCGGTCGTTTGTGTTAGACCCCTCGCTCATCGCTGATTTCCTCCGAGCGCACCCAGAGAAGCCATCGCCAGGAGGCGCTGCTAGAGGGGGGAGTACTGTCACGCCGCGCCGCTCATCAGCGGCGCCACCTGCACGCACACCTGCACATCATCAGCGGCGAGGAATATAAGCCGCCTCGCCCTGAGCTTCGGCCTGAAGCCGTCAGACTTCTCCACTCATCATCGTGAGTCAACCTTTCCTTCAGCACAACGCCTTTGGTAAGAAGCCCTTACCTCCTTTCTCTCCAGTCTGCTCCCCTGTGCACAGGTGGATTCCTCGGCGGCGGACAACGCCTCTCCCTCGCCATTCCTCGCTGCTGCACCGAGCCCTGCAGGTGGCTGTCTTCCGGGTTCCGTCCTTGTGGTGCCAGTCATCTGTCCCTTGCAAGTAAGCTCCTCTCTCGCTCATTCTCCTCCTGTGTTGGTGTGTGCCCGTCACCCTGTGTCTTTGTGTTCTTTCCCATAGGGTTGCCGGCTGTACGGTATCCTGCCTCTGTGCCCGAAGCAGACGCCACCACCAATACATCTACATCCCGCAGACACACATCCATTCACCCCTGTTGCTAATAAACTATTTGAACTTCTCTGAGCCTGTGTGTGTGCGTCTCCTGAGCCGTGCGTTATGTCAGATGCCTCCTGTATGGAGAAACTAGGCACAGGCATTGCTCAGGAGTGATTTTAGCCCATTCTTCCACACAAACTGTCTTCAAATCTTGAAGGTCCCATGGGTGTCTTCTATGAACTGTGATCTTCAGTTCATTCCATAAATTTTCAATTGGATTCAGGTCAGCTAACTGACTGGGCAATTCTAGCAGATTTATTTTCCTTCTCTGGAGCCAGCTGAGAGTTTCCTTGGCTGTTTGTTTGGGATCATTGTCTTGCTGAAATGTCCACCCTCGTTTCATCTTCAGCATCTTGGCAGATGACAACAGATTCCTATCAAAGATGTCTCTGTACATTTGTCCATTCATGTTTCCTTCAATTATATGAAGTCTGCCTGTACCATGTGCTGAAAAACACACAAAAATTAATTTTATGTAATATTCTAATTTTTTGAGAAACTGAATTTGTGGTTTTCATGGGCTGTAAGCCGTAATCATCAAAATTAAAATAAACACTTGAAATATATCACTCTCTGTGTAATGAATCTATATAATATACTGCATGGGCTTCACTTTCTGAAATGAGTGACAAAAAATATTGAACTTTTTCATGATATTCTAATTTTTTGAGATGTATCTGTAGATTATTAAGTATTATTACAACTCTGTCCATAAAAATAATAGACAGTGATAAATTCTAGTCCAGTCTTTGAATATGTTCTTGTGTATTTATCAGAACAGGTAACATGCATGTGCAGGTTTTTAAAATGTGCTGCCTAAATAGCAATTGATAAGGCTGCATTGTCACGACTGCCCCACTGGGGCAAGGAAGAGGAGAACCCAAATGCAAGGCAAATTCCATATACCATTTTATTGTGGTAAAAATAAACCAGAACAGAAAATAATGCCACACCATAATGCTCCCACATCCAAACATGCTGTATGTTGTGGCATCCAAAATTTCAATTTTCGTCTCATCTGACCAGACTATATTCTCCAAGTATTTTACTGGCTTGCCCAAATGTTGTGCAGCAAACTTTAAATGCGCTTCAATATGCTTTTTCTTTAGCAATGGAGTCTTGAAAAGGGAGCAGCCATAGAGCCCATGAGTGCATTACTTATTGTTTTCTTTGAAACAACAGTACCTGCTAACCACAGGTCTTTCTGGAGCTCTCCATGAGTGGTCTTTGGCTCTTGGATAAGTCTTCTGTAATTCTTTTGACTCCTCTGTCTGAAATCTTTTGAGGACCTCCTGGTCATGGCCAGTTTATGTAAAAGTGATGTTTTTTTCCACTCACAAATGATTTCTCCCAACAGTGCTCATTGGAGCATTCAGCAGTATAGAAATGTGCCTGTAACCAATGCCATCATTATGTTTTGCAAAAATAAGGCTGTGAAGGTCTATAGAGAGCTCTTTGCTTCTACCGATCGTGAGTTCTTTATGCTGTGATAATCTGATATTCACAGACCTTTTTAAAGGCTATTAGTCAGGACTTAACCAGCTGAAATTAATTTACACTGATGGGGGATGGGATGGCTTCCTAAATTATGATGGATTTCAGCTGGTTTCTTGGCTTTCTATGCCTTTTTGCACCTCCTTTTCTTCATGTGTTCAATACTTATTCCCTGTGTCATTCCACTTTATTAAATTTAACTTGTTTTCTTAACACAGTTGTCATGATTTCTTTTTATGCATGAATTACTTGGTTTGTTACTGATATCTGGTGAAAATCTCAGGTCAATGGCTCCATTACAAATATTTTTAATGAGAAAAATGTTGACGTGTTCAATTCTTATTTTCCCTGCTGTAAACAGTGCATCCAGAAAGTTTTCACAGCGCTTCACTTTTTCCACATTTTATGTTACAGCCTTATTCCAAAAGGGATTAAATTCATTTTTTTTCCCTCAAAATTCTACACACAATACCCCATAATGACAATGTGAAAAATTTTTCTGAGATTTTTGCAAATTTATTAAAAATAACAAACTAAGAAATCACATGTACATAAGTATTCACAGCCTTTGCAATGAAGCTCAAAATTGAGCTCAGGTGCATCCTGTTTCCACTGATCATCCTTGAGCTGTTTCTACATCTTAATTGGAGTCCACCTGTGGTAAATTCAGTTGATTGGACATGATTTGGAAAGGCACACACCTGTCTATATAAGGCCCCACAGTTGAGAGTGCATGTCAGAGCACAAACCAAGCATGAAGTCAAAGGAATTGTCTGTAGATCTCCGAGACAGGATTGTCTTGAGGCACAAATGTGAGGAACGGTACAAAAAAATTTCTGCTGCTTTGAAGGTCCCAGTGAGCACAGTGGCCTCCATCATCCGTAAATGGAAGAAATTTGGAATAACCAGGACTCTTCCTAGAGCTGGCCAGCCGTCTAAACTGAGCAACCGGGGGAGAAGGGCCTTAGTCAGGGAGGTGATCAAGAACCCGATGGTCACTCTGTCAGAGGTCAAGTGTTCCTCTGTGGAGAGAGGATAACCTTCCAGAAGGACAACTATCTCTGCAGCAATCCACCAATCAGGCCTGTATGGTAGAGTGGCCAGATAGAAGCCACTCCTTAGTAAAAGGCACATTGCAGCCTGCCTGGAGTTTGCCAAAAGGCACCTGAAGGACTCTCAGACCATGAGAAACAAAATTCTCTGGTCTGATGAGACAAAGATTGAACTCTGGCATGAATGCCAGATGTCATGTTTGGAGGAAATCAGGCACTGCTCATAACCACGCCAATGTTGGTAGCAGCATCATGCTGTGGAAATGTTTTTTCAGTGGCAGGAAATGGGAGACTAGTCAGGATAGAGGGAAAGATAAATGCAGCAATGTACAGAGACATCCTGGATGAAAACCTGCTCCACTTGACCTCAGACTGGGGAAATGGTTCAACTTTCAGCAGGACAACGACCCTAAGCACACAGCCAAGATATCAAAGGAGTGGCTTCAGGACAACTCTGTGAATGTCCTTGAGTGGCCCAGCCAGAACCCAGACTTGAATCCAATTGAAAATCTCTGGAGAGATCTGAAAATGGCTGTGCACCGACACTTCCCACCCAACCTGATGGAGCTTGAGAGGTGCTGCAAAGAGGAATGGGGCAAACTGCCCAAAGATAGGTATGCCAAGCTTGTGGCATCATATTCAAAAATACTTGAGGTTGTAATTGGTGCCAAAGGTGCATCAACAAAGTATTGAGCAAAGGCTGTGAATACTTATGTACATGTGATTTCTTAGTTTTTTATTTTCAATAAATTTGAAAAAATTTCAAAAATAAAAACTTTTTCACATTGTCATTATGGGGTATTGTGTGTAGAATTTTCAGGGGAAAATGAATTTAATCCCTTTTGGAATAAGGCTGTAACATAACAAAGCTCACAATGTAAGAGTGTGTGCATGACAGATGAAGAACATGTACAAGGTCATGCTCATTATGCCAAGCTGCTAAAGAGGAAGCATCATCCAAGAAGGCTGACCCTCAACCATAGAAAGAGCTGCCTACACAGAAGCAACTGTATGGAAAAAAAAGACAAAAAGAAACGTGACAAATGGAAGAAAGAAACATTCAGTGCTGCAGTGCGCCTCTCATCTGTGTTCACAATAAGGTTTCAGCTGTCTTTTGTTGATTTCCCTGTCCCTCCACTTTTCTGTTTTCAGCACTAATTTGATTTCTGGAAATCAGGTTTTTGTCTCCCCGAGTGACTGACAGTTGCCTTTGCATTAATGAATGCTGCTTTAAAAAAAGATTGTGCGGATAATGCTGTCCCCTCCCTTATATCAAGCTCCAATAATTAATTCACACACATATCTGCAACATTAGTTCCAGAGGAGATAATTAAGAAAATGATTTAGGTATTGTTCCCCAGCATCTATCAAGAGAACGCTGCTATCTGTTTTTAGAGACACTAGTAGTCGCCATTACTGTATCTTTAAAGGGCAGTGATTTTGTGTTTGGTAATTACATGATGGATTTGAAGCAATGCTATTAATTGAGCGTCGTGAGGATGCATTTATCTCTGTTTTATTCTCATCAAGTGTGTGTTGTTCTCGTGTGTCTGTGAGTGAGAGATAGTGTGTATGTGTGTTTAAACAAATAAACTATCTCTGTGTCACATTCATTATCATCTTAAGTCATTTATTTTTTGCTATCTGCTGGCAAACATTTGCGTGTCAAGCCTCTTTTTCACAGTTACACCATTCAGCCGCAGTGTTTTGCGCTGTGTTTTCATTGTGTCAGTATCTTGTTCATCATGCTAACGTCAACTGCTTACATAAAAGACGAGTCTTTATCAATAGTCGGGCATCAGGCCAGAAATGAAATGGAGGAGGTGCAGATGTGCCGCTTTCGGCATTTCTTCTCAAGTTTTAACTTATTTATTTTATGGAATTTAAATGTCATCCAAGAATTTGAACAGCAGTACTTGTATAAAGTCTGCAAATCAAACTTTACATTTCACATCAGTATAAATTCTGTTGACAAAGTAACAAATTAGTGTTGTAAGACATTTGCAAGATCTTTTTTAAATGAATATACGTAGCCTCTGACTTTAAACTTTTTTCACAGAATTAGATTTTACAAATACTTTCTCTGCACTAAATATTAGCAACAACTAAACTATATTTTTTTAAAATTAAAGGGAAATGATTGTGCAATTACACTGGGCCCTCAGACAGTCAGACAAACTTAACGGCAACATATACTTTACTTCAGTAAACTTAACAAATTCCTCTTGTTGGTGCATAACCAAATGTAGTCTAGTGTCCAAAATACTACTGCAGTAGCATGAACTGCACTACATTATATATGAAACAACCCCTGGAATGTAAGTGACAACTAATGATTTTTCACTTTGTACACAGTTTGCATAATTTTGGCATTACTCCTAATTTATCACCAGTTAGTTAGCAAACTGTTAAACTCTGTTACTTGGAATGCTACTTTCTTACATGCTAGTAGATGGTTTTATATACCAATGCAGGTAACTGTGTTGCATTATCTCTTCAATCCAAAAGTTTAAGCGCATATATGGAAATTGTCCACAGTCACTACTCTCACATAGTTTTGGCCATCATGCTAGACAGTGGGGTGTGGACTGTAGGTGGCAGTATAAGTGTCAATTTGGTTAAATCTAATGCTTAAAGAAGAAATCACATCCAGGAAAGGGATATGCTTGTTGCCAACTGCCATTAAAATCCACAAAGAAGAAGACAACGAAGAAGAAGAGGAGGCACAAACATTTGTAGCACACAGGACATACTTAGGCGATGCTAGGGGACAGTCTGGCAGACTAGTGACTATCATGTGCAGAAGTGGCAGTAAACTTGCAAGCCCTCTTTGAGGAGAAAAATTTGCTTTAGTTTGTTAGCGTCTTGTCTGACAATGACTGAAATGTCAGTGCAGAGGGCTAACCACTATTTAAGTCAGAGTGCTGCCTGGGCCACCCAAGTGACTGACTTGGACACAGAAAGAGCTCGAAGCATCAGCGGTTTAATGCACCAGGTTCAGCATCGGAAGAGTGTGGGAGTAGTTTTTTCTGCTCACAAGAGACCTGTAGTGGCCAGGTATGTCTGAACAACTATATGCGTAGTGGATGATCAAACACAGTAGCTCACTATGGCATGTTCTAGAGATGGGCTGATCCAATATTTAGTATCCATATTGAGTCTGATCCAGGCAAACTGACTGGATCAGTACTGGGGAGCATTAAATAAAACTGATTATTTATTAAAACATAAAATAAACCAATAAACCCCTTTAAACTGCCCGACATTCTTTATAAATCACTCCCTCTACAGTGTTTGGAGCCTCCAGTCTGTGAGCTGACACTGCATGTCAAAGATATAGGGCTGTATTACAATGACACGGTTGGTCAGTCAGTTGTCACTGATGCAGAACATGTTTATGGGTGTTTCCAAGTTCATTTCTTTATCATAACAGCATAGAAAGAAACTCACCGCTGGTGCATGACGCAATGAGGCCGATCTAATTTTTCAGAGGTGTGTTTTGGATAATCCAATCCAAAGCACTCCTGCCCATCCCTTTAATGCAAAGAGGTGCATTATCTAAAGTGAATTGTGATCATAACGGTTTAAGATGGGTTTTGCGCTGACCAAATTCTGTGCGTTTGAGCCAAAATGCACGCGATAGTAATGCTGCTTGGTAATAAGGAAGACATCAATCACAGCTGATGCCCAGTTAGTTATGTCAAAAAGAAGAAACGGGGAAGAATGGGCTGAAAAATCAGCTGAAAGGTTCAATGTAGTGCACACTACATGTAGTGTAGAACTTCAGGAAAAGAGGATGATGTCTGTGCAAACTTTCATAAACTTTCAATAACGATGGTGTGGAAGCTGCTCCCGGCTGTGGGGAGATGGAGTGCTCCCTCTTCTGTTGCTTTCACCGACCGAGGGTCTCACCCATCTCGTGTGGGGGTCTGCCGAGGTTTGTGGCTCTCTGTTCGAGACCCTCCCAGGGGGGAGGAGAAAAAAAAATCTGACGCAACTTCCCGTCCAACGCCGACCCCTGCCACGAAGCGAGCCCAGTCTTGGAGGCCTCTGCTGAGGGCTGACTGGTGGCAGTCGGGGAGCTTGCTGGGGCAGGCGGCCTCGGCCCGGTTGGAAGCCCGGGGCACACAGCCAAGGCAGATGTGGATGCATCTCTTGTCTCTCTGGGAAGCTACGGTAAAAAGTAAAATGCTGCACACATCTTGTTCATTCATTTATTCCCCTGGAAATAAACACATTAATTCCTTATACGTCCGTGATGAAAACGAAAATGTGAATGGAATAAAATCTTTATACTGACATGCCTCCCACCATGCACCGCACATCACACTGGAACGCACACATGCTCCCTGTTCATTCATTCATTCCCCTAAAAATCCTACATTATTGCCTAATCTATAGACTCCAATGGTAAATCCACAATTAAAATGAGAGTGTGGATGAGATAAATAAAAAACTAGTGTGTGATCATCATATAATTAAAATGACGGGCAATTATGTTATGACTGTTACAACTCTCTCCATTAGAATAAAAGAAGATCTCAGTGCATGCCGTTTCTGCATGAGCTCCGAAGCTGCAGCTGCACAATTTCAAAGCACACCATTAAAATAGCATTAAATCATGCACTTCTGATGACAGACCTCCTTTTTCCTGATCAAAAGCAGATTGTCATGACATGCACTATAATAGTAATGCACATTAGATTGCATGCCGCCACACCAAGGCTGCCTTAATACACGGGCTAGGCTGGGCTGAAGCCAAGGCGCCTATGACGTTCAGGGGCCTATTATGAGGCAATAAAAAAGATCACATTGTTGTTAATTGGTCAAATTCTATGTCCATCACTTGATATTCATGTGTGGCTGCTGATTGGTCCAATATACATGTGCCCCATGTGCGTACCACGCAACAAATGCCCATCAGAGGAATTGTTTTGACATGTGACTGTGCAAGAACCAGTGAGAAGTAAGAAGTAATTAGCTAGGTCATAATGTTGGAAAAAAGTTTAAGTGGTGCTCATAAAATTATTGAGAGAAAAAGAGCTTTGGGGAAAAGGAATTGCTCAAAAAATCCCAAAGTTTAAAGGATTTTTCTAAACTGGAGCAACGAGTGGAGGCGGGGCTGCTAAATACTGCTTCGAGGAGACAGGTGGGCCATTACCTGGATCTGGAGAGCAGGTTTCACTGAGCAGAGACTGGAGATGGACAGACAGGAGGACCGTTAAAGCACTCACCTGAAGGGGAAAAGCAAGCACCGCCAGATCCTGCCAGAAGACAGCAGGCCAATGGAGAAGACAAACTGAGAGATGGAGACCAGCACAAGAAAAGCCTGGTCACTGGGAAAGGCCATGATTGCTTACATCAGGCAGCTGTGCGTGGGACAGTTGACTTTGAACTTGGTAAAAAAAAGTAGACTGGATCAAGCATGCTACTAAAAAGAGACTGTGTAAGCTCACACTGATGTCCATATCTTCGCGAGTTGGACTTAAAGGACATAATGAAGTATTTTTAAAGACCAGAAGAAAGCAGTTCTAAAAAGGTAATCAGAATCAGAATCAGAATCAGAATCAGCTTTATTGGCCAAGTATGCACAACACATACAAGGAATTTGACTTTGGCTAAAAAACTTGCTCTCGTTGTTCAGGTGAAAGACAGGCTCTTTAGTGGTTTCCAATCACCTGTGCAAGTTTTTGATTGCTGTTGTTGTGCATTGTTTAAATCAAGTGATATAACTTGTGTTCTGCTGTCATCATTAGACTTTAAGTGTTGATGAGTATCATCCTCTGGTATCTGGCATTTAAGCTATGGTGCTGTTCATTATGCTGGTGTGTGTGTGTGTGTGTGTGTGTGTGTGTGTGTGTAAGAGAGATGAGACTGACTTTTGTATTTATGCTGAAGTAGCCAATAGTATGTCATATTGCAAAACAAATTAAATATTAGTAAGATAAAATATCTTAAATCAAGGCTATATGATTGTTTTTCTCTGACAAGATAATTTTGACAAGACAAGAATTTCTTTTTGTTGAGCAGGTTTCTGTAAGATTTTACTTGCTTTAAGATTGGCACACATTTTTTTTTTTCAATTTGAAATAAAGTTATCTATTTCCAGAATTTTTTTTACTTATTTTAAGTCAAATTATCTGCCAACAGAGCAAGAAAATTTGGCTTATCAAATTGCTTAAAACAAGTTAAAAACTATCTGAAAGCATGTCAAATTTTTGATACCACTTTACAATAAGACTACCCTTATAAATGATTTACAAATGGTTTGTAAGTAGGTTATTAATTAGATCATAGATGCTTTTTAAATCATTAATAAACATTTGTAAATGAGTTATGAGACAAATGTCATACACTGACAGAGGCTCACTATTTGGCATATGCTGCAATTTTTGTCTACCCCGTTAAATCTAATATTGTTAGCAGCTGGTGGCCTGGTTAGCTGGTGGCTGACCAGGCCACCAGCTGCTCCTGGTGGCCTGGTTAACACCTGCGTGTATGGCAGCTCTGCTGCCATCAGTGTGTGAATGTGTGCGTGAATGGGTGGATTGCAGGATCTGTAAAGCACTTTGGTCATCCTAGATGAGAAGAAAACCGCTATATAAGTGTGCCCTTCAGAGGTAAAGTGGGCTATCCCACAAAACCATTATTTTGAGAAAATGAGCTCTAAAGTTGAAATATTCTCAAAAAATCAGTGTGCCTATATCATTAAAAAGTTACCCCCTATAATTACCTTCAAGGTGTGAATAAATAAATATGAAAATATATTTAAATCACATATTCACAACAATAAGAGAGTAGGGGTTAAAAATGTGGGATAGCCCACTTTACCTCTGAAGGGCACAAGTGAACACCATTTACCATTGTACAGGCTGCTCATTTTACCTTATCTTGTCTGTTTTTTCAGTAGATGTGCTATACTTATTTATTAAGGATCTCCTACAGTTTTTATCCAATGTGTTATAAGTGCTTATTAATGATTTATAAATCATTTATAATCTAACTAATAACCTACTTATAAACTATTTGTAAACCCTTTATAAGGGTAGTCTTATTTTAAACTGGTACCAAATTTGCTTACACAAAAACTGCACAGCAAGAATAAACATCTTCTCAGACAAAAACAAGCACACACAGCCTTAATTTAGGATATTTAATCTTACAGTTTGAGTTTTAGCATTGGCTATGGCTACGGGACCGTACCGATAGAATTCTTGTTACAGATACAGCTTGAATCTGATTGGCCAGTACATTCTATTAATGTGTATTTTGAAAGCAGCAGGTATGGAAATCTGAGGCATTTATTTGTTTCAAAATTTTAATTAATATTTATTTACTACCTTTTTAAACTTACCCACTCCCAAATCTGAAGGCTTTTTCATTTTAAGTGTAAATTTCATCTCATATCAAGTAAAATGGTTTGGACAAGGTGCTGAGAGCAGGACGAGAACCAGCAACCCTCTGATCACAGGCCCAACATACTCTCTACCTAAGCCACAGCAGCAGCTAGCTTGGCGTTAATCTGAAAGGGTTTTGTCAGATTGTCAACTCTTCTATACCAATAGAAATTTTGTATAGGGATACAGCTTCCCTGTCCACAGCCACTGCCTTCAGTTTTTGCAGTATAGTTGTGTTTTCTTGCCATTGAATCTCAAAGAGAAGCATAAACATAGCTATTACACATTTAAAAACTGAGATTCTGTTGCGAGGAGCAGAAGTGGGGGCTTACAAAACCTCTCAGCCCCAGGGCCTTACGGCAAGTTGAGGTGGCCCTGCACCACACTCCTTTGAAATGAGCCTCCGCCTGCCAGCGCATAACAGACGCACGGTCTACTAGTAATTAGCAGTGTTGTGCAAGTTACTAAAAAATAGTAGCTAATTACAGTTACTAGTTACTTCTTTTCAAAAGTAATTGAGTTACTTTACCAATTACTGCATGATAAAAGTAACTAGTTACTTGGAAAAGTAACTTTCATGTTACTTTTAAATGCATACTTAAATCATCTTGCACACAAAGCAAGATCATTTTATTAATGGATTACATTACGGGCTTATTAATGTCAGGCTGAAAACAGACTGTTTCAGACAGCACTTTTAGAACATGTTCAGTCTACTTTATCCTGCCTTGAGAGCTCTTACTGTGGGAAAAATATGAAGAAAATCAACACAACATTGTCAGCAATTTAGTCATTTTGGAGTAAGAAGCAGGGTTTGTGGAGTGAGGGAGAGGGAAAAAGAGAGAGAATCACTCTCTGCATAAAGCTGTCATTATTTATTTATTGTTTTTGTATTCTTTATTAATCCCCAGAGGGAAATCGAGAGCATCCAACTGGATGGATGAGGCAGCCACGGTGCGGCGCCAATCCCTTCACCATTCACACACACATTCACACCTAGGGCCACTTTAGAGTCTCCAATTAACCTAACCTGCATGTTTTTGGCCAGTGGGGAGGAAACCGGAGTACTCAGGGTAAACCCAAGCAGATACGGGGAGAACATGCAAACTCCACACAGAAGGGTCCCCGATGGTCGGGGGTGGGATTGATCCTGTGACCTTCTTACCGTGCTGCCGCAGTGCTAACCACTGCTCCACCAAGCTGCCTTTATCTTACCTTTATGACATGGATTTAATCCATTTGTGCAGTGATCCAAAGAAAATGTCCATTATCCACTGCCCAAATGTCTGCTGTGACAGAGACATGATCCAGTCCCTCAAATTCCTTTCGGAGATCAAAATCCATTTTTGAATAATCTTTATCCAGGTAGCAAATAAATGGATTTTAACTTCCGTGGATCACAGTCCAGGGTCTGGATTACAAACTGCCGAGATGCATACCTGTGCTTGAAATCCAGCCATGGGTGTTGAGACAAGAGTATTTCCACTTTACATCCAGCCGTGGCTGTTCAGATAGCATAGATCTACTAACACGGTGTTGTTAGCATGGCTAGCCATTACTTAGCACTAGCTTTGTTGGAGCTTTGTTGCTGTTTTCAAGCACTTCTGAAGATTGCAGTAGGTCTTAACCAGCACTTAGCTTGCAACCCACCAATGTGCTTTTGTCCTTAGCCGCGACAAAGGAAAATTAATCTGTCTATTTCCACAAAACAAAGTAGCTTCATCTTTTCCTCCACTCAGTAGTAAAGACTCCGGCTCTTTGCAACAGGTCACGTCGACTGACAGCTGCGTCAGCTATGGAAGGATCAGTTTGTATATTCATTTATTTGCACTAAAAATGTCTATCCATATTAAAATATATAATTGTAAATAAAAACTTTATTAAGAATAAATATACAAAATGGAAGACTTTCAGACAAAGAGATACAGATGAAGACAGACTTATGAGCCCTCCGTATGAAAATTTAATTTTTAAAAAGTATTTCCTAAGTGCTGTTAAATGACCAGAGGGGTGGCCTCATGTCAGAACATACGTCCCAGCAACCAGAGGGCTGTGGGTTCAAGACCAAGCTGGGTCATACCAAAGACCAAGTAAAAATGGTATTTCCTGCCTTCTAGCTTGGTGCTCAGCATAATAGAATGGAGGAAAGAAAGCTGGTTACCCAGCCATAGGGGGAGCACAAGCCAGTGTACTCCCTTTGTCAGTCCCAAGTCTGGCTATATGAGGAGGGTTGTGTCAGGGCTTCTGGTGTAAAAATCCTTGCCAAATTGACATGTTGATTTTCACAGTATCAGGTGATGATACACTGTGGTGGCCCCGAAAGGGTGCAGCCGAAAGAAGAAAAAAATTCCCAAGTGCTGTTAAACAGTGCAAAGAATTTTTAACACAGCTTTTTCAAACATCCTTCCTTGGAAGGCATAATTTATTTTTTTTTTTAACTTTGCACACAGAACCAATATTATTTCATAAAAAACAAAAACTACCAGGTGTAGAAGAGATTGGAATAACGAGGCAATGTGATTTATAAACCAAAGTTTATTATCAGCTTCACTCCTCTAACAAGTCTCATCTCAGTGCAGAAGCAGAATAAGAGGTCGAACACATTCAGACCTTCATACTTATACTTACACACAACAAAAGACAGTGCATATCAAAGCTGACATCCCGCATTAACTTAATCCCCCCTCCTTTGTCTTCCGTCTCCTCCACCTGACCCAAGGAGGTCAGGGCGATCAATCTCCTCCATTGTCCTCTGTCTCCTCCACCTGGCCCTGGGAAGTCAGGGAGATCGATCTGGTCTCCACTGCTGCGACTCCGTATGCTCTTTGATCTTCGCTGGCGGTCGAGACCTCTTGTCCTGTTCTGAGGCGTGAGGTCATTGCACATATGTAATCACTAAACATTCTAATATGCTTATACATATGTAGGTATGGGATATATGATTAATATAAACCACAGCCCCCCCCCCCCCAAACGACTAAGAAAAGGACAATCAAAGTAAGTCTACAGTTTAAGATAATTTCTATGACATACTATACTGTTAAACCTCTTGACAGGGAAAACAAGGAAGAATCTTTCCAGCAGTCATGCTCCTGTAGAGAATTCAGTGGTAACCATAACAGTGTAGTAATATCACAAATCAGCCTTAAAACTGTCACGGCACAATCTGATAACATAGTTAACAACTCTTGGTTAATTTGCATCAGTGCCTGTGCCGTCTGGGTTTTAATCTTCTCCCGAATCTGCTGTAGGTCCGCTTTGGCGTCCTGGCGGGACCTCCCTGTAAGGTATCTGCAGCTTGGGGAGGAGAGTGGTTATTTGTTCCCTGCAGGGGGGTTGAGTCTTTTTTCTTGGGGGGTCTACCCTGCCGAGGTGCCCTCGCCACCCGTGCAGGTTCGTCTCTCAACAAGAAAGCAGGTTTAAGTCTGTCAATGCTGACTGTTTCATACTTTCATTCTGACCTTTCATACTCTGTAGCAGAATATTGTTCCCCTGTCTGGTCCAGGTCATCTTACACACACCATGTAGACACCCAGCTCAACTCAACCATGAGAACTGTAACTGGAACAATCCGCTCAACACCACTCCCCTGCCTCTCTGTACTGTCAAACATAGCCCCTCCACACATCCGGCGAGCAGCATTAACTCAAAGGATGCTCCAAAAAGTTAAAGATTTTCCTCACTTACCAATCCATGCAGATATCTACACCCCACCCACTGCCCGACTTTCATCCAGACGGCCGATTTGGAAAAACCCTCCCCCAGCTGACTTTACCATCCAGACAGCTTGGCAAGAGGAATGGGAGACCAAGGAGGTCCCAAACAAACAGCTGGTGATAAACCCCAACCAACAGGTCCCGGGCACCAACCTCCCAAGGAGACAGTGGTCTACACTCAATCGCTTCAGGACTGGACATGGCCCCTGCTTGGCCAGCCTTCACAGATGGGGCAGTAGCCCTAGCCCACTGTGCGCATGTGGAGAGGAGCAAACTATGGAACACATCATAGAGGCTTGCCCGCTCCAAAGACTGGAAGGAGGATTACACACCCTCCATACAGCAAACCAGGAGGCAACTGCGTGGCTTAAGGACTTTGCATTCGCTAAATAAATAAATAAATGCTGACTGTTTCTTTTCTGTCCCCTAAATCAAGCACAAAATGCTTATCACCAGGTTCCAGCACTCTGAATGGTCCGTCGTATGGTGGACGGAGGGTTGATTTTAAAGCTTCATGCCTAACAAAAACAAACTCGGCGTTTTTTAAAGCTTGGGGGACAAAAACCCGTGGGAAAGAGTGATGTGCCGGTCCGGGGAGAGTGTCTGGTCCGTTACTGTCTAACGGCCTCAGGGTTGGAAGATGCCCAGGCTCTGGGTTCTCTGGTAAAAACTCACCTGGGAGTCTGAGAGGTTGTGCAAACACTAACTCTGCTGGGGAGGCGTCTAGATCCTCTTTAGGTGCAGCACGCAACCCCAATAAAACCCAGGGAAGTTTATTTACCCAATTTGTATCCGTTAGCGAGGCCCTGAGGGCGGCCTTTAAAGATCTGTGAAAACGCTCACATAACCCATTAGCCTGAGGGTGATAAGCGGTGGTGCGGTGAATTGTCGCCCCTAAGCTGCTGGCCATGGCTGACCAGAGCTCTGAGACAAATCGAGGCCCCCTATCGGACGTGATGTCCGATGGGACGCCGAAACGTGCCACCCAGTTTGTCAAAAAAACGCGAGCGACTTCCGCCGCTGTGGTTGACGCCAGAGGGACCGCCTCAGGCCAGCGCGTAGTACGGTCTATCATTGTTAACAGGTGTGTGAAGCCTTGAGACAAAGGTAGTGGTCCAACGAGGTCAACATGAACGTGGTCAAACCTTCTAGCTGGGATTCGAAAAGGCTCTAGAGGGGCTTTTGTGTGTTTGTGTATTTTGGCGCGCTGACAAGACATGCAAGTTTTTGCCCATTCCTTTACATTTTTGCGCAGGCCCGGCCAAACAAACTTTTCGGCGACCATTTTAACCGAGGCGCGCACACCTGGGTGCGCGAGGGAGTGGATTGAGTCGAAAATACAGCGGCGCCATGCAGCTGGGACTACCGGGCGAGGTCGGCCGGTTGAAATGTCGCAGATTAGGGGGGGTACACCGTCACGTAAACCCCTTTCCTCCAGTCTTAACCCTGTTGGTCCAGACAGGAGTGCACGCACGTCCGCGTCACCGCTTTGCTCCTCTGCCATGGCTGCGTAATCTATCCCTACGTGAATTGGGGCCGCGTACGTGTCCGCGTTGGCGAAGAGTTCTGCGGCTGAGGTAGTATAATCTGTCTCCTCGTGCTCTGGCGATGTCACAGCGCGAGAGAGGCAGTCTGCTACCACGTTAAGTTTGCCTGCCACATGTCGAATGTCTGTGGTGAACTCTGAAATTGCAGCTAGCTGTCTTTGTTGCCTGCCTGACCATGGTTCTGAAATTTTAGCCATCGCAAAGGTTGTCATATCCCGAGCGCTTTGTCCACGCTCGGGTTATTCCTCATCCCTGTCAGCTTTTGACAGCTGGTGTCGTCACACGGGTTTCCCGGGCTCTGATTGGCCAGACGCTCGGGAGCTCTCAGCTGTCAGAACCTGGGCAGCTGTGCCGCGTTTCCAATCATGAGCAGCTGGCTTTAAATGTCAGTGCGAGTGAACTGGACGGCGCGGCTGTCTCGTCAGAAGTCCTATGACTTTCCCATGTCTCCTTACCACATGCTCCCTGGGTTCCTCGACGTATCCCGCTGCATGTAAGTGATTTTTTTGGAACTGTCTTCTCCCTCGCTGACGTTCCTTCCTAACTACGGCAGACGAGAGCTCCTCGTTACTGCCATAACTCTCTTTTGTGAATTTATGTTGTGTTGTGTAACGAAGCCTGCGTGGCAAAGTTATGTTGTACACCTAAGTCCTGTGCTTTATAAATAAAGGAACTGAACTGCAATTTACTGAACTGAGGCGTCTTATGCTGGCTCGTGAGGGCCAGCCGTGACAGTAGACAGCCGCCAGAAGGAGACGCCGTTCTCAGTAAGTTGCGTTCTGGGAACTTTGTCCTTCCTGTCCAGGTACGCGGCGTTGGAAATATGCCATCTCAGCGGAGTCATTCTCGGGGTTCCCACGTCCTGCTGACCAAGGCGTTGGAGGAGGTAGATGAAATCCTCATTATCGCCTCCGACCTCGATGGGTATCCAGACACCTCCCTCGCCCCTCCTCTCCTCGGTTATCAGCCCAATGAACAGTGGTATTTAGACCGGGCTGAGGAGGTGCTTGACCGTCTGCCTTCCCGCTACAACGGTCACCCCGAGGTCGACGCGAGGAGACTCGACATCGCTGCCCAACGCCAGACAATTCTGATGTACGAAGAGGAGGAGGCTGCAAGGTGGAGTGATCTCTGGCTCCAGCTGCCTGAGGCGCTGGAGGAGGTGGATGACTTCATCAGCGCTTCCGCCAGCCTCGACGACTCATCCGAAGCGCACTACTACCTGGACTGCGCTGAGAGAACGCTCGACCGGTTGTCTTCCCGCTACACCGACCACTTGGACGTCCAAGCGAGGAGACAAGAGATCGCCGTCCACCGCGAGGCGCTCCAGGAGATCGAGGAGGAACGAGGCCAAAGGCGGAGTAACCGGAGCTCCCGCTGCCCGCTCTGGAATCCGGATCCTTCCCTCGATCCAGTCCTGGAGTTCGCACCATCCGGGGCCCGTCGTAGACGTCGACACCGTGGCCAGAGACGTTCTCAGCGTGACTCCCCTCCGGAATCCGCTCCGGTTCACTGGGCTGACCCCATTCATCCCACTGCTGTCTCTTCGGCGTCTCACCTGGAGGAGACCCCAGCAGCCTTTCCCCCCGGGCCTGCTTTCCCCGCTGAGCTGTCAGCGCGTCACGCCCGGCCTGACTTGGCTGTTGCCTCCTCCGCTTCGACGCCTTCTCCAGCGGCTGGGAGTTTGAGAAGTTGTGCTCCAGTGGACAGCGCGGCTACACCATCCCGAGTGGCCCCCTCCCCTCCAAGAGAGTCTCCGGCCACCACCCGGTGGGAGGAGGATGGAATGACGTTCCCAACGGCAGGTTCCACCGCTCCTCCGGGAGCCAGGCAAGTTCAAGTTCACTTTTTTCCATCTAATAGTGATTTGTTCTGTCTGACTCCTGGGGGTGAGGCTCAGGGTTTGCAGCCCCCCGAGCCTCAACTCCCTGCTGATATGTTAATTAAACCCGCTGCCTCTGTGTCTCCCCCTGCTGAGCACGCTTCGACCTCTGAGGAGCGTCACCAGACGAGGAGTGAGCCTGCGGCCCTCGGGCAGAAGACCCCAGCCCCGCAGCCATTTTCTGGGCAGAGGAGGTCGGACGATTGGTTGGAGCCTGTGCCGACGACGGAGCGTCCCCGGGACTCCGCAGATGAACAGTCCGATCCAGCGGGCCGAGAGCCCCTCACCTCCACGCCGCATGAACTGCCAGCGTGGACGATGACGTCGGGGGGTCCTCGAGCTGCAAGAGCCCCTCTTCCAGGGGCGGATGACGTCGCGACGGAGTGGGAACCGGACGACGACCTCCTCCCGTTTGAACCCGGAGCATCGAAGTCCTGGATGGCGGCAGAACCCGAGATCAGGCAAGTGCTCTATTTTCTATCCCTCCTCTTCTTTCTGGAGCATTATTGCCTGTCTCTCGGGGGGGCGAGCCGGGTGCAGCCGTCTGCTGCGCTCGAGCCTGTCTCGCCGGGCCCTGCCGCTGCCGGTGATCCTGATCCCGGTTCCTTTTGTCCCTCTGAGCCTCTCCCCAGGGTCACTGGAGGCGAACCTGCTCTTGGTGCCACCTTGGAGGGTCCGGCTCTCGGCATGGGGTCCACCGGGAGTGCTCCGCCGGTTCAAGCGGAGCTTGACGTCATGGAGGTTCCGGCCCAATCGGGGTCCGACGCGGGTGCTGCTCTCGCCCGATCGGAGCTTGACGTCATGGAGGTTCCGGCCCAATCGGGGTCCGACGCGGGTGCTGCTCTCGCCCGATCGGAGCTTGACGTCATGGAGGTTCCGGCCCAATCGGGGTCCGACGCGGGTGCTGCTCTCGCCCGATCGGAGCTTGACGTCATGGGGGTTCCGGCCCAATCGGGGTCCGACGCGGGTGCTGCTCTCGCCCGATCGGAGCTTGACGTCATGGGGGTTCCGGCCCAATCGGGGTCCGACGCGGGTGCCGCTCTCGCTCAATCGGAGCTCGGCACCATGGTCGTTTTGACCCAGGTGGGTTCTGGAGACTGTGTAGCTGACACGCCGCTGAGCGTTTTCCAGGCCATGCCCCGTCCTCGCCGTGGCCCCTTTTTCCCCGCCTTTGAGACTGCGGGGGTAAATTCCGGCTGGCCCGGTTCGCCGACCTTCCCCCAGCCATTCTGTTGGCAGGCCGATACTGCTCGACCACCCGGTGACCGGCTCTTTCCTTTTGGCGTCCGGGTCCGGCCTCCTGACAAGCTGGATGGTTCTTTTGGCGCCCTGGTCCGCCCGCCGGAGACATGGTTTCCCTCAGCCCGGTGTCTGGCTGGGCCGTTAGGGCACGTTCCGCTGCTTTTGCTGGCGGCCTGGATGCTGGGTGCTGGGAGGCCTCCTGAGCGGAGTTGTTTTACTCTATTCCCCAATGTTTTTTTTTTTTTTTTTCCTCTCCTTCTCTTGCCCCACCACTGACTTGTGACTGAAATACCCCACTGGGGATTGGACTTCATGTTTAAGGTGACTGTTTTCCGTGGATGGACATATGTTCTCTTGCCGTGGCTATCATGGGTATTGCATGTTTCCTTAGGGTGTGGTTGTTTATTTCCTATGTTACTCCCTTACTCGGGTCTAGTTCTCTTTTTTTGGCACCTGTGTTGTCTTTTGGTTTTGACGGTTTTCTGTTCACATTAACTTGGAGAAGAAGGTATTATTTGTCCTTTTATTTCCTTGATCCTGCCTTGTGGTATTGACTGGTGTTCCTTGTACCCTCATCTTGGCTTTCTTTTTTGTGGTTATGTGAGTGATGTCAATCTAGCGTTGACTTTTCTTTTTATTCATCTCTGTCCCCGTTTATGTACGGTTTCTGCCTTTTTTTTCTCTCTCCCTCCCTTCCCCGATGTTTTTGCCCCCTTGTTGTGAGTTGGCCCTGCTCTCCCTCCACCTGCTTCCCCCTCCACCCTCCCTGGGGTGGGGTGGGGGGGTCTGGATGTTGCGCGCGACCAGGAGTTCGCGTAGAGGGAGGGGCCCTGTCATATCCCGAGCGCTTTGTCCACGCTCGGGTTATTCCTCATCCCTGTCAGCTTTTGACAGCTGGTGTCGTCACACGGGTTTCCCGGGCTCTGATTGGCCAGACGCTCGGGAGCTCTCAGCTGTCAGAACCTGGGCAGCTGTGCCGCGTTTCCAATCATGAGCAGCTGGCTTTAAATGTCAGTGCGAGTGAACTGGACGGCGCGGCTGTCTCGTCAGAAGTCCTATGACTTTCCCATGTCTCCTTACCACATGCTCCCTGGGTTCCTCGACGTATCCCGCTGCATGTAAGTGATTTTTTTGGAACTGTCTTCTCCCTCGCTGACGTTCCTTCCTAACTACGGCAGACGAGAGCTCCTCGTTACTGCCATAACTCTCTTTTGTGAATTTATGTTGTGTTGTGTAACGAAGCCTGCGTGGCAAAGTTATGTTGTACACCTAAGTCCTGTGCTTTATAAATAAAGGAACTGAACTGCAATTTACTGAACTGAGGCGTCTTATGCTGGCTCGTGAGGGCCAGCCGTGACAAAGGTGAGCAGTTTGTGGTCTACAAAAGCCGTGAAACGCCACCCTTCTAACCAGAACTGGAAGTAGCGGATGGATAAATGAAGCGCTAGCAGCTCCCTGTCAAAAGTGCTGTATTTACGCTCGGTTTGGTTTAACAATTTGCTAAAAAATGCTAAGGGTTGCCAGGTCCCGCCAACGTGTTGTTCCACAACTGCCCCTATGGCTAAGTCTGAAGCGTCTGTGGTTAGCGCTATGCGGGCCGAGGGATCGGGGTGAACCAACAATGTGGCATTCGCTAGAGCACTTTTTACTTCCGCGAAGGCGCGTTCGCGCTCCGGGGTCCATTCGACCGCGTTGGAAGGCTTTTGTTTTCTGAGCGCAGCATACAGGGGCTGCATGAGTTGAGCTGCGCGGGGGAGGAAACGGTTGTAAAAATTCACCATTCCCAAAAATTCTTGCAGCGATTTGACCGTTTGTGGTCGTGGAAAATTTTTTACCGCGTGGACTTTGTCTGGCAATGGGACTGCCCCCTTCGGTGAAACTCTGTGCCCCAAAAAATCAATTTGTGACACGCCGAATTTGCATTTGGCTGGATTGATTATTAACCTGTGCTCTTCTAGTCTCTGAAAAACTGTAGTGAGGTGTTGTTCGTGTTCTTCCTCTGACGGGCTGGATACCAGCATATTGTCGAGGTAGACAAACACGAAGGGGAGGTCGCGTAATACCGCGTCCATCATGGGCTGAAAGGTTTGAGCAGCGCCTTTGAGGCCAAACGGCATCTGCAAAAATTCAAAAAGACTGAAAGGGGTTATTACAGCCGTTTTAGGAATGTCTTCCGCTCGAACGGGGACTTGGTGATAGCCGCGGACCAGGTCTATTTTAGAAAAAATGCGTGTACCCGCCAGATGTAGTGAGAAATCTTGGATGTGAGGAATTGGGTAGCAGTCATGCGCTGTCGCATTGTTTAATCTGCGGTAATCGCCGCACGGTCTCCAAGAACCGTCAGTTTTCGGGACCATGTGGAGTGGCGATGCCCAGGGGCTTTTCGAGCGTCTAATAATGCCTAATTTTTCAAGGGTGGCAAACTCGTCCCGTGCTATGGCGAGCTTGGTCGCGTCTAAGCACCGAGCTTTGGCGAATACGGGTGGGCCCGTTGTGGGGATGAAGTGTTCAACCCCGTGTTTAGCTACTGTTGCTGAAAATTTTGGAACTGTGAGTGCTGGAAATTGGGTGAGGAGTTGGTCAAACTTACCTCCTGCTGTAGTGACGTTGGCCTGCACGGGTGGTGGAGAAACTCGAGCTGAGCAGGGGATAGAAGAAAATGACAGTGCATTAACCAAGCGTCTATTTGCCAGATCGACTAACAACCCATGTGCACAAAAAAAATCAGCGCCCAACAAGTTAAAACTCACCGCCGCTACAATAAATGTCAATCTATAGTTGCTGCCGTGAATGCAAAGAGGCAGGCTCCTTTCACCGTAAATGTCAATGATGGATCCGTTGGCTGCCATCGCCCCATTGCCCCAGGGACCAATGGCCCGGTCTGCGTGGGAAGGGGTGATAAAACTCAGTTGAGCTCCGGTGTCAATCAGGAACTGTCTGCCGGTGTGTCCGTCGGTCACATAAAGTAGTTTATTTTTCTCGCCGAGATCCGCAGCTGTTAACGGTCTCTCGGCTTTGGCGTTCCCCGAACTTTTGAATTTGCAGGGGGGCACGCATTTGTACGCTCTCTCGGCGAAACGGTGGTGGTAATAGCAGAGGTCGTTCCGCCTGCTGCGTCTTGGTCGTGTTGCTGCCATGGTGGGCGGGCTCTGCTCGGTTGTCTGTGGTTCTCTGCTGCTCTGGGCTTCCGCGCTGAGATCTGCGGATGCTGCCGTGGCCATCTGTTCGCCGCAGGCGTTGATGAGCCGCTGCGCCTCGCGGGCCAGCGCGCGGAAGTCCTGCTGGGCGTTGCACCGCATGTTGACCAGCGTCCCTCTCATGTGTGGCGGCAGAGTGCTGAGGAAGATATATCGGAAAAGGAAGTTGTCGTTGTCCTCTTCCTTAAGCTGCAGCATGTCCTCCATGAGGGCCTTGGGTCTGCATCCTCTGTGGCCGTAGATCGCCAGGATTTTCTCTGCTCTCTCCTCGGCTGAGGGGACGAAATTCTCCACAATTGTCGCCTTAAGTTCTCTGTATTCGTCATGGGCGGGCGGCCGTTGGATTATGCTCCGCGCACATCTTGACGTGGCAGCATCGAGTTTGGCGATGATGTGATAAAATTTTGTGTCGTCTGCCGTTATGCCCGCCAGTGCAAACTGAGCCTCAGCTTGCTGGAACCACGAGCTCGGGTCTTCCTGCCAGAAGTCTGGCAGCTTGACGGTGACGGCGCTTGTGTGGGCCGTCCTTGATGTGTCCGCCGGGTGAGAGCGCCTTTCTTCCGCTCTCACGGCGGGGCTGGTGCTCAGTTGAGCCCTCTCTGTAGCTTCTGCCATGGGGGAACGTCGTCCATCTGTTCCCCTGTCTGCATGGGCGCCGGCGCTTGCCTGGGTCGCCTCTGATGAGTTAATCGCGGGAGAACGTCTCTGTTCCATCCTTCGTCAGGGTCACCAGTGTAGAAGAGCTTGGAATAACGAGGCGATGTGATTTATAAACCAAAGTTTATTATCAGCTTCGCTCCTCTAACAAGTCTCATCTCAGTGCAGAAGCAGAATAAGAGGTCGAACACATTCAGACCTTCATACTTGTACTTACACACAACAAAAGACATTGCATATCAAAGCTGACATCCCGCATTAACTTAATCCCCCCTCCTTTGTCTTCCGTCTCCTACACCTGACCCAAGGAGGTCAGGGCGATCAATCTCCTCCATTGTCCTCTGTCTCCTCCACCTGGCCCTGGGAAGTCAGGGAGATCGATCTGGTCTCCACCGCTGCGACTCCGTATGCTCTTTGATCTTCGCTGGTGGTCGAGACCTCTTGTCCTGTTCTGAGGCGTGAAGTCATTGCACATATGTAATCACTAAACATTCTAATATGCTTATACATATGTAGGTATGGGATATATAATTAATATAAACCACACCAGGGTTAATAGTTTTATTGAGCCATAACACAAACTTGTGTAATGATGTGCTTTAACTTTGTAAAGTTCAAAGTTTGTAAAATCAAGTTAAAACTAAGGGTTATCTTCCAATTTACACACAGTATAAAAACTTAAGCAAGTGTTCGAACTGTCACTTGAGAACGCATCATGCCAAAAACAAAAGAAATCAGTTTAGACTTGAGAAAAACAATTGTTGGTGGACACAAAGCAGAAGATGGATTTACAAAGTTATCACAGCGTTCCCAGCTGTCAAGAACTGGAGTGAGAAGCATCATCAAGAAATTCAAAGACAGTACAGAACAAGCCTGTCAGAGGTAGAAAGCAAAAGAATCCAAAGACGCTGGAAAGAAAATTAGTGAGAGATGTGACTAAAGACCCCAGAACAGCCAAGAAAAACTCAATTTATGCAGAAGAGAGACCTTCAGGCCAGACTGAAGCTAAGGGAAACCATGATAATGATTATGCATACTGAAAGCGTGTTCTTCAGATGAGACCAAACCAGAGCGCTCTGGACATAGAGACACTGCTGCTGCTAACAATCTCATGCTGATATATAAATGTTACAACTGAACATCTACTATTATTATTATTAAAATTTAGATAAATGTGACTTTATATGGTTGATAAATGACAGAACATTTCGAAAAAAAAAAACTTAAAAGTTCAGTTGTAAGTGTGTAGTTTTATAAATGTAAGACCCAGTGGTGGTTTTTGATATGGGTCACATGGGTGATTGTCCATAGCCGCATTCTCTCTGCCATGGGTCTCCAACCTGGGGCTCCTGGGATATTCAGGTTTCTGCGGGAAATTTTCTAATTTCACTTCTTAATGGGGCCAAAGATTTGCAAATACTTTGTCATTGTTGTGCATGTGTTCTGTAGGCACCGTTGCACCCATGCACAACAACAGCAAATTATTTGCAAATCTTTGGACCAATTAAGAAGTGAAATGAGAACATTTCAGATAGAAACCAGAACGTTCTAGGAGCCCCAGGTTGGAGACCTCTGCACGGGGTGCCATAGGAATGAGGAATAAAAAGCTAAAAGATTCATATTTAATGTGCTGAGCTCATTTGTGGCAAATGGGCGCCCTCTACAGGTGGAAACCTGCTCTCCCTGTGCAGCGAAATCTGATTCTTGGCCGCCTCCTTCTTTCTAATGGCCCCTCCCACACCTGCTCTGGCCAGTGGTCAGCAAGAAGAATTTGCTTTATAGAACAGTCCCCAACCATTTTTGCTTCATAGATTGATAAAAAAAAAAAAAAAAATGCGTTTGTGTGTGCGCACTTGCTCTTTTTATTTGGTGGGGCCGTGTGTTTTTGTGTCACAGCAAACACAGATAGGGCCATCATGGAATCCATGGACAAATCCACATGGAACCTATAACACTGCCCAGTTTTAACCTTTGGTGGGGCCTACATGGAGATGCTGGCTGGGTCACTGTTCTGTTTTATTACAAACGCTTTCACAGTTATATACAGTTATATATTCACAGTTAGTTTCACAGTTGTTTCGTGAGGCACGAAACAACCTGGTCTGCAAGCTCGCTGGTGCAAAATGGTGGGCGGCAGTCTCCACCCTGCGCACCTCAGCACTGGCCCTTTCATACTCTGTAGCAGAATATTGTGCCCCTGTCTGGTCCAGGTCATCCTACACACACCACGTAGACACCCAGCTCAACACAACCATGAGAACCATAACTGGGACAATCCGCTCAACACCGCTCCCCTGGCTCCCTGTACTGTCAAACATAGCCCCCCCACACATCCAGCGAGCAGCACTAACTCAAAGGATGCTTCAAAAAGCCAAAGACTCTCCTCACTTACCAGTCCATGCAGATATCTACACCCCACCCACTGCCAGACTTCCATCCAGATGGCTGATTTGGAAAAACCCTCCCCCAGCTGACTTCACCATCCAGACAGCTTGGCAAGAGGAATGGGAGACCAAGGAGGTCCCAAACAAACACCTGGTGACAAACCCCAACCAACAGGTCCCGGGCACCAACCTCCCAAGGAGACAGTGGTCTACACTCAATCGCTTCAGGACTGGACATGGCCCCTGCTTGGCCAGCCTTCACAGATGGGGCAGTAGCCCTAGCCCACTGTGCGCATGTGGAGAGGAGCAAACAATGGAACACATCATAGAGGCTTGCCCGCTCCAAAGACTGGAAGGAGGATTACACACCCTCCATACAGCAAACCAGGAGGCAACTGCTTGGCTTAAGGACTTTGCATTCGCTAAATAAATAAATAAACAGTTATATATCTTTTATCTGGGAACATAATTGTGATAATAATAATGCCAGTGAGCAGCAGTTGTTTGTAGCAGTTTTCTCTGTAGGGCTGAGCTTTTTTTTTTTTTTATTTCTCATGGTGTCTTTCCTATTTTTTCGTGTTAAGCCACAGGATACTACGAAGATCAAACCCGGAAAATCACTACTGTTTTGTTGCTGATTGCTGTCTGGGACATCAACAGGACAAACAGGATGTCTGACTGGAGCATTTCTATGTGGGGACCAAGTGAGCTGCGGCTAATTAGCCTCTGGCTTTGGAGATTATTACCTGTACCTGGGACTCTACAAATTGAGTGTTTATTGTTAACAATATGAAAAATGATTAAAGACACCAGAGGACTGCATCTAATTTCAGTAGACACCTGAACAGGTGAGTGGTAAGGCTAGCCTTTGTCAGGACGTAGGTTGGACCCATGTCCTCGCCTGAGTTTCTAGTTTATATTTTGGTCTCAGGATGTCACAATCTGAACACGGGGGAATTCCACCATGCTCTCCTTATCTTTTTCCCTTATTTGTATAAAGTTGAACTTTTCAATTCTAATTCTTGTTATTTTATCTTTGGTTGGTTTTCACATTCTGTATCGTTTCGCTGTATGACTTATTTTTCTGTTTTCGGTCACTGTAGTTTTGTTAATTACATGTTCGGGGTTTACTTGTTCTTATTTATCATCATCACTTATTTGTATCTTGCTGTTTCTTTTTTCTTCTCTCTCGGGATTGACAGCTGTCAATAGCCTCATGGGTTTTGCCCTGCGGGGGCATGGCTCTATCAGCTGTCAGCTCCGACTGATCCTTCATCTTCTCTAGCTGACCTAAATTGCCTCTTTGCTTTTCTTTTGCTCACTCAGATTGCTCACACCTGTACCACTTATTTTAGGGTGTTTGTGGCCTTATTTAAGGAGCCACGCTCCATTGTTGGGCGCGGCACCCTACTTGCTATTCTTATCCACGAGACACAACTGTTTCATTGCTTGCCTCTTTATTTGCCTCTAGTGTGCATCCCGCAGTTAGTTATCCCCAGGTTAGTTGGCGATTTTCCTCACCTTAGCAAATTGCTCTCTTGCTACCTGTGTTCTTTGTTTTTGTATTTCTGCTTGTCCAATAAATTTGCAAACTCACAGCCGGCGCGTGGTGCCTTTTATCCTGCCCTGAAGGGCATTTATGACACAGGACATGGGTTCAGCCCACATCATCGCCTTGAGTTTATTATTGTATGAATTTCTGTGTTTTGTTTTGGTCGTTAGTATTATCAGTACTATGTTCTTTTTTTATATTTTCTCCTGCTTCGCTTTGGGTTTTGGTGATTATTATTATTATGGTTTAGTTCGGTCATTATGTGTATTATGGTTGTCATGGATTTTGTGGTATTATCCTTTGTTCATTGTTTTAATCATCAGGTCTCATGTGTTTTACCTGCCTGGCTCTCAGTTAATTATTGCTATTATCATTACGATTGTCTTGGTCTTGTCTCCCCTGATCCTCTGTTCATGTTTCTGTGCATCCCCTGTCAGTGATTGTAGGTGCTGCCCCACACAACCTGTTTTTCCATATCTGTCGTCACTGTTCTATCCATGTGTCAGTTGTTAGTCTTAATTAATATCCTCACCTGTTCTGTATTCATTGATTACTCCTTGTCTTATTTAAACATGTGTCTCCCTTTGTTCTGTCTGGTGTCCTGGTCATACTGCGTTATCAATACGCTTCTTTTTAGAGTCTTGTCCCGTGTCCTGTATGTAGTCTAGCCTGTGTTTTTTGCTTTAGCTTTTCGTTCCAGCTTCCGAGCTGTGTTTATTTTGTTTTAAGCCCTTGAGCTGTCTGAGTGACCAGGTCTCAATAAAACCTGTAAAACTTACGTTGTGGGGGACCCAGCCAATGCATTCTCTACTCAGACTGAATGGCACAGGAGGAGATGCTTAAAAGCTGTGAAACAGATATGCAGGACAGACTGTGGTTTTCACCATAAGACTACATGATAACATGCATTATAATATGCATGACTACAGACTCACCTCTGTAGTCATGAAGTCCTTTGAGCGCCTGGTCCTGTCTCACCTCAAGTCCATCACCACTCCCCTCCTGGACCCACTGCAGTTTGCCTACCGTGCCAACAGGTCTGTGGACGACGCAGTCAACCTGGCCCTCCACTCCATCCTGCAGCACCTGGACGCCCCGGGAACCTACGCCAGGATTCTGTTTGTGGACTTCAGCTCTGCATTCAACACCATCCGCCCCGCTCTGCTCCAGGACAAGCTGTCCCTGCTCGATGTGCCTGACTCCCTCTGCAGGTGAATCACCGACTTCCTGATGGACCGGAGGCAGCATGTGCGGCTGGGGAAGTCTGTCTCGGACTCTGTTAGCATCAGCATTGGATCACCCCAGGGCTGTGTACTTTCCCCCCTACTCTTCTCCCTTTATACCAACTCCTGCACCTCCTCCCACCAGTCTGTTAAGCTGATTAAGTTTGCGGACGACACCACCCTCATCGGGCTCATCTCCAACGGCGACGAGTCCGTCTACAGGAAAGAGGTGGCCCAGCTGGTGTCCTGGTGCAGCCACAACAACCTGCAGCTGAACGCTCTGAAGTCAGCGGAGATGATTGTGGACTTCAGGAAAGTCACAACCCCCCTGCACCCCCTCACCATCACAGGCTCTCCCATCACCATTGCAGATTCCTTCCGCTTCTTGGGCACCACCATCACCCGGGACCTCAAATGGGAGCCGACCATCAGCTCCCTCATCAAAAAGGCCCAGCAGAGGATGTTCTTTCTGCGGCAGCTGAGGAAGCTCAAGCTACCCACCAAGACGTTAGTGCAGTTCTACACGGCCATCATCGAGTCCATCCTCATCTCCTCCATAACTGTGTGGTATGCAGGAGCCACTGCCAGGGACAGACTAAGGCTGCAGCGCGTCGTGCGCACTGCTGAGAAGGTGATCGGCTGCAAGCTCCCATCTCTCCAGGACCTGTACATCTCCAGGACCCGGAGGCGTGCTGGCCGGATCATAGCCGATCCTTCACACCCTGGTCACATACTGTTTGCCCCCCTCCCCTCAGGTAGAAGACTTCGGTCCATTCGGACTAAAACCTCCCGGCACATGAATAGCTTTTTCCCCTCTGCCATCAGACTGCTGAACATTAAGTGACTTATTGACTCTCATGCACTATGTACAGCAGCTCAACCAGACTCATGACATTCATCACTGTTTTTCTGTTGCATTATCAACTGCACTGTGGCACCCCATATTATCTGCTACTTGCTAATTTATTTAAAACTGCCTTGACTAGTATTACTCATTATTACTATTATTATTATTATTATTATTATTATTATTATTATTATTATTATTACTTATTTTTCTACACTTATTGCACGTTTTTAGTCCTTTAGTTTTTTAGTTTATCTCTTTATCTCATCATGTTTTTAATGTTGCAGCATGGCACCGAGACAAATTCCTAGTTTGTGTACTACATGAACAATGGCAATAAATCTGATTCTGATTCTGATTCTGATTCTCCTCCGGACTGCATAATAATGCGCCGACAGGCTGGATGACAAAGAGAATTGTTATTGTGAATCGTGTGGTGACACAGCACACTACAGACTGACACTATTTCACACTCAGCAGGGCTGGAGGAAACAGAGGACAATTTACATACGGACAGAGAGTCCCAGGGGGCAATCTGAACAATGGACTGTTGTGTATACATCCCTGGATGAGGGAGAGGACATCCGGGCGCCAGTTGGTCACGCTAATAATATGTATTGACCGATATGTATATCACTATGCTAATGTTTCATGCATTCTCTCTGTCTGTATAACGTGTATAAAACAGCTCTTGCTATACATGCCTCAACAGCGCAGTAGCTCACCGAGCTACAAAGCACGTCTCAGTATGTTGGAGGAAATAAAACCTTGTACCCTTCTAACTCGTCGCATCTCGCCTGATCTATTACCTCCACAATGTATGTATTGTAATGTAAACCCCCCAGGTTGCGAGGTGAGTTTGTATGGTATAAAAGTGAGATGCCAGCCACCTGGGTTAGTCTTCTTGTTGACTGATGATAGAGTAATAAATTCTGCTGTGCTCCACCTCACTGCCTTGCCTACTCATTCCTCGCTCTACACTGGTGACCCTTGACGCATAATGGAACTCGACGCAAACACCCCGGAGACGACCCAGAGGCGCCAACACCTCGTGCGCCGTTTCGGTCAAACTCCCAGACTTTTGGCTACATGACCCGAAGTCTTGGTTCCTCCACACCGAGGCCCAGTTTGCGCTCCGTGAAGTGACAGCGGATGACACCAAATACTACTACGTGGTTGCAGCACTGGACACATGCACAACACAGCAGGTGGCGAGCCTGCTTCAACAGCCCCCAGCCCACGACAAATATGACGCTCTCAAGACCGTGCTGACGCAGTGCTACACGCTGTAGCATCATCTCACTTTGGCTCAGCAATAATTATTCTTCTGCTTAAAGACATTTTGTTTCATCCAGGAGTAACACAAAGAAATGGATTTTCTTCCTCCAGGCCACAGTTGAAATCCCCCTTCTTTTGTTAAAACCAACCTAAGGAATGTCCCCAATGTCCGGCTTCACTTTTATTGCCCCCATAAAACCTACACAGACCCACAACTCAGCTAATTTCCTTAAACTCTGGACATGCTGGATTTAACCAGTGAACTTTAAAGTACATTATTACAAACTCAATTCTAAACCTTCATTCTTTTCAGAACTATGAAAATGCAGATGGACTCTGATGTTTTTGATGTGGAAAATCAATAATATGTGTGAAATACATTAATCTGTGATTTTATATATATGCATGTTAATGTTTAAATGAATGTTTATTCCTGCATGTTGACTTAGAAGCACTGCTTATAAGATACACTAAGGTTAGTTTAGTTATACATAAGTGTGTATATTCCAATGTATTTAAAATTGTGTGTATTCATTTGGACCGATATCACATGTGACTCCAACAGCCAATCTCTGCATGACAACTCTTCATCCCAAAGAGCTCCAAACAATAGACTGTTTGTTCATTGGACTAAAAGTTCATCGAGCCCGCCCACGAAGGACACTCATTGGCTCAGATCCCGGAAGCCCGCGAAGCTCAACGGGACTTAAATAACAGAGGGACCCCTGCTTCAGCCTCTTTTTCGTCATCTCTTTTCGGCTGCTCTCTTTTCCGGCTCCCCTTTTCACTGATCATCTTCTCCATTGTCTACACACAGCAAGGAAGAACAAAGGACCGTCTGAACAAAGACTCGACCACGTGTCGCTTTTCTGAACACAGAGCAGATAACTCGTAATTCTTTCATGCAACTCTGTGTAGAGGAGCTGAAAGAACGAGGCGATTTTTGTATTAAAAACAGGGTTTTTAATGAATAGCTCTTCTATCGAGTCTCATCAGGTGTAGAGCTTGGCAGAAGGCAAGAGAGTGATCTCTGCTCCGCTCGCTGGTTAAATACAAGCACACATAGAGCCACACATTGAAAAAGCTGACATCAGAGCCACACATTGAAAAAGCTGACATCCCCCCGTTATCTTAACCCCCCCATTGTTCTGCTATCTCCTCTCCTTGTCTTGGGAGGTGATGGGAACTCCTCCTCTCGCCTTAGGGGGTAAAGGTGTCAAGTCCATCTCCGCCGCCGCGTCTTGGGAGGTCCATTGACTTTAACCCGGCGGGGGAGATCCTTTGTCCTTTCCAGGTGTGAAGTTCCTTACATATGCTGTCACAAAACATTTCCACTTGTTCTAACATATGTAGATATGGGATATAAGAGTCATATATACCACAGGCCCCCCAAACACTAGGAAAGGACACAGAAAGAATCACAGTCTAAGATAATAACTATGAAATACTACTTGTTACAACTGTTGCCACAGGAGAAGTTTTCTAGCAGCCATGCTCCTGAGAAAGTTCAGTGGTAAACATAACAGCATAGTGAAATCATAAGTAGCCTTAAACTGTTGTAGCACAATTAGTGAATAATTGCGGGGTGGTTGGTATCAGTCCCTGTGCTGTCTGGGCTTTATTCTTCTCCCAAAACTGCTGTAGGTTGGCTTAGGTGTCCCGCTGGGGCCTTCTCGTGGTGAATCTGCATTGTGGGAAGGAAAGAGATTATTTGTTCCCTGCCTGGGGGCTGAGACTTTTCCTCTGGGGGGTCTACCATGCCGAGGTGCTCGTGCCAACTGTGCAGGTTCGTCTCTCAGCAAGAAAGCAGGTTTGAGTCTGTCAACACTGACCACTTCCTTTCTGTCCCCATAATCAAGCACAAAGTGTTTGTCACCATTTTCCAGCACTCTGAACGGGCCATCGTAAACTAGGCGTAACGTTGGTTCAATGGCTTCATGCTTAACAAAAACGAACTCAGCGTTTTTTAAAGTTTGAGGAACAAAAACTCGTGGAAAAGAGTGATGAGCTGGACCGTGGAGGGAGTCCGGTCCACTGCTGCCTAAAAACCTTGGGACTGGAAGGTGTCCTGGTTCTGGGTTCTCTGGTAAAAATTCTCCTGGGAGTCTGATAGGCTGGGCAAAAACTAATTCTGCAGGAGAAGCGTCTAAATCCTCTTTAGGTGCTGCACGCAACCCCAATAAAACCCAGGGAAGTTTATTTACCCAATTTGTGTCCGTTAGTGAGGCCCTGAGAGCAGCCTTTAAGGACCTGTGAAAACGCTTGCATAACCCATTAATCTGAGGGTGATAAGCGGTGGTGCGATGAATTGTTGCCCCTAAACTGTTAGACATGGCTGACCAGAGCTCTGAGATAAATTGAGGCCCTCTGTCTGACGTGATGTCTGATGGAACGCCGAAACGTGCCACCCAGTTTGCTAGAAAAACGCGAGCGACTTCCTCCGCTGTGGTTGACGCTAGAGGGACTGCCTCTGGCCAGTGCGTGGTGCGGTCTATCATTGTTAACAGGTGTGTGAAACCTTGGGAGGAAGGTAGCAGCCCCACGAGGTCGACGTGAATGTGGTCGAATCTTCTAGCAGGAATTGGAAAAGGCTCCAGAGGGGCTTTTGTGTGTCTGTGTATTTTGGCGCGTTGACAAGGAATGCAAGTTTTTGCCCATTCTTTTGTTTTTGCGCAGGCCTGGCCACACAAACTTTTCAGCAACCATTTTGACCGAGGCGCGCACACCTGGGTGTGCGAGGGAGTGAATTGCGTCGAAAATACGGCGGCGCCAAGCAGGTGGTACTAACGGGCGAGGTCGGCCGGTTGAAACGTCGCATATTAGGGGGGGGCACGCCGTCGCGCAACCCTTTTTTCTCCAGCCTTAACCCTGTTGGTCCGGACAGGAGCGCGCGCACGTCTGCATCACTGCTTTGTTCTTCCGCCATGGCTGCATAATCTATTCCATCCTGGATAGGTGCTGCGTATGTGTGTGCGTTAGTGAAGAGTTCCGCTGCTGAGGCGGCGTAATCTGTCTCCTCGTGCTCTGGCGGTGTCACAGCGCGAGAGAGACAGTCAGCTACAACGTTAAGTTTGCCTGCTACATGTCGAATGTCTGTGGTGAACTCTGAAATCGCAGCTAGCTGTCTTTGTTGTCTGTCCGACCATGGTTCAGAAATTTTAGCCATAGCAAAAGTGAGCGGCTTATGGTCCACAAAGACCGTGAAACTCCGCCCTTCTAACCAAAACTGGAAGTGGCGGATGGACAAATGAAGCGCTAGCAGCTCTCTGTCGAAAGTGCTGTATTTGCGTTCCGTTGGGTTTAGCGATTTGCTAAAGAATGCCAAAGGTTGCCAGACTCTGCTGACAAGTTGTTCTACAACTGCCCCTATAGCCAGGTCAGAAGCATCTGTGGTCAGAGCAATGCGGGCTGAGGGATCTGGGTGGACTAACATTGTGGCGTTAGCTAAGGCGTTTTTTACTTCCGCGAAAGCGCGTTCGCGCTCCGGGGTCCATTTGACCGCGTTGGAAGCCTTCTTTTTTCTGAGCGCGTCATATAGGGGTTGCATGAGCTGAGCTGCGTGGGGGAGGAAACGGTTGTAAAAATTAACCATCCCCAAAAATTCCTGTAGCGATTTAACCGTTTGAGGCCGTGGAAAACCTTCTATCGCACGAACCTTGTCTGGAAGCGGAAATGCCCCTGTCGGGGAGACCCTATGTCCCAAAAAATCAATTTGCGATACGCCAAATTTGCATTTGGCTGGATTGATTATAAGTCTGTGCTCTTCCAGCCTCTGAAAAACGGTAGTGAGGTGCTGCTCGTGTTCTTCCTCAGATGAGCTGGCTACCAGCATGTCATCGAGGTAGACAAAAACAAAGGGTAGGTCGCGCAGGACTGCGTCCATTATCCGTTGAAAAGTTTGAGCAGCGCCTTTGAGGCCGAACGGCATTCTTAGGAATTCAAAAAGGCCGAAAGGGGTTATAACCGCTGTTTTAGGAATATCGTCAGCTCGGACTGGGACTTGGTGATAACCGCGGACTAAGTCTATTTTTGAAAAAAAGCGCGCACCCGCTAAATGTAGTGAGAAATCCTGTATGTGAGGAATGGGGTAGCGGTCATGCGCTGTAGCGTTGTTTAGCCTGCGGTAATCTCCGCACGGTCTCCAAGAACCGTCGGATTTCGGAACCATGTGAAGTGGTGAAGCCCAGGGGCTCTTCGAGCGTCTAACAATGCCCAATTTTTCGAGAGCTGCAAATTCATCCTTTGCTATGTTGAGCTTGGCCGCGTCTAAGCGGCGAGCTTTGGCAAAAACAGGAGGTCCTGTTGTCGGAATGAAGTGTTTAACCCTGTGTTTGGCTACAGTGGCTGAGAATTTGGGGGTTGTGAGTGCTGGAAATTGGGTGAGGAGTTGTTCAAACTTACCTCCCGCTGTGGTGACGTTGGCCTGCACAGGTGGTGGGGAAACTCGAGCTGAACATGGAATAGAAGCAAAAGATAGTGCATTAACCAGGCGCCTATTTGCAAGATCCACTAATAACCCGTGTGCACACAGAAAATCTGCGCCTAACAAGTTAAAGCTCACCGCTGCTACAACAAATGTCCATCTGTAGCTGCGGCCGTGGATGAGGAGGTGCAGGCTCTTTTCCCCGAACGTGTCGATGTCAGAGCCGTTGGCTGCCACTGCTCCGTTGCCCCGGGTGCCCATGATTCGATCTGCGTGGGAGGGCATGACGAAACTCAGCTGAGCTCCCGTGTCGATGAGGAACTGCTTGCCTGTGTATCCATCCGTCACGTATAACAGCTTATTCTTCTCGCCGAGAACCGCTGCTGTTAATGGCCCTCGGCTTTGGCGTTTCCACGATATCGTAAACTTGCAGGGGGGAACGCATTTGCGGGCTTTCTCTGCGAAGCGGTGGTGATAATAGCAAACGTCGTTCTGCTCGTTGCGCTTGGGCCGCGCCGCTGTCACCGTGGTTTGAGTCTCTCCAAGGCTCGGGGTGTCAGTTTTCAGATCTGCAGATGCCGCTGTGAGTGTCCGTTCTCTGCAGGCGTTGACGAGCCGGTAAGCCTCGTTGGCCAGTGTGCGGAAATCCTGATGATTATTGCACTTCATACTGGCGAGTGTCCCTCTCAACTGTGGTGGTAGCGTGCTGAGGAAAATGAATTGGAAAAGGAAATTATCATTATCCTCCTCCTTGAGTTGTAGCAAATCCTCCATGAGGGTCCTCGGATTGCTCCCTCTGTGGCCGTAGACCGCCAGGATCCTCTCGGCTCTTTCCTCCGCTGATGGGACATAATTCGCCACGACGGTCGCCTTGAGTGTCTCATATTTGTCCCGGGCTGGTGGTCGCCGGACCAAGCTCCGCACACACTTCGAAGTGGCGGAGTCGAGTTTGGAGACGATATGGTAAAACTTAATATCGTCTGCTGTGATGCCCGCCAGTATAAACTGGGCTTGAGCTTGTTGAAACCAAGAGGCGGGGTCTTCTCGCCAGAAGTCTGGAAGGTTGACAGCAACGGCGTTCGTGCACACCATCACTGTTGTGCCCGCCGGGTGAGAGTGCCTTGCCTCGGCACTCACGGCGGTGCTGGAGCTCGGTTGAGCTCTCTCAGTGCCCTCTGCCGTGGGGAAAAGCTGTCTGCTTGTTCCCTCGTCTGCGTCATCGCTGGCGTATGCCCGAGTCACCATGGATGAGCAGCTTGAAGAACGCCTCCGGTCCATATTCTCGCGTCAAGGTCACCAGTGTAGAGGAGCTGAAAGAACGAGGCGGTTTTTGTATTAAAAACAGGGTTTTTAATGAATAGCTCTTCTATCGAGTCTCATCAGGTGTAGAGCTTGGCAGAAGGCAAGAGAGTGATCTCTGCTCCACTCGCTGGTTAAATACAAGCACACATAGAGCCACACATTGAAAAAGCTGACATCAGAGCCACACATTGAAAAAGCTGACATCCCCCCATTATCTTAACCCCCCCATTGTTCTGCTATCTCCTCTCCTTGTCTTGGGAGGTGATGGGAACTCCTCCTCTCGCCTTAGGGGGTAAAGGTGTCAAGTCCATCTCCGCCGCCGTGTCTTGGGAGGTCCATTGACTTTAACCCGGCGGGGGAGATCCTTTGTCCTTTCCAGGTGTGAAGTTCCTTACATATGCTGTCACAAAACATTTCCACTTGTTCTAACATATGTAGATATGGGATATAAGAGTCATATATACCACATCTGTATCTTTAATGCCTTTTTTTCTTTTTCTCTTAAATACCTAGGAATTCCTATTTCTTTGAGCTCAATTCTTAATCGGAGTTAAACTCCAATTTTTATTCATCACTTTTTCTTTGTTAAACTTTCTGTAAAACCACTGTTTGTTTGATTTTAATGTAAACTTAATTTTGACTTTATTTTATAATATTTTTCTTGACCAAGCACCCACCAGAATCTACTATTTTTATCTAAAGTCCGAAGCCTTTTAATTTGAGATCGGATTAGATATCTTTTAATTATTATCGAAGACCTCTTGAGAAGACGCAGCTCCCACATCACGTGCAGCTGAGGAATCAAGGCTGTTCATCACACGCTGAAGAAAAGTCGTCATCATCTAGCCCAGTTTCAACTCTGGGTCATACAGCCAAAATCCAGCATCTTCGACTGCTTGACTTTAAAGGTCGAACTGTGGCTGCTGAAATATCTGCAGGCAGACATTTCCTCTAATATCCACGAAATCTTGGGCTGAGGACGACGACAGAACCATCATCACCGAGGATCACATGAGCTGCAAAACTTTAATTCCTCTGCTGAATTAAACTTTTGAGGTTCGGTAATAATTTGTATATCTAATCAGATGCAAATTAAGAAGCCCTTAACATAACTCTTCTTTTCATTAAAATTCCGTTTTTTTTATTTTCTTAAGATTAATTTAGGACTTTTTCATATAATTAGTAAACTTTCTCCATAAATTTGCGTTGTTTCCATAATATGTTAACACAAACTGATAGAAATTGGTTTCTCAGTTAACCCTGGTTCCGAAAATATTAATATTGTTAATCTATCATTTACAAGATTGATTCTATGATTAATGAAATTACTGCAATGTCTGTTAATCATTTCGTTTAATAAATATTTAAAAATGAGAGAAGTTGTTGGGAATTTATTTCGTTCTGAGCCTGTTTCAAGCCCAGGTATCGAATTCATGGAAAATTTTTGAGACTGATTATTGATTAATTTATTGAGTGATTAAACAGGTATAAAGTGAAATTAAAGATCAAATTGCTTCTTAAAGATAGAAGCTGGTGCCCCTTATTAGTGTTATTAACGTTTCTGATGTATATGAAATGAGATTTGAGCTCGGATTCCAATACATCAATATAAATTAAATAATTCATACCTGATCATATTATTTTTTATTAATATTTCTATTTTATGCTACAACGCTCTCGGACTGCGAGAGAGCAGAAAGGCTCCTGACGTGCTCCGAGTTGGGAAACAGGTCGGTGGTTGAATTAATGAAGAAGATGTTGATGTTGATGGGCACAGATGATGGGCATTTCCTCTTTGGTCACCTTTTCCTCCGGAAACTCCCAACAGCAGCCAGAGCGGTCCTTGCTAATACGCCACTGCTGGCCACGCACAACTACCGGGCACTAGCACAAGAGGCAGATCGGATTATCCTGACGACCAGAACCATCGCTGTGAATGCAGCGGCGTCGGAACCCAGCGAGACGGCCAGCGGGGGCGAGGAGCCAGTGACGGTGGCCACAGTGGAGGCCAAGAAGCACCGGAGGGACACGCTCTGCTTCTACCACCGCCGTTATGGAGAAGACACACGCTGATGCGTGCCACCGTGCCAGTTCAAGTGCTCGGGAAATGCCAGGGCCAGCATTCGGTAGCAGCTGCGACCACCGGTGACACAAACAAGCTGCTCTATGTGACAGACTCACGCTCGGGGAGACGGCTCCTTGTGGACTCCGGCTCCCAAAAGAGCCTCATCCTGCCGTCCTACGCAGACCGGCTGGCGGAAAGTAGCGGCCCCGAGCTGGCAGCCACAAACGGCTCAGACAGTAAGACTTTTGGTGAGAGGACACAGACTATATCCTTGCACAGCCATACATACCAATGGACATTCGTCATAGCGGCATGTAACTTCCCCATTTTGGGGGCAGATTTTTTTGTGTGCACTTGGATTATTAGTCGATGTGGCTAACAGATGCCTGGTTAACACAATGTCTTTTGATTGTCTGCCCTGTACAGCTAGAGGAGCCAGGTCCACAACACTAGCCAACGTCACAGTTCCAGGGGGTAAGTTCCACACACTACTCACCAAGTTCCCAGCACTCACGGTTCCAACGTTTTCGGCTGCCATCACTAAACACGGAGTGGAGCACTTCATTACCACCACTGGGCCGCCCGTTTTTGCATGACCTCAGCGCCTGGATACAGCTAAACTGGCCAGTGCGCACAAGGAGTTCGCCAACTTGGAAAGGTTGGGCATCATCAGGCGCTCAAACAGCCCATGGGCATCCCCGTTACATATGGTGCCTAACCCAGTCCCCCATATTCAGGATTTTTCCATCCACCTTAATGGGGGACGCATTTTTTCCAAGGTGGACCTGGTCCGCGGTTACCACTAGGTCCCAGTGCGTGCGGAAGACATACCCAAAACGGCAGTAATAACCCTGTTTGGTCTTTGTGAGTTCTTACGCATGCCTTTTGGGTTAAAAGGCACAGTGCAGACATTCCAATGCATGATGGATGCGGTGCTTCGCAATCTGCCGTTTGTGTTCATCTACCTGGATGACATCCTGGTGGCCAGCGTGTCTGAGGACGAACACGTAGCGCACGTCAGGATGGTTTTCCAGAAGTTGGAAGAGCACAGGTTAATAATCAACCCGGCGAAGTGCCAGTTTGGGTTTACGGTAATCGATTTTTTGGGCCACCGCATCTCACCGAAGGGCGCGATACCCTTACCAGACAAAGTGCGTGCAGTGGCAGATTTTCCCCCGTCTCAGATGGTCAGGGCGCTGCAGGAGTTTTTGGGGATGGTAAAGTTTTACAACCGTTTCCTCCCATGCGCAGCCCAGCTCATGCAGCCATTGTACGCCGCGCTTAAGAAATGGAAACCGGCGGACAGAGTCAACTGGACTCCTGAGGGAGAGCAGCCGTTTTCCGAGGCCAAAACAGCTCTAGCGAACGCCGCACTACTGGTGCACCTGGACCCGGCGGCTCGGATAGCCCTCACTAGCAACGCATTGGACGTGGCCATTGGGGCTGTCGTGGAGCAGCACGTTGCTGGTTCTTGGCAGCCACTCACCTTTTTTAGCAGGTCTTTGCGCGACAATGAGTGTAAATACAGCACGTTCAACAGGGAGTTACTGGCTCTCCACCTGGCCATACACCACTTCTAGTTCTGGCTGGAAGTGCGCAGCTTCACTGTGTTTGTGGACCACAAGCCGCCAACATACGCTATGACCATGGTTTCGGAACCATGGTCGGCCCAGCAGCAGAGACAGCTGGCCGCGATCTCGGAGTTTATGACCGACATTCAGCACGTGGCCGGTAAACTCAATGTGGTGGCAGATTGCCTCTTGCACGCCTTAGTGGCCCCAGTCTATGTAGGGATAGATTACACGGCCATGGCCGCTGAGCAGATTGGCGATGCGGACGTTTGCACGCTCCAGTCTGGACCAACAGGGTTAAGGCTGGAAAGCAGAGTACTGCAAGATGCCCCCCCCCCCCAATCTGTGACGTCTCCACAGGCCACCCGCACCCGGTGGTCCCACGCGCTTAGCGCCACCGCGTTTTCAAATCGGTTCACTCCCTGGCGCACCCAGGAGTGCGCACATCAGTCAAAATGGTGGAAGCAAAGCTCGTCTGGCCGAGCCTGCGCAAACAGGTGAAAGACTGGGCTGCAGCCTGCGTAGCGTGCCAACGAGCCAAGGTGCACAGGCACACAAAGGCCCCCCTAGAGCCGTTCCATGTCCTGGCTAAGAGGTTCGACCACGTTCACGTGGACCTCGTGGACCCCCTCCTGCCATCACAGGGGTTCACGCACCTCCTGATGGTGGTGGACCGCACCATGCGCTGGCCCGAGGCGGTGCCGCTAGCTTCCACCGCGTCCGCAGAAGTTGCATGTGCTTTTTTGGCGTCATGGGTGGCACACTTCGGCGCCCCTTCGGATATCACGTCGGACTGGGGCCCGCAGATTGTTTCCGACCTCTGGTCCACGATGGCCCGGAGCCTGGGCATCGCAATTCACCGCACAACCACGTACAACCCCCAGGCCAATGGGTTATACAAGTGTTTCCATAGGTCGCTTAAAGCAGCGCTCAGGGCTTTGCTTACGGATGCAAATTGGGTGGACCAGTTGCCGTGGGTTCTATTAGGGGTGCGTTAAGCACCGAAGGAGGATTTGGCTGCCTCCCCAGCAGAGTTTGTTTTTCCCAGCCACTGCGGCTCCCCGGAGAATTTTTGCCTGACAACCCCGCGCCGAACACCGATCCATCCCCTCCTTCACTACATAGCGCAGAGGCAGGGATGGTACCCGGCCCGGCCCACCACTGTTTTCCCCACGCTTTCGTGCCAAGGACCTTGAAGGATGCGTTGTTCATGTTTGTCAGGCACAATGCCCACCGGACCCCGTTGCGCCCGCCCTACAATGGCCCGTTCAGTGTTGGAACCTGGGGAGAAACATTTTGTGTTAGACTTGGGGGGATGCAGAGAAACAATCTGTATAGACAGGCTTAAGCCCACCTTTGTATTAGCAGACGAGCAGGTGGTGTTGGCCTGAGCTCCTCAGCGCGGACGACCCCCACTGAGAACTCCCCAGGTAAATGACACATCAGCTCAGTCACAATTGCATGGTGAAAATGTGTCCCCCCCCCCCCAATGTCCCCCCACAGATGGACACGCCTCCAGGAGTGCCCCACCGGCACAGCAGCGCCTCGGAGCCGGCGACCCCCCGTTACAGCCGCTATGGACGTCAGTTGAAGCCCACAGGACATGAGGGTTAAGGCCCAGACAATACATTCTCTACTCAGACTGAATGGCACAGGAGGAGACGCTTAAAAGCTGTGAAACGAATATGCAGGACAGACTGTGGTTTTCTCCATAAGACTGCATGATAATATGCATTCTCCTCCAGACTGCATAATAATGCGCCGACAGGCTGGGTGACAAAGGGCCTCGCCTGCTCATTCCTCTCTCTACAACATCCCTTACTAACCCTCTATTCTGAGAGCCTATCAAAGACAGATACCTAGGGGCAATTTAGAGTCACCAACTAACCTAACATGCATGTCTTTGGATTGTGGGAGGAAACCAAAGTGCCCAGAGTAAACCCACGCAGCACAGGGAGAACATGCAAACTTCACACAGAAAGGTTCCTACCCCTGCCTACCTGGGGATTCAAACCTGGGAACCTTCTAGCTGTAAGGCAACAGTGCTAACCTCTTTACCACCGTGCTGCCCAACGTGTCCAGTACTTATTTTTCCTGCTATAGATAGATAGATAGATAGATAGATAGATAGATAGATAGATAGATAGATAGATAGATAGATAGCAGGGGTGGGGGAAATAATGCATCTTGATTCGGACACGAGCGATTCTGAATCAATGCATAAGTGTCAAGATTCTGATTCTGAAATATTAATTAATAACATAATTAATTTTCACCGAACGAAAAAAGTGGCACCCGGAAACGCGAAACTGTAATGTCAGACAGTTTATGGTATAACACGTGACATTTCCAGCCCAGTGCTGAGCATGACTATGATCTCTATGAGCATGACTGCAAGCAAGCTGATCCAAAACTCCAAAAACAAAACCACATCAGACACCCCCCGGCCTTCGGTGTCCTCGGAACTGGTTCCACCAGCTGCTGCCTGCAGTGTCTTTGACTTCTGTGGGTGATCCAGTGGTTCGTCTGGCTGTGAGGAGGATGAAGGAGAAACGGTCGAGCCAGTGAAGGAGCGGCTCTCAGCACCCCGCCAAGCTTTACCTTACCTTCCTCGGAGTAGACTGCAGTGGAAGCTGGGGCCTGGTGGAAGCCTGTTGATGGAACACTTCAGCAGTCTGGGAGGACTGCTCTCTGCCTGACTTTTTTTTTTTTTTTTTTTTTTTCACGGTAGAAGCCGGTGGAAGCAAAGCCAACCTGGGATGACTGCTCCCAATGACATATGTGCTGAAGACGGGTGTGACTAATTATATTAACACTCACTGCCAATGTAGCTAACTGCTAACTTAGCTTGTTTGGCTAATTTTCTCCAGGTTGTACTAAGAATTGCACAAATATGCTGCTCCGGGTGCTTTTTTCATGCTTTTTTTTGAGTGGAATAAGCTGGAAAATGTAACATTCCCTGTGACTTGCAACATTTCTGTTCCATTTGATTTATTTGATTTATTAAAATATATAATATATTGGAAGTAAATTCATGGGTCAATGCAAATATATTGCTTTGAAAGTACCAGGTTTTCATATATAGAGGACCAGAAGTGACAAAATAAAATGAATAAATACATGAACTATTCATGAGGTTGGCAGCTAAAAGAAATCCATGAATACCCTGAAGCAAAGGAACCATGAAATCATTAAATATATATGGTGAAATAATTGTGCCGTTTAAATGAATTAAACATTAATTAAAAAAAATACTTATGGTGTAGCCACACATGTGACCTACTTTATGACTTACATAATGCCTCACATCTTAGATAAGAACAAAGGCAGAGTTTCCTTGGAGATAACAGGAAGCTGTGAAAGCGTTAGCTTTTGTATGCAGAGACGGCCTGGAGGATTCTTTGTGGGCCTAAGACTGTGGGGGTGATATTAAGGGATTAAAGAGGAGATGAATTGTTACTTGTGATTATAATGCAATGTGACTTGTGAGCTGTGAGAGTCCTGGGTATATAAGGGACGAGTTTTTTCTGTGATGTTCTCTTTTCTGCTTTGCTCATGTTGGAGCATGTAATAAACTGCCTTGAGATGAAACCTGCCTCATCATTACACACTCCACGCTGGTGACCCAAGACGTAGCATGCAGCAAGAAGAGAATTCCCCAGGGCCAGCCTCGTTGGGAGCCCCCAGCCAAGCGTACGCCGTTACAGTCCAGCTACCGGACTTTTGGCAGCACAACCCGCGCTCCTGGTTCCACTTGGTTGAGGCACAGTTTGCCCTCCGGGGGATAGCGGTAGATGACACGAAATTCTACCATGTGATCGCAAAGCTCGATAACCACACGGCACAACACGTGGAGAGCCTTCTGGAGCAGCCACCAGCCAGCGACAAATACGACGCGTTCAAGGCTGCACTCATCCAGCACTACACCCTCTCGGTCGAGGATCGAGCAGAGACACTCCTGGTGCTGACCGAGTTGGGAGATGGCACGCCCATTGACCTGATGGAGAAGATGCTGAGGTTGAAAGGCTCCGACGATGACCACTTCATCTTTACCCACATTTTTCTCAGGACCCTACCGTCAGTGACGAGGGCGACCCTGGCCAGTTCGCCGTTGTTGGCCCAGTGGGACTTCCACGCGCTGGCCCGGGAGGCGCATCGGATTCTCAACGCCAGCAGGCAGCGCGCGGCCACGGCGGCAGCGACGGAGCTCGGTGCGACGGCCGGAGATGGCAGGGAGCCAGGGACAGCGGTAGCAGAGCCACCGACGACGGCGGTGGCGGGGGCCAAGGAACGCGGAGGAGACACCCTTTGTTTCTACCACCGCCGCTTTGCAGAGAAGGCACGCAAATGTATACCACCGTGCCAGTTCAAGCGCTCAAGAAACGCCAAGACCGGGGGGTCAGTAGCAGCTGCGACCCTCGGGGAGGAGAACAAGCTGCTCTACTTGACGGACACACGCTCGGGGAGGCATTTCCTCGTGGACACAGGTGCCCAGCTGAGTTTCATCACGCCTTCCTCCGCTGACCGGCTGGCAGGTTCCAGCGGTCCCGAGATGGCAGCAGTGAACGGTTCAAGGATTAAGACCTTTGGTGAGAGGACTCTGCTTCTGTCTCTACATGGCCGTACATTTGAGTGGACTTTTATCATAGCAGCATTGAATTTCAATATATTGGGGGCTGATTTTTTGTGCTCACATGGTTTGTTGGTTGATGTCGCTAACAGGTGCCTGGTTAATGCACTTTCTTTTGATTCTATCCCCTGTACAGCGCGAGTGGCCCCGCCAACAGCACAAGCCAACGTCACAGCTGCAAGCGGTAAGTTCCACACACTGCTCACTCAGTTCCCAGCACTCACGATTCCCACATTTTCGGCAGCCGTCGCTAAGCACGGGGTGGAGCATTTTATTACTACCACCGGGCCGCCCGTTTTTGCAAAAGCTCGGCGCTTGGACGCAGCTAAACTGGCCATAGCGCGCGAGGAGTTCGCCAACCTGGAGAGGTTGGGCATCATCAGGCATTCGAACAGCCCATGGGCTTCCCCGCTACACATGGTCCCGAAAGCTGATGGCTCTTGGCGACCTTGCAGGGATTTCCGCAGGTTGAACAACGCCACAGCGCATGACCGCTACCCAATCCCTCATATCCAAGATTTTTCTGTTCATTTGGCAGGGGCGCGTGTTTTTTCTAAAATAGACTTGGTCTGCGGTTACCACCAAGTTCCAGTGCGCGCTGAGGACATACCCAAAACAGCGGTGGTAACTCCATTTGGCCTTTTCGAGTTTTTGCGTATGCCATCCGGGCTTAAAGGGGCTGCACAGACGTTCCAACGCATGATGGACGTGGTGCTGCGCGATCTCCCTTTCGTGTTCGTCTACTTGGACGATATCTTGGTAGCCACCGCGTCAGAAGACGGACATGAAAACCACCTCGCGGCAGTTTTCTGGAGGTTGGGAGATCACGGGTTAATAATCAACCCAGTGAAGTGTCAGTTCGGGGTGACGCAGATCGATTTTTTAGGACACCGCGTCTCCCCCGAAGGAGCAGTTCCGCTGCCTGACAAAGTGCGCGCGGTAGCAGATTTCCCCCGGCCGCAGACAGTCAGGGCGTTACAGGAGTTTTTGGGAATGGTGAATTTTTATAACCGTTTCCTCCCCCGCGCAGTGCAGCTCATGCAACCGCTGTATGCCGCGCTCAAAAAACAGAAACCCGCGAATAAGATCGAGTGGTCCTCGGAGTGGGAGCGAGCGTTCTCGGAAGTCAAAGCAGCCCTGGCAAACGCTGCGTTGTTGGCACATCCAGACCCAACGGCCTGCATAGCGCTCACCACTGACGCGTCAGATGTGGCCATAGGGGTGGTCGTGGAGCAGCATGTAGCTGGGGCTTGGCAGCCGCTCGCCTTTTTCAGCAGGAGCTTACGCGATAGCGAACGTAAATACAACGCGTTTGACAGGGAGTTGCTAGCTCTCCATTTGGCCATTCGCCACTTTCAGTTCTGGCTAGAAGGGCGCTGTTTCACCGCGTTCGTTGGCCACAAGCCACTAACATTTGCGATGGCCAAAGTTTCAGAACCGTGGTCGGGGCGGCAGCAGAGGCAGCTGGCCGCGATCTCAGAGTTTACTACCGATATTCAGCACGTGTCGGGTAAAATGAATGTAGTGGCAGACTGCCTCTCACGCGCAGTGGCTGCCCCCGTCCGCGTGGGGATAGATTACACAGCCATGGCCGCGGAGCAGGTTAGTGACGCGGATGTGCGCGCGCTCCAGTCTGGACCAACATGGTTAAGGCTGGAGAGCAGGGCGCTGCAAGACGGTATGCCCCCCCAGTCTGTGATGTCTCTACGGGGTGACCGCGTCCCGTGGTACTGGCAGTGTGGTTCCGCCGCGTGTTTGATTCGATTCATTCTTTGGCGCACCCGGGGGTGCGCGCGTCAGTCAAAATGGTAGCAGAAAAATTTGTGTGGCCGGGCCTCCGCAAACAAGTTAAGGAGTGGGCGGCAGCCTGCATGGCGTGCCAACGAGCCAAGGTACACAGACACACGAGGGCTCCCTTGGAGCCATTTCACATTCCGGCTAAGAGGTTTGACCACGTTCACGTGGACCTCGTGGGTCCCCTCCCGCCATCGCAGGGGTGCACGCACCTTCTGACAATGGTGGACCGCACCACGCGTTGGCTGGAGGTGGTTCCTTTGGCGTCAACCACAGCCGAGGAGGTGGCGCGTGCGTTTGTAACTGCATGGGTGGCGCATTTTGGAGTCCCGTCGGACATTACGTCGGACAGAAGCCCTCAATTTGTTTCCGAACTTTGGTCAGCAATGGCCCGCAGCCTGGGAGTCACAATTCACCGCACAACCGCGTACAATCCTCAGGCTAATGGGTTATGCGAACGTTTTCATAGGTCATTGAAAGCGGCTCTCAGGGCGTCACTGACGGATGCAAATTGGGTAGACAAGCTACCGTGGGTTTTACTGGGGTTGTGTTCTGCGCCTAAAGAAGACTTAGAAGCTTCCCCAGTTGAACTCGTTTTCACGCAGCCACTTCGGCTACCCGGGGAGTTTCTCCCGGATAATCCTGCGCCAAGCAGCTCCCCGTCTCAGCTGTTGCAGCATAGCATTGATGCAGGCATGCTGCCGTGCCCCGTTCATCACAGTTTTCCGTGCGTTTTTGTGCCTAAAACTTTGAAAAAAGCGGAGTTTGTTTTTATCAGACATGACGCGCATCACACCCCACTGCGACCACCTTATGATGGGCCGTTCAGAGTGTTGGAAACAGGGGACAAGCATTTTTTGCTAGATTTGGGGGGTAGGAGGGAAAAGGTTGGCATAAACAGACTCAAACCCGCTTTTGTGGTGGCAGACGAGCAGATGCTGTTGGCAAGGGCCCCTCAGCGCGGCAGACCACCACGGGGTGCTTCCCAGAGTAATATTTCCCCAGATCACCCGCAGGGACTGACAAAAGGTTTGCACCCCCAGACAGCAGCTCCCCAGCATGACGGCGCCACGGAGGCGGTGAAACCTGGTTGCAGCAGATACGGGAGAAGACTGAAGCCCAAGCAGCATGTGGATTGATGTGCAATGATGTTATCACAGCATGCAAACTGTTATTCTGTTGTTCGATCTAAATGTTTGGTGGGGGGGCGTGTAGCCACACATGTGACCTACTTTATGACTTACATAATGCCTCACATCTTAGATAAGAACAAAGGCAGAGTTTCCTTGGAGATAACAGGAAGCTGTGAAAGCGTTAGCTTTTGTATGCAGAGACGGCCTGGAGGATTCTTTGCGGGCCTAAGACTGTGGGGGTGATATTAAGGGATTAAAGAGGAGATGCATTGTTACTTGTGATTATAATGCAATGTGACTTGTGAGCTGTGAGAGTCCTGGGTATATAAGGGACGAGTTTTTTCTGTGATGTTCTCTTTTCTTCTTTGCTCATGTTGGAGCGTGTAATAAACTGCCTTGAGATGAAACCTGCCTCATCATTACACACTCCACAATGTAAGTATTTAATAAATTTATTTCCAATTTTAAATAATTGACACTTGTTTAATGAAAGATCTTTTCATTTCCATTCATTCATCTTCTACTACTTAATTATTTTTTTGAGGTCACGGGGGGAAGGGGGTTGAGCCTATTGCAGCGTCTTTGGATAAGAGGGAAGGTCCACCCTGGACAGATCACCAGTCCATCGCAGGGCCAGCACAGAGACAGACAACCATTCACGCTCACTTTCATACCTAAGGATAATTTAGAATCCCCAGCTGATGCCAGTTAACCCAACTTGCATGTTTTTGGCCTGTGGGAGGTGTTATGTCCACAAACCTGGCAGAGAAGATGGACGAGGATGCTGTGTTGGAACTTGAACTTTATTACATATTGTTTCATAATACACTACAACATATTAGCACTCAGCTCCCTGATATGCTCCGAGGATGAACCGCCGTAGAAGAGACCATAAGATGGCCGACTCTTCCCCTATATAGGCAGGCATGATGACGGGAACAACCGGCTGCATCATCACGCCGCTCCCTGCTGTTAACCCCTTCACTACATCCTCCCCCCCTTACAAAACATAGAGCACTTCCAAATTTAACCCTCCCCAATTTGGTACACATAAACACACAAACATTCAAACCTACGAACTAGGGTCAGCGGGTTGACCACCACTTAATCCAGTGCAGCTGAGTGGATTATTCTGCCACTCATCCTGGCAGCCGCGCTCCTAGCTCATCAGTCCTTTTTTTCTGACAGTCTTTCATGCGGAAGGCAGATCTGCTGGAGGCAGACCCGTGTGGCAGGCCCGTGGTGGCCTCATCTCTGGAGCTTCCAGACCCCTGAGGCCCGGGTCCCACACTGCGGTAGCCGACTCCCGCAAAGTCTCATCATCCAGAGCAGCCACCTGGACATGCCATAGTTGGTTTACGTGCTGAACCGAACCGTCTGTCAGCCAAAAGCACGCTATTCCCAGCTTCACCACAATCCTCAGCGGTGCCCGTTGTTTCGCTGGCTGCGGCCCTGTCAGTCGCCTTCCCGATCTCATGCCAGCGCAAACCTGAACCCAGTCCCCGACCTGTAGTGGCGCCTTACTTGGTTTCATGCATTGTTGTTGTGCTCCCGGTGGCTCTGCGTGCTCATTCGGCTCGGGACCTCCATCATCTACTTTTCCTCCGCCTTTAATACAATCCAACCTCATATTTTAGTTGAAAGGCTCCTGCAACAATTTGATTTGAGCAATAATCTGGTGGGTTGGATTCTGGATTTCTTAACCAACAGGACACAGAGAGTAAGGGTCAACGGTACATTGTCTGACCAAAAGTGCTCTTCTACTGGCTCTCCTCAGGGGTGTGTGTTGTCACCACTACTCTTCATCCTGTACACAAACATGTGTCGGAGCAGACATGACAACAGACACATTATAAAGTATGCTGATGATTCAGTTATTGTCAGTCGCCTCCAGGATGGTGAGAGTGGCCACAGCCCAGTAGTTGATGATTTTGTTCACTGGTGTGAGGATTCCTACCTGCAGCTGAATACGACAAAAACTAAAGATATGATTATTGACTTTAGGAGGAAAACTCCCAGGCACAAAGTCACCGTACTAAAAGGCCAGACCACTGAATGTGTACAATCCTACAAATATCTTGGGATGATTATTGATAGTAATTTAAACTTTGAAGAGAACTGTGAAAGGGTGTGCAAAAAGGGTCAGCAACATTTGCATTCCATCCATCCATCCATCTTCTACCGCTTTTCCGGAGGTCCGGGTCGCGGAGGCAGCAGTTCAAGCAGAGAAGCCCAGACTTCCCTCTCCCCAGCCACCTGCTCCAGCTCTTCAGAGGGGATACCAAGGCGTTCCCAGACTAGCTGGGAGACATAGTCTCTCCACCGAGTCCTGGGTCTGCCCCGGGGTCTCCTCCCAGTGGGACGTGCCTGAAACACCTCAAGTGGGAGACGTCCAGGAGGCATCCTAATCAGATGCCCATACCACCTCAACTGACTCCTTTCAATGTGGAGGAGCAGCGGTTCTACTCTGAGCCTCTCCCGGATGACTGAGCTCCTCACCCTATCTCTGAGGGTGAGTCCAGCAATCTTACGGAGAAAGCTCATTTCAGCCGCTTGTATCCGCGATCTCGTTCTTTCGGTCATTACCCAAAGCTCGTGACCATAGGTGAGAGTAGGAACGTAGATTGACTGGTAAATCGACAGCTTTGCCTTAGAACTAAGCTCCCTCTTCACAACAACAGACCGGTACAACGTCCGCATCACTGCAGATGCTGCTCCAATCCGTCTGTCGATCTCTCGCTCCATTTTCCCCTCACTCGTGAACAAGACCCCAAGATACTTAAACTCCTCCACTTGGGGCAGGAGCCTGTCCCCAACCCGGAGAGGACAATCCACCTTTTTCCGGCTGAGGACCATGGACTCGGACTTGGAGGTGCTGATTCTCATCCCAGCCGCTTCACACTCAGCGGCAAACCGTCCCAGCAAGAGCTGTAGGTCATTGCTGGATGAAGCCAACAGGACAACATCATCTGCAAACAACAGAGATGAGATCCTGTGGTCACCAAGCATGACACCTTCCATTCCCTGGCTGCGCCTAGAAATCCTGTCCATAAAAATTATGAACAGGACCGGTGACAAAGGGCAGCCCTGGTGGAGTCCAACTCTCACTGGGAATGACTCCGACCGAGTGTTGGCAATACGAACTAAACTCTCACAACGGTCGTACAGAGACCGAATAGCTCGTAACAACAAGCCCGATACCCCATACTCCCGAAGCACCCCCACAAAAATCCACGAGGGACGCGGTCAAATGCCTTCTCCAAGTCCACAAAACACATGTAAACTGGTTGGGCAAACTCCCACGAACCCTCAAGAATTCTCGAGAGGGTAAAGAGCTGGTCCGATGTGCCACGGCCAGGACGAAAACCACATTGCTCCTCCTGAATCCGAGGTTCGACCAACGGCCGGACTCTCCTCTCCAGTACCTTGGCATAGACCTTCCCAGGGAGGCTGAGGAGTGTGATCCCTCTAAAGTTGGAGCACACCCTCCGGTCCCCTTTTTTGAAGAGAGGAACCACCACCCCGGTTTGCCATGCCAAAGGCACTGCCCCCGACCTCCACGCAATGTTGCAGAGGCGTGTCAACCATGACAACCCCAACAACATCCAGGGCCTTGAGGTACTCGGGGCGAATCTCGTCCACCCCCGGGGCCCGGCCACCAAGGAGATTTTTAACCACCTTGGCGACCTCAGCCCCTGTGATAGGCGAGTCATCCCCCTTGTCCCCAAACCCTGCTTCCTCTGTGGAAGGCGTATCAGTGGGATTGAGGAGATCCTCGAAGTATTCCTTCCACCGCCCGACGATATCCCCAGTTGAAGTCAACAGTGTCCCATCCGCACCATACACAGTGTGGACGGGGAGCTGCTTTCCCCTCCCGAGCCGCCCGAACAGTTTGCCAGAATCTCTTTGAAGCCGACCGAAAGTCTTGTTCCATGGCCTCACCGAACTCCTCCCATACCCGGGTTTTTGCTTCAGCAACCACCCGAGCTGCACTCCGCTTGGCCTGCCGGTACACCTCAGCTGCTTCGGGAGTCCCACAAGCCAACCAAGCTTGATAGGACTCCTTCTTCAGCTTAATGGCCCCCCTCACCACTGGTGTCCACCACTTGGTTCGGGGGTTGCCACCACGAGATGCACCGACCACCTTGCGGCCGCAGCTCTGGGCCGCCGCTTCAACAACAGAGGTGGAGAACATGGCCCATTCAGACTCCATGTCTCCAGACTCCCTCGGAATGTGGTTGAAGTTCTTCCGGAGGTGGGAGTTGAAGACCTCCCGGACAGGGGCCTCAGCCAGACGCTCCCAGCACACCCTCACTATACGTTTGGGTCTACCAGGTCTGAATGGCTTCCTCCCCTGCCATCGGATCCAACTCACCACCAGGTGGTGATCAGTTGACAGATCTGCACCTCTCTTTACTCGGGTGTCCAAGACATACGGTCGCAGGTCTGATGATACGATAACAAAATCGATCATCGACCTGCGGCCTAGGGTGTCCTGGTGCCAGGTGCACATATGGACACCCTTATGCTTGAACATGGTGTTCGTTATGGACAGACTGTGGTTAGCACAGAAGTCCAATAACTGAACACCACTCGGGTTCAGATCGGGCAGGCCGTTCCTCCCAATCACCCCCCTCCAGGTTTCACTGTCGTTGCCCACGTGCGCATTGAAGTCCCCCAGTAGGACAATGGAGTCTCCAGGAGGAGCACCCTCCAGCACCCCAGTCACAGACTCCAAAAAGGGTGGGTACTCTGAAACATCATTTGGTGCATAGGCACAAATGATGGTCAGGACCCGTTTCCCAACCCGAAGGCGCAGGGAAGCAACCCTTTCGTCCACCGGGGAAAACTCCAATATAGAGGCAGCAAGGTGGGGCGATACAAGAATACCTACCCCTGCTCGTCGCCTCTCGCCTGGGGCAACTCCAGAAAAGGCCAAGCTCCAGCCCCTCTCCAGGAGACTGGTTCCGGAACCGGAGCTGTGTGTTGAGGTGAGGCCGACTATATCTAGCCGGTATCGCTCAATCTCGTACACCAGCTCAGGCTCCTTCCCCACCAGAGAGGTGACATTCCACGTACCAAAAGCCAGTTTAGAAAGCTTGGGATCAGTCCGCCAAGGTCTCCGCCTTTGACTGCCACCTAATCCACATAGCACCGGACTTCCATGATCCCTCCTGCAGGTGGTGAACCTACTGGAGGGCGGACCCATGTAACTCCTTCGGGCTGAGCCCGGCCGGGTCCCATGGGTGGAAACCTGGCCACCAGACGCTAGCCTTCGAGCCCCTCCCCCAGGCCTGGCTCCAGGGTGGGGCCCCGGTAACCCCATACCGGGCGGGGTACACTGAATCCTTGATATACAATTTATCATGAGAGTCTGTTGGATCGTTCTTAGTCTGGCCCTTCACCCAGGACCAGTTTGTCTTGGGAGACCCTATCAGAGGCAAATTGCCCCGGACAACATAGCTCCTGGGATCACTGGGGCACGCAAACCCCCCCACCACGATAAGGTGACGATCCATGAGGGGGAACATTTGCATTGTTTGAGGAAACTTGCACACTTCCAAACTGACCGAACCATAATGACAATGTTTTATCGGGCTTTTATTGAATCTGTTTTATCCTTTTCTTTAGTGTCATGGTTTGGTCAGATAAAACTGAAACAGAGGAAATCCTTGGATCAGGTAGTTAGATGGTCCAGTCGTTTGCTTGGTGAGTCACAGCTGAGCCTGACATCCTTGTACACCAGACAAGTACAGAGGATTGCTACCTCCATTTTAAATAACTCCCACCCTTTGCACTGCAACTTTCAGCTTCTTCCCTCAAGGCGGAGGTTTGCTGTCCCAAAAAGTAAAACCCAGCGCTACAAAAACAGCTTTGTTCCTGCTGCTGTCAAAGAGTTGAACAAGTTGTAACAATATATTGCACATGATTTAGGTACCCATTTATTAACTCAATTTTATATTTACTTATTTTTGTAGGATTTTTATTTGGGTTCTAAATCTTTTATTGGGTTTTAGACCTTTGAGTTTTTAACCTCTTTGACTAGTCTTTAACTTTTTAATATGACCCTTCTCTCTTATCTCTGGTTTTTCTCCCATCTCTTTGTCTTTATATCCTGATTGATGGAGCCTTGAGTATTTTTATCATGTTTATAGTCAGCTTCATGTGTGCCTGTGTTTGTATTTATGTTGAATGTAATTGTGGTTTGTAAATATGGATGTCACCAGACTGCAAAACAAATCTACCTACGGGTACAAATAAAGTAACCTGAACCTGAACCTGAACCTGTGCTGTGGCGGCTCCGCCATCACCGTGTTCGTTGCGGACCCTTCACCCGTTGTCTCCGTCATCAGTTGAGGCTCGTCGTGAGTACGGAAGGTGTCTGGTGCCTCTCCCGTGTTGCTCGTTGAAGCGGACTCCTCCCCCATCAGCTCGGTCGCAACCTCTGTAGCCTGTTGAGCGAGGGTACAGAAGCAGTCCAGTTCCTTCTCTCTGCTGTCTGAAGTGCTCTGCTGTGCCGCGTTGTGCATTGTGTCTGTGCCCGGCCACTGCTGCTGTGCTCCGGGGTTCTCTGCATGCTCGGTCTCCCCCTCCCACGACTCCGATTCTGTCTGAGGGGGGAACAGAGGGGAGTCTGGTCACTCCTCTCTTTCCGTGTCATCTTCGCTCTCCGTGTCGTGTTCACCCACCGTGCTGTGGTCACTCTCAGTACTGAATTCTCCCTTTTCGCTGCGCTCACTATCTGTGCTGTGTTCTTTGGCCGGCTCTTTACAGATTAGCTCGTCGTTGTCATTCTCGATGGGCACGAGCTCCCTCTCCTGTGGCTCAGATTCCACTGTGTTCGCTAGCGTCGACTGTTTGAGCAGCTTCTGTGTTTGGTGCCCATTTAGCTCCGTGGCTAACTTCTCAGTTGCTTCTAGCTCTACCATGCTAGCTAGCGCCCTGTTATTTGGCGTCATTAGCACCTCAACCCACAGCCTCATGTTACGTGTGTGTTCAGCAAAGTAGCTAGCAAGAAGTTCAACAGCATCCGCATATGACTCTGTAGGTCCTAACGTGTGGAAAATTCTCTGACCCTCTATGCCCAGTTTTTGGACAAGAAGTGCTCGTTTCCTTACTTTGTTGAGATCACCCAGGCCCAACGCTGCAATGTAGGTCTCAAACGCGTCCAGCCACCATGGCCACAGGACTGCTGTTTCCTCTGGGTGCCCAAGAAAAGGCCGTAGTGGTCTCAAGCACGCCTCCATGGATTAATCCTCCGTCACCAAATGTTATGTCCACAAACCTGGCAGAGAAGACGGACAAGGATGCTGTGTTGGAACTCAAACTTTATTACATGTAGGTTAATAATACACTACAACATATTACTAACTAACTAACTAACTAACCTGCACTTATATAGCGCTTTTCTAGTCACAAAGACCACTCAAAGCGCTTTCATTAATACTAACCCTCTATTCTAAGGGCCTATAGGAAACAGATATCTAGGGACAATTTAGAACAGCCAATTAACCTAACATGCATGTTTTTGGCATGTGGGAGGAAACCGGAGAAATCCCGGAGTAAACCCACGCAACACGGGGAGAACATGCAAACTCCACACAGATCACTGTTGGTCGGGGGCTGGGATCGAACCCACGATCCCACGATCCCCACAATCCCCCGGCCAAGGGTAAACTGTGCTGCCGCAGTGCTAACCACTGCGCCACCGTGCAGCCACTGCTACCTATGCTACTAGGACGAGTCACAGTAGAAGAGACCATAAGATGGCTGACTCTCCCCCTATATAGGCATGCGTGATGAAGGCAACAGCCTGCTGCGTCATCATGCCGCTCCCTGGTGTTAACCCCTTCACTACAAGAGGAAACCAGAGTACCTAGGCAAAACCCACACAGATATGGGGAGAACATGCAAACTCCACACAGAAGGGTCACCGATGGTCAGGGGGTAGGATTGAACCCATGACCTTCTTGCTATGCTGCCACAGTGCTAACCACTGCTCCACTAAGCTGTTATAAATTGTTTATCACACATTTGTATAATTAATAGTGTATTTATTTATTTCACTTAGTCATTGCTGACCCTCAATAGTCACAAAGTGGGAGGAAAAAAAATCCAGAATAGAAAAAAAGAGAAGATACACTGAGAATCGTAATTGGCTCAAATCGTGAGGTTCCCAAAGATTCCCACCCCTAATAGATAGATAGAGTGGTGTGAAAAAGTGTTTGCCCCCTTCCTGATTTCTCAGTTTTTTGTATGGTTGTTACACTTAAATGTTTCAGATCATCAAACACATTTAAATAGTTGACAAAGATAACACAGGTAAACACAAAATGCAATTTTTAAATAAAGGTGTTTATGATTAAGGGAAAAAAAATCCAAACTGACATGGCCCTGTGTGAAAAAGTGATTGCCCCCTAAACCTAATAACAAGCGTTTGCTATAACTGGCAATGAGTCTTTTACAGCGCTGTGGAGGAATTTTGGCCCACTCATCTTTGCAAAATTGTTGTAATTCAGCCACACTGGACGGTTTTTGAGCATGAACCGCCTTTTTAAGGTCATGCCACAGCATTCAAATCAGATTCAGCTCAGGACTTTGACTAGGCCACTCCAAAGTCTTCATTTTGTTTTTCATAAGCCATTCAGAGGTGGACTTGCTGTTTTGTTTTCAATCATTGTCCTGCTGCAGAACCCAAGTGCGCTTCAGCTTGAGGTCAAACAGATGGCTGGACAATCTCCTTCAGGATTTTTTTTGGTAGACAGCAGAATTCATGGTTCAATTTACCACAGCAAGTCTTCCAGGTCCTGAAACAGCAAAGCAGCCCCAGACCATCACACTACCACCATCATATTTTACTGCTGGTATGATGTTCCTTTTCTGAAATGCTGTGTTACTTTTACACCAAATGTAATGGGACACACACCTTCCAAAAAGTTCAACTTTTGTCTCGTCAGTTGACAGAGTATTTTCCCAAAAGTCTTGGAGATCATCAAGATGTTTTCTGGCAAAACTGAGGTGACCCTTTATATTCTTTTTGCTCAGCAGTGGCTTTCATCTTGGAACTTTGCTATGGAGGCAATTTTAGCCCAGTCTCTTTCTTATGGTGGAGTCCTGAACACTGACCTTAACTGAGACAAGTGAGGCCTGCAGTTCTTTGGATGTTGTTGTGGGGTCTTTTGTGACTTCTTGGATGAGTTGTTGCTGTGCTCTTCGGGTAGTTTTGGCCGACTGGCCACTCCTGGGAAGGTTCACCACTGTTTCATATTTTCGCCATTTGTGGATAATGGCTCTCACTGTGGTTTGCTGGAGTCCCAAAGCTTTAGAAATGGCTAGAAAATTGAACTCAGCTTTCCAAAGATGTGATAAACCACTGTTAATTTATGTTTTAACAGGGGAGCAGACATTTTTTTCACACAGGGCCATATAGGTTTGGATTTTTTTTTTGCCCTTAATAATAAACATCTTCAATTAAAAACTGCATTTTATGTTTACTTGTGTTACCTTTGTCTAATATTTAAATTTGTTTGATGATCTGAAACATTTAAGTGTGACAAACATACAAAAAAATGAGAAAGCAGGAAAGGGGCAAACACTTTTTCACACCACTGTAGATAGATAGATACTTTATTAATTGCAAAATGGGAAATTCCTTTGTTCCAGCAATACAAAGCACTCCAAAATTAATAAAATATACTTAAAGGAAGGAACACAGAGTTATTTAGACTAAGTGACTAAAATAAAATACAAAAATACAATATAAAAACTAGAAACATCAGTACACACATATATCAGTATAGCCTACACAGGATACATATAGGATCCTGATGAAAGACTGGGATAAGTACAGATAGTAAGAGGTTATCGATAACATACTAATCTGAACCTGAACCTGAAGGATTTGGGGTTTTTTTATCTTCCACCTGTCCATATGCCCAACAGTTGCTGGGCTGGATACTGGACCCCCAAGTCATCCCCCCGATCAGGTAAGCAGCTTGGAGCTTGTAAGTACTGGTGTTTACCAAGAAAGAAAAACAGACAGAAAAAAAAGAATAAACAGCCCTCTGACTGTCTCTTTGTGTTTTGTCTGTTTTTGAATTTGAACCTGATCAGTCACACTAGGAGCATTCAATTATTGTGTAAACAAAGAGAAACACAGACAAAAGGTTCAGGATAGAAGCTTTAATGGCTTCAATCTTTCTCAAGAATTGATTTCAAAAGGTTGTTGAAAAGTGAAAACAACTCAAAGTGAATATAAATGAACATTATCAGACCCAGAGGAATCTGGAACAGCACCTAGAAATACTTAGATGTCTTTTAGCTTGTAGGAAAGATGACACTTTTTTCTCCTTTTGACGGTACATCGACTTCAGTTTATTGCACATTGCCAAGACCTTGCACACAATATTTGCACATAAAGCATTCATATCTGAACATCTGAAACCTTAGTCATGATACCTTCAGCTCAGTAGAGCTAAATGATAAATACATTCCTCTCCTGAGTTTCATATTCTCTTATTAGTTTAATTTGGCAAAATTACAGTCATTTCTTCCACAAATTGAATGAGGTTTTTTTTTTCTCAGTTGCAATGTAGTTTCAGTATTACAGGTACTCTTTGGCATGTTTGATGGGAATGTTTAGACATGTACTGTGTTTGCTGAAGGTCAAAAGTGATATTTCTACAGTACAAAACTTCAATGCATGCTTGTTCATGCAGATAAATATGTGTGAATATTCACTTTTGGCCCCACTGCAAATGAAGGCAATATGTCTTTACATATGTGTACTCATTCGTGCACGTGTAGAAACTGTGTATGTGAAAGCAGGTGCAAGTTATATTTAGCTGAGGTGCGTTCCTTCACTCTTAGGTCAGTCAACAAGGTGACTGACCAAACCCTGTTGAGTGATGGCCTGCCACTAACAGAGCCAAACCCCACCTTCTCGGGTAATACCCACCTCCTGCTTCAACAGCACTTGTCCCCGATTTCACACATCTCCGTGCTTTGCACGTGACATTCTTGCACAGACGACATAATACAGTGCACCCATGTTTTGATCGACACCTACCGTTAACACGAGCACGGCTGTTGTGCAGCAGGTCAGGTGTGCAGCACAGATAGGACCCCTCTGCCAAGCCTGTCACATGCAGAAAACTCATTTGTTGTTCAAGCGTACTCAAAGGTTAGGCCTATGCGGAGATTAAGTTATTACCATATACCTCATTTTGTCAATAGTTAGTTTATATAAAAATGAGTTTATTTATATATGAAAAATAGTTATGTATAAAATTTCTCTGTGAAGCTGAAAAATGCAACAGAGAATGATGAAGATTTTACCTGTTTGAAAATTGTTTTTATAAGATTGAGCAATAGGTTTCTGGTAGTTTCATCCTGTAAACAAGGATTATTACCAGTCACTCGTGAATTCACTGCAACATCATCAGGCATGCTTTTAAATCAATGCACCCTTCCAAAGTGGTTTTATTTTAGGATAACTGAGGTGTAGCTGCAAATTCGTCTGCCTTGAAACAGATTTTCACATTCTGTTTCTCTAGTCTGTCAACTTAATGGTTAGGCTAAGGCACTGACAACTCATTGGTCGAGTATAAGCTTTTTTTTTTTTTTTTTAGATGTGATGCATATCAGTACTTTGCACTTGCCTCTCCATCATGATAAGGTGGCAATGCCCCTCCATGGGATCACCACCTTATCATGGTCGAGGGGGTCTGTGGGGCCTTAATGAACCCAGGAGCTACGTTTGTTAGGGGAGCTTGCCCCTTGTAGGGTCTGACAAGGCAAATTGGTCCTGGGTGAAGTGCCAAGACTAACAGCGTTAAATGTCTTATTGTGTTGTCAACTTAAATAAATGTCACATCTGTTCAAACTGGGGGCAGAAGCACAGAGCACAGAGATCTGGACAACTCAGCTAATAAACTGAAATATAAAACTGTAAAGACATACAGAGAATAAATCTTACAGGAATGGATCTATTGAACTTGTGCCAGTGAAATGTGACTAGATTTATTGGATTATTATTAAAGGGAATACTCTTTGAGAATCCTAAAATAAGCATATTATACCTCTACCAAAAGCTGAAAACATAATAAACATGAATATAGTACTTTTGTAGCCTTAATTTCGTCTAGAAAGAAAAGAAATTGAATTTTTTCCATTCATTCTGTGCACCCACATCGAGGCTCTGATTTCCGTATTTGCCGACTGGATATGGTGACATCACAAACTGAAAAAACTAAAAGCTCAGTGGCTCCAGCGGCTAGAACCCGCACTCTTGATTATTTATCTAAATTGTAGAAAAAAATGAATATTGCAAACAATAGACCTTGTGAAGACTTTGATCGCTCGATCACACGGTGGCGAGATCACTATGTTCACTGCTAGCATGCAACTTGCAAGGAGAGGGTGAAGATTTGAAGCAAAAATGGTGATCAAGACTTGTCTTAAAATCATCCCAATCAATAAAGCACATATATTTGAAGAATAAGGTCTACCCTTGCTAAAAACATAATGTGGTATTAAAATAAGAAACACTCTAGTTTCTCTAAAATCTAATGAATAATTTTGGCTGAGTTGCCAATCACTCAGGGACAACTTTTATATATATATATTTTTTTAATTTAGAGAAAAGACAATCACAAAGTGGATTTCTAAATTTTCTACAATATAAAAGTAAGACAAAAAACATCAATACATTTACACATACCGGTTCACAGTGTTGTTCGGGTTAAGCTGCAACTCGTCTTCAATTCTCCTCGGTTCATCATCACAGAGGTTCATCCCGGAGGAGGTGCACCAACTCCAGTTGTTCTGTTCTGATCCACCAGCTCACACGAAACCAAACGGCCGCCATGGGGCTCATGTTGCTGGGGTTCAGCAGTGAAGGAGGGACCACTGGTGGACTCGGACCTCGGTTTGGTGGAAGCCACTTCAGCCACCAGCAGTGGCAGGATAATGAGGGAGGAGCAGCCGGGCAGGAGGACAGGAACTAACGGCTAACAGGAAGCAGCTGGATGGTGGGGAAAAAAAAAACCCACTGGGACAGATTAAAGAGGAGCGCACCATTCGGCTGTCTTGGACCCAGTTCATGCAGATAAGCTGCAGGGACTGCAGCCACAGTGTTAGCACTAGCTTGGTTTTCGTCGTCGGCTTCAGGGTCAAAATCTCCCAAATCTCCATCACCATTATTGTTGTCTGCTAAATCACTCTCTTCACCTTCTCTTCCTCTTCGTTGGTATCCACTTCAAAACTCAGATTGAGAATCCATCCATTCATTCATTCATCCTTCCATCTTCTACCACTTTTTCGGAGGTCTGGGGCACGGAGGCAGCAGTTCAAGCAGGGGAGCCCAGATTTCCCTCTCCCCAGCCACCTGCTCGAGCTCTTCAGAGAGGATACCAAGGCGTTCCCAGACCAGCTGGGAGACATAAGCCCCATTTCCACCAGTATCACCTTGGCTTTACTTTTTTTTACTTGTTTCTGTTTTTCGCCATTTCCACCTCAGTGCTCACGGTCTAACCGTTACGATTTTCGTGCCTGTTAAGAGGCAGGGTACAGCCGAGCGAAAAGCGAGGTGTGATTTCATGTCAATCGACTGCTAACCGCTGATTGGTCAGGGCGTAACGTCACAAAACGCGTCCGTTTTGATTTCTGTTGAAGCTACACGACCGCCATTTGTAATTTCAGCGAGTACTGTAACCGCAGAGACCGGCTTCACAATTGTGTTCTCTTATTATAACGATGTCCACGCCGTCCACGCGCAAGTTTATTCCATGGACAAACGAGGAGGTGCGGACTTTTCTGTTCTTGGTAGCCGACGACCACATCCAGAGCGAGTTGGACGGTGCAACTCGCAACGAAAAAATATACCAGGAGGTTTCCGACCAAATGGCAGCACAAGGTTACACCCGGACTGCCAAACAGTGTCGTGAAAAACTAAAAAAAATGAAGAGCGATTATCAGGCCATAAAGGACCACAACGGACGCAGTGGTGTGAGTAGGAAGGAGTGGAAATGGTACGAGCGGATGGACGCGATATACGGACATCGGCCTGCTAGCCAAGGCAGAGAATTTGGGCTCGACACGGCCACGCAAATGGAAAACGGTGACGGTGAGTGTTGTTTTGTTATTGTCCGTCTTCTCGCCTTTCGCTCAAAAGCGCACTTTATTTAAGCACTAAAGAAAGTTGTTTGATTGTGGGCAATTGTTAGTAGTGGTGGCTAGCCCGCTAACAGCTAGCTACCTTGCTGCTACCTGGCATCAAGCTGCGGAATCACGCTTTAATTTCAGTATTCATGTGAAAAAAACGCTGAAGTAAGCTTTCTGTAATCTGCTTAAAAAGTTTTTAGTTTGCAGTACATGTTGCACTTTGTTTGTGAGCTTTATTGTGTGTTTTTTCTTTCTAGACTCATTTTTCATATCCCAGCGGTGCGCGTCAATGGACCGGCCTGAAACTCCGGCGTCTCTCGTGGGGGTGCCTGAATCGGAGCCGACACCATTGTCTGCCACATCGGCAGGTCCATCACCATTCAGCATGTCCCGATCAAGTGCTGGTAAGGCACAACAAACTGAAAATTACCACCCGGTTGTTTTTATATGTGATTGTTATTTTCTATAGACGCATAAGGAATTTAAAATGTCTTTGTACGTTTATAAAAATACTAGATTCAGGGGTGTTCATAGCCACCCTGCCCCAGTTTTATTGGTGTGTTGGTGGTGGAAATACTGTTGTATTATTTTTTTTTTTTTTAAAAAAGGAGCACATGTACCGACTTCAAATCAACATGCTCGATTGAAATTCTTCACGTCAGCTAACACTATTAAGCCATTCTGATTTATGAGGACACAGTACAAACAAATTTTTTTGTCAAAATAACCCATTTTTTGATCCAGTGTTATCTAAATACAATGACTTCTGTCTTTCATATAGGCAAACGGAAAAGGTCCAGCAACATTGCAGACCTTGCATCAGTAATGGCCCAGAATCATGCAGAGGAAATGCGGATCCAAGAAAGGATGCACGAACAGCGTGAAAGGATGCACGAACAGCGCCAAAGGATGCTCGAACTGCAGCACGAACAGCGCGAAAGACACCATCAAATGCTGCAGGATCAGGAGGCTGCATTAAGAAGGGATGAGCTGACAGAGAGGTCTTCGTTCCACGGAGCCTTCCTAAGCCATTTTTCAAGTCTAGTCGAAGCACTGAAAGGTCCCCACTTGTAAACATTTTTTGGGAATATTTGTAATCTAATAAAATGTTAGTTTTTTGGATAAAAGTGTGGTTTGTCTGTTATAAATCTGGATGATAAAGGCTAATAATTACATACATATTGCATTGCCTCATTTGACCGTAATGCCGCTCTTCAGCCATAAAGGTGTTTTAATGGAAATTTAATTGTTATTATTAAATTGAATAAATATTAACACTGCTGTATCCATTGCTCTACAGTGGGTACAGTTTTTAAGTAAAATTGTAAGCAGTTGCACAGGTGTAATTTACATTCAGCAGTAGACACTGATAAAGGTAAAAGTCCAATTAGGTAAAGGTAAGTACATGTGAATTGAATGTTCTATCGGCATTCCAAATTCTGAGAATTCAAATACATTAGAAGCAGTCTAGTATAATATAAAGCGAAAATACCCATACATGTAAACCCAAATATAATATTTTTGATGTTGTAAACGTTGACGTGAATATGATAAACCTATGCTATTGTGATTCAATAGATCCATAGTGATCTTTGGTTTGAAAAAGATAATTATAATTTGGTGTTGGGCAGTGTGACAATGTCACAGTATTTAATAGGATAAAAAAAAGTTTCATCATAAAATTTCTAGGTTCATTGGCAATTCCATCAAACCAAAAGTGAGTTGTCTAGCTGCAGCATTTTTTGGGGGGTCATTTTCTTTTTTTTAGTGTGTAATTACACATCGATGAACAGATAACCCTTATAAATAACAATAGATTTGTAAATGATACTCAAATGACACACAATACAAAAAATGGGCCTAGATTTGGAATTGGCTTTTTTATAATATTTTTAATTATTTTGTAAGGTGGTATTAGTTGATAGTACTGCAGCCTCACTTGATTACATAAGAAAACTATTAAAAGTAGGAGATTAGCTCCATGGTACAACTCCCAGACTGTGAGTTTCGAAAAAATAAAAATTTCTAGGTTAATTGGCAATTCCATCAGACCAACAGTGAGTAGTGTAGCTGCAGCATTTTCTTTGCAGTCATTTTCTACATTGTTTTAGAGTGTAATTAGCTGATTTTTATAATATTATAAATTATTTTGTAAGTTAACGGGGTTTAGGATTAAGCTTCAGCATTATTTTAAATTAGTCCGGTGTTTGAGCATTAAATTACCCGTACCTTAACAGTTTACTGTTTCGAACAACAGAGGTGACGTAGAGTAAAATTGCACAACATTTTATTTACAAAAAAAAAAATGTTTTTACATATGTATGCACACGAACACTGAACAAATGAAATGTCTATTGATTGCTACACAAGTGCTGCATCACAGCATCTCTTATATCTCCACCCTGCTCCTCTACTCCCTGTGACGCTGCCACCACCACTTCTTCATCTGCTGCATCATCCAATGTGGTGTCAAAGGCCTCTCCATGACTCTCACACAGATTATGCAGTGCACAACAAGTCAACACCATCGATTTAACCACTTGCGCTCCGTTGTTCCGCGGGCGGGCAAGTCTCTGCGTCCTATGACACACGAGGGCGCGCGAGAGCGCGCTCGTGCGCCCTCGTGCGCATGACGCATGATGGTGGTGATGGTGATGTAGTAGCGTCCAAGTGCCACTCAAAAAAAAACTGCAGAGACAGCCGCGAACAGATTAGTTCATCTGATTGACCTCTCATTCGACTAATAAGAGCCTTGAATTGGGTTTCTGAAACCTTGAAGAACCAATGAATGAAAATCTAGGAAGGAGGACCCGCCTACTGTGAACGCAGGAGCCAATTGAAGCACAGAAATTCTGGCTGGGTGAAGCGATATTTACTGCTGCAGAAGGACTCTGTACGAATCTACTACAGACCCAGGCTCACCCAGCAGCATGGAGAACACCCACAAGTGGGACCTGCACTCATTCCAGCAGAATAGACGGAGGCCGACGACAAAAGTCGTAAATCATTCGCCAAAACGGCAATAATGGAATTACGTTGTTCGGGATCCACGAGCGGAGCAGCGTCGCGTTCATCTGACGCGTGGGAAGAGCTGTTCGCCACGATTCTACTGCTTTGAAGAGGTAAGGTGTTATAAGCTAAATTATTATTTATCCTTGAAAACTGTAATCCAAAAATGACTTTTGACCGATCGGTAAATTACAACTGTACTGCGCACGAAATACGAAGTGCGTGCGCCGCGATAAACGGTTCATTTGCCGTGTTCGGACCGTGAACGCGCCCCCCCCCCCCCCCCCGCTGCAGAAGGAGCGGGGGGGGGGCACGGTCCGAACGCTCCCCGGTCCGCGGGGGGGGGGAGCATATCAGTCTATTCCATCATATAGCGATGGCCCTCTTCTGTAGCGAGGGGGATGGGGCGTTCACGGTCCGTTCACGGTTCCCCCCCCCCACACACACACACAGTAGCGAGGGGGGGGGGGCGCTGTGAAAACATGCAAGGAAAAAAAAAAAGAGTGTATTCCGTCATGTAGCGAGGGCCGAATTTGGTCCTTGGTAGCGGGGGGGGGGAACGACCCCCCCGCCCACACACACACACACAGACACAGCCCTGAGTGTGACCTTTCATTAGAGCCTAAAATGAAGATTCTACATTGAATTATTCAAAAGTTACAGACGTTTTTCCAAACTGTGCCATTTGGCACAATTTGGCACAGTTCCATAACGCCTGGGAACAGCCTGAGAACAAAGCTGTGTAAAATATTCATTTTTGGTGGTATTGTTACCAAATTTGGATCTCAGCTGGATAACACTTGGTTCTACATTTCTGTTGCATTTTCCAGCCGGATCGGACAGCTGTGTGTTATTTACAAGCATTTGTATCCAAAAAAACACTGTGTCCAATTTTTTTTTCTTCAAGTTCAGTATGTTTAGATGACTGTAACTCAGTGGCCGGAGCACGTAGAGAGATTATGTTTTTTTTTGCCAAAAAATTCAAAGTGTTTTCTTTTAAATGAGACCAACCCCATGAAGATGCTGCAAAGGGTTGAATAACAGCTTTCGATTTACTTTGGGCACGTTATTTTTGGGCATTTTTAGGAAAATTGCCCGGAGTGCAAGTGGTTAACCAGTGCGATGTTACAGTCATTCCTTTTTAGAAGGCAGCGCCACCTTCCCTTCAGCCTGCCAAAAGCATTCTCCACAACCACGCGTACTCGACTGATGGTCTGGTTGAACGTGTGTTGTTCTTCAGTCAGTCGTCCGGTGTCATGGAATGTTTTCAACAGCCAGTTTTGCAGGGGATAAGCAGAGTCTCCAAGGATGAAGTAGCCCACACGTACCGCACCAAGGTTCATGACTTTAGGTGGGAAGAGGTTTTCCCGACTGGCTAAATCCCACAGTGTGGACAGTCTGTGACAGTCTGTGACAGTCCACCTCAAGTCCATCACCACCCCTCTCCTGGACCCGCTGCAGTTTGCCTACCGAGCCAACAGGTCTGTAGACGACGCAGTCAACCTGGCCCTCCACTCCATCCTGCAGCATCTGGACTCCCCGGGAACCTACGCCAGGATCCTGTTTGTGGACTTCAGCTCCGCATTCAACACCATCCGCCCCGCTCTGCTCCGGGACAAGCTGTCCCTGCTCAACGTGCCTGACTCCCTCTGCAGGTGGATCATCGACTTCCTGACGGACCGGAGGCAGCATGTGCGGCTGGGAAAGACTGTCTCAGACTATACTAGCATCAGCACCGGATCACCCCAGGGCTGTGTACTTTCCCCCCTACTCTTCTCCCTTTACACCAACTCCTGCACCTCCAGCCACCAGTCTGTCAAGTTGATCAAGTTTGCGGACGACACCACCCTCATCGGGCTCATCTCCAACGGCGACGAGTCCGCCTACAGGAGAGAGGTGGCCCAGCTGGCGTCCTGGTGCAGCAATAACAACCTGCAGCTGAACGCTCTGAAGACAGTGGAGATGATTGTAGACTTCAGGAAAGTCACTACTCCTCTGCCCCCCCCCTCACCCTCTCAGGCTCTCCCATCACCACTGCTGATTCCTTCCGCTTCCTAGGCACTACCATCACCAGGGACCTCAAATGGGAGCTGACCATCAGCTCACTCATCAAAAAAGCCCAGCAGAGGATGTTCTTCCTGCGGCAGCTGAGGAAGCTCAAGCTACCCACCAAGATGTTAGTGCAGTTCTACACAGCCATCATCGAGTCCATCCTCACCACCTCCATAACCGTGTGGTACGCAGGAGCCACTGCCAGGGACAGACTAAGGCTGCAGCGCGTCGTGCGCACTGCTGAGAAGGTGATCGGCTGCAAGCTCCCATCTCTCCAGGATCTGTACATCTCCAGGACCCGGAGGCGTGCTGGCCGGATCATAGCCGATCCCTCACACCCTGGTCACGTACTGTTTGCCCCCCTCCCCTCTGGTAGAAGACTTCGGTCCATCCAGACTAAAACCTCCCGTCACATGAACAGCTTCTTCCCCTCTGCCATTAGACTGCTGAACACTAAGTGACTTATTGACTCTCGTGCACCATGTACAGCAGCTCAACCAGACTCATGTCAATCATCACTGTTTTCTTTCTGCATTACCGACTGCACTATATAGTTCTCCACAGTATCTGCTGCTGGCTAATATATATTTTAACTGTTGACCAGTATCACTTAATCTTATCCTACACTTTATTACATGTATAGTTTATTTCTCTTATCTTATCATGTTTAATGTTGCAGCATTGTACCGAGACAAATTCCTAGTTTGTGTACTACATGAACAATGGCAATAAACCTGATTCTGATTCTGATTCTGATTCTGAGTCTCAGCACCCTAGCATCGTGCATGCTCCCAGGCAGCCCGGCAAACACATTCCAGAACAACCCCTTTCCATCAACAACACCTTGAAGGAGCACAGAGTGCCAGCCTTTACGATTAAAGTAGTCTGTGTGATATTGTGTTGGTGCGATGATGGGTATGTGGGATCCATCAATGGCACCCACACACATTGGTAGCCCCCACCGACTCTCGATGTAGGCCGACATTTCCCTGAACCGCCCTTCATCAGGAAAACGGAGTTGTTCTGGAACCAGCAATGACTCTGCTGCTACACAAACGTCCTGCACACACCTTCAAACCGTTGTGTTGCTGACCCCAAATAGATGACCAATACTGCGGTACTCTGAACCGGTAGCAAGCTTCCACAGTGCAATGGCCACTCTCTTCCTCAGACGCACACACTGGCTGAATTTCGTATCTTGATGCTCCATGTACGGACGCAATTTGTGGCACAAGTATGTAAAAGTGTCCTCGGACATCGGGAAGTTCTGCAACCACTGCGTGCTTGAGAAGCCGGGAACAATATTCTCCCACCAATGCGAGCTACGTTTAATTGCCCAGGCCGATGGTCTGCAGCTTATTTTGCAAGAACTCACCCAACTGAAAGACAGACACAGCATACATATTAATACTGATAAACAGGTGACATCAAAATTAGATCAAAATTAGATTAGAGTATTTGTTTATTTGCCAGGGACAGTGCAATAAACACAGACAATTAATCAAATGACAATCGATCTGATGTGTTGCACAAAGAGTGTATAGATATTAGCTAATTTGCCAGTCTTGTCCCTGGATGGGCTTTAGAAAGGAGAAACAATTTGAAAGAAAAAAAGGAAAGGAAAAGATAAAAAAAAAAAAAAAAGAAGGTCAATGAAACTCTCAAAACTCAATAGGTTGCATTTTTTTTTAAATATTACAGTGATGCCATAGAATGGGCTTTTGTCCAAGATTTTTACAGTTTGATTATATAATGAACCTATATGTCTTATTGTAGAAGGGGCTGCTTGAGCCCAGACTGTCAAACAGTATGATCTATAAGAAAAAACCATAGAATGCATATACAGTGCAGCTGCTTCGTATGGTATGTAATATCTAATTTAAAGCAGTTCAGATTGTTTTTTAGTGTTTTTGAATTTTTTTTATAGGAAGATTAAATTTGAGTTGAGGATCTAGTACAATGCCAAGGTATTTGAATTCTGTTACTAAACTGATGTCTTGATCATGTATTTTAACTTTAAAACGTTGCAGGTTACATTTTTGATTTAAAAGCAATCTGTTTTGTTGAATCATAATGGAAATCATACCCACAGAATTACCCGAGAGAACAATCAGATATTTCAAATACAGTGGTACCTCTACTTACGAACGTCTCTACATACGGAATTTTCAGGTTACGACACACCTCAACGGGAAAATATTGCCTCTTGTTACGAACGAAATTTCAGGATACGAAAGGCAAAAAAGTATGCGCTCCTCGCAGCTCCCGTAGTTTACCGAACGTAAACATACCTGTAGCTGCTCTGCCATTGGCTATCGCCTAGCATCTTCCTGGTATCCCATTGGCCACAAAGTGTTCGGGCAGTTTTACGTGTGTGTACAGTACAGAAATTACAGAAAGAATTGACATTTATTCGCTATGGGCCCCAAGAAAGTGACGGAGATAAGTGGAAAAGGAGAAAGGAAGAAGAGAGTTTTTTTGTCCATACAAACAAAGAAGGAGATAATCGAAAGGTATGAAAAGGGGATGCGTTTGGTTGATCTCGCCAAAGAGTATGGCCGTAATACATCAACGATCAGCACGGTATTAAAACAAAAGGAAGCCCTTAAAGCTGTGACTCCTTCCAAAGGCCTCTCTGTCATTTCGGCTGTGAACGATGAGATGGAGAGGTTGTTACTCGTGTGGATAAAGGAGAAAGAGATAGCTGGTGACACAGTGACCGAGGCCATAATTTGTGAAAAGGCGACCGCCATCTTTAATGACCTCGTGAAGGAAGATGCAGGCGAGGGAACTTCGGCGCAAGAAATACACCAGGAGTTTAAGGCATCGCGTGGGTGGTTCGAGACGTTCAAAAAGAGGTCTGGAATTCACTCTGTTGTTCGGCATGGCGAGGCATGTAGCGCCGACCGCAAAGCGGCCGACGAATTTGTGCAAAAATTCCAACAATTGGTGATCGATGAAGGCTACGTTGCACAGCAAGTTTTTAATTGTGACGAGACGGGCCTTTTTTGGAAAAAGATGCCTCGCCGTACCTTCATCACAGTAGAAGAGAAGAAAATGCCAGGCCACAAGCCCATGAAGGACCGCCTTACGCTTGCCCTTTGTGCCAATGCCAGTGGGGATTGCAAAATCAAGCCCCTGCTGGTGTACCACTCCGAAAATCCCAGGGCATTCAAGGCTCACAAAATATTAAAAGACAAACTTCAGGTGCTATGGAGGGCCAATGCCAAGGCCTGGGTCACCCAACAATTTTTTGTTGAGTGGGTCAATTTGGTTTTTGCCCCTGCTGTTAAGAGGTACCTACAGGAGAACAATCTCCCCTTCAAGTGCCTCCTCATTCTCGATAATGCCCTTGCCCACCCGCCTGGCCTCGAAGATGATATCCTGGAGGAGTTCTCCTTTATTAAGGTGCTGTACCTCCCACCTAACACCACCTCTATCCTCCAGCCCATGGACCAACAAGTCATTTCGAACTTCAAGAAACTCTACACAAAACACATGTTCAAGAGGTGTTTCGACATCACTGAAAACACCCAGCTTACCCTTCGTGAGTTTTGGAAGTAGCACTTCGATATCGTTGTTTGCCTCAAGATAATCGACATGGCTTGGCAGGAGGTGACCAGACGTAACCTTAATGCAGCTTGGAGAAAGCTGTGGCCCGATGCTGCTGCCCCACAAGATGTTGAGGGGTTTGAGGTGGAGGGTGAAGTTGAATCTGAGGTTGAAGAAATTATTTCGCTGGGAAAGGGCATGGGTCTTGAGGTGAATGACGAGGACATCAACGAGTTGATTCAGGAGCACAACGAGGAGCTTTCCACGCAGGAGCTGAAGGAGTTGGAGGCAATGCAGCACACGGCAGTGCAGGAGGAGTTCAGCGAGGAGGAGGAGGAGGAGGAGGCAGCCATTATTCCAACAGCCCGAATTAAAGAAATTTTAGGAAAATTCCATGAAGTTTCGGAATTTGTTGAAAAGAATCACCCGGAAAAAGTGTTCACTAGTCGGGCTATCGCTCACTATGATGATGTTTGCCTTTCACATTTTCGAAGGATTGTTACAAGCCGACAAAAGCAAACGTCCTTGGATCGTTTCTTCACAAAACGTCAGGCAAAAACCACTGATGAGACAGAACATGAACCAAAGAAGGCAAAAGGTGACGACGACAATAGCAGTTAAAAGGTAAATGAACATAATTTTTATTATTCTTTCTCTTTTATTATTCTCTTTTATTATTCTTTCTCTCATTTTAAACTCTCATTTTATATTTATTGTGCAGTAATCTAATTGTAACATGTATTTGTTACATGTTTTGATGCGTTTTTATGATTTATAAAAAATTTATGCCCGAATTTTGGGGGGCTTGGAACGGATTACGGCATTTACATGTAAAGCGCGCCTCTACTTACGGAATTTTCACGTTACGAGAATACTTCCGGAACGAATTAATTTCGTAAGTAGAGGTACCACTGTAATTGGTTTGAATATACAGTGGGGCAAAAAAGTATTTAGTCAGCCTCCAATTGTGCAAGTTCTCCCACTTAAAAGATGAGAGAGGTCTCCAATTTTCATCATAGGTATACCTCAACTATGAGAGACAAAATGAGAAAAAAAAAATCCAGAAAATCACATTGAAGGATTTTTAATGAATTAATTGGTAAATTCCTCGGTAAAATAAGTATTTGGTCAATAACAAAAGTTCATCTCAATACTTTGTTATATACCCTTTGTTGGCAATGACAGAGGTCAAACGTTTTCTTTAAGTCTTCACAAGGTTTTCACACACTGTTGCTGGTATTTTGGCCCATTCCTCCATGCAGATCTCCTCTAGAGCAGTGATGTTTTGGGGCTGTCGCTGGGCAACATGGACTTTCAACTCCCTCCAAAGATTTTCTATGGGGATGAGATCTGGAGACTGGCTAGGCCACTCCAGGACCTTAAAATGCTTCTTACGAAGCCACTCCTTCGTTGCCCGGGGTGTGTGTTTGGAATCATTGTCATGCTGAAAGACCCAGCCACGTTTCATCTTCAATGCCCTTGCTGATGGAAGGAGGTTTTCACTCAAAATCTCATGATACATGGCCCCATTCATTCTTTCCTTTACACAGATCAGTCGTCCTGGTCCCTTTGCAGAAAAACAGCCCCAAAGCATGATGTTTCCACCCCCATGCTTCACAGTAGGTATGGTGTTCTTTCTCCTCCAAACACGACAAGTTGAGTTTTTACAATAAAGTTCTATTTTGGTTTCATCTGACCATATGACATTCTCCCAATCCTCTTCAGGATCATCCAAATGCTCTCTAGCAAACTTCAGACGGGCCTGGACATGTACTGGCTTAAGCAGGGGGACACGTCTGGCACTGCAGGATTTGAGTCCCTGGCGGCGTAGTGTGTTACTGATGGTAGCCTTTGTTACTTTGGTCCCAGCTCTCTGCAGGTCATTCACTAGGTCCCCCCGTGTGGTTCTGGGATTTTTGCTCACCGTTCTCGTGATCATTTTGACCCCACGGGGTGAGATCTTGTGTGGAGCCCCAGATCGAGGGAGATTATCAGTGGTCTTGTATGTCTTCCATTTTCTAATAATTGCTCCCACAGTTGATTTCTTCACACCAAGCTGCTTACCTATTGCAGATTCAGTCTTCCCAGCCTGGTGCAGGTCTATAATTTTGTTTCTGGTGTCCTTTGACAGCTCTTTGGTCTTGGCCATAATGGAGTTTGGAGTCTGACTGTTTGAGGTTGTGGACAGGTGTTTTTTATACTGATAACAAGTTCAAACAGGTGCCATTAATACAGGTAACGAGTGGAGGACAGAGGAGCCTCTTAAAGAAGAAGTTACAGGTCTGTGAGAGCCAGAAATCTTGCTTGTTTGTAGGTAACCAAATACTTATTTTACCGAGGAATTTACCAATTAATTCATTAAAAATCCTTCAATGTGATTTTCTGGATTTTTTTTTCTCATTTTGTCTCTCATAGTTGAGGTATACCTATGATGAAAATTGGAGACCTCTCTCATCTTTTAAGTGGGAGAACTTGCACAATTGGTGGCTGACTAAATACTTTTTTGCCCCACTGTATAGGTGAAGGAGACATTCAGACAGCTGTTTTGCATGCAGGTGTAAATGCTGCACACAACAACGACATGACCAAATAATGACAATATAAATCATTAGCTTACCAACATCTGCTCCCTCATGTGCCTCATGTGTCTTATGTGCCGGACAATGATATCTGCTTCATATTCAGCTTCATATGCAGCTGCTTCATATTCCTCCGGGGCAAACGATACTATCCTCTCCTGCTCCAACGTGTGTGGTCTCAATCCACGTCGTCTTCTCCTATACAATTCTCTTGTCTCGTTAAAGACATTCATTGTATTAAAAACCCACAGAAGAACATTGAGCACCGTGGAAATCCTCCGCTCGTAATCGGCCATTTTTTTTTCTTTGTTGTGGAGTATTGGGTCACGTACTTTACTACGTCAGCAGAGTGTGGGACCGCCTCAATCCCGCCCACCCCCAGCAATTCTCGGCTTTCCGTGGTTGTGATGGAGGCGCAGCCGCGGGAGAAACAAGTAGTAAAGAAAAGAAAAGAGTAGCGCAGAACTATATAGTGGAAATGTGGCTATAGTCTCTCCACCGAGTCCTGGGTTTACCCCGGGGTCTCCTCCCAGTGGGACATGCCCGAAACACCTCAAGTGGGAGGCGTCCAGGAGGCATCCTGATCAGATGCCCATACCACCTCAACTGGCTCCTTTCAATGTGGAGGAGCAGCGGTTCTACTCTGAGCCATTCCCGGATGATTGAGCTCCTCTCCCTATCGCTAAGGGTGAGTCCAGCAATCCTACGAAGGAAGCTCATTTCAGACGCTTGTATCTGCGATCTCATTCTTTCGGTCATTACCCAAAGCTCATGACTATAGGTGAGGGTAGGAACATGGATTGACTGGAAAATCGACAGCTTTGCTTCAGAACTTAGCTCCCTCTTTACCACAACAGACCAGTACAACATCCGCATCACTGCAGATGCTGCTCTGATCCATCTGTCAATCTCTCGCTCAAGTCTCCCCTCACTCGTGAATAAGACCCAAAGATATTTAAACTCCTCCACTTGGGGCAGGGGCTTGTCCCCAACCCTGAGAGGACAAGCCACCTTTTTCCAGCTGAGTACCATGGACACGGACTTGGAGGTGCTGATTCTCATCCCAGCTGCTTCATACTCAGTGGCAAACCATCCCAGTAAGACCTGTAGGCCACTGCTGGATGAAGCCAACAGGACAACATCATCTGCAAATAACAGAGATGAGATTCTGTGGTCACTGAGAATGACACCCTCCATTCTCTGGCTGTGCCTAGATTTCCTGTCCATAAAAATTATGAACAGGACTGGTGACAAAGGGCAGCCCTGGTGAAGTCCAACTCTCACCGGGAATGAGTCCAACCTAGCGTCAGCAATACAAACCAAACTCTCGCAACGGTTGTATAGAGACAGGATAGCGGTCGAATGCCTTCTCCAAGTCCACAAAACACATGTAAACTGGTTGGGCAAACTCCCACAAACCCTTGAGGATTCTCTAGAGAGTAAAGAGTTGGTCTGATGTGCCAAGGCCAGGGCGAAAACCACATTGCTCCTCCGAGGTTCGACCAACGGCCGGACTCTTCTCTCCAGTGCCTTGGCACAGACCTTCCCACGGAGGCTGAGGAGGGTGATCCCTCTAAAGTTGGAGCACACCCTCCGGTGCCCCTTTTTAAAAGGGGAACTACCACCCTGGTTTGCCATGCCAAAGGCACTGTCCATGACCTCCACACAATGTTGCAGAGGTGTGTCAACAATGACAGCCCTACAACATCCAGGGTCTTGAGGAACTCAGGGCAAATCTTTTCCACTCCCGGGCCCCGCCACCAAAGAGATTTTTAACCACCTTGGTGACCTCAGCTCCTGTGATTGGTGAGTCGTCCCCCTCATCCACAAGCCCTGCTTTCTCTGTGGAAGCTGTGTCAGTGGGATTGAGGAGATCCTTGAAGTATTCCTTCCATCACCCAACGATATCCCCAGTCGAAGTCTGCAGCGCCCCATCCACACCATACACAGTGTGGACAGGGAGCTGCTTCCCCCTCCTGAGCCGCTGGACAGTTTGCCAGAATCTCTTCGATGCCAACTGAAAGTCTTGTTCCATGGCCTCACTGAACTCCTCCCACACCCAAGTTTTTGCTTTAGCAACCACCCGAGCTGCACTGTGCTTGGCCTGCCGGTACATCTCAGCTGCTTTGGGAGTCCCACAAATCAACCAAGCTTGATAGGACTCCTTCTTCAGCTTAATGGCCCCCCTCACCACTGGTGTCCACCACTTGGTTCGGGGGTTGCCACCACGAGATGCACTGACAACCTTGTGACCGCAGCTCTGGGCAGCTGCTTCAACAATAGAGGTGGAGAACATGGCCCATTCAGACTTTATGTCTCCAGACTCCCTCGGAATGTGGTTGAAGTTCTTCCAGAGGTAGGAGTTGAAAACCTCCCGGACAGGGGTTTCAGCCAGATGTTCCCAGCACACCCTCACTATAGGTTTGGATCTACCAGGTCTTAATGGCATCCTCCCCTACCATCGGATCCAACTCACCACCAGGTGGTGATCACTTGACAGCTCTGCATCTCTCTTTACCTGAGTGTCCAAGACATACGGTCATAGGTCTGATGACACAATAACAAAATCGATCATTGACCTGCGACCTACGGTGTCCTGGTGCCAGGTGCACATGTGGACACCCTTATGCTTTAACATGGTGTTTGTTATAGACAAACTGTGGTTAGCACAGAAGTCCAATAAATGAACACCACTTAGGTTCAGATCGGGCAGGCCGTTCCTCCAATCACCCCTTTTCACTGTCGTTGCCCACGTGCACATTGAAGTCCCCCAGTAGGACAATGGAGTCTCCAAGAAGAGAACCCTCCAGCACCCCAGTCAGAGAATCCAAAAAAGGTGGGTACTCTGAACCATCATTTGATGCATAAGCACAAATGATGGTCAGGACCCTTTACCCAACCCGAAGACATGGGGAAACAACCTTTTTATCCATCGGGGAAAACTTCAATATAGAGGCAGCAAGGTGGGGGGATACAAGAATACCCATCCCTGCTCACCGCCTCTTGCCTGGGGCAACTCCAGAGTAGGCCAAGCTTCAGCTCCTCTCCGGGAGACTGGTTCCAGAACCAGAGCTGTGTGTTGAGGTGAGGCTGACTATATCTAGCTGGTATCTCTCAAACTTATGCACCAGCTCAGGCTCCTTCACCACCAGAGAGGTGACATTCCACATTCCAAAAGCCAGTTTAGGAAGCCTGGGATCAGACTGCCGAGGTCTCTGCCTTCGACCGCCACCTGATCCACATAGCACTGGACCCCCATGGTCCCTCCTGCAGGTGGTGAACCCACTGGAGGGCGGACCCATGTAACTCCTTCGGGCTGAGTTCGGCCAGGTTCCATGGGTGGAAACCCGGCCACCAGGTGCTACCCATCGAGCCCCTCCTCCAGGCCTGGACCCAGGGTGGGTCCGCGGTAACCCCATACCGGGCAGGGTACACTGAATCCTTGTTTTAGCATTCATCGTGAGAGTCTGTTGGATTGTTCTTAGTCCGGCCCTTCATCCAGGACCAGTTTATCTTGGGTGACCCTTCCAGAGGCAAATTTCCCCAGGCAACATAGCTCCTGGGATCACTAGGGCATGCAAACCCCCCACCATGATAAGGTGACGATACATAAGGGGCAGACCGAGAATACATTCTCAGATCAAGAATGCTTTCTTCCATTTTCCTCAAAATATGAACACGATCTCTTGTTCTCAGTTTGTAACAAGACTAGTAATTAATTTATTGTTCAGCTCCTGACGTCATGCATTTCAGGCCGACATTCCCAGCGAATTTTGGTCATGTGAAACTATCATTTTCACTGACTTTTTTTCTCTCCGGATCACAATTTATTCCAAAAAATGGTGATATTTGAGGAAATTATGTCATTTCCTGCATAAACATACCAAATTCAGCCTAACTAAAAATCAGTAAATTTCCCCTTTAATGCTGGGACTGCAGGGAGCTGTGAAAGGTAAGTGACTGATATTATGCTATTGTGCTAGGCAAGGTGGCTAACTCTTTGTTGCGCTTTTTTTGCTGTGGTGATTGTATGTCAGAATGAGTGATATTAGTCACTAGGTAGATAAAATTTAGGGCTTTCAAGTGATGTGTGTCATGGCAGGTTTCTTACATCATAGCACTGTTTTGTATGGGATTTGGGTGTCTGGGATGCAGTGCCCACCTACAGGATGACGTCAGGCGGGCATGGCCCACTCTGTATATAGTTGAGTGTTCTGCTTAATAAAGTTCAGTTGGATGTCCCTCAAGTAGCTCTCCATCTCGTGGCATTTCACGATATAACATTTGGCGACGATGAGACCAATGGGAGCGTGCTGGCTTAATCAGCGGCTGTTGCCATTTCTGGAGAACCCGGGTGAGCCGTTAATTTTGTGGCCACAGTGGAGACGGGAATTTGAGGAGTATGTCGACTCTCTGGGTTTCCCTCGGCTTGACAAGAGACAGTGGCAGGCCCTCCTGGCTCGTAACCTCGGTGCGGAGGGCTGAAGGATTCTCAATTCGCTGGGCACGAGTGAGGGCTATGTGAAGGCTGTTGGGCACATGGAGGCGCACTTTGCGGAGCGGACGAGGGCCAGAGAGATGCGGGCGAAGAGGCTGGTGGCGCTGGACACACCAGAGCTTGTTAGCTTGGGAGAGCTAACGGCTCAGTCAGGGCCTATGGACAGGCTAGCTAACAGGCTAGTTTTGCGCTGAAACAGGGCTAAGGGTGCAAAACTGGGCCTCGAGGCAGAACCGGGGCCTTGTGTGGAGGAGCCCCTGGCCACTGATGACAGTGGACAAGGTGTCAACATCGCGCACCCCGAAGGGTGGTCTGGACCGCAACGGGTGGTGAAACTGGACGGTGTGAGGGTGCCCATGCTGTTAGCCACCGCCGCCCCACGCTCCATCGTGAGGCCTGCGTTCGGAGGCTCACACCCCGGCGCCCAGATGCGGCAGAACTGCCGGACGATGAGGACCCCGAGAACGGCAGGTATATCACGCTGGCGGTGCAGTATGGTGAGAAGACCCTTCCTGTGTTTAGGTTCCATGTGGCACGCCAGGGCGAAAATGTGATGGGGTGGGACCTGTTTGATGAGCTGGGTTTCACTTTTGAAATTGGTGGACAGATGGTCAGCAGCCCAGGACCAGTTTACATGGGCGTGGGTGCGGCTGAAGACCTGAGTGTGAGTGAAACGGACAGTGAATGGGACTCAGGGAGTGACTACAGCTCGGATGATGAAGATGAGATGGAGGATGAGCAGGACCCGGAATTGCCCTCACCCCTTGAGCAGCCAGAGACGGAGTGAAGATGGAGAGAGCCCAAGTTAAGCGAGACCAACACCGGTGGAGAGGTGGCGCAGTAGGAGTTAGCCCCACAGCTGGAGGCCATGCAGTGGGAGGCTGGACAATGGTTAAGCAAGACCAACACCGGCGGAGAGGTGGCGCAGCAGAAGCTAGCCCTGCCGCTGGAGGCTATACAGAGGGAGAGCACGTTTGGCACCGCGCTACGCTGCCTCAGGATGGACCTGATGCCGGTTCTCATGTTGCCCTGGAAGAGGGTGCTGGACAGCGCGCTGGGACCCCCGGGATGGCCTTTAAGGATAGGGTGCCCATACCAGAAGTGGGCGAGCGGGGCCAGGCAGGCTGAAGGCCCCAGGGAGGTACAGCGGCCGCAGGACATGGTGGCAGTGCAGCAGAGCACCAACACCGAGTGCGCTTAATGCAGCGGTGAGGAGCCCAGGTCGGTGAGCAGGCCCGACGAGGGTGATGGTGCGTGTCCTGGAGGTGAACAGGAGCCGATTACGGAGGCTACACAACATGACACATGGAATGAGGGAGTCGAAAGCTGTGTCGAGGTGCCCGGACCGGAGAACGATACCGGTGAGGATGACACTGTGAACCATGGAGGTGAGCAGCAACGGCTGGACACGGTGACAGCGAGCAGCGCCGATGAGCGGGTTTTGGCGGTCCCTGGAGCATGACCACGAGGGGTTGAAGTGTTCGGGGCCAAGAGAGAAGAGAGCCGAGCGGGACAATTTGGCGCAGTTCTGCAGAGTGCCAAACGCCTTCGTCAGGGCAAGAGCTTGGACCGGGTCGGCGGGACAGCACGATGCAGGAAGGAGGTTCTGAGATGATGTGGCGGGCATGAGAGACACGGTTGGGATCCCCTGCGGGTCGACGGCAGGGTTCGGTCCAGAGAAGAAAAAACAGTTTGGCAGGCTGGAGAAAGGTTATCCAGAGAGGGGTGTTTCGACCTTGGGGGGCGGCAGCGGCCAAACTTAAGAATGCCGTGGGGATACCCAGGCCCTCCGTGGCTGTAGAGAAGATGGTGGCTACCCAGAGATGTTGGGGTTACCTGAAATTTTATTTTTCTGATGTAAATGTCTATATACGTATATATGTGAATGAATGTGTGTAGTTTTACTGTTTGGTGCCCTGGTAAATTTATTTTTTAAAAAAAGAGAAAGTACAGCAGGCATATTTAATTGATTAGTTGTGAACCAAGGGTGTGTGTTTACATGATAAATTTTATTAGCCGGGATGGTGGTATGCTTGATTTAGTACTGTGTTTTGGAATGCTACTGTTTGATTGGTATTTATATGATACGTTTTGCAGCCTGAGGGGTGATGGCTCGGTACTTAATTACGTGTATAGTAAATTTGAGCCCACCAGGTTCATTTAAATTATTGTGATTGAACGCCCAAAGTGATTTTGTTTTGAATGCCCATGGTGGGGTGGGAGTTGGGGTGGGGGCCGCCAGTAGTGTGTGTGTTGTGGTTTTGTGTGTGATATTTATATAGTATTGTTAAGAAGATTGTTTTGAGTTAGAAACACGGCCGTATTTTGTTTTGTTAAATTGTTCTCTTTTATGGCAGAATAAGCCACTCAGCCTTGTAGGGGGCGCTGGCAGTTTACTCGGCCCCTCTGCCTTAGTTGTGTGAATGGATAGGAGTTTATTTATTTTTGTACATATGTTCTTCCCCTTTTAGAGCATGAGTCAGGGGATAAATTAGGGTGGGTTGTTTGTGTGCTTGACATTTTTTTTAAAAGGGGGGGTATTGTGTATGGGATTTGGGTGTCTGGGATGCCGTGCCCACCCACAGGATGACGCCAGGTGGGCACGGCCCACTCTGTGTATAGTTGAGTGTTCTGCTTAATAAAGTTCAGTTGGATGTCCCTCAAGAAGCTCTCGTGGCATTTCATGATATAACAAGCACTTTGTCACAAGTTGAGCTCTGGAAGTTCTGCCAGACTCAGTATCGTGGCTTTTTCCTTATTTTTATTTATATTTGTTGAATTTTGTGGCTTTTGAGTTTTATTACTGCCTTCCATTTTTCTGTTCAGGTCCCACTTTTTACGTTCATGTTTTATTTCAATTTGTAATTATTTATTAGTCTGTTTTTGATGATGTTTACCCTTTATATTTGTCCTTTGGTGTTCTCTCTCTCGGCTGACAGCTGTCAGGCAGCGTTTCCTATTTGGTGCTCTGGGTGGGCGTCGCCCTGTCAGCTGTCAAGTCCAGCCGCTCCTCCCTCCTCTCTTCCAGCTGATCCCAATCTTCATTCAACACCGTACCCACCAAGACCATACGGTGTTGCTCGAACAACAAACCCTGGATCAACCCTGAGATAAAAACACTTCTGAGAGAGAAGAAGAGGATCTTCAGGTCGGGGAACAGTGAGATGCTGAAGTCCGTACAGAGGGAGCTGAGGAGGAAGATCAGAGAAGGCAAGGACAGCTTCAGGAAGAAGATGGAGGACAAGCTGCAACAGAGCGACATCGGCGGGGTCTGGAGAAATCTTAAAACAATGTCTGGGCTCCAGAATACCTCCCCCCAGGCCATGGGGGTCAGGGAGTGGGCGAACAATCTGAACCTGTTTTTTTAATAGGTTTGACCAGCCGCCCTCCCCCTCGACTGCACAACAACCACTGCTGCCTCTAAAGACATCGAGTCCTGCTGTCCACACCCCACTCCACCAACACCCCCCCACTCCCAACACACAGCCCCCCAACATGACCCTCACTAAGACCCAGGTGAGGACGGAGCTGAGGAAGATCAAGGCAAGGAAGGCGTCGGGACCGGACGGCATCAGCGCAAAGCTCCTCAAGTCCTGCGCAGACCAGCTGTGTGGGATTGTGGAGCTCATCTTCAACCTGAGCCTGAAGCTGGGGAGGGTACCACAGTTGTGTGGTACCTGTACCAAAGACTTACCACCCCAAAGACCTGAACAGCTACAGACCGGTGGCCCTGACGTCTCACGTGATGAAGACCCTGGAGAGACTGCTCCTTGCTCACCTCTGCCCCCTGGTGGGACCAGCGATGGATCCACTCCAGTTTGCCTACCAGCATGGCATTGGGGTGGAGGATGCAGTGATCTTCCTCCTCCACCTGGAGAAGCCCGGGAATGCAGTGAGGATCATGTTCTTTGACTTCTCCAGTGCTTTCAACACCATCCAACCGATGATCCTGAAGGACAAGCTGCTGTGCACAGGGGTGGACCAGCACCTGTCATCATGGTTCCTGGACTACCTCACTAACCGGCCACAGTTTGTGAGAACCCGGGACTGTGTGAACAACACGATCGTCGGTAGCACGGTAGCACGGGGGCCCCCCAGGGAACGGTTTTGGCTCCCTTCCTGTTCACCCTTTATACTGTGGACTTCTCACACAACACAACACACTGCCATCTACAGAAGTCCTCTGACGACTCTGCGATCGTCGGCCTCATCTACAACGGAGATGAAGCTGAGTACAAAGGACTTATCCAGGACTTTGTGGACTGGTGCCATCGGAACTGCCTCCAGATCAACGCGAGGAAAACTAAGGAGCTGGTGGTGGACTGCCGCAGGCAAGGACAACCCCTCACAGCACCAGTAAACATACAGGGAACAGACATTGAGGTGGTGACATCCTATAAGTACCTGGGTGTTCATCTGAACAATAAACTAGACTGGTCACACAATACCGACGCACTCTACAAGAAGGGACAGCGCAGGCTGTTCCTACTGAGGAGACTCAGGTCTTTTGGTGTACAAGGGGCGCTGGTGAAGACATTCTACGACACGGTGGTGGCATCAGCCATCACTTTTGGAGTGGTCTGCTGGGGCAGTGGCATTACAGCAGCCGATAGGAAGAGATTGAACAAACTGATCAAGAAAGCTAGCTCTGTCCTGGGGCAGCGCCTTGACCCAGTGGAGGAGATAGGAGAGAGAAGGATGGTGGCTAAACTGTCATCTCTGCTGGAGTCCGAGTCCCACCCTATGCAGGACATACTGAACGCACTGAGGAGCTGATTTAGCAGCAGACTACATCATCCTAGGTGTGCAACCGAGAGTTTTCGCAGGTCTTTCCTACCTACGGCTGTCAGACTGTATAACCTAAGCAGGGCTGCTCGCAGAGATAGCAAAAAATCGTGACGACCTAATGGTATTGAATGCAAAATACGCAACAGACTTACACAATGGTCCACTCCAGTATACAACTAGGACAATATCGGTCGCTACGGAGGGTGACAATATGTATGGGTACATATTCATATTCATAATATGTAGGATAACTAAGTAGACGGTTATGCTGTTTATTCCATCTAGCTACAATGCTCCGCACTGTGTGTATATATATTTATATATTTATTCCATCTAGCTACAATGCTCCGCACTGTGTGTTTATATATTTATATATTTATATGTACATATGTATATTCGCTGCTCTTGTTTTTCTTGTCTTCTTGATTGTTGCTCTGAGTGTTGCTATCCCTGTGCTGTTGCAATCCTGGAATTTCCCCATTGTGGGACTAATAAAGGCTTATCTTATCTTATCTTATCTTATCTTATTCATTATTACCTCTTTGCCTGCTCATGTGAACCCACATCTGTCATCACTTAAGTATATAGTTTTGACCCTATTTAAGGGGAGTTATTTTGTTGTCTTTTGCCGCTGCCTTGACTGATCAAGTTTATCTACAGTCTCTCTTCGTCTCCGCCAGAGCCTATTCCTGCTCAGGTGCGCTATTCGAGTAAGTTATCTCTCTCATTGTTATTTTTGTATTTTGAGCACCTTGTTGTACTTTATGTTTGTTGTTTGTCTTTTCAATAAATTGCCTAAACTCACAGTTGGCACATGGGTCTCAGTTTTCTGCCCTGAAGGGCTTTATGACAGCACATAATAATCAGAGGATAAAACATGACTCACCTGGCTTGTTTTACAACAGTGGCGCAGGGTTATTTATTTATGTTATTAATTTGTCAACCTAACAAGGTGATTAGATGGTCAACCTTGCTTGAAAGGATCCGTTTCATCTCTGGCGGTGACACATGGCTGGATTTGTTTGATTGTTGTTATTTTGTGTATCTGGGGAGGCATGGTTGGCACATACATAAGGGCCTTTTTTTTTGCAATGATGCTTTTTTGTGCTGGCTTGTTTGATTTGCCTTTTTATTTCTACTGTTGTGACTATACCACAAACCTGTTTTAATAACCAAATAGACACAATTCTAAACTTTGAAATTATGTATGGCATGACTACCAACTCAGAACAGGTTTATCACACTTCATTCTTACTGCAGAAAGTTATGTAGGGCTGCAAACCTCCTGCAAGGGGGACGTTGGACTTCTAAGGCTGTAAATGAAATCTGTAGTTCATCTGTCCGCAGAGTTTATAATATCAGTGCTCCCACAACCTGATTTGAACACAGAGAATTAAATAAAATGAGAAAGAACAAAGAGGCGATCATTTCAATGTAAACAATGGCAGAAGTTTAGTGCAGACCGGTTGCATACTTTCCAAGGAGTCACTTTTCTTGGGGCTGCATGCTCTTGGTCTGCGCTAGCCCTCTGCATAAGCGAAGATGACAATGCACAGACACCTTTGTGCCACCATGAATTGGGCTTTGCCTGTATGCTTGTTATGTTATGGAAAAAATGGCAAGTAATAAAAAATCTGTTAAAAGACATTTGCAGAACAAGCACACAGCCATTATGGATTATTTGGATTCAAGAGTCAAGATTTTTATTTGTCAGTACTACTATACATACAGGATATACAGTGTATCCGTAAAGTATTCACAGCGCTGCACTTTTTCCACACTTTGTTATGTTACAGGCTTATTCCAAAAGGGATTAAATTCATTTTTTCCACAAAATTCTACACACAATACCCCATAGTGACAATGTGAAAAAAGTTTTTTTTTTTTTTTGAGATTTTTGCAAATTTATTAAAAATAAAAAACTAAGAAATCACATGTACATAAATGTTCACAACCTTTGCCATGAAGCTCAAAATTGAGCTCAGGTGCATCTTGTTTCCACTGATTATCCTTGAGATGTTTCTACAGCTTCATTGGAGTTCACCTGTGGTAAATTCAGTTGATTGGACATGATTTGGAAAGGCACACGTCTGTCTATATAAGGCCCAACAGTTGACAGCGCATGTCAGAGTACAAACCAGCCATGAAGTCAAAGGAATTGTCTGTAGACCTCCGAGACAGGATTGTCTCGAGGCACAAATCTGGAGAAGGGTACAGAAAAATTTCTGCTGCTTTGAAGGTCCCAATGAGCACAGCGGCCTCCATCATCCATAAATGGAAGAAGTTTGGAACCATCAGGACTCTTCCTAGAGCTGGCCGACTATCTAAACTGAGCAATCGGGGTAGAAGGGCCTTATTCAGGGAGGTGACCAAGAACCCGATGGTCACTCTGTCAGCGCTCCAGCATTGCTCTGTGAAGAGAGGAGAACCTTCCAGAAGGACAACCATCTCTGCAGCAATGCACCAATCAGGCCTGTATGGTAGAGTGGCCAGACGGAAGCCACTCCTTAGTAAAAGGCACATGGCAGCCCACCTGGAGTTTGCAAAAAGGCACCTGAAGGACTCTCAGACCATGAGAAACAAAATTCTCTGGTCTGATGAGACAAAGATTGAACTCTTTGGAGTGAATACCAGGTGTCATGTTTGGAGGAAACCAAGCACCGCTCATAACCACGCCAATGTTGGTCGCAGCATCATGCTGTGGAGATGTTTTTCAGTGACAGGAAATAGGAGACTAGTCAGGATAGAGGGAAAGATGAATGCAGCAATGTACAGAGACATCCTGGATGAAAACCTGCTCCAGAGTGCTCTTGACCGCAGACTGAGGCAACAGTTCGTCTTTCAGCAGCATGACGACCCCAACCATACAGCCAAAATATCAACGGAGCGGCTTCAGGACAACTCTGTGAATGTCCTTGAGTGGCCCAGCCAGAACCCAGACTTGAATCTAATTGAACATTTCTGGAGAGACCTGACAATGGCCGTGCACTGATGCTTCCCATCCAACCTGAAGGAGCTTGAGAGATGCTGCAAAGAGGAATGGACAAAACTGCCCAAAGATAGGTGTGCCAAGCTTGTGACATCATATTCAAAAAGACTTGAGGCTGTAATTGCTGCCAAAGGTGCAACAACAACAAGGCTGTGAATACTTATGAACATGTGATTTCTCAGTTTTTTGTTTTTAATAAATTTGCAAAAAATTCAAAAAACTTTTTTTCACATTGTCATTATGGGGTATTGTGTGTAGAATTTTGAGGGAAAAAAATGAATTTAATCCCTTTTCGAATAAGGCTGCAACATAACAAAATGTGGAAAAAGTGAAGTGCCGTCTATACTTTCTGGATGCACTGTCCATAGAAGAATTGAAATGGCATTTCTCACTATCTTCAGTGGTATGCGTAATATAAAAAAAAGGAATAAGGCTGGAAAAACAACAACAGCAGTCCATGTACAGAAATGCTACCCATAGTGCAAATAGCGACAAAAGATAGACCCAGACATCCCATAGTGCAAATAAAGATAAACAATCAATGGTAATTTCAAAGAGAGCTAGTATTTCCTTTATTTACTTCCAAAAATATGAGAAGGACTACTGTTGTAAAGGGGTTTACAACAGGGAGTGGTGTGATGATGTAGCTGGCTGGTGCCATCATCACGCCAATATACATGAGGGAGGAGCTGGCCATGTTGTGGGGGTCTTCTGCCGACACTCTCACTCAGGAATATAGGAGCTCAGTGCTCAGTCATACGCTCTGTAAATTTAACATTATTTGTAATGAAGTTCAGTTCCAGCACAGCCCTCTTGTCCATCATCATTCCCAGGTTTGTAGACATAACAATTGGCGATGAGAAGTAGCCAACCATAGAAGCGTGCCTAAGACCGATGAGGCCTTTCCTCGAGCTCCCAGGTGAACCGTATGTCCCGTGGTCACGTTGGCTGGACGCGTTCGAGACCTACATTGCAGCATTAGACCTGGGTAAGCTGGACAAAGGAAGGATGTGTGCATTTCTTGTCCACAACCTGGGCATAGAAGGTCAGAGGATTTTTCACACGCTTGGTCTGACGGACTCGTATGGAGACACTGTGAAACTACTAGCTAGCTACTTTGCTACACCAGACAACATGCTAGCACGCCATATAAGATTCTGCCAGATAGGGAATTGGTGAGTCCACCCAACAATTCGTCACCGATTTGGACTGTTAGAGGACGAGATGGTGCAGGACTGTTACGCACCCCTCCATGGTAAATTAGTCAGTGGTGCCGTTCATGACACCATCAGAGTACACCTCTGCTACTAGCCAAGCGCTAGTGAGGAATTCGTCTTTGGCTCAGTGGTAAGGAAAAGAGCATTTAGATCATGGTGCCATGAGTTCGAATCCCAGCCTGGGATTTAGGTGTAGGTCTACCTGCTGTGTGCAGAGAGACCACAGCGAGCCCGCACCCCCGGACTCGCCTGACCCATACCCCCCCCAGCAGGGCCAACGCCCGCCCCCGGGCCCCAGGCACCAGGAGGCCAGCGACCCCACCCCCTGGTGCGAGCCCTCCCAGGCACCCCCCCAGCGGGCCCACCCCAGCGCCACCACTGCACACCCTGTGGACTCCATGCCCAAAGAAGTCCAACTCCAACTCTGCTGCGGCGGGCCCTGCAGCAGGTATGGTGGTAGGTGCAGTCTCAGGACCCCCAGGCAAAATGACCCACGCAGGTGGCTCGTCCAGCATGGCAGCTGGGGATCGGCTCACCGCTGGCACAGGATCCTGCGCAACCAAAGCCAGGAGACGCTTTGCCATCGGCGCAGGCTCCGGGTCACTGGAAGTGCTCTCCCTCTTTCCAGACTGTGGCTGCGGGGCTGGGACCAGGTCCTCCAGGGCCACAGGTTCCTCCATCATCCGGCGGCTCAATCCTAGGGCCAGTGGACACTCAGGGGGAGCAGTAGGAGACACGGAGAGGGCAGGTGAGAAATTGATGATTGCAGCAGGCGGTGAGGGCTCAGGGGACTGCAAACTCTGAGTCTCACCACCAGGAATCAGACAAGGCACATTATCATAAAATGTTGAAAAATGAAAAGACACTTGCCTGTTTTCCCGGAGTACGATGTTTCCTGCTGCAGATGGTTTGATGTCACCCCTCTTCGTGACAACAGTGGACATGGGGCCCTCAGTGGACAGAGCTAGGAAGGACACAGTGGGCCTCTCAGCAGCGGTAGGAATCGCTGAGGGGAAGCAGAGAACAGCAGCTGTGACGAGGGAGGAAGCTGACGATTCAGCCGGAGAAAAAAGGCACAAAGGGCACACTGCTGTGGGAGTCTTCTGCCTCGGTGAAAGAGAAACTGCTGCCTGGGAGGTGGAGGCGTTCCTCCGGCGGGATTTCCCTGGATGGCGGTGTTCTGGAGCAGGTGGAGTGGGAGCGGGAACAGGTGCCAGAGACTGGTGAGGCACCGATACTTCAGAGGCCCGGGAACACCTCCTCTTAGGCGCTGCTCCATGTCTGGCACTTTAGGCCTGTTTCATGAGTTTGTTTTTTAAAATAATTCTGTTGAACCACAATTCAAAAGCATTGTCTGATTTTCATTGGTTAATTTTCATAGAATTTTTATTTATTACCACTTTTGTCAGATTCAAGTTATTTCTGTGACCATTGTGGGTTTTTCTTTCATTAACAGAGGGGTACCAACAATTTTGTCCACGTGTGTAAAAGAGAAATGTACAGAGACCCGGGATTCTTGTCTTCTGTAAATTATGTTGGAGAAGGAATAAAGTTTCTGTGTCGTCCGGCTCGTTGCCTCGCCTCCCTCCTTTCTCCACAGTATCAATATTAAAACCCTCCCTCATTTCCTTCTTGGGTTATCATGTTTGCAACAGTTATAGAAAAGCTGACCTATGACCATGACCTCAAATTCGAACTGGTCAGAGATTTTTCTTGGATACAACTACAGTATTCATTTGAAAAACTTATATCATTTCTTTCTATAGTTATTGCATTTACAAGGTAGGTTGACGCCACCGTCGCACCACTGACCAACAGGGTGACAACAATACTCCATCAACCCTTTAAAAATTATTGAAATAGTCCTCTCAGTCCAACTGATCTTTAACTTTTATTGTGTTTTTTTTAAACACCATAACTGTTAATAAGTGTACAAACACACAATACTGTATATACTAAAAATGTATATACACAATTATCATATTTTATATATTGCCATTGTTATAAGATAAGATAAGATAAGCCTTTATTAGTCCCACAACGGGGAAATTCCAGGATTGCAACAGCACAGGGATAGCAACACTCAGAGCAACAATCAGAAGGCAAGAAAAAAAACAAGCAAGCAAAAGCAGCTAATATACATATGTACATATTACTATAAAATATATATATACACACACACAGACACACAGTGCAGAGCATTGTAGCTGGATGGAATAAATATACGAATATGTAAACACACAGTGCGGAGCAATGTAGCTAGATGGAATAATATGTTGATATATAAACACACAGTGCGGAGCATTGTAGCTAGATGGAATAAATATATAGATATATAAACATAAACACACCCAGTGCGGAGCATTGTAGCTAGATGGAATAAATATGTAAATATATAAACACACACAGTGCAGAGCATTGTTGCTAGATGGGATGAAACAGCACAACCGTCTACTTAGTTATCATACATGGTATGATTATGTGCCCATACATATTCTCACTCTCCATAGCGACCGGTATTTTCCTAGTTGTATGCCGGAGGGGACCATTGTGTAAGTCTATTGCATCTTTTGCATTCAAAAAACTATTAGTTTGTTACGTCTTTTTGCTATCTCTGCGAGCAGCCCTGCTTAGGTTGTACAGTCTGACAGCCGTTGGTAGGAAGGACCTGCGAAACCTCTCGGTTGTGCACCTGGGATGATGTAGTCTGCTGCTAAATGAGCTCCTCAGTGCATTCAGTATGTCCTGCATAGGGTGGAACTCGGACTCCAGCAGAGATGACAGTTTAGCCACTGTCCTTCTCTCTCCTATCTCCTCCACCGGATCAAGGCGCTGCCCCAGGACAGAGCTAGCTTTCTTGATCAGTTTGTTCAGTCTCTTCCTATCGGCTGCAGTAATGCCACTGCCCCAGCAGACCACTCCAAAAGTGATGGCTGATGCCACCACCGTGTCATAGAATGTCTTCAGCAGCGCGCCTTGTACATCAAAAGACCTGAGTCTCCTCAGCAGGAACAGCCTGCGCTGTCCCTTCTTGTAGAGTGCATCAGTATTGTGTGACCAGCCTAGTTTATTGTTCAGATGAACACCCAGGTACTTATAGGATATCACCATCTCGATGTCTGTTCCCTGTATATTTACTGGTGCTGTGAGGGGTTGTCCTTGCCTGCGGCAGTCCACCACCAGCTCCTTAGTTTTTCTCGCGTTGATCTGGAGGCAGTTCCGATGGCACCAGTCCACGAAGTCCTGGATAAGCCCTCTGTACTCAGCTTCATCTCCATTGGAGATGAGGCCAACGATCGCAGAGTCATCAGAGAACTTCTGTAGATGGCAGTGTGTTGTGTTGTGTGAGAAGTCCGCAGTAGAAAGAGTGAACAGGAAGGGAGCCAGCACCGTTCCCTGGGGGGCCCCCGTGCTACTGATGATCGTGTCGGACACACAGTCCCGGGTTCTCACAAACTGAGGCCGGTTCGTGAGGTAGTCCAGGATCCATGATGACAGGTGCTGGTCCACCCCTGCGCGCAGCAGCTTGTCCTTCAGGATCATCGGTTGGATGGTGTTGAAAGCACTGGAGAATATAAATATTGAGATATCTCAACACCCTCAAAACTAAGTCTCTAAAAGTTCAAAATAATCCCAATCACTTCAGTTATGGAAGAAAGAGAATTAAAATGAAAATATAAACTTTATTTTGCTCATGCACTAATGCTAACAGTCGATTCAAGACTTAAATAGCCAGGAAACTTTACTGACTTTACTGTATGCCACACATACAGTAAAGTCAGCTCATTTTCTAAATTATGCTACATAACCTGTCTCGCATGTAAAAACAGCTGGGACAGGCTTCAGCTTCCCTGTGGCCCCACCCAGCCAGCATTCCCATGTGGGCCCCACTATTGGCTAAAACTGGGCTGCCTTATGGGTCCCCCATCTGTGTTTGCCCACATGGACATTACGTGTGGCACAGGTGAGCAGGAAATCGGCTTACCTGCATGAAACCCACCTGGGCCCAGTGGGTTTATTACTGGTGAGCAGGTTTCAGTAACACAGGTGTCAAAATTACAAATTTATGAGAAAAATGTGAAAATGTATGGAAAAAAAGTCACAGATTTACAACAAAAAAAAAAGAAATAGTAGCAAATGCATGATAAAAAAGTTGAAAACTTATGAGAAAAAAGTGAAAATTTTGGAGAAAAAAGTTGCAAATTGACAAGAAAAAAAATAGTAAAATTCCTTCAAAAAAGTTACAAACTTACAAGAAAAGTTTACAACAAAAAAGTCACAAAATTATGAGGAAAAAAAATTGAAAAAGTTGCAAATTAACAAAAAAGGTATAAAATATAAGTAAAAAAAAATTGAAATTTTACAAGAAAAAAGTCACTGATTTATGAGATAAAGTTGCAAGTTTACAGTAAAAAAAAAGTTGAAAATTTATGAGAAAGTTCCAAATTAAAAAAAAACAATTATCAAATTAGATAGATAGATAGATAGATAGATAGATAGATAGATAGATAGATAGATAGATAGATAGATAGATCTTTAACTAGAAAAGCACTCGGAGAGCTCAGACCTCCACCAAGCACCACAGTTCCCCCTCATACAGTGTTTGTGTGTACGTTTTCAGATTCCTTGACCATGAAAACATATGACTAGCAATTGGTTTCACAATGATAGGATTAGTGGTTCAGTAGTAAAAGCATTACCTCCTTGGCGGAGGCAATAAACTGAAGTGTTGATGTTGTGTCCATCTCCTCCATCTGCAAACTCCCAGGCTGCGGGCGTTGCAATTCATCGCACAACCGCGTACAACCCACAGGCCAATGGGTTATGCGAGCGTTTTCATAGATCACTCAAAGCAGCACTCAGGGGTTCACTGACAGATGCAAATTGGGTAGACAGGTTGGCGTGGGTTTTATATTGGGGTTGCGCTCCGCGGCAAAAGAGGATTTGGAAGCTTCCCCGGCAGAGAGCTTGTTTTTGCGCAGCCATTATGGCTGCCCGGGGAATTTCTGCCAAATAATCCGGCGCCGGACAGCTGCCCGTCTCACGCTTTTGCAGCGTAGCGCAAACACAGGCACGCTGCCGGGCCCTGCCCACCACTGTTTTCCGCGTGCTTTTGTGCCTAAAACTTTGAAGAACGCAGAGTTTGTGTTCGTCAGACACGACGACCAGCGCCCTCCATTGCGCCTGCACACATGTTGAAAATGGTCGTATCTCACAATGTTAAAGAATCCTTTAAAAAATTCCTGTGTCCAGACGGTGATCCAGATAATCCCCAAAATTTAATCAGTTCTTCCTTGTACCATTTCCAACAACGCCTGAAAGTTTCATCGAAATCTGTCCAAAACCTTTTGAGTTATCTTGCTAACCAACAGACAGACAAACAGACAAACAAACAGACAAACAGACAAACGCTGGCAAAAACATAACCGCCAGGCCGCAGGCCAGGAGGTTATGTTTTTGGCCATTTTCAACATGTGTGCAGGCGCAATGGAGGGCGCTGGTCGTCGTGTCTGACGAACACAAACTCCGCGTTCTTCAAAGTTTTAGGCACAAAAGCACGCGGAAAACAGTGGTGGGCCGGGCCCGGCAGCGTGCCTGTGTTTGCGCTACGCTGCAAAAGCTGAGACGGGCAGCTGTCCACCGCGGGATTATTTGGCAGAAATTCCCTGGGCAGCCATAGGGGCTGTGCAAAAACAAGCTCTCTGCCAGGGAAGCTTCCAAATCCTCTTTGGCACGGAGCGCAACCCCAATAAAACCCACGCCAACCTGTCTACCCAATTTGCATCCGTCAGTGAAGCCCTGAGTGCTGCTTTCAGTGATCTATGAAAACGCTCACATAACCCATTGGCCTGTGGGTTGTACGCGGTTGTGCGATGAATTGCAACGCCCGCAGCCTGGGAGTTTGGAGATGGAGGAGATGGACACAACAGCAACACTTGAGTTTATTACCTCCGCCAAGGAGGTAATGCTTTTACTGCCATTTGTCTGTCTGTCTGTCTGTCTGTCTGTTACCAACATAACTCAAAAAGTTATGAACGGATTTTGACGAAATTTTCAGGAAAGGTGTGTAATGGCACAGGGAACAGATGATTACATTTTGCTGATGATCTGAGAGTGCATACCTCCACCAAGGGCTTTGTTTGTATTTGTGCAGCAGGATTACACAAAAACTACTGGATGGATTTGGATGAAATTTTCACCAGAGGTGGTTCTTGGCCTAGAGAGGAATCCATTACATTTTGGGGATGATCTGGGAATGCATACCTCAGCCAAGGCTCTTCTCACAGTGTGTCAGCCACAAAACTCCAAAACTAATGGACAGACTTGGATGCAATTTTCACCACAACTGGCGATAGGCCTACACACAAGCCCATTACATTTTGGAGGTAATCCATGACAAACGGAAGGATCCTTGGCGGAGGTATGCGCTCTATGAGTGCTTTTCTAGTTGTCATTGTCACAGGTACAACGAAATTCAAAGTGCTCTCCAGTCAGTGCCCCATTTATAAAAACATTGCCCCATTATAAAAAACATAAAAAACAGATAAAATAATAATTAAAAAGAATAAATATCTAGCCACATTCACACAGACATCAACACAGGACATCATGCACACACAGTCATTGCAAGGAGCATTCAACAACATACAATCATGTCCATTTAGCACATTACTTCCTCATTTTATTCAGAATGGTTATTGCTGTTGGATAGAAGCTGTGTTTGAGTCTGTTTGTCCTTGTGTTCATTTGTCTATATCGTTTCCCAGATGGCAGTAGTTCAAACAGTGAGTGTCCAGGATGTGAAGTATCCTTGAAAATATTTTGAGCCTTCTTCTGGCAATGGGAGCGGTGTAGGTCTTCCAACATGAGGAGAGGGCAGCCAATGATCTTCTGGGAGGTGTCAATGACCTTCTGGAGTGCTTTCCTCTGAGCTACTGTACAACTACTGTACCAGATGCATATATAGTATATTAATATGCTTTCAATAGAAGCTCGATAAAAGGACACCAGCAGTCTCTGTGTGATGTTCTCCTTCCTGAGAATCCTCAGGAAGTACAGTCTCTGCTGGGCCTAAGAAAAAAGTCACAAATTTACAATAAAATAGCAAAATTATGAGAAAATTAGTTGAAAAGAGATAAATGGGTAAAGTCCATGTGGGCAAACCCATCTGGGACCCATAAGAAAGCCCAGTGTAACCTTTGGTGGGCCCACGTGGACATGCTGGCTGGACAGAAATAAAAAATAAGCTGTTAAGAAAATGATTTGTGTGTCTGTGTGCCGTTTCTCAAACACACAAAGGTGAGGCCTTTCTAGGTGAGACAAGTCTGGCATTTAAGTCCCAGGTGCTGCCCAGAGGAAGGAGACGGTTTTTCCCCTCCTCTGACACACCAACAAACAAATGAATTAACTTCCTCCCAGCATTTTCACTTCCAAACATCTAATCATGTTTTTACATAACCCCCTTTGATACACAGCCCACAAGCTGCTAAAACAAACAGCGTGATTGTCTGACGGCAGCTTTTGAAGTAACCACAGTGGTTCATGTCAATCCCGTTACTTTGATCTGATTATATTAAAGTTATTATAGATATGACTGAGTAGAAAATGTTCCACCATTAACCACATAACTGCTGCTGCTCCACATTAAGAGGGTTTTTTATTTTTTTTATTTTCTGCCAACCAGCCCCAGCAGCAAAATGATTCAGAACCAGGCTTTGTCAAAGCAGTTTTCACAATAGATAAGATGAACTGAATACAGACTGGCTTTGAGCCAGTAATGCTGGCTGGAGACTTCAGCCAGAGGGCACAATCAGCTACGAAAAAGTCACGACACTGGTGGTTTCCTAACCTGGCCCCATGCTAACTGCCAAGAGGGCTGAGCTACAGCGCGGCAGGTGTTCTCAAAATTGGGCTTAATTAGCTGTACTTTGCATCCAGCTGTCAGGTGTACTTTCTTCAAACTTTCTACAATTTCACTAAAACTCAAATTAAATTGTGGTGTTCAGTTATCCCAGTTTCAGTAACCTATTGTTTTAAAGGCTGAATAAATGAAGAAAGTAAGAAGAAAATAACTGGAATGACTGGGAAGCCTTAAACTATGATCATTAGCACAATAATGAAACGGTGGATCTTGTTTTAGTGAATGCTGTTGATGTTGCTGTTTCAACAGAATAAAAATCAGGTATCCAGAGAATATCATGCAAATCTATGCCACTCCCAAGAGGGGTTTAAACTTTAAGAAAGAGCAATGTGTTACTCTGCAAAAGTGGTGCCAAAAACGTTGCTCTATTTTAACAAGACATTACAACTGAATGCTCACCGACATGAACAAGAAATAACTACAACCATTGTAGCATCTTAGCCCGGGCCTGACATTAACTTTTCTTCTCACCTGCTGCTGTGGATAGTAGAACTCCAAAGTTATGGGCCATTCAGTATTTTAATTATTCTTAATTTTTTGAAGTTCAGAATTCACATTGTACTCAATTATTACATCTGCTGTGCTCCAGCTGACGAACTAAGCCCACATTTTTAAAGCATGCATCTGTGAAAACCAAAAATATTGACATAAAATATGAAAGAAAGAAAGAAAGAAAGAAAGAAAGAAAGAAAGAAAGAAAGAAAGAAAGAAAGAAAGAAAGAAAGAAAGGATTGTACAGAGTACAGAAAGGGAAAACGCACTGAGATACCAGTCATCTCTAACATGAATACTTGACAACCCTGAGGTGAAGAAGAATAAATCAACCTGTAGGAGACAAACACATGTTCAGTGGAGATGATTAATGCTATTGTGGCTCTTGGCCTGTGCTCCTGCTACTGATAGTCGTTTGATCTCATCCATTTAGTCAGTCATAGAAGGCGTGCATTTGATTTAAAGGTTATCCTGTCACACCTGTGTTGACTACCTTTCACATGCAACACCAACTCTAAACACGCCTTTTTGGGCTCGGGGCCAACTCCAGGGGCCTCATGCATAAAGGATTGCATAGCTTTCATACTGAAAGAAGGCGTTCTCACAAAATTTGAAAAGTGCGTGCGCACAGAAATTTTCAGATGTATAAAACTGTGGGCGTGCCAGATTCTCCACTCCTTTTCTTTATACATCCCATCTCACCTTGAAAACCACTGCACATGCACCATCTCTTTACTCCGCCTCGGTTCCTCCCACCAATGACTATGTAAATGAAGAAAAACGCCCCTTCTGTCACTCTTCTGTCAGACAGTGATCGTCAATCCTGCGGGAAAGTGCAACATAAAAAATAATAACTTAACGGAGTGTGACGCTGAGGTGTTGATACCAGAGGTGGAGGTCAGAAAAAATATTTTATTTTGTTCTGACCCTCTGGACTCAACAATAAACCTAAGTTTACCGAGTGGACCGTGTTACAATGACAGTTCATTCATTCATTTTTTTTTTTTTTTCTATTTCTGTCAGATCATAGCAAGACAAAAAAGAAAAGGCGAGAAGAAGAAATCATTATTTCGGACAGAAAGGGTGTGGGCTGAAGCTCAGTTAATGCAGCTGGCTCAGACTGAAACAAAATAAAATAAAATGGTCTGGCAGTAAAGGTAGTCTATAGAGGGATCACTGCTCAATGACAGTGTGACTGGGGGCTGCTGACATATGGAAGAAAATGCTGTTAACACCACTGAATACCACTCCAGTCTTACAGCTGCATTTATACTAGTTACAAACCAGATTTGTCAGAATCCAAATTACGCACGACAGCCGGGAAGAAGCTTTTGATTTCCAGACTGTAATCTCCAAACAGAGATATTTTAGACAATGGAAACCTCTCTTCACTCTAATACAGCTGCAAACATCACAGCTGCAGCTACCGGGGTTCACCTGCAGGGATCACCAATCCAGCTGCCTCCAGTAGTCTGCAGTCAGGGGCTTCTCGTTTCCTCCGCACGTATTGTGCTGGAGCTGGGGCTGGATTAGAGGGCATTTTGCCGAACAGAATTCCTCCCAGGACAGATGGATCTGTGCGCCTTGCCTCGTGAGTCAACTGTATAGTCTCTGGTAAATTTTATTATCTCTATGTCACATTTACAGAGACGGGAACCAGTTTCCAGTGGTGCTGGTTTTGGACCATGAATGAGGCAGGTTATATCTGAGGGAAATTAGTTATTATTCATCAGGGTTTCACTGCACTCAATAAGCCGAGTTGTGGAGATGAATCTTGTAATAATAATAATCATGTTTTTCAACCACTAATTCTTAGACAAACCATTTTAACTGAAGTAGAAATGTTATATTAACACATTTTAAAAGCTTCAACTGTTGTGTAGTTTAACAGACTCACCTGATAGAGTCAAACAGAATTTTGTGGACAGCCACAGCTTTTCACGGCAGGTGGAGACTTTATGGCTTGGCCTGCAGATTCTCACGTCACGTTTGTTTTTATACATCCCGCTATGTGTGTGTGAAAATCAGAGTATGCCATGTTTTTGTGCGTGTGCACCATTTATGCATGAGGCCACACGTGAGGAACTGCATCTGTGATAAGGCAGGAGTCAGAGAAACTTGTGCATCTGTGCTTTGTTTGGCATTTTGTTCTATTAATGTTTTAAGATTGTCGCTAAACACAAGAATTTTTAGAAATGTGCTGTTAAGGTGACCCAGCACACTGCAGACTGACACTATTTCACACTCAGCAGGGCTGGAGGAAACGGAGGACAATTTACATACGGACAGAGAGCCCCAGGGGGCAATCAGAACAATGGACTGTTGCGTATACATCCCTGGATGTGGGAGAGGACATCCGGGCGCCAGTTGGTCACGCTAATGATAAGTATTGACTGATATGTATATCACTATGCTAATGTGCCATGCATTCTCTCTGTCTGTATAACGTGTATAAAAGAGCTTGCTATACATGCCTCAGAGCGCAGTAGCTCACCGAGCTACAAAGCGCGTTTCGATATGTTGGAGGAAATAAAATCTTGTACCCTTCCAGCTCGTTGCATCTCGCCTGTTCTATTACCTCCACATTGGTGACCCTGGACGTGCATGGTGCGTCGCTCGACTATGCCATTTTCTCCACACTGCTGACCTGACAAGAGAGAATGACTGTCTACTCCCTCTCACCGCGCTGTGGATTCCAGAGGACCAGAGAATTCCTGCATCCTCTTCATTGACACCGGAGCGCGCTCTCCAGAGCGGACAGCGCTGGGACCGTCACGCATCATGAACGGCGACATGAGCAAACCGAAGGAAGCAGCCTGAACAGGGAAGATCATCAGCGCCGTCTGCTTTGATTTCCACCAAGCTCCCTGACTCCGACTCACCTCCCGACAGCAGACTTTCTGCCCACAGAAGCCCCGCACGCACACCGCAGGATTACGAGGACAGCACAGTTTCCAGCTATGTGGTCACTACACCAGGCGCATGCCACGCACCAGGGTTAAACCGGCTCCAGACTTATACATCGTCCTCCGCCGCTGCACATGCCCGAGAAACACGGCCGATCGCCATCCTCGGAACCTTTAGGGCTGCTCACGCACCTGAAGCAGACATGCAGCCTGCACACGGGACTTTGTATGGGTTTCTCAGCCACGGCGCACAACGGGAATTTAACCGATTGCTTTCCCCGATGACTTAAGGGCTGCTTCCGCACCTAAAGCCAAACTGCCAAGTCCCTCACACAGCTTCAGTTTGGTTTTTTTTGTTTTTTTCACAGCTGCTACGCATCCTCAGGGAATTTGGCCGTTTGCCTTCGCCACATCCTCTCAGGACTGAGCCGCAAGAGGAGTCAGAGACTTAATTTTTTCACAGCCGCTGCGGATCACCACCAGGTTTACTGGGAAGTCCCTCACCATCGCGGATCCACATGCAATTATTGAGCAGCCCAGACACCTTTGACGTCTCGGGCCAGCACTCACTTACTCCCACCCCCCTCCTCCCCAGCGCTCTTCCCGCACCTCACTCCCTAAAGCCGGCTGATCCCCGGTTTGTTCCATTACACACGACGCGCACCGGCTCCGTGCGCCCACGATCCACGGCCGTTCAACATGCTGGAACTCGGAGCGGAGCACACTGTCTTTTCCACCCCTCTACCATCCCCCCATGGACTGACATGCCCTCCGACACTCCTCTACAGCAGAACAGTTCTACCGGAGCTGGAGCCCAAACGACAGAGTGGGAGGGGTGTCACAGACCCTTCTGAGTGTTCTGGGGAGAGCCGTGTGGTGACCCAGCACACTGCAGACTGACACTATTTCACACTCAGCAGGTTCAATATTTCCTCCAATATGTTGGAGGAAATAAAACCTTGTACCCTTCCAGCTCGTTGCATCTCGCCTGTTCTATTACCGCCACACTGTCAAATTAAAAAAAAAAAAATCATCACTGCAATATCTCAAGTTGTATCCTGGTATAAAGTACCCTGGCAATTATTTTCTACACATAAAATAGTGAGATAATTTTCCTGATCACCACTGTGGTCAGAAATATGTATATAAAAAACACTGAATTAAGTCGTTGGTAGTTAAAACCCACTTCAAACACTCAATCCCTCAAAATGTAAACATATCTTCGGACAATAAAAGTTAAGTCTGTTTAATATCACATGTGGTGTTCTACATGGGTCAGTGTTGGGACCAAAATCCATCCATCCATTTTCTACCACTTTTCCGGAGGTCCAGGTCGCAGAGGCAGAGCAGTTCAAGCAGAGAAGCCCAGACTTCTCTGTCCCCGGCCACCTGCTCCAGCTCTTCAGAGAGGATAGCAAGACATTTCCAGGACCACTGGGAGACGTAGTTGCTCCAGTGTGTCCTGGGTCTGCCCTGGGGTCTCCTCTCAGTGGGACATGCCTGAAACACTTCAAATGTGAGGCGTCCAGGAGGCATCCTGATCAAATGGCCAGACCACCTCAACTGGCTCCTGTCAAGGTGGAGGAGCAGCGGTTCTACTCTGAGCCTCTCCTGGATGACTGAGCTCCTCACCCTATCTCTAAGGGTGAGTCTAGCAGTCCTACAGAGGAAGCTCATTTCAGCCACTTGTATCCGCGATCTCATTCTTTAAGTCATTATTCAAAGCTCATGACCATAGGTGAGGGTAGGAACGTAGATTGACCAGTAAATCAGCATCTTTGCCTTAGAGCTCACCTCTCTCTTCACCACAACAGACCAGTACAATGTCTGCATCACTGCAGATGCTGTTCCGGTCTGTCTGTCAATCTCTTGCTCCATTCTCTCCTCACTCATGATTAAGACCTACAGATACTTAAACTCCTCCACTTGTGGCAGGAGCTTGTCTCCAACCCGGAGAGGACAATCCATTCTTTTCCAGCTGAGGACCATGGACTCGGACTTGGAGGTGCTGATTCTCATCCCAGCTGCTTCACACTCAAAATTGTTATCAATATTATATTGTATATAAATTGTGTACAGTGTTTCAAAAGAAATCAATTTTGTGTTATTTGTAGATGATACCAATATTCTTTTGTTCAGATGATAAATAGGGAATTTAATGATACAGATTCAGAGAGAGGCTCAGAGTAGAGCCGCTGCTCCTCCACATCGAAAGGAAACCCCACGGTAGACGAGGACACGCTGGAAAGACTTTGTCCCCCCAGCTGGCTTGAACACCTTGGTGTCCCCTCTGAAGAGCTAGAGGAGGTGGCTGGGGAGAGAGAAGCCTGGGCTTCACTGCTTAGTCTGTTGCCTCCACGACCTTGATCCTTGGAAAAGTGGTAGAAAATGGATGGATGGTTCAAACAGAGATGATAAAATTAAAATGCTGGTTTGATAAAAATAAATAGTCATTAAACATGAAACAAACACATTTATGTTGTTTGGAAATCATAGAATGAATACACCAATTAAAATATCGATTGATGATTATAATATTGTAAAGTTTTTGAAAACCAGAACACAAAGTCAGTTGGAAGCATTTCCTCATAGGACAGTGCTATGGGCCCTGAGTGACTGCAGCATCGGTCCATAATTACACAAGAGTAAAAATATTGGAAGCTCGTGGCTAATGTCATCTGTTTGGGCCTGAAAAACACCTGATGATGGATGCATACACACAGCAGGTTCCAGTGCCTTACTTCAGGGAAAATTAACAAGAATGTTGTTCAGAACTCAATAGTCAGTTGAAAGCAGTAGAAATGTTTAAATTAGCTATCTTTGTGGACTCTTCACACATCTTTTTCTCCATCCGAGTACATGTATCTTTTATCAGAGGCATGGCATTACTAGAAAGCTTCTAAGGCATCCACAATTGTAAAGTTCCATTTACCATGTGCTTTTACAGTCCTCTCTTTACACATAATTGTTGCAGCAGATTTCAGTCTTGCATTTGTTCTGTTGGTCTGTGTCTCACAATGTACACATTCTTGAGGGTTCTATAGTGGAGACAAAAATAAAATATCTCACGTACAGTGGGTAAATTGCCATACCTCACATTTTCCTTGAAAGTTGCTTGGCATGCTGAAAATCTCCCTGTTGTGGCTCAAATTGCAGATGTAGCCTGGAAGAATATAGAAATAAATGTAAATCTCTCTGTCTCTCCCTGCCCGAGGATATTCTATCTGTCCTTTGATTCCAGGGTGAGACGGTTGCATTTGCACGCGGCAGCTAAAATTGCAGCGGTTGACTAAATATGGATGTGCAGCAGCAACATTAAAGAAGGAGACATAATTGAAGAACATAACTACAGGACATCCCAGAATAAGGTGGGGTGATGGTTGTCGCGGTGACGAATCAGTCACAGGATGGGGATGGGGAGTCCTAGTCCTCTCTCTCTTGCGCTCTCTCTCTCTTTCCAACTCTCTCTCTCTCTGTCTCTCTCTGAGTCTGTGGTGCCCTGCAATTTTTGTGTCATCCTTCTTTCTTCAGGATATCTCTGTTGTGCCATGAAAGTTCCCATGGAGTACACATCTAAACTAAGGGTGCTTTTACACCTACAGCCTTTAGTTTGTGTGCACCAAAGCAACCGTACCGAGACCGTCTGAAAGAAGTGGTCTTGATTCGAATCAACTGGAGAACTCTGGTGTGGACCAGCGGCAAACAGTAAAACATTTTATGCCATTGTACATACCTGATGGATCTTCGACAATATCTGTGGCTTAGCATGTCACAGTTCGGGAGGATTAATGAACGTTAACATGTTATTTTCCCTCTGTAGCCATGCTTTATTTTCAAACTGTACGATTTGCCGTAAGCGGTAGTGGCACGTAATGTAATAAATGACAACCAGAGTGATGACCCCCCCCCCCCATAGATTACATTATGATTTGTATTATTTTCTCCCCAGAAATGTCAAGGGCAGCGAGAGTGCGCCCCTACCCTCCTGCCGCACGTTCCTCAACTCATCACTGCACCTGAGGCAGAGGACACACCTGTGCCCGCCCATCAGCCCGTGTACTTAAGGAGGCTTCCTCCGCGCAGTCAACGCTGGCTTGTCTGGGTATACTGCCCTATTTCAGGCAAGCAGGTCGTTTTGGAGCTAGTGTAGACACGTCGTCTAATAGTTCTCTGTTTTTCTATTTCAGGTTGCTGCAAACGTGCGGGTGTGTCTCGGGACTGCGTGCGCTCTCCTGCCACCTCATCACCTCTCCCAGCAACGAAACTTTGCCCGGTCAGGCACTCCAAGCACATCCCCCTCCCCTACTGGTTCATCTATTCCCTGCTGGAGTTCTGCCGGTCCTCTCACGGAGTCCTGAGTAAGTGGTAATTTGGCTGCCCATTTTCCCTTCTCTGTTTCTCCGCTGACAGCTCTCGCTTGTCTCTCCAGAGGCGGCTTGACTCTTTTGGCAAGTGGCTGTTTCCTTAATGAGGCGCTGTTTTCTCTATTTAATAAATCATTGAACGTATCCTCCTTGTGTGGTTCCGTATTGTGCTAGCATCGTGCACTTGAGCTGTCAGCTAATCATGACAAAACAAGCTAGCCAGGATGATAGTTCAGCCGATGCCTGGGCACAGGAGCTGTCAGCTCTGGATCGCTTGTCAACGACCGAGCATCAGCTCACAGTGCTGATGCAACAGGTGTCAAACTTAATCCAGCTTTGGTCTCAGTAATCTCCCCTGGCTCCGCCTCCTCAGCCTGCTCCCTGCGCCTCGGTACAATGTACCACCTCCATTCCCACGCCTTCCCTGTACGCGGGGGAGGTGGGGAGATGTAAGAGCTTTCTCATCCAGGTACATATGTATTTGGAGCAGGTCGGGGAGGAGTACCCGGGAGATGTGGCTAAGATACAGTTTTTTACACTGTTGCTTAGGGATCGAGCCCTTGACTTGGCACGCTCCATGCTTGACAACCCCGAGGGGCGGCGCAATACGTTCAGCCAATTTGTTGATGCCTTCACATGCGCGTTTGACCTGTCCGAGAGCGAGGGCAATGTGATGTGATGAGCCGCTTATTGATGCTCCTCCAGGGTACCCGGTCAGCGGCCGAGTACTCGGTGGAGTTTCAAGTTTTTGCTGCAGACTCGGTTTGGAATGAGGTTGCCCTGCGCAGCGCATTCCTTCACGGGTTGAACGAGCAGCTGCAGGACGATCTGGCGGTTCACCCTGTCCCAAAGACCCTCGACGACCTTATGGCACAAGCTGTCGGTTTGGACAACCAGCACCGTGAGCGCGCAAGGCCTCCTCTCGTCCATGCGCCACGTGCGGCCCCGCTGTGACTACTGACACTGGCAGCGCCGCCTCTTCACCCGAGCCGATGGTGCTCTCTCGGTACCTTACCGATGATGAGCGCTGGTGGAGGCGAAGAGCCGGCGCGTACCCGCACTGTGATTCGCTGAACCACAGTCGGGACGAATGCCACCAGCGGCCAAAAGACGCAGACTGTCAGTAACCATGGGGGTTCTGGCAGGTGGGACTAAAGACACTCCCCCCGATAATTTTTCTATCCCAGCCCTCGTGCAGCTGCCGGGGGTCGAGAGGAGGGTTAAGGCACTGGTTGACTCGGGGTCGGAGGGTAATTTCGTTTCTGCTGAATTCGTGAAGCAGGTGGGCATTCCCACATGTAAATTGCCTAGTGATCAGAGAATCACAACCATATCTGGCCGGGAGGTCGCGGTAGTCACACGCAGCACGGTGCCGATCTCCATCCTCCTTTCCGGGAACCACCGGGAGGAACTAACTTTCCTAGTTCTCCCTGTTTCCTTTTTCTTGGTGGTCCTTGGGTATCCATTACTCCGGAGGAACAGCCCCCAGATTAACTGGGCTCAAAACACCATCTCCTCCTGGAGCCCCTTTTGCATGGCCCACTGTATGCACTCAGTGGAGTGCTTCCCCTCTCTATCCGTTTCCCTCTCTCCGGTCGAGCCGCCGGACCTTAGCCTCATCCGCCGGGCTTATCACGATCTTGGAGAGGTCTTTAACAAGTTGAGAGCGTTGTCACTGCCGCCTCACCGCTCTTACGACTGTGCCATTGACATCATCCTGGGGGCGAGGCTGCCGTCCAGCAGGCTGTACAGCATTTCTGGGCCAGAGAGGGAGGCGATGGAGAGGTACATAAAGGAGTCCCTGAACGCTGGCCTAATTTGGCCATCTTCGGCCCCACGTGGTGCCGGGTTCTTCTTCATCGGAAAGAAGGATGGCTCGCTGCGACCGTGCATAGACTACCGGGAGCTTAACACAATTACCATTAAGGACAAGTACCCTCTACCCTTAATCAATTCAGCGTTCGAGCTCCTTCAGCATTCACGGGTGTTTACTAAATTGGATCTGAGAAACGCGTATCATTTGGTCCGCATTCGTGAGGGTGATGAGTGGAAGACAGAGTTTAAGACACACCAGGGGCAGTTTGAATACCTGGTGATGCCCTTTGGGCTCACTAACGCCCCCGCCGTCTTCCAGTGGTTAATTAACGACATCCTCCATGATCTGCTATATCAATTCGTGTTTGTGTATTTGGATGACATTTTAATTTTCTCCCGCTTGCCAGAAGAACATGAAGCCCATGTTAGGGCCATTCTACAACGGCTCCTGGAGAACCGGCTCTATGTCAAGGCCGAGAAGTGTGAATTTTCAACACCATCCACCACCTTCTTGGGCTTCATAGTAGCTGAAGGGAGACTGATTGCCGACCTGGCCAAGGCGAAGGCAGTGCCTAATTGGCCAACTCCCCACTCCCGTAAGGAGCTCCAACGCTTCCTCGAGTTCGCGAACTTTTATCGCCGGTTCATAAGGAACTATAGTGGGGTGGCACTGCCTTTAACTCAGCTGACCTCCATTAAGGTCCCCTTTCGCTGGACCGAAGCAGCAGAACAGGCATTTAACAAATTAAAAATGCCTGTTCACGGACACACCCATCCTGTCACAGGTCGACACGCAGCTCCAGTTTGTCCTCGAGGTGGATGCATCTGACACGGGGGTTGGCGTTGTGCTGTCACAGCACACGTCCTCGGATCAGAAGCTCCACCCATGCGCTTTTTTCTCTTGTTGGCTCGCGCCGGCAGAGAGACATTATGACGTAGGGTACAGAGAGCTGCTGGCCATTAAATTGGCACTGGAGGAGTGGAGACATTGGTTGGAGGGTGCCATTCACCCCATCATCGTGTGGACCAACCACAAGAATCTTGAATACTAGATAAGATAAGCCTTTATTAGTCCCACAATGGGGAAATTCCAGGATTGCAACAGCACAGGGATAGCAACACTCAGAGCAACAATCAGAAGGCAAGAAAAAACAACATCTAGTAAACATATGTCCATATTACTATAAATGTATATATATAGACACACAGTGCAGAGCATTATGGTTGGTTGCTGAATGTGCAGCAGAAAGTCTAAGCTCTCTCTCTGCGGATGCGGCGGGCCAGCTGGAAGTCTTTGGGCATGATGGTGACCCCCTTAGCGAAGAAGAGACCACCAGGTGGGCCTCACTGGTCTCCTGCAGAGCCATGACGGCGAAGCTCAGGAAACGCAGGACGGTCTTGAAGTCCTGAGCGATCTCCCTCACCAGGCACTGGACGGGCAGCTTACGGATGAGCAGCTCCGTGGATTTCTGGTAGCGACGGATCTCTCTCAGAGCCACGGGCCTGTGACGGCGAGGCCTCTTCACTCTGCCGGTGGCCAGAGCGCCTCTCCGAGTAGCCCTGGTGGCTAGCTGTCTCCTGGGGGGCTTCTTCCTCCAGTAGATTTTACGGGCGGTCTGCTTGGTTCTTGCCATCGCTCTTTATTATTCTGTCTTATATTTCTTGCACGCCGCCTAAACTCCAGCCCGGCACCCGCGTCGTTTTCGCTAGAGCTCCCGGTATGTCGAGTTTCCCATTAGCACCGGGCGGCGGCCAAGTGCTAGCTAGCACTAGCTCCTCCCCACTGTAACGTCTCCCGCTGCAAACCGTGGCTCCGTCCGCCGACCCGGGAGACCCCCGGGGCGATCCGTGCGTCCGTGATATATATACAGAGTGAAAGGTGTAGAAAGAACAAGGAAGATAAAAAAAAAGGCTGTTGCAATGGGCAGCCTACTCGTGTGGCGCCACCGGTCCGGCGGAACCGGAACCGGAAAAGTTGCATACTTGCGGTTGGCCTGCCAATTAAACGCCAGGCAGGCTCGCTGGTCCTTATTTTTCCAGCGGTTTAATCACTTACCGGCCTGGCACCCGGAATGTCAAACCGGACACGCTATCGCGCCAGTTTGATTCCGGGGTGGCAGACCCCCCCCCCCCCCCGAACCATCATCCCACCTTCGTGCGTCCTTGGTGCCCTTACTTGGGACATCGAGCAGAGGGTCCGGGAGGCCCAGTCCCCGGAGCCCGTGCCAGTAGGGTGCCCCCAGAATCGCCTCTACATCCTGGCCCCCCTCCACAGCGACGTTCTCCAGTGGGCCCACACCAGCCGTTTCGCCTGCCATCCGGGCATCACCCGCACTGTGGACTTCATCCAGCGGGCATTCTGGTGACCCACAGTGCAGCGGGACGCACAGGAGTACGTCAGGGCTTGCCAGACCTGCGTCAGGGGAAAGTCTGACTCCTCTCGCCCCTCGCGTCTCCTCCACCCCCTCCCCACCCCGGGTCGTCCCTGGTCTCATATCGCCGTGGACTTTGTGACCAGACTCCCCCCCTCCCGTGGGAAGACTGTCATCCTCACTATCATGGATCGCTTCTCCAAGGCGGTGCATTTGGTGGCCCTCCCGAAGCTCCCCTCAGCCTTGGAGATGGCTGTGCTGCTGACTGACCACGTGATCAGGGTCCACGGCATCCCCATTGACATCGTGTCTGACCAGGGTCCACAGTTCACGTCCTAGGTCTGGAAGGCCTTTTGTCGGACACTGGGCATGACAGTGAGTCTCTCGTCCGGGAATCATCCCCAGAGCAACAGGCAGGCGGAGCGCGCCAATCAGTCCCTGGAGGCCACCCTGCGGTGCATAGCAGCCGAAGATCCGGCTTCATGGAGCACACACCTGACCTGGGTGGAGTATTCCCTTAACTCCACCGTTTCCTCGGCCACCAGACTCATCCTCTTTGGGGTATCCCTGAGCTACACCCCGCCCCTCCTCCCCATGAATGAGAGGGAGGTGGTGGTTCCGTCCGTGGTGGCCCATGCCCGTCACTGCCGACGCGTCTGGAGGTCTACCTGGGCTGCCCTGGGACGCACCACGGAACGCACCCGGGCCGCCGCTGACCGGAGGCAGGCCCCAGCCCCGAAGTAAGCTATGGGACAGAAGGTCTGGCTGGTGGCGAGTCAGGTCCCACTGAAGGGGAAATCCAAGAAGCTGCTTTCCCACTTTCTAGGCCCGTTTCCCATCACCTGGATTGTTAATGACTCGTCGGTTCAGCTGAAGCTCCCTTCTTCACTACGGATGAACCCCACCTCCCACGTGTCCCACATCAAGCCCCTCTCGGTCAGTCTTCTCTGCCCCCCCACTCCCCCCGAAGCCACCTCCTCCTCCCTGAATCATCGACGGCCACCCCGCCTACATGGTCCGCCGGATTCTGGATGTTCACCGTCGGGGTTGGGGATTGCAGTACCTGGTGGACTGGGAGGGCTGCGGCCCGGAAGGAATGATCCTGGACCCCGTTGTCGCGGGTTCTGGACAAAGAGATGCTCCAGTCCTTCCACCGAACCCACCCGAAGAAGCCCTCTGGACCACCAGGAGGTGCTCCTAGATGGGGGGGGCCCTGTCACAGGCAGCGAGAGCGCGCCCCTCCCCTCCTGCCGCACGTTCCTCAACTCATCACTGCACCTGAGGCAGAGGACACACCTGCGCCCGCTCATCAGTCAGCGTACTTAAGGAGGCTTCCTCCGCGCAGTCAACGCTGGCTCATTTGGGTATACTGCCCTATTTCAGGCAAGCAGGTCATTTTGGAGCTAGTGTAGACACGTCGTCTAACAGTTCTCTATTTTTCTATTTTAGGTTGCTGCCAACGTGCGGGTGTGTCTCAGGACTGCGTGCGCTCTCCTGCCACCTCATCACCTCTCCCAGCAACAAAACTTCGTCAGGTCAGGCATTCCAAGCTCATCCCCCTCCCCTACTGGTTCGTCTATTCCCCACTGGAGTTCTGCCAGTCCTCTCCCAGAGTCCCGAGTAAGTGGTAATTTGGCTGCCCATTTTCCCTTCTCTGTTTCTCCGCTGACAGCTCTCGCTTTTCTCTCCACAGGCGGATTGAATCTTCTGGCGAGTGGCTGTTTCCTTAACGAGGCGCTGCTTTCTCTATTTAATAAATCATTGAACGCATCCCCCTTGTGTGGTTCCGTCTTGTGCTAGCATCGTGCACTTGAGCTGTCAGCTAATCATGACAAGATATGCATAAATGCACAGTAGTCATCCTACTTCCTGTATTTACGTTTCCTGTTCTCGCAGCAAAAAAATCTGACCAATAAGAAGTAAGTCTCATGGGATTTAACATGTTAATTTTTGCCTGTGTGAAAGGGAACCGAACCAAGGAGAAAATGATACAAAGTAACAGACTTATCAACAGATTCGGACCAAAGTAAACAGATTTAGGTGTGAAAGCAGCCTTATTTTGCAATCAGGCCAGCCTCCATCCACAACACATTTTGAGTGAAGAGCTTTTACTTAATACAGTTACTCTTACATTTTTAAAGAGCCTTAATTTATAAAGGTTAAGTCAGCACATGAAGATCTTACCGAAAGGCCCTGGAAACCACATGACAACCCTTTACCTTATTTTCCAACAACTACTACCCTTTGAATTTTAGGGAATCTAGGAGGGAGTTTTAAGCATGTGGTCATGTTTTTACACTCCAAAAGAGAAAACATGTCAGTAAATGTAAGAGGCACCTCTTTGCCAACAGAGTGCATCCACCCGACCAGTGTGGCATATAAAGATGATGATTAAAAAACACAATTGTTGCAGGGATTGACTTTGGACTGATATTGTAGCAGTGCTGTAATCAAGACCTTGTCAAGACCTGAGACTTCCAAGACCAAGACTGAGACCAAGACCAAGATATACACTGGTCTTGGAATCAGAATCAGAATCAGAATCAGATTTATTGCCATTGTTCATGTAGTACACAAACTAGGAATTTGTCTCGGTGCAATGCTGCAACATTAAACATGATAAAATAAAAGAAATAAACTATACATGCAATAAAGTGTAGGATAAGAATGAGTAATACTAGTCAGCAGTTTAAATATATTAGCGAGCAGCAGATAATGTGGAGAACCATATAGTGCAGTCGGTAATGCAAGAAGAAAACAGTGATGATTGACATGAGTCTGGTTGAGCTGCTGTACATAGTGCAGCAACTTGGTCTTGGGAGATTCTGGTCTCAATCTGGTCTCGACTACAACCAGTGACTGACATGCAGTCAGAGGAGGCAGGTGAGGATGAAAATCACAGTGAGAGGCTGTGCAGTATTGTTGCCCCATCTAGAGGGGGTATGCTTGAACACCGTAAGCACAGTTTTTTCTAAAGGAAGATAAGGCTATTTTTAAACAAAGACACAGCAATTTTTGACCTGAAGGACAGGCAAATTTACTTCATTAACAAGTAAAGATAAGACCATGCATGCGTAGTAGTTGTAAATGCTGCTAAATAGCTTTGTTCATCAGACCATCAGGACCCTGAACTCTGTCCACTTCCTCCCCCCGCCCCCTTCCCTGGACTGTAACACACTCACCCACACAATAACTACCTCAGCTGTTGGCACAGAAAGACTGGCAAACCAACACTAATGCATCTGCTGTTGTATGTCTTTGCACTTTACTGCAACCATTTGCATAAATTCCATATCTGCTGCTGTCTGTTATTGCAATACTGATCATGTGCAGTCCAATCTGTCACTGTCTGCGCCTACACTACCACATTGAACTTGCATCTACGAGTATTACTGCTCTACTTTTTCAGTATATGATTGCTGGGTTTTATTGTTTATCTTTATTTGCACTATGGGATGTCTGGGTCTATCTTTTGTTGCTACTGGCATTATGGGTAGCATTACTGCTGTTGATGTTTTTCTAGCCTTATGTGGCGGGTTTGGAATAACCCCCACAACAGACTAAGGACAGTCAGCTCGCTACTTCTGGTTTTTTCCGCTGCACTACTGAGATGTAATGTGCCATTCATGCATTGTGATGTTAATGTGCCATTCATGCATTGTGTTCATGCGCCCTGTCCTTACTGTGACCTAGAGACTGAGATCAATATGTAGATGTGCCTTGTAACCTCTTTGTTCTGCAGCTGGAGCAGAGGCCAGCAATCTACCTATTGTTATGTATGTCTCTCATATGCTAATGCCCATACCAACTGCTGTGAAGGCTCTTTCATGTATTGTTGTAACTGGGTATATATGCTGCACGATTCTGTAACTCATCCTCTCATTCCTTCAACTGCTGCTGACACGCACACGCTGTGTCTCTTCTCTGAGAGCCTGAGGACGCCGCTCCAGCCTGCTCACACTTAGGGCTGGAGCGGAGTTCTGTGACAGCGGTGTGATTTAATAAACCTGCTTAAAACCTTCACCAATGCTGCTTTATTTCATGCCGCCGCACTGGTGACCCCGATAGAAAGCACACGTTTTGTGCGACGCAACCTTTTGGTCTGGACAGTTACGCTGGTGACCCCAAACATGCACACGTTTTGTGCGACGCAACCTTCTGGTCTGGACAGCTACACTGGTGACCCATTCTTCATGATGAGATCTGCAAGTCTGAGATCTGCTCATCCACGCTGGACCGGCCGCGCTCGCAGCTCCTCCACACGAGAGCACATGCACCTCGTCCCCTCTCCACGACGGCGACCTCCAGGGCCGGCGGAGAACGCAGCGCGTGGACCTGAACACACCATGGCCGAGCGGTGACAAAGATCGTCTCCTCCCTCTCACCGCTCCAACGCATCTGCACGAGCCCGAGGGACAAAGATCGTCTCCTCCCTCTCACCGCTCCAACGCATCTGCACGAGCCCGAGGGACAAAGATCGTCTATTCACTCTCACCGCTGTAGCATCATCTCACTTTGGCTCAGCAACAATTATTCTTCTGCTTAAAGACATTTTGTTTCATCCAGGAATAACGCAAAGAAATGGATTTTCTTCCCCCAGGCCACAGCTGAAATCCCCTTTCTTTTGTTAAAACCAACCTAAGGAATGTCCCCAATGTCCGGCTTCACTTTTATTGCCCCCATAAAACCTACACAGACCCACAACTCAGATAATTTCCTTAAACTCTGGACATGCTGGATTTAACCAGGGAACTTTAAAGTACATTATTACAAACTCAATTCTAAACCTTCATTCTTTTCAGAACTATGAAAATGCAGATGGACTCTGATGTTTTTGATGTGGAAAATCAATAATATGTGTGAAATGCATTAATCTATGATTTTATATATATGCATGTTAATGTTTAAATGAATGTTTATTCCTGCATGTTGATTTAGAAGCACTGCTTATAAGATACACTAAGCCAATCTCTGCATGACAACTCTTCATCCCAAAGAGCTCCAAACAATAGACTGTTTGTCATTGGATGGAAAGTTCATTGTGCCTCCCACGAAGGACTCTCATTGGCTGAGATCCCGGAAGCCCGCGGAACATAAATAGCAGAGAGACCTCTTTTGCTTCACTCTCTTTCCCGGATCTTTTTCGGCTGGACTTTTTTGCAGATCCTCTGTCCGGCTCCCCTTTCTCTGATCTTCTCCATTGTCTACACACAGCAAGGAAGAACAAAGGACCGTCTGAACAAAGACTCGACCACGTGTTGCTTTTCTGAACACAGAGCAGATAACTCGTAATTTGTTTATGTAACTTTGTATTTTCTTTTTCTCTTAAATACCTAGGAATTCCTATTTCTTTGAGCTCCATTCTTAATCGGAGTTAAACTCCAATTTTTATTCATCACTTTTTCTTTGTTAAACTTTCTGTAAAACCACCGTTTGTTTGATTTTAATGTAAACTTAATCTTGACTTTATTTTATAATATTTTTCTTGACCAAGCACCCACCAGAAGCTACTATTTTTATCTAAAGTCTGAAGCCTTTTAATTTGAGATCGGATTGGATATCTTTTAATTATTATCGAAGACCTCTTGAGAAGACGCAGCTCCCACATCGTGCAGCTGAGGAATCAGCGCGCTTCTGCAGGATTTCAACCATCGAGATCCAACTTACGATCTCATGAATATCATTCATCGTCAAGAGAATATTTGCGGGACAAATATTCTGGGTTTTGCCCCTGAACAACACTTCAAAACTTCATGAGGACGACGACAGAACCATCATCGACCGAGGACCACGTGAGCTGCAAAAACTTTAATTCCTCTGCTGAATTAAAATTTTGAGGTTCGGTAATAATTTGTATATCTAATCAGATGCAAATTAAGAAGCCCTTAACATAACTCTTCTTTTCATTAAAATTCCGTTTTTATTTTCTTAGGATCAATCAAGGACTTTTCATATAATTAGCAAACTTTCTCCATAAATTTGCATTTTTTTTTAATAATCTGTTAACTCAAACTGATAGAAAATCATTTCTCAGTTTAACCCTGGTTCCGAAAATATTGACATTGTTAATCTATCATTTACAAGATTGATTTTATGATTAAGGAAATTACTACAATGTCTGTTAATCATTTCGTTTAATAAATATTTAAAAATGAGAGAAGTTGTTGGGAATTTATTTCATTCTGAGTCTGTTTCAAGCCCAGGTATCGAATTCACGGAAAATTTTTGAGACTGATTATTGATTAATTTATTGAGTGATCAAACAGGTATAAAGTGAAATTAAAGATCAAATTGCTTCTTAAAGATAGAAGCTGGTGCCCCTTACGAGTGTTATTAACTTTTCTGATGTATATGAAATGAGATTTGAGCTCAGATTCCAATACATCAATATAAATTAAATAATTCATACCTGATCATATTTATTATTTATTAATATTTCTATTTTATGCTACACCGCTCCAACGCACCATGGCCAATCTGCAGCCACAGCTCAACTTGGATATTATCGGCGCCATCTGCGCTGATCTCCACCAAGATTCTGGACCCTGACTCGCCCCTCCAGTGGCCCACCCACGCACGGAACCCCGGCACACGTACCGTGGAGACACAAGGACGGCGCACCACGCAAGGGACAAATTCGGCTCTGCAGACCGCCATCGTCCTTCGCCGCTGCACACAGAGCCTTCAGGGCTACTCGTACACCTGAAGCACGCAAGCAGCTCGCTCACAGGATTTTCTAACGGTCACAGCCATGGCGCACAAGGGGATTCAGCCGTCAGCTTTTCCCGAAGGCTTTAGGGTTGTGCCTGCACCTAAAGTCAACACGCCAAGTCCCTCTGCTTTTGTTTCTTTTTTTCTTGCAGCCGCTACGCAGCCTCGCCGCTCCTGTTTTTCTTCATGGCCGCGGGAGGAGTCAGAGACTAATTTTTCTTCTTGTGACCTCCGCACGTTCAACGGGACAGCCCCTCGACATCGCGGAACAGCAAGCAATTTTTGCGTGGCCCGGACGATTCCACCGTCCCCAGCCGGCATTTACTACCCCCCACCCCCCTCCACCTTCGCCTGCACAGAGCTTTTCCTGCTTGCTGCCATGCTGCACTATCGAGGTCTCGGCCCCCTGCCGAGCCCTCTGGGGGGGAGCAGTGTGGCTGGTTTGGAATAACCCCCACAACAGACTAAGGACAGTCAGCTCACTGCTTCTGGTTTTTTCCGCTGCACTACTGAGATGTAATGTGCCATTCATGCATTGTGATGTTAATGTGCCATTCATGCATTGTGTTCATGCGCTCTGTCCTTACTGTGACCTACAGACTGAGATCAATATGTAGATGTGCCTTGTAACCTCTTTGTTCTGCAGCTGGAGCAGAGGCCAGCAATCTACCTATTGTTATGTATGTCTCTCATATGCTAATGCCCATACCAACTGCTGTGAAGGCTCTTTCATGTATTGTTGTAACTGGGTATATATGCTGCACGATTCTGTAACTCATCCTCTCATTCCTTCAACTGCTGCTGACACGCACACGCTGTGTCTCTTCTCTGAGAGCCTGAGGACGCCGCTCCAGCCTGCTCACACTTAGGGCTGGAGCGGAGTTCTGTGACGGCGGTGTGATTTAATAAACCTGCTTAAAACCTCACGGCTGCCTTTTATTTTATCATGCCGCTGCACTTATTCCTTTCTTTTTATTTTGTGCACACCATTGAAGAGAGAAAGAAAAAAAGCCATTTTAATTCTCCCGTATGTCCTGTACGTATAGTAGTACTGACAAATAAAATCTTTGAATACTGAATCTTAAATAATAATAATAATTTGTAATAATGAGTGTAAACTGTGGAGCCGCAACACACTGAGAGATACAGGTCTTTGAACCACTATAATTTAATTATTCCTTGGCCAAAAACAAAGTATGAATTTTGTGGCCAAAAAAGTGGTTTGTAAAATAACTTCATACATTATACTTGTGTAACTGAGGGTCTTTGCACATTCTCTACACTCAGGAGAGTTCTAAAATAAAAGCATGGACTTTTATTGCTGCCTTTTCTGTGTGTTTTATTAAGAGGTAATTCAATAAAATACCTTACACTTGTTTTGTTAAAAGTATTTATAAAATCCAATTTTTTAAATATGAACCTGAAAGCATCACAGCCTCACCGGAAATGAAACTCACTGCACGTCACTGACAACAACATATTGGTGGTAATTGTCGGGGTCACCAATGTGGGGAGACTTGAATAACGAAACCGAATTGTCTTTCATTTCAGTTTATTCAAGAAATCATTCCACTGTCTGCTCTTATTCTTGAGCAGCGAACAAAGAGAGTGAACACACCAAAGTTCTCTCATTTAAACCTTCTCACATCAAACCATTTCCCTCGCGGGGGAAATCACACATCTATATCAAAGTCTCTTTATTCACATTCATTAGCCTTTTATTTACATAACTCCCCCTTCTCTCTTCCCGAGCCTCAGTGGTCAAGAAGTCTTCTGTCCCCTGTCCTCCACAGGGGGTCCAGGCTCTGTGGCTCCGCACCGCAGGGGGCTGGCTCTCCTTCATCGTGGTTAAATCACATATGCAGTGTCCAACATATACATGTCTCACAACACAGCCATAGCGAACATATTTTGACTGCATATGTATAGCACAGGATTGAGATGCTTAGAATTACATATGTATTCTGTGACCTCACGTCTTTGAAGGAACAATGTGTCTGGACCTCCTGGGGATTACAGCAGGAGGTGGAGGTGCCTTTGGCGAGGACTCTGAGAGGATTTCCTGACCTCCTGGGGTCAGATGGAGGACGAAGGGACTTGGGGGGATGTGATAACAATGTGATTCTGTCTTTGATGTCCCAAGTATAAAAGTGGGGGTTTGGGGGAGTTCGGTCCCTTATTCTGTTGAGATGAAGCTGGAGATGTGAGATCGTCAATAAACCTGAACTGAGAAATCATTCAGCCTCTTTATTTCACGCTCTCCACATTGGTGACCCAAGACGTGTAATGGCCGGAGACAGTTCCCCCGAACCAGACTCGTCAGGGACCGCTCGAGCAAGCGCGGTCTCGATCAAGCTACCGGAGTTCTGGCAGGACAACCCAGACTCGTAGTTCCTCCAGGCCGAAGCCCAGTTCGCACTCGGGGGAATAACGGCAGATGACACGAAATTCTACCACGTCATCGCCAAGCTCGACAACCGCACAGCCCGATACGTGCGATGATGCAGCAACCGCCCGCTGGCGACAAATACAGCGAGCTGAAGACTGCCCTCATTTCAGTGTTTCACGCCCTCAGCCGAGGAGAGAGCTAGGAGGCTCCTAGCTCTGCACGACTTGGGAGGACGCAGACCAGTCAACCTGATGGAAGACATGCTACAGCTGAGAGGCACAGACAATGATGATTTCCTCTTCAAGCACATCTTCCTGAGGACCCTTCCATCGCAGACGAGGGCGACCCTGACAGGCACTCATTTCGTAACCCAGCGGGACTTCCGCGCGCTGTCCCGAGAAGCGCAGCGGATTCTCGACTCCTGCGAGGAGCAGGCGGCCACCGCAGCAGCGGCAGACCTCGGCGCAGCAGCCGGGAGCAGCGGTGGGCCAGAAGCGGCGGAATCGATCCCACCAACAATGGCAGCAGCGAGGTCCCGACGCAGCGGAGGAGATGACCTCTGCTTTTACCATCGACGTTTCGCAGAGAGGGCACGCAGGTGTGTACCGCCGTGCCAGTTCAAGAGCTCGGGAAACGCCAGGACCGGGAGTCGTTAGCAGCATCGGCCCTCGGCAAGCGAAACAAGCTGCTCTACCTCACGGATGCACGCTCTGGGCGGCATTTCCTCGTGGACACGGGCGCCCAAGTGAGTTTCATCACCCCAACCTACGCTGACCGGCTGACAGGCCCCCGTGGTGATGGAGCAACAGTGGCGAATGGCTCAAGTATTAAGACCTTCGGCGAAAAGACGCTGCTTCTGTCCTTGCACGGCCGCACTTATGAATGGACTTTTATTATAGCAGCGGTGAGTTTCAACATGTTAGGTGCTGATTTTCTGTGCTCACATGGGTTGTTAGTTGATCTTGCCAATAGACGCTTGGTTAATGCACTCTCTTTTTACTCCATTCCTTGTGCAGCTCGAGTGTCCCCGCCACCAGCACAGACCAACGTCGCCACAGCAGGCGGTAAGTTTCACACACTCCTCGCACAGTTTCCAGCACTCACAGTTCCCACCTTTTCTGCAACAGTTGCGAAACACGGAGTGGAGCACTTTATCACTACTGCTGGTCCCCCCCATCTTTGCGAAAGCTCGGCGCTTGGATGCAGCTAAACTGTCCATAACGCGCGAGGAGTTCGCCAACCTGGAAAGGTTGGGCATTGTCCGCCGTTCGAACAGCCCATGGGCTTCCCCACTGCATATGGTCCCTAAAGCCAACGGCTCGTGGAGACCTTGTGGTGACTTCCGCAGGTTAAACAATGCTACAGCGCATGACCGCTACCCCATTCCACATATTCAGGATTTTTCAGTACACCTGGCGGGGGCGCGCATTTTTTCTAAAATAGACTTGGTCCGCGGTTATCATCAAGTTCCAGTCTGTGCTGAGGACATTCCCAAAACAGCGGTGATAACCCCGTTTGGACTGTTTGAGTTTTTACGCATGCCTTTTGGCCTCAAAGGTACCGCGCAAACCTTCCAACGCATGATGGATGCTGTGTTACGCAATCTCCCTTTTGTGTTCGTCTACCTGGACGACATTTTGGTCACCAGCACATCCGAAGAGGAACACGAAAAACACCTCACAACAGTTTTTCGGAGGTTGGGAGAGCACGGGTTAATAATCAATCCAGCTAAGTGCCAGTTCAGGGTGGCGCAGATTGATTTTTTGGGGCACCGCGTCTCCCCAGAAGGAGCAGTTCCGCTACCGGACAAAATGCGCGCAGTGGCAGATTTTCCCCGGCCACAAACGGTCAAAGCCCTACAGGAGTTTTTAGGAATGGTGAATTTTTATAACCGTTTCCTACCCCACGCAGCGCAGCTCATACAACCACTATATGCCGCGCTTAAAAAGCAAAAACCCTCCAATGCAATTGAATGGTCCCCGGAGCAGGAGCGCGCATTCGCGGAGGTAAAAAAAGCCCTTGCAGACGCTGCGTTGTTAGCTCACCCAGACCCAATGGACCGCTTAGCGCTCACCACAGATGCATCGGATTTGGCCATAGGGGCGGTTGTGGAACAGCACGTTGCCGGGGTTTGGCAGCCGCAGGCCTTCTTCAGCAGATCCTTGCGCGAGGCCGAGTGTAAATACAGCACGTTTGACAGGGAGCTGTTAGCGCTCCACTTAGCCATTCGCCACTTCCAATTCTGGTTAGAACGTCGGCGTTTCACCGCGTTTGTCGACCACAAACCGCTCACTTTTGCGATGGCCAAAATTTCGGAACCTTGGTCGGGCCGGCAGCAGAGGCAGCTGGCCGCAATTTTGGAATTTACTACTGATATTCAACACGTAGCGGGTAAACTCAATGTAGTGGCAGACTGCCTCTCCCGCGCGGTAACAGCACCAGTCTGCGCAGAGTTAAATTATACTACCGCGGCCGCAGAGCAAAATAGCAGGGTGGAAGCGCACGCAGCCCCAGTTCACGTGGGGATAGATTATGCGGCCATGGCAGCGGATCAGGGTAGAGATGCGGACGTGTGCGCGCTCCAGTCTGGACCAACAGGGTTAAGGCTGGAGAGCAGGAACTTGCACAATGGTATGCACCCCCTAATCTGCGATGTCTCTACCGGGCGACCACGTCCGGTAGTGCCGGCCGCTTGGCGCCGCCGCGTTTTTGACTCGATTCATTCCCTGGCACACCCTGGGGTGCACGCGTCTGTGAAAATGGTGGCAGAAAAGTTTGTTTGGCCGAGCCTGCGCAAGGACGTGAAAGAGTGGGCAAGAGCATGTATGGCTTGCCAGCGGGCCAAAATTCACAAGCACACAAAAGCCCCCTTAGAGCCGTTTCACACCCCGGCCAAGAGATTTGATCATGTACATGTCGACCTTGTGGGCCTCCTACCGTCGTCGCAGGGGTTCACACATCTTTTGACAATGGTGGACCGAACCACGCGTTGGCCGGAAGTGGTCCCACTGGCATCCACCACGGCTGCAGAAGTGGCCCGCGCATTTTTAACGGCTTGGATAGCGCGCTTCGGGGTTCCGTCGGATATTACGTCCGACAGGGGACCTCAATTTGTGTCTGAACTTTGGTCAGCGATGGCCCACAGCTTAGGCGCGACAATTCACCACACTACCGCTTACCACCCCCAGGCTAATGGTTTATGCGAGCGTTTTCATAGATCATTGAAGGCAGCCCTCAGAGCATCGCTTACGGATGCAAATTGGGTAAAGAGACTACCATGGGTTTTATTGGGGTTGAGTTCTGCGCCTAAAGAGGACTTAAAGGCCTCCCCAGCGGAGTTGGCTTTCGCGCAGCCTCTCCGGCTGCCAGGCGAGTTTTTGCCAGACCCTCCGACACCAGGGTGTCCCCCGGCTCAGTGGTCATTGATCGGCACGGGAGCGGACATGCTTCCGGGCCCCGTTCATCACACTTTCCCGCGTGTATTTGTTCCTGAATCTTTAAAAAATGCCAAATTTGTTTTTGTCCGGCACGAGGCTCTGCACCCAGCCCTGCGCCCACCTTACGATGGCCCATATAGAGTGCTGGAAACAGGTGACAAGCATTTTGTGCTAGATTTGGGGGACAGAAGGGAAACAATCAGTATAGACAGACTAAAGCCTGCTTTTGTGATGAATGACGAGTCTGTACGAGGGCTCCTCGACGCGGCAGACCCCCCAGGAAGCATGTCCTGGAGCCCCCGCAGGGATCAAATAACGATTCTCATCCTCAGTTGGCAGATTCACTGCATGATGGCGCCGCAGGGGCTGTGAAGCCCGCTTACAGCAAGTTTGGGAGACAGATAGATAGATAGATAGATAGATAGTTTATTTCGAACACAAAAATATAACAAATACAAGCAAATGGCAAATGCAATAAAGTAACATTATACACTGTTCGAAAGGGAGAAGGTGTGAATAAGTGAACGAATAAGTAAAAGAATAAGTGAACACTTATTAATTCCATCTCCTCTTTTCCATAGATACACCCATGTGAATTTTATACAAATTACCACCTTTAAGACCCCAAGTAAACAATTTACTGTATTTTTTACAAATCAACATTAACACCCATCCATTCTAGCATACAATGATGTCCATACAACAAAACCAGCCTCAAACAACACAGATATACACAGTGCTGTCCTACCCACCATTCCATAGTGTCCCATAATATCCCAGAGTGAACATAATGAATCGTACATATAACTACTACCCTTCTAACATATACCCTTTCAGCAAATGATGCTTATACCTCTTTTTGAATTGATTTCTGTTTGTACATAGTTTCAGTTCCGGCTCTAGACTGTTCCACAAATCCACCCCACAGACAGATATGCACATACTTTTCTTGGTAGTACGTATCTTGGGTTTTGTAAAGTTTAAGTCTCCCCTCAAATTATGATCATTGTCTCTTTTTTTAAATATTTTTTGTATATTAGTTGGTAGTTGATTATTAATTGCCCTGTACATTACTTGTGCTGTCTTAAATTTAACTAAATCGATGAACTTTATGACATGTGACTTTAAGAACAACGAATTGGTATGGTCTCTATATCCTGCATTGTTTATTATCCTTATAGCTCTTTTTTGTAATGTGCATATTGACTGTAGGTTGGTTTTGTAGGTGTTTCCCCAGACTTCTACACAGTAGTTAAGATAAGGTAAAAACAGTGAATTGTACAATAAGACCAATGATTTATAGTCCAAGAAGTGTCTTGTCTTCCCCAGTATGCCTATACATTTTGCTAATTTGGCCCGGATGTGACTGATGTGAGGTTTCCAGCAGATTTTATTGTCAAGCGTCACCTCCAGGAACTTATTTTCCTGTACTGTTTCTATTCTGGTATCATCTATCGTTACCATTATTTCATGATTTATTTTATAATTTCCAAACAACATAATCTTTGTTTTTTTTTAGATTTAGAGATAATTTATTTTTGTTGAACCACTGCGTTAATTTTTTTCATTTCAGTTGTGACCACCTCTAAAACCTGCTGCAAATTCTCACCAGTGCAGAGGATATTTGTGTCATCCGCAAACAAAATAAATTTCAGAATTTTTGATACTTGGCATATGTGAGACGCTTGAAGCCCAGACGGCGTGTGGACTAATGTGTGGTTTTGGCATGTTGTGTGGATTATGCTGCATTGTTTCATTCTTCGACGTTTGGGGGGGGGGGGGGTGATGTGGCGAACATATTTTGACTGCACATGTATAGCACAGGATTGAGATGCTTAGAATTACATATGTATTCTGTGACCTCACGTCTTTGAAGGAACAATGTGTCTGGACCTTCTGGGGATTACAGCAGGAGGTGGAGGTGCCAGATGGAGGACGAAGGGACTTGGGGGTATGTGATAACAATGTGATTCTGTCTTTGATGTCCCAAGTATAAAAGTGGGGGTTTGGGGGAGTTTGGTCTCTTATTCTGTTGAGATGAAGCTGGAGATGTGAGATTGTCAATAAACCTGAACTGAGAAATCATTCAGCCTCTTTATTTCACGCTCTCCACAGTAATGACTCTGGAGATGGTGCAGGTCATCCAATAACTGGAGGGCTGGCGGTTTGAATCCTGCTTTCCCCAGCTAGCCCCTGTGTTCCTGAGTAAGACATTTTAAAATCCTTGCCTCCAGTGTCTGTGACACTGGTGTATGAATGTTCGGTAGTGGTCGGAGAGGTCATTGGCATGGATTGACAGCCACCTTTCTGTCAGTCTGCCCCAGGGCAGCTGTTGCTACAGAGGTAAATGGTGTTCACTTAACACTTTTCTTCTCATCTAGGATCATCAAAGCGCTTTACAGATCCTGCAATCCACCCATTCACACACTGATGGCAGCAGAGCTGCCATACAACAGGCGCTAACCAGGCCACCAGGAGCAACTGGGGGTTCAATGTCTTGCTCAAGGACACTTCGACAAGCGGACAGCAGACAGAGCGGGAATCGAGCTCATGACCCTCCGATCAGTAGTCAGTCACACTACACCTGTGCCACCGCCGCCCCGGATAGCTGGGCGCCCCGCCCAGGTAGCTTACCACTATCAGCGTCTGTCTGTGGAGGGAATGAATAATGGACTCACTGTAAAGCGCTTTGGTTATCATTAAAGGCACTAAACCACCGGAGTGGTGGCTCAGTTGGTAGAGCATCCGCCCCACACCCGGGAGGCAGGGGTTCAAATGCCGGCCGGGTCATGCCGAAGACCATATAAAAGTGGAACTTCCTGCCGTCCAGCTTGGTGCTCAGCAATAATGGAATGGAGGAGGGAAATTTGTGGCGGCGCCTTGCATGGCAGCGGCCCTCTGATTCTACACTTGGGGTGTGTGTGATTAACACTGTAGATAGGAAAAACACAATCTCGTTCTACTGTACATGATTGGTTGTACAGTTGAATGACAATAAAGGGTGATTTAGATTTTTAGATTTAGATTTAGAAATAAATGCAATCCATTTTTATGTTGTAGATTAGAGCCTGCTTGAAATAGCTCTCCAAAATGCCAATTTATTTTTTTTTTTTTTTTCAGGAATAGTAAAGGATAAAGAATTCTGACTTTCACTGCAGGCACAAGAATTTGAAGATCTATAAGCATGGTGTGGAGGAATAAATCAGGCATGATATGACGAGCTGGAAGGTTGCTGAGTTTTATTTCCTCCATCAAAATGAGACGCATTTGTAGCGCTGTGCGCTACAGTGGTCTACTGCGCTGTGTTCTGCTGTGTTGTGTTTTTTGAGGCATGTATTGTAAGCTCTTTTATACAGACAGAGAGAATGCATGGTACATTAGCATGTCACCAGTGTGGAGGGATAAGATCAGGCGAGGGGCGCACCATGACACGTCAGGTCACCAGTGTGGAGGAATAAATGAGGCGTGATATGACAAGCTGGAAGGTTGCTGAGTTTTATTTCCTCCATCAAAATGAGACGCATTTGTAGCGCTGTGCGCTACAGTGGTCTACTGCGCTGTGTTCTGCTGTGTTGTGTTTTTTGAGGCATGTATTGTAAGCTCTTTTATACAGACAGAGAGAATGCATGGTACATTAGCATATTGGTATACATATCAGTCAATACACATGATTAGCATGACCAACTGGCGCCCGGACCTCCTGTTCTTAATCCAGGGATGTATAAACAATAGTCCATTGTTCTGGTTGTCCCCCAGGGGCTCTCTGTCCGTATGCAATCCCTGCTGAGCGTGAATAGTATCAGTCTGCATTGTGCTGGATGACCACACGGCTCCCCCCAGAACGCTCAGAAGGGGCTGTGACCCCCCCTCCCCGCCCCGCGTCGTTTGGGCTCCAGTTCCGGTAGAACTGTCCTGCTGTAGAGGAGGAGGGGGAGGGGTGGAAAGGACAGTGTGCTCTGCTCCAAGTTCCAGCACGTTGAACGGCCGTGGACCGTGGGCGCCAGCGCCGGTGTGCGTCGTGCGTAATGGAACAAGACGGCGATCGGCTGGCTTTAGGGAGTGAGGTGCGGGAAGAGCGCTGTGGAGGAGGAGGGGGAGGGGGTGGGAGTAAGTGAGTGCCGGCCCAGGACATCAAAGGTGTCTGGGCCACGCAAAAATTGCGTGTGGATCCACGATGGTGAGGGGCTTTCCCGGTAAACCTGGCGATGATCTACAGCGGCTGTGGAAGAAAAAAATTAAGTCTCTGACTTCTCTCGCGGCTCGGTCCAGAGAGGATGTGGGGAAGGTGAGCGTCCAAATTCCCCGAGGATGCGCAGCGGCTGTGAAACAACTGCAGCTGTGTGAGGGACCTGGCAGTCTGGCTTTTAAGATAAGATCAGAGATAAGATAAGCCTTTATTAGTCCCACAATGGGGAAATTCCAGGATTGCAACAGCACAGGGATAGCAACACTCAGAGCAACAATCAGAAGGCAAGAAAAAACAAGAGCAGCTAGTATACATATGTACATATTACTATGAATATACGTATATATATATATAGACACACAGTGCGGAGCATTGTGGTTGGTGGATGTGCAGCAGAAAGTCTAAGCTCTCTCTCCGCGGATGCGGCGGGCAAGCTGGATGTCTTTGGGCATGATGGTGACCCTCTTGGCGTGGATGGCGCACAGGTTGGTGTCCTCGAAGAGACCCACTAGGTAGGCCTCGCTGGCCTCCTGCAGAGCCATGATGGCGGAGCTCTGGAAGCGCAGGTCGGTCTTGAAGTCCTGAGCGATCTCCCTCACCAGGCGCTGGACGGGCAGCTTACAGATGAGCAGCTCCGTGGATTTCTGGTAGCGACGGATCTCTCTCATAGCCACGGTACCGGGCCTGTAACGGTGAGGCTTCTTCACTCCGCCGGTGGCCGGAGCGCTTTTTCGAGCAGCCTTGGTGGCCAGCTGCTTCCTGGGGGGCTTTTCCTCCAGTAGATTTACGGGCGGTCTGCTTGGTTCTTGCTATCGCTCTTTATTATTCTGTCTTATATTTGTTGCACGCCACCTAAACTCCAGCCCGGCACCCGTGTCGTTTTCGCTTCAGTTCCCTGGTATGTCGAGTTTCTCCATTAGCACCGGGTGGCAGTTGAGTGCTAGCTAGCTCTTCCCTGCTGTATCGTCTCCTGCTGTAAACAGTGGCTCCGTCCGCCGACTCGGGAGACCTTTGGGGCGATCTGTGTGTCCGTGATATATATAGAGTGAAAGGTGTGCCGGATCAGAAAGTTATCACCGGATCAGAAAGAAGAAGGAAGATAAAAAGACTCAGAATTGAGCCGTTGTTGCAAAAGGCAGCCAACTCGTGTGGCGCCGGCATGACTTTAGGTGCGGAAGCAGCCCCATAGCCATCAGGGACAGCAATTGGCTAAATTCCCCTTGTGCACCGTGGCTGAGAAACCCATACAAAGTCCTGTCTGCGGGCTGCACATCTGCTTCAGGTGCATGAGCAGCCCTGAAGGTTCCGAGGCTGGCGATCAGCCGTGTTTCTCGGGCATGTGCAGTGGCGGAGGACGCTGTATCGATCTGTGAAGCCGGCTTGATCCTGTGCGTGGTGTGCACGTGGCGCAGTGACCACTTCGCTGGCAGTTGCGCTGTCCTCCTAATCCTGCGGTGTGCATGCGGGGCTTCTGTGTGCGGGAGGTCCACTTGTCGAGAGTTGAGTCATAGTCGGGGAGCTTGGTGGAAATCAACGCAGTCGGCGTAGATAATTTCCACGTTCAGGCTGCTTCCATCGTTTCGCTCGTGTCGCCGTTCATGGTGCGTGTCGGTCCAAGTGCTGCCCGCTCCGGGGCGCGTGCTCCGGTGAGGATGAAGAGGTTGCAGGCGTTCTCTGGTCCTCTGCTGTCCACAGCGCCATGAGAGGGAGCACACAGTCATTCTCTCTCGTCATGTCACCAGTGTGGAGGGATAAGATCAGGCGAGGGGCGCACCATGACACGTCAGGTCACCAGTGTGGAGGAATAAATGAGGCGTGATATGACAAGCTGGAAGGTTGCTGAGTTTTATTTCCTCCATCAAAATGAGATGCACTTGTAGCGTTGTGCACTACAGTGGTCTACTGTGCTGTGTTCTGCTGTGTTGTGCTGTGTTTTTTGAGGCATGTATTGTAAGCTCTTTTATACAGACAGAGAGAATGCATGGTACATTAGCATATTGGTATACATATCAGTCAATACACATGATTAGCATGACCAACTGGCGCCTGGACCTCCTGTTCTTAATCTGGGGATGTATAAACAATAGTGCATTGTTCTGGTTGTCCCCCAGGGGTTCTCTGTCCATATGCAATCCCTGCTGAGCATGAATAGTATCAGTCTGCATTGTGCTGGGTGACCACAATGGTACATATTATATCATCCATATTTCAACTGATGCGCTGGACAGCTAGATAACGATTCTCCAGACAGAAACATAGAGAACTAGTCAAGACAGTCAAGACAGGCTGTTGAACACAGGGGTGTAGACCAAGTCAAACCACAACTACATGGGAAGCATCAGTGGATCAAGCAGTCATGTCATTGTCTGTTTACAAGTCTTATGGAGAATAAAGTGTCAAGACATTAAAAATCAGTGATAGCAGCAAGAAGCTAAATTATACCATGACAGCATGAGGGCTATCTGACGCAAGAGAATGAGAATGAAGGCAAAACATATGGCAGACATAGATCTCCTCTGGGTGATGTAAAATACAAAGATCAGTATATACTGAGAAAGAAGGGGAAATCTTGTCTAAAACCTATTTCTTTTATTTTACTTTATTTTGGACTCACTGATATATTTTCTGTAAGACCTCTTCTTTAATATGTAATATGTATAATATTTTTTTAACTAAATATATTGTATAACCTCATTTTTACTGTTATAGCTAACTTTTTTTTTTCCATTTAATATACACACCTTTATTCTTGCAATACCAGACACTCTGGCAAACACTCACACACCAGTGCGTTTCGACCAGTTGCCAGTGTGACAACAGGAGAGGCCCCCAGCCGTGACGGACACATGGTGCTTAGAGCCACTGCCAGGGACCATCTGTGTGTAAGCATGCACTTGTGAGCGTGCGTATGTGCGTGCTTCATAAATTAATAAACATATCTGACAAGTGCATTGCTAACACCCGAGGGCATCATCATGTTTGCAAACAACTCCCCCTTTGCCCCCCTCAAAACACACACACACACACACACACACACACACACACACACCGACACAGTCGCAAGAGCACACTCCCTGAGGAGCACCGATTGTTAAATGATTCAATTAGCTGTGTGGCATGCTGAGAGCTAGTGGCTAGATGGAGTGATAATTGATAAACATGTTTAATCCTGAGAGAGAGAGAGCGAGAGAGAGAGAGAGAGAGAGAGAGAGAGAGAGAGAGAGGAGGGGTGGAAAGATAAAACCAGACAGATAAAACACACACACACACACACACACACACACACACACACCAGTGCATACTGTATATGCATACACGTGCACAGATTTTACAGCATGATTACTCATTTAGTTCTGACTTATGGTGATAAGAGGGTGGTCTTGCCATCTGAACCAGATCACATAACATGAGGCATGATTACCCACCTGTTGATAGTGTCATATTAGAACTGTGTAAAGTTGTCCATGAATTGGTTTTTAACAAAATTATATAGAAATATTAAGCACAAAGCTGCCTATGAAAAAAATAATTTATGATCAAGAATATTTTCAACAATCCTGCTATTGCAGTCATTTAACACCATTCATGATGGACTTTAGAAAAATGAATTTTTTTACTGAAAAAAGTAAAAATGTCATTATGCTGTCTTAGAGAGTTTATTATGCATACATTTTAAGATAAGATAAGATAAGATAAGATAAGATAAGCCTTTATTAGTCCCACAACGGGGAAATTCCAGGATTGCAACAGCACAGGGATAGCAACACTCAGAGCAACAATCAGAAGGCAAGAAAAAAAACAAGCAAGCAAGAGCAGCTAATATACATATGTACATATTACTATAAAATATATATATACACACACACACACACACACAGACACACAGTGCAGAGCATTGTAGCTGGATGGAATAAATATGTAAATATATAAACACCCACAGTACGGAGCATTGCAGCTAGGTGGAATAAATATGCAAGTATATAAACACACACAGTGCGGAGCAATGTAGCTAGATGGAATAATATGTAGATATATAAAAACACAGTGCGGAGCATTGTAGCTAGATGGAATAAATATATAGATATATAAATATAAACACACCCAGTGCTGAGCATTGTAGCTAGATGGAATAAATATATAGATATACTGTATAAATATAAACACACCCAGTGCAGAGCATTGTAGCTAGATGGAATAAATATGTAAATATATAAACACACACAGTGCAGAGCATTGTTGCTAGGTGGGATGAAACAGCATAACCGTCTATTTAGTTATCCTACATGGTATGATTATGTGCCCATACATATTCTCACCCTCCATAGCGACCGGTATGTTCCTAGTTGTATGCCGGAGAGGACCATTGTGTAAGTCTATTGCATCTTTTGCATTCAAAAAAAAACTATTAGTTTGTTACGTCTTTTTGCTATCTCTGCGAGCAGTCCTGCTTAGGTTGTACAGTCTGACAGCCGTTGGTAGGAAGGACCTACGAAACCTCTCGGTTGTGCACCTGGGATGATGTAGTCTGCTGCTAAATGAGCTCCTCAGTGCATCCAGTATGTCCTGCATAGGGTGGAACTCGGACTCCAGCAGAGAGTTTCATAATCATTTACCCATTGCACATACAGTATACATACATTATATAGATATATACAGTGGAGAAAATAAGTATTGAACACGTCAACATTTTTCTCATTAAAAATATTTCTGATGAGCCATTGACCTGAGATTTTCACCAGATATCAGTAACAATCCAAGTAATCCATACATACAAAGAAATCAAGGCAACTGTGTTCACAAAACAAGTTATATTTAATAAAGTGGAATGACACAGGGAATAAAGTATTGAACACGCTTGGTGAAATTCATTTAATATTTAGTAGAAAAGCCTCTGTTGGTAATAACAGCTTCCAGACACCTCCTGTACAGAGAAACAAGGCGCATACATTGCTCAGGAGTGATTTTAGCCCATTCTTCCACACAAACTGTCTTCAAATCTTGAAGGTTCTGTGGGTGTCTTCTGTGAACTCTGATCTTCAGTTTGTTCCACAGATTTTCAGTTGGATTCAGGTCAGGTGACTGACTGGGCCAGTTGAGAGTTTCCTTGGCTGTGTGTTTGGGATCATTGTCTTGCTGAAATGTCCACCCTCGTTTCATCTTCAGCATCTTGGCAGATGGCATCAGGTTCTTATCAAGGATGTCTCTGTGCATTTGCCCATTCATCTTTCCTTCAATTATATGAAGTCTGCCTGTACCATGTGCTGACCCCCTCCTACCCACACACACACACACCATGATGCTCCCACCTCCAAATTTCACTGTTGGTATGGTGTTTTTGGGCTCATGTGCAGTGCCGTTCTCCTCCAAACATGCTGTGTGTTGTGGCATCCAAAAAGTTCACTTTTGGTCTGATCTGATCACACTATATTTCTCCCAGTATTTTACTGGCTTGCCCAAATGTTGTGCAGCAATCTGTAAACAAGCTTCAACATGTTTTTTCTTTAGCAATGAAGTCTTGCGAGGTGAGTGTGTCATGAATGTCCCTCCAGGGCAGAAGAGACAGACCCACTCGCAGCCTGCGTCAGTGCAATTTATTGAGTACAGGAGAAAACACACAGTGCTCAAACCAGCCTAACATGGTGAGCAACATAAGACAAAGTACAACACACTCCCAAACAGACTGCTGAGTGGAGGAAAAACACATGAAAAAACCCAAAACGCTCCTAGGCATGAAAACTGGCAAGTGCCGGGCAACGACATTAAAAAAAAAACAAAACCAAACACTCCAAACAAGCATATGGGACAGTGCCGGGAAGAAAAAGAGGAAATCCATACTTTCCAATAACTGGCAGGTGCTGGGTACTTACAGTGAGAGAATTCACCAGACCAGAACGTGCTCTGGTGGAGGGGTGACAACACAAACTAGCCGCACTGCCCTGGTGAAATGGCAGTACTTCAGTATACATAGAAAATGAGCTGCAGGTGTGAGTAACCGGCGAGCAGTGACCTAATTACCAAGCTGCCACAGCTGAACAGGCAGACAGTGGCAGCAGGTGGGGAGAGCCTGGTAGGGAAGGACTCTGTCACAAACCAAATGTGCAAAAACTAACCACAAAATAAAGATAACAGACAATAAAACTTAGAAACAAAGTGAGTATCTGAACTCAGAGAACCCCTGAGTTCAGATACAGGACAGAAATCCCCCTTCAAGGGGTGGATACCAGACACCCATAGGTAACACCTAAAAGAACTCAGTCCCCCCCCCCCCCGAAAAAAAAACAGAAGAAGGAGTACAGCAAACACGGGAGGTGGGGGAGAAATGGCTAGGAGGGGGGAAAAAAATGGGCCAAAACTCATACCTGCGCCCCAACCAACCCTTAGCCCCCACAGTCCCAGAGGTCCAGGGTTCAGGTGGCCGGCCAAGGTCCCAAGCCAAGCAGATGGCCCAATGAACAGAGTCAGGCGGCCTGCCGGAGAAAATGGACCCCCCAACCCAGAGACTCAGTCCTTTGGGTGGCCGGCCAGTGTTGTTAAGCCACCAGGACTGGAGGGGTGAACGAGGAGGTGGCTCACCCACTGGAAGGCTCAGAGGCAGGAAGCCCGACTGGAGGAGGGGAACCCCGCAGTGACTCGTGGCGGAGGAAGGGGGGCTTGGGACACAACTGCACCCTCGGTGGTCCCAGCTTGGGACACAGCTGCACCGTCGGTGGTCCTGGCTTGGGACACAGCTGCATCCGCGGTGGCTCCGGGCTGGAGCTCTGCAGCACCTGTGGTGGCTCCGGGCTGGAGCTTTGCAGCACCCACAGTGGACCCCGGCTGGGCCATGGCTGCCCCCACGGAGGTCCCAGGCTGGGATGGAATGCCCATGATGACCTCAACAGGAGGAGCAGGACCTGAACCAACCCCCGGTGCGAACCTGGATCAACGGAGGCCTCAGGTGGTGTTGGATCCTCTCCAGCGACCCTGAGAGGAAGCTCAGAGACAGCACAGAGAGAGGAGTGGTCAGTGTCACTGGCAGTGGCGGAGAATGGCAAGGTGAGCTCAGGTGCATCGGGCGGCTGCACCTGGCTCTCCTTACCAAGAGCCAGGCAAGATTGCTCTAACACAGAGACAAGAAAAACAAAAGAGAGCACTTGCCTGAGCTCAAGCTCCACCGTCGTCCAGGACTCCGACAATCCAGGCAATGATGGTCTTGCGGGCTCGGCCCTTGGGTGGTCCAGCTCAGGAGTCAACTCTGCTACAGTGGCCCCCACAGCAGGCATGATGGTCGTGACAGCCCCTTCGGCCCCAGGCATAGTGGTCCACGCAGGAGGCTCATCCAGCATGGCAGCTGGGGTCCAGATCACCGTAGGGGCTGGACTCGGCATGGTGGGCATGGGTCCAGCGCCTTCCCTCTGTCCGTAGGGGATCTGCGGGGTTGGCATGGTGTCTTCCAGCACCGCGGGCTTCTCCATCATCCAGCGGTTGAGTTCTAGGGCTGATGGACACTCAAAAGTGAGAGGAGAAGAAATCGAGAGGCTAGGTGAAAACTTATTTTCTGCAGCAGGCAAAGAGCACTCAGGGGACTGTATAATCTGATTCTCTTTACCAGGAGGCAGGCAAGACAATCCATCAATAATTAGAATTGAAAAAGACTGTACTTGTCTGTTCTCCTGGTGTGCGGCGTTGCCCGCTGCATCCGGAGCACACACAGCCCTCTCTGTGTCCATGGCGGGCCTGGGCTCCTTCCACTGTGGGGAGAAGGTTGCAGATGAAGGGAGCAACTTCCTCCGGCGTACCCGTCCATGACGACACTGTTTCCATGGAGTGGACCCCTCAATGACCTCTGGCTCCTCAATCATCTGGAGACCTCTTCCCAGGACCAGCGGAGATTTGGGGGAGACAGAAGACACAGGTGGAAAAGCGGTAACGACAGCTGATGATGGAGACTCAGTAAACCATAGCATCTGAGCCTCAGGAATCAGGCAAGTTATTTCAGGGGAAAGAGCGAGTGAGTGAATAAGGACTTGCCTGAATTCCTGGGGGGTGATGACGTCAGCTGCCGTCCTGAGGTCATACTCCGTCTTCCCGGGAGCTAGAAGGAGTTCTGCTGCAGAATCTTTTCCCCCCTGTGAGGGAGGGGTCGCTGGGTGAGTAGTGGTAGAGTCTCTCTGCTGAGATTTCTGGGTACGATGGCAATGAGGAGGAAGGAAGAAGAAGACATCGGCTCAACTTGGAGAAAAGGCATTGAGGTCTGAGAACGCTCAATCACCAGCTCCACTTCTGGCTCCCTCGGGAGAAACTCCTCCGCTTCATGGATCCGGTCTGGGAGGGGCCACGGTTTCACCTCGAGGAGGAGCTCTGTTTCCGCCAGCAACACCTGTCTATGCTCCTCCAGCTCTTCCGTGGATGCAGCGGGCCAAGGCTCTGGAGGAGGGGGCAGAGCTGCCGTGGGAGAGGCTGAGGGCTTTCTGCGATGGGAGTGTTTCCTCTTCACTGAAGACGGCTCAGGCGGCGAAACCTCCTTCCTCGGCTCATCACACGGCAGGGAGTATATGGAAAGGAGAATTTCAGGAGCCTCCAGGTAGCTCCATAGACGAGGAAACACCTGCATGACCCAGGCCACTCGATCCCAACCTCCCTGGACCGTCTCGGGGGAATGGGAATCCAGTGTCTGCAACTGAATGTCCTCCAAGTGGCACACTGCCCGCCGCTCCACCTCGCTTAAGGCAGACATGGCGAGCTCCAGAGACAGTGGGTGAAAAAACACAGCAAAAGTGAAAAAATACACTGACACAACCACTGGGTCTTCACTGGCGGCTAGTTTCTGTCATGAATGTCCCTTCAGGGCAGAAGAGACAGACCCATTTGCAGGCTGCCTCAGTGCAATTTATTGAGTACAGCGGAAAACACACAGGGCTCAAACCAGCCTAACGTGGCGAGCAACATAAGACAGCACAACACACTCCCAAACAGACTGGTGAGTGGAGGAAAAACATGAAAAAAACCAAAACGCTCCTAGGCATGAAAACTGGCAGGTGCCGGGCAACAACATAGAAACCCCCCCCCAAACACTCAAAACATGCACATGGGACAGTGCCGGGAAGAAAAAGAGGAAATCCATACATTCCAATAACTGGCAGGTGCTAGGTACTTACAGTGAGATAATTCACCAGACCAGAACGTGCTCTGGTGGAGGGGTGACAATACAAACTAGTCGCACTGCCCTGGTGAAATGACAGTACTTCAGTATACACAGAAAATGAGCTGCAGGTGTGAGTAACCGGCGAGCAGTGACCTAATTACCAAGCTGCCACAGCTGAATAGGCAGACAGTGGCAGCAGGTGGGGAGAGTCTGGTAGGGAAGGACTCTGTCACAAACCAAATGTGCAAAAACTAACCACAAAATAAAGATAACAGACAATAAAACTTAGAAACAAAGTGATGATCTGAACTCAGAGAACCCCTGAGTTCAGATACATGACAGAGTGGGCATAGAGCCCATGTCGGTTGAGTGCATTATTTATTGTTTTCTTTGAAACAGAGTATCTGCTAACTCAAGGTCTCCTTGAGCTCTCCATGTGTGGTCTTTGGCTCAAAGTTATCTTTGGATAACTTTTCTGATAATTCTTTTGGCTCCTCTGTCAGAAATTTTGCAAAGAGCTCCTGGTCTTGGCCAGTTTATGGTAAAATGATGTTCGTTCCACTTCCGAATGATGGCTCCAACAGTGCTCACTGGAACATTCAATAGCTTAGGAATCCACCTGTAACCAATGCCATCATTATGTTTTGCAACAATAAGGTTGCGAAGGTCTAGAGCAGGGGTCACCAACTGACGGACTCCAGTCCTGATCCAGACCCCGAGAGTCCTCCGTCCGGACCCCGAAGCCTTTTGATACAATTTGGGGAAAAGGGAGACTGTTTTATTTTGGTGGGGAAAAAAGTGGAAAAAGTTCAACTGAACTGCTGCATTGGCAACCACCCAGCAGATTGTGGCCTGAGCCCTTGGGCACTCTCCTGCTGCAGATCCCACTCTTCACTGTCGCTGCCCCACAAATGCCACTCTCTGCAGAGACTCTGTGGCTCCAACCGCTCCAGAGAGTATGCAGCAGGTTGCAAAACCAGGTTTGGTGCGCCCCCACCCCACCCCACACAAGGCTGACATCCACCCCGGACAGACCAGTCTGTAAAAGCGCTGTTGTGAGCTGAGAGTAGTCCATGCTGGGATGCAGAGGTGAGGTCGCTTGTTATCACATAAAAACTCAGTGAAAGCTCCATGTGTTACTGAACATAAAAAGTTCCACTTCCCCTTTGCCTGTAATCATGGAGTTACAGCTCCATCCATGCTGTAACACAATTTAATATTGATAAAAAAAAAATGTTGAGGAATTCTGTCCTGGAATTATATTTTATGACTGTTTTATTTTTGTCTTAGCTTGAACGTTTTTTCAGCACTGGAAAATATTGTATAGAGGTGGACTTTTTGTCAAATTTAGTTTTTTAGATATTAATCTTTTTTTTTAAATGCAATGCAATTTAGTTTGTTTTCTCCTTTAAAATATTTTTAGGATTTTATTTGTAGATTTTAGAATTTTAGGCCTATTTAACAAACACATTTAGTGTTCTCCTGTATTATAAAATTGTATATTGTGGAGGAATACTAAGTTCAGGCGAGATGCGGCGAGCTGTGAGGTTGCAGAGTTTTATTTTCCTCCAACTTCATGAGCCGCACTTGTAGCGCAGTGCGCTACTGTGCTGTACAGTGCTGTGCTGCGTTGTGTTGCGCTGTGCTCTTGAGGCATGTAAAGCAAGCTCTTTTATACATGTTACAGTCAATACATATCATTCACGTGACCAACTGGCACCCAGACGTCCTCTCCTTAATCCGGGGATGTATAACAATAGTCCATTGTTCTGATTGTCTCCTAGGGGCTCTTTGTCCGTATGCAAATTGTCCTCTGCTTAGTACAGGCTAGCTGAGTGTGAGGATTGAATGTCCATGTAGATTGTGGTGGGTCACCACAGGGCTCCCCCCAGAACACTCAGCAGGGGTTGTGACCCCCCCTCCCCCCGTCGTTTGGCTCCAGCTCCGGTAGAACTGTTGGAGGGCATGACAGTCCGTGAGGGGGACGGGGGAGGGGTGAAAAAAAACCAGTGTGCTCTGCTCCGGGTTCCAGCATGTTGAACGGCCATGGATCATGGGCGCACAGGCCGTTGCGTTTCGTGCGTATTGGAACAAGATGGCGATCGGCCGTCTTTAAGGAGTGAGGTGCGGAAAAGCGCTGTGAAGGAGGAGGGGGAGGGGGTGGGAGTAAGTGAGTGCCGGCCCGGGACGTCAAAGGTGTCTGGGCAGCGCTGAAATTGCGTGTGGATCCACGATGGTGAGGGACTTTCCCGGTAAACCTGGCGGAGATCCACAGTGGCTGTGAAAAAAACATTTTATCTGACTCCTCTCGCGGTTCGATCCAGCGAGGATGCGGGGAAGGCGAGCGGCCAAATTCCCCGAGGATGCATAGCGGCTGTGAAACAACTGCAGCTGTGTGAGGGTGTGAGGCGGTTTGGCTTTTAGGTGCGGAAGCAGACCTAAAACCATCGGGGACAGCAATCGGCTAAATTCCCCTTGTGCGCTGTGGCTGAGAAACCCATACAAAGTCCTGTGTGCAGGCTGCACGTCTGCTTCAGGTGCGTAAGCAGCCCTGAAGGTTCCGAGGGTGGCGATCGGCCGTGTTTCTCGAGCATGTGCAGCGGTGGAGGACGCTGTATCAGTCTGTGGAGCCGGTTTTGTCCCGTTCGTGGTTCGCGCTTGGTGCAGTGACCACATAACTGGCAGTTGCGCTGTCCTCGTAATCCTCCAGAGTGCATGCAGGGCTTCTCTGCGCGGGAGGTCCGCTGTCGTGAGGTTAGTCAGGTTCAGGGAGCTTGGCGGAAATCAACGCAGTCGACACCGATGACCTTCCCCGTTTAGGCTGCTTCCTTCGGTTCGCTCGTGTTGCCGTTCATGGTGCATTTTAGTCCCAGCGCTCCGGTGAGGATGCAGAGGTTGCAGGCGTTCTCTGGTCCTCTGTGTCCACAGCGCGGTGACAGTGAACAGACGGTCATTCTCTCTCGTCATGTCACCAGTGTGGAGGGAAGGGATCAGGCGAGGGGCGCACCATTACGCGTGCTGGGGCTTTCCCGGTCGGGGTCATCTCCGGGGTGTTTGCCTCGTGTTCCATTCTTCGTCAAGGGTCACCAGTGTGGAGGAATAATAAGTTCAGGTGAGATGCGGTGAGCTGTGAGGTTGCAGAGTTTTATTTTCCTCCAACATCATGAGTCGCACTTGTAGCGCGGTGCGCTACTGTGCTGTACAGTGCTGTGCTGTGTTGTGTTGTGGTGTGCTCTTGAGGCATGTAAAGCAAGCTCTTTTATGCATGTTATACCAACAGAGAGAATGCATAGCACATTTGCATACTGATATACATATCAGTCAATACATATCATTCGCGTGACCAACTGGCGCCCGGACGTCCTCTCCTTAATCCGGGGATGTATAACAATAGTCCATTGTTCTGATTGTCTCCTAGGGGCTCTCTGTCCGTATGCAAATTGTCCTCTGCTTAGTGCAGGCTAGCTGAGTGTGAGGATTGAATGTCCATGTAGATTGTGGTGGGACACCACAATATTATGGTTTGTTTGAAACTGAACAAAGAATTCATTTTAATTTTTTTTGTTTAAAAATTAATATAGAGTTAAAGGCAGCTAAAACATGAGCTTAATAAAGTAATGTGTGAAAGCAAGTTAAATGATATTGGCCTGTCTGGAGACAGCTGTAGTCTTCTGAAAGAATGTCAAAGAAAGGATGATTTTTAAAAGCACATTTTGAAATAAATTTGTCCATGTTTATTTTATTTTCTTATTTAACCTTTATTTATATAGGGCAGTTCCATTGGGAGGAAGCCTCTCTTTTTCAAGGATGCCCCGTTCACATTCACAACAGGAAGCTGCCCAGTACAACCACAGACTCACCTGTGGCTACTGAGCAGCTTCACTGGAGCAGCTGGGGTAAGGTCCTCCCTAAGGGCACCACAGTGGGGATAAGGAGGGTGGGGCAAGCACTGCTATGTTATCTGTCCCACCCAGATCTAATCCTGCCAGTCCAGGGATAGAATCCATGACCCTCCGCTCACCAGTTCACATCCCTAACCAATAGGCCACCATTGCCCACCATGTGTCAGATTTCTCTTCCATTTGTTTTAATAAAAGATGTTGGAAGTAAATGCATGGGTCATTGCAAATACTTTGTCTTAAAATGGCCAAGCTGTCATAAAGTGGGAGGGAAAAATCTTGAATAGAAAAAAAAAAAATGTGTCACGATGCATTGAGAATGGTTTTAGAATCAAGTCAGAGTTCTGAATCATAATTGAATCATGAGGTGCCTAACGGTTCCCACACCTAGTTCGGACCTCGGCTGGGGAGGAGGACCAACTTATCGGACCTTTTGCAGTTTTAGTTGGTAACCCCTGGTCTAGAGAGAGCTCTTTGCCTCTACCCATTATGAGTTCTTTGTGGTGTGACAATCTGATATTCACAGACCTTTTTAAAGGCTATCAGTCAGGACTTAACCAACTGAAATTAATTTGCACTGATGGACGATGGGATGGCTTTTTAAATTCTGATGGATTTCAGCTGGTTTCTTGGCTTTCTATGCTTTTTTGCATCTTTTTTTCTTCATTTGTTCAATACTTCTCCCCTGTGTCATTCCACTTTATTAAATATAACTTGTTTTGTAAACACAGTTGCCTTGATTTCTTTGTATGTATGAATTACATGGGTTGTTACTCATATCTGGTGAAAAGCTCAGGTCAATGGCTCCATCAGAAATGTTTAATGAGAAAAATGTTGATGTATTCAATACTTATTTTCCCTGCTGTACATATATGGTTCCAAGATTGTCATAGCCAGGGGATGGTAGTGGGGACTAGCTCCCACTATCTATATCAGACCTTTTTAAGGGCTATCAGTCAGGACTTAACCAACTGAAATTAATTTGCACTGCTGGAGGATGGGATGGCTTCTTAAATTCTGATGGATTTCAGCTGGTTTCTTGGCTTTCTATGCTTTTTTGCATCTCTTTTTCTTCATTTGTTCAATACTTATCCCCTGTGTCATTCCACTTTATTAAATATAACTTGTTTTGTAAACACAGTTGCCTTGATTTCTTTGTATGTATGAATTACTTGGGTTGTTACTCATATCTGGTGAAAAGCTCAGGTCAATGGCTCCATCAGAAATGTTTAATGAGAAAAATGTTGATGTATTCAATACTTATTTTCCCTGCTGTACATATATGGTTCCAAGATTGTCATAGCCAGGGGATGGTAGTGGGGACTAGCTCCCACTATCTATATCAGAGATGTCCAATCATATGCCATGCAGGACTAAGTCCCTGTAGGCTTTACCTCCCACCAGTGTCTTCAACAACAGATTTCACTGAATTTCTTCCCGCTGATTGCTGATAAATGAAAACACCCGCTGAAGAGACTGGGTAGAAGAGAAAATCTGCAGGGTCTTGGCCCTCCATGGCACATGACAGGACACCCTTGATCTATATATTAAAGTGCTCCCATATGGCGCGCATCTCAAATAGCCTCTGACAACCACATCCAGTTCCTGTCCTGGACATGAGACTTAGTCTCTAGGCCCGGAGGAACTACTTTAACTGACAGGAGAAGGGGCAAAAGTGGATCACTGCTGCCTTAAAACCAGTTGCTTCGGGCAAATTGAGCTCATCAGCCTGGGTAGGCAGTTCATCTTGGGGAAGGAAACCCCTAATTTAAACCTTTGCTGAGTGTGAAGTGAAGCCCCTAATGCAGGCGGATGGCGCACAGCATCAGTTTGCGGCAAATCCTGCAGCTGCACTGGGACAAAACTGTATTGGTCTAACCTCTCCTTTGGATCCTACCAGCAATGCAGAGAGGGGGACCTGGATATCAGGGCAGCCCAAGGCCTCCACATACCCCACCTAGATCCATAGCGACCCTGGAGAGGACAATCCAGCATATACGGGAAGTGGCAGTTACCAGTCAAAAGTCCTATCTGATTGGCATAGGAAAGGAGTGCCCAGGGTCACTCCCAACGATGGGAGAGTCCATCGCGTCTCATTGGACAGCTACCAACCACCTCAAGCCTGGCATCCCCCAGGCATTAAGGTGCTGTCTTGCCACAGCTTGAAACTCCTCTGGGTGCGTGGGGCTTAGAGGTCATTGATTTTGACAAGTAAGCTGAAATCCTGCACCAGGAAAAACAGAAGGGTCAAAATGTGAAGACTCCAGCACTTCGGTTTGCAAGCTGGAAGGCCCAGATCATGTGCCCTGGCCCTCACCAATGATCTCCAGCAGATCATGATGGCGCGCAAGACTGCAGTAATTGATAAGGAGATGGAAAGACTGAACATTGCATTGGACATACGTGGGCAGGACAGAGTGCCAAACACTGAGATACTACAGCACGCTAGCATCTCAAGTCTACCTGCACTGCTCAATCAGATATGACTTAGATGGTTGGGCCATGTGCGATGCATGTACCCAAGTCGCATTCCCAGGGGCATGCTGTACGCCGAGTTGTGTGAGGACTTCCATCTTGTCATCCAACCACAACTCATCTTCAAAGATGTCTGCAAACATGACATGAAGCTGCCAAGTATCAACCTAAACACTTGGGAAAGGACAGCAGACTGTCAAGAGGCCAGGAGAGCTACTATCAAGGACGGAGTCAAGAGGGCACAGAATGCCAGAAACACCCGACTTGCTGACAGGAGAGTTAAGATGAAAGCAAGAGCAGCCATTGCTAGAGCACCATCCCCCTTTGTTTGCAGCCAGTGTGCAAGAGACTGTTCAGAATGGGACTCTACAGTCACTCCACGAAATGTACACAAAATCCCTAGAAGCTACACCATTGTCTCCCAAACAAGATATTTAATATTCAAACTGACAAGCCTTTTTGAATCTGATGCCTGCAATATGTTCCAAAAAAAAAAAAAAAAAAAGGGACATCAACCTGTTTGCCTCTGTGTTACATCACCAGTCCTTTTAACAACAGTCAATAACCATTTAGGAACTGAACACTTATTGGTGAAGCTTTGTAGGTGCAATTCTTTCCCATTCTTGCTTGATATATGACAACAATGTGGGATATCCATTGTCATATTTTGAGCTTTATAATGCACCACACATTTTCAATGAGAGACCAGTCTAGGCATGGCCAGTCTAATGCCTGTACTTTTTTACTATGAATCCACACTGTTGCAGCACGTACAGTGTGTAGCTTGGCATTGCATTGCTGGCATCGTCTTGCTGATGTTCCTGATAAAGACGTTGCTTGGGAGGCAGCAAATGTTGCTCCAAACCTGTATGTATCATTCAGCATTATTGGTGAACCTGCACATCTTCACAGATGTGCAAGTTACCCATGCCATGGCCACTAACATTCTACACTAACACAACATTCACTCTCACATTCATACCTACGGACAATTTAGAATCCCCAGTTGATGCCAATTAACCTAACCTTCATGTCTTTGGCCTGTGGGAGTAAACCGGAGTAAACCCACGCAGACATGGGGAGAACATGCAAACTCCACACAGAAAGGTCACCGATGGTCAGGGGGTGGGATTGAACCCACGATGGTCAGGGGTGGAATTGATCCCGTGACCTTCTTGTTGTGCTGACACAGCGCTAACCACTGCACCACCAAGCTGCCCACACTATTAATTTAATCAATTAATTTATCTAATTCAATTCTAAATGAAAAGGCAAACCCCTCAGGTTTAAAGATATTCTGACTAAGCATCCGTCCACATCTTTAAAGAGGTAATTGATGGCACTTTTTTCAGATTTTAATAGCCCACATGTCTTAATGAAATGTGACATAATTTCTTCAAATTTTTGTTACCGTATTACAGCAATTATTTTTTCAAACTTTTTCAGCCTTTCTGAAAATGGCCTGTTTTGAGCATATAAACCTACAGATGGAAATTAGTGAGAACTGTAGCTCATGTATTTTTACCTACATATGTATAAGCACTATGGGATGCTTGAGATTGCATGTGTGGATTGACCTCACGTCTTGGATGGAACAATATGTCTGGACCGCCTGTGGATAACAGCAAGAAGACGGAGGTACGGCGATAAGGAGCTGAAAAGACTTCCTGACCTCCTGGGGGCCAGGCGGAGGACTGAAGGACGCGGGGGGGAGAGTTATTGTCAATAGGGGGTTTTGACGGTGATATGTGATTCTTCCTTTGTTCTGAGATGTATAAATAAGAAGGTTTTGACTCAGCTCTCTCTCTTCTGTTCTTGAGAGATAGCTGGGGATGTGATCGCAACAATAAAACCTGAATTAAGAAATAATTCAGCCTTGTTATTTCCCGCTCCCCACATTGGTGACCAAGAGACATGAGAATGCATAGAAGGGATTCTCCTGATGCAGACTCGTCGGAGTCTGCCCAAGCGAGCGCCGTCTCCATTAAACTGCCAGAATTCTGGCAGACAACCCGGACTCGTGGTTCCTCCAGGGGCTGCGGCACAGTTCACGCTCGCAGGAATAACGGCGGATGACACTAAATTTTACCATGTCATCGCAAGGCTCGACAACCGCACAGCTCGATGCGTGCGGAGCCTGGTACAGCAGCCACCCGCTGACAACAAATACGACGAGATGAAGGCTGCCCTCACCGAGTGTTTCACACCCTCAGCCGAAGAGAGGACTAGGAGGCTCTTGGCTACGCACGGCCAGGGAGGGCGCAGGCCAGTCGCCCTGATGGAAGACATGCTGCAGCTGAGGGAATCGGACAACGATAATTTCCTATTTATGCACATCTTCCTAAGTAACCTCCCTCGCACATGAGAGGGACCCTCTCCGGCATGCCTTGTGTGACCCAGCGGGACTTCCATGCGCTGGCCCGAGAGGCGCAGTGGCTCCTCGACTCCTGCGGCGAGCAGACGGCCACAGCAGCAGCGGGAGACCTAGGTGTGGCGACCCGAGGCAACAAAGAGCCAGAGACAGCGGAGCCAGCCCCACCAGCAATGGCAGCGACGCAGCCCCGGTGCAGCGGAGGAGATGGCCTCTGTTATTATCACCGGCGGTTCGCAGAGAAGGCACACAGGTGTGTGCCGCCGTGCAGCTACAAGAGCTCGGGAAACTCCAGGACTGGGACCCGTAGCAGCTTCGGCTCTCGGTGAAAGAAATAAGGCTGCTGTACATCACAGATGCGAGCTCCAGGCGGCACTTTCCTCGTAGACACCGGAGCCCAAGTGAGTTTTCATCACCCCGACCTACGCTGTCCGGTTGGCTGGCCCCCCGTGGTGACGGGGGCAATGGCGGCGAACGGGCCTCGAGCATCAACACCTACGGAGAAAGGACTTTGTTTCTGTCCTTGCACGGCCGCACTTTTGAATGGACTTTTATCATAGCGGCAGTGAGCTTCAATATGTTAGGTGCCGATTTTCTGTGCCTCGCATGGTTTGTTAGTTGATCTTGCCAACAGACGCTTAGTTAATGCACTATCTTTCTATTCTATTCCTTGTGCAGCTCGAGTGTCCCCCCACCACCGGTGCAGACCAACGTCCGCACAGCAGGCGGTAAGTTTAACACACTCCTCACCCCCAGTTTCCAGCGCTCACGGTTCCTACTTTTTCGGCAAACAGTTGTGAAAACACGGGGTGGAGCATTTTATCACTACAGCGGGCCCCCCCGTCTTCGTGAAAGCTCGGCGGTTTGGATGCTGCTAAGCTTTCCATAGCGCGCGAGGAGTTCGCCAGCCTGGAAAGACTGGGCATTATTCGTCGTTTCGAAAAGCCCATGGGCTTCGCCACTGCATATGGTCCCCTGTTATGTATTTTGGCTTACTGCGGCACCCGTCGTAGTGTCTTGTAACAAAGCATTATGGGTAATGTGTATGTTGAGTGTGTTGTCGTTGGCTGTGTGCTATGAGTTGCTGCTCGCCAATAAACCGTTAACGATACGTCGTATGGTCCGAGTTATTATTTGTTATATCGAGTAACGTAACGGGTGAAAGATATAACAAAAAGTGGCGACGAGGACGTCTGGACCGACGCTGCAGTCCGCGACGGAGGAGAGGTTTTTTTTGTCGTTTTTTTTTTTCCCACCGCTACTCCGTGCTGACAGGGTGATACACCGTGCCACTGTGCTGAGGTGGATGCTGCGGGCTGTCTGCTAAACGGGGAGGAGCGGAGCAGTGGAAATCATTAAGGACAAAAAATAAAAAAACTCTGTGAGTAACGCCGGAGGGAAGAAACGACGTTACAGAAAGGAGCCGTGAGGGAAAGAGCGACATTCAACCAGGAGTGTTAAAATGGCTGGAGTTATTGGCTCTATCGGGCCCTTTGATGAGAGCGCGGAGCAATGGAGCTCCTATACAGAGCGCTTTGACTATTTCGTCGTGGCAAATGGAATAACGGATGATAAGTTAGTGCCCACTTTTCTGAGTGTGATGGGTCCCAGAGACATTTAACCTACTTACGTAACCTCTACAGCCAGTAAAGCCAGCTCTAAAACCTATAAAGAGCTGGTGGACACACTGACCCACCACTTCTCACCCCAAGCCTCTAGTGATTGCAGAAAGATACAGATTTCACAGACGTAACCAAGAAGAGGGTGAGTCTGTTAACATGTTTGTTGCAGCGCTACGCAAGTTAGCCGAACACTGTGAATTTAAAGATGTTTTAAATGACACATTAAAGACAGGGCTTGTGTGTGGGCTACGAAATGAAGCAGCACAGAAAAAGTTACTCACAGAAAGTGATTTGACGCTTGAAAGAGCCATTAACATTAGTGTGATGATGGAAGATGGCTTCCAAAAGAAGCACACCAACTGCATGCTACAGCAGAGTACATAAACTCAACAGTGGTAAAACCAATGCAACAGGTCCCTGTTTCCGCTGGGGCAAGGTGGGACACCTTCCTAATGACTGTTGGTACAAAGAGATGGACTGTAACAACTGTGGAAAAAAAAGGCCACATGGAGCGGGCATGTAGAAGCAAAAGGAGCAAAGACAAAGGCCCAAAGACAAGGAATAAAAGTGACATGGTAAAATACAAAAAGAAAAGAAATGTTCACACAGTTAAACATGGCGAGGACAGAGTGAGTGACTCCTCAGAGGAAGCGGTGTCAACTGCAATAAATACTGTCCGGATTATGAATGTGAATGAAGGCTCAAAAGGCTTTTGGACTAAACGCAAAAGTGGAGGGACATTTTATTAAAATGCAGATAGACACCGGATCAAAGGCATCACTTGTGTCGCATGGCATTTACAAGAAGTTTCTGAAACATCGTCCCACTCCGGCCTTCAACACCGTCTTCAGGCGTATACTGGACACCGAGTTGCCCATGAAAGGGATGACAGAGGTAACTGTTCAGTACAATGGCCAAACTGCTGAGCTTCCAGTTTATGTTACCAAGAACAACTGTCCAGCTATTATGGGCGGTGTGTGGCTAAAGAAAATCCAACTTGACTGGCAAGAAGTAAGGAAGCTGTCACACAGTTCCACTCAACTGCAGGCCATACTGGAAAAGCACAAAAAGGTTTTTCGGTGATGAACTAGGCAGCATGAAAAAAATTATAGTGAGCTGCATGTCAAACCTGACAGTTAAACCAGTGTTCATGAAAGCCAGACCAGTGCCGTACGCCATCAGACCAAAGGTGGAGGCTGACTTGGATGCTCTGGTCAAGAATGGAGTTCTGAGCCTGTGACAACCAGTGAGTGGGCCACGCCCATAGTTCCAGTACCCAAAAAGGACGGAGGAATCCGAACCTGTGGAGACTTTAAGGTAACAGTAAACCCTGTACTAACAGCAGAGCAGTATCCCCTTCCGCTGATTGATGACTTATTTGCGGGGCTGAGTGGGGGACAAAAGTTCAGCAAAATAGATCTCAACCAGGCTTATTTACAAATGCATGTAGACGAGCAGTCACGTGAAATGCTGACTATCAACACCCATAAAGGGACTCCTTCAGATACAGGCGACTGCCTTTTGGCATCACATCTGCTCCAGCACTTTTTCAGCGAGCTATGGATCAAATCCTGAGTGGATTACCAGGAGTGCAGTGCTACCTGGATGATATCCTGTGTACAGGAGCAGATGATGAAGAGCATCTGCGCAACTTGGATGCAACTCTCAAGAGACTGGAGGAATATGGATTGAGAATCCGCAAGGATAAATGCGAGTTTTTCCAGTCATCCGTGGAATACTTAGGTCATGTGATCGATGCTAAGGGACTACACACTGCACCATCGAAAATCACAGCCATTGTGGATGCACCTTCACTCCAAAATGTCAGTCAGCTGAAGTCTTTCTTAGAACTGCTGAACTATTATGGACGTTTCATACCAAACTTGGCATCACTATTAAAACCACTGCATAACCTGCTGCGCAAAGAGGAAGCATGGAGGTGGACAGCAAGCTGTCAGGAAGCTTTTCAGAAGGCAAAGGATGCGCTGACTGCATCAGAGGTTCTGACCCACTTCAACCCATCACTTCCGATCCAGCTTGCCTGCGACGCCTCTCCTTATGGCGTAGGGGCTGTGATTTCCCACGTAATGCCAGACGGTGAGGAAAAGCCAATCGCTTTTGCGTGAAGGACATTAAACAAGGCAGAAGATAACTATGCTCAACTAGAAAGAGAGGCTCTGAGCATTGTGTTTGGTGTCAGAAAATTCCACCAATACTTGTATGGACGGAAGTTTACACTTTTTACTGACCACCGACTTCTCACAACCATCCTTGGACCATACACAGGAATACCATCTCTTGCAGCGTCCGGACTGCAGAGGTGGGCGTTGCTGTTGTCAGGTCACTCCTATGACATCAGGTATCGAAAGTCAGACTGTCATGGTAATGCAGATGGGTTATCCAGATTACCACTTCCTGTCATGAAGCCAGAGTCAAGCACTGTGGACATCTTCTACTTCACAGAGGTAGAAAACGCACCTGTTTCAGCTGTGCAGGTGAAAAAGGGGACTAGAAATGACCCTGTGTTGTCTGCAGTCATGGACTTGATCATTAAAGGACACTGTGCAAAAGCAACAAGAGAAACAAATTATGCACAGAGAACATCGGGCAAAGGACAGAGTGTTCACGTCAGGAGAATCTGTGCTGGCCAGGAACTACAGAGGTGAACCTAAGTGGGTTCCTGCAACTGTTATTGCACAAACTGGACCAGTCTCATATACAGTTCAAACCACGGACAGTGTTTGGAAAAGGCACGAGGATCAACTCCTGCAGACACCACCAGCGCCTGCAGAACCGTCTCTTGGATATCCTAATGATGCACTCACCAACTCACCACTTTGTCTACCTACACCAGTGCAGAACTCAACCACTTCAGAGACCGGAGTTCCAGCTGGAGATGTGACATCTTCTTCTGCATCAGCACCAGAAGCAACCTCCACATTAGAAAGAACACAGACTCATGTTCCTGCAGAGCGCCAATACCCTACCAGGGAGCGACGACCTCCTGTCCGTCTGAGTTATTAGACTAGATAGTAACTGACCCACATTTATGGGGCAGAATAATCCCCAGGGGTACAGTTATGGGATGAGGTAGTCTACCCTCACTCCTAAGGTAGCATAATAATTAAAGAAAAAAAAAAGACAAACAAAGACATAAGAATTGCAGCAGACACTTGATATCTCCTATAGGACATTTATTGTAAGAGGGGAGGAGATGTTATGTATTTTGGCTTACTGCGGCACCCGTCGTAGTGTCTTGTAACAAAGCATTATGGGTAATGTGTATGTTGAGTGTGTTGTCGTTGGCTGTGTGCTATGAGTTGCTGCTCGCCAATAAACCGTTAACGATACGGCGTATGGTCCAAGTTATTATTTGTTATATTGAGTAACGTAACGGGTGAAAGATATAACAGTCCCTAAAGCTGACGGCTCCTGGAGACCTTGCGGCGATTACCGCAGACTAAACAACGCCACAGCGCATGACCGCTACCCAATCCCACACATTCAGGATTTTTCGGTGCATCTAGCGGGGGCGCGCATTTTTTCTAAAATAGACCTGTTCGCGCTACCATTGGTTCCAGTCCGGCCTGAGGACATTCCTAAAACAGCGGTAATAACCCCTTTTGGATTTTTTGAGTTTTTGCGCAAGCCTTTTGGTCTTAAAGGGCGCCGCACAAACATTCCAACGTATGATGGATGCCGTGTTACGCAATCTCCCTTTTGTGTTCGTCTACCTCGACGACATTTTAGTCGCCAGTACTTCAGAAGAGGGAACACGAAAAAACACCTCACTTGCGGTTTTTCGAGGTTGGGAGAGCATGGGTTAATAATTAATCCAGCCAAGTGCCAGTTTGGCGTGGTGCAGATCGATTTTTTGGGGCATCGCGTCTCCCCAGAAGGGCAATCCCGCTACCGGACAAGGTGCGCGGCAGTGGCAGATTTTCCCCGACCACAAACGGTCAAATCATTGCAGGAGTTTTTAGGAATGGTAAATTTTTATAACCGTTCCTACCCCACGCAGCACAACTCATGAAACCATTATATGCCGCGCTCAAAAAACAAAAACCCTCCAATCCTATTGAGTGGTCCCAGGAGCGGGAGCGCGCATTCGTGGAGGTAAAAAAAAGCCCTGGCTGACGCCGCGCTTCTGGCTCACCCAGATCCATTGGCCCGCATAGCACTCAGCGTTTCAACCGCTTTTGTCGACCATGAAGCCGCTTACTTTTGAGATGTCCAAAATTTCAGAACCTTGGTCGGGCCGGCAACAGAGGCATCTGGCCGGCAATGTTCGGAGTTTACCGACCGATATCAGCACGTAGCGGGTGAAACTCAACGTAGTGGCAAGCTGCCTCTCTCGCGCGGTCACAGCACGGTGCGCGTGAGGCAGATTATACTACCCGCAGCCGCAGGGCAAAATGACAGCGCGGAAGCGCGAGGCGGCCCCAGTTCACGGGGGGGATACAGCCATGGCAGCGGAACAGGTAGAGATGCGGACGTGCGCACACTCCAGTCTGGACCAACAGGGTTAAGGCTGGAGAGCAGGTTTTTGCAAACCGTATGCCCCCCTAATCTGCGATGTATCGACTGGGGCAGACCGCGCCCGGTAGTCCCGGGCCGCGTGGCGCCGCCTGTTTTTTGACTCGTTCACTCCCTGGCCACCCGGGAAGGTGCACGCTTCGGTGAAAATGGTAGCGGAGAAGTTTGCTTGGCCGAGCCTGCGCAAGCACTGAAAGAGTGGGCAAGGACCTGCATGGCTTGCCAGTGGGCCAAAATTCACAAGCACACGAAAGCTCCCTTAGAACCGTTCCACATTCCGGCCAAGGAGATCGATCACTGTAACGTCGACCTCGTGGCCCCCCTACCGTCGTCGCAGGGTTCACACATCTTTTGACAATGGTGGACCGAACCACACGTTGGCCGGAAGTGTCCCACTGGCATCGACGCACAGCTGCAGGGGTGTCTCGCGTTTTTTTGACGGCCTGGTACGCGTTTCGGGGTTCCGTCGGATATTACGTCCGACAGAGGGCCTCAATTTGGTCTCTGAGGCTCTGGGTCCAGCGATGCCAGCATCTTAGGGAGCGAAAATTCAATCGCACTAACCGCTGTATCACCCCCAGGGCTAAGGTTTATGCGGAGCGTTTTCATAGGTCTTTGAAGGCACCCTCAGAGCAGTCGCTTACGGATGCAGATTGGGTAAACAAACTACCATGGGTTTTATTGGGGTTGCGTTCTGCGCCCAAAGAGGATTTAAATGCCTCCCCAGCCGAGTTAGTTTTTGCACAACCTCTCAGGCTGCCCGTGAGTTCCTACCAAGCATCCGAGCCGGGCTCCCCCCCTCTGGGGCTGCTGATCGCACGGGAGCAGACATGCTCCCGGGCCCCGTTCATCACACTTTTCCGAGCGTTTTTGTTCCCAAAGCTTGAAAAATGCCGAGTTGTTGTTTTTGTCAGGCACAGGCTCTGAGACCGACCCTCCGCCCGCCATATGATGGTCCATATAGGGTGCTGGAAACAGGTGATAAGCATTTTGTGCTAGATTTGGGAGGCAGGAAAGAGACAGTTAGTATTGACAGACTAAAGCCTGCTTTGTGATAACGACGAATCTGTACGGGTGGCGAGGGCACCTCGACGTGGCAAAGACCCCCCAGGAACACGTCCCTGAGCCCCGCAGGATCAAATAAACCACTCTCTTCTTCAGTCAGCAGATTCTTTGCAGGACGGCGCCGCAGGGACAGCGAGACCTGTTACAGCAGATTCGAAAGACGTCTGAAACCCAGACGGCGTACAGACTGATTGTTGATGGGATCATGTGGTATAGACTATGCTATTGATGTTATCACTGATTTTTGATATGATCATGTTGTATAGACTATGCTATTGAGGTTATCATGTTTTGTGAACTCTGATATATTGTCCATTCTTCAACGTTTGGGGGGGGGGGGGTTATGTAGCTCATGTATTTTTACCTACATATGTATAAGCACTATGGGATGCTTGAGATCCCATAGTGATCCCCACAAGAACGCTATAATCTGATACAGAGCATCTTTACCCTGTGTTTAATATTTTTTTTCTGTACATGGTCCCTGACGAATAAACCAATAAACCTAAATCTTCAGACTGGATTCAACTCCGGCTTCCCTCTTACATCATATTGTTAACATTGACTGGCTAGCTCCTAGCCTTTTTACTCCGATGTGGAGCTAAATACAAGTCAAGTCAGCCTACAAAGTTAGTCCTGAGATCTTTAAGGGAAGTATCTCACGGAGTGGCAAGGAGAGGTGACTGCTAGCATTCGCCGGCAGTTTTTTATGGTTGCTCCGCAATTTTTATGGTTGCGGACTGCCAGTGGAACCCCTCAAATTGCAAACACTCCATCAGGATTCACCACTCCCCACCACTCCATGAAATATACAGGTAATGGCACAAGTGGAGAATTTCTGTAAAACTGTTGAAATTACTTTTCTGTATCACCAACAAATGTAAGTAATATTATAGCAAATTCTTGGGCTCGAGATCTCAGATCGACTTGGGGGAGCCCGACTGGGCCAGTGACCAACCCGACCCGTTACCCTTGAGCTTGAAATAATGCATCACTGGTTGACAGGGGCGTGGTCTTTTAGTGGTCGGTAGGATATGACCGTTCCCTGGAGTACAATAAGCACAGAAACATACAGTACGGAATGAGGTGGGTAAACTACTAGGCTTCTACTGTCATGTACCGCTGCCGGGGAGGCAGCAGAAATGGGACCCAAATGCGGAGATGAAGTTCAGTATATTAGATAATCCAAAACAAGACATAAAGATTGAGGTCATGGCACATTACACATGTTTACGACACAACAGGGAGCATGGACTGAGACACATGTATATATGGGGAGACAGATTATAACGAAAGACAGCTGTACTAATTAAAACTCGATTCATGCTGCAGTGCCGCTGTCGGCGTACGTGCAGCTGGAACCTGCGGTGACGGAAATGTACGTCAACGTCTCCACTCCGCTAGTGTAGCCAGGGCTCTACTGCAGATGACCACGTGGAGCCCCAAATTTTATGACCACACGACCTGCCCATGATCTGAGTGTGTTGCTAGAGCATGCGCAAGACTGAATGTCCCATTCACGAAATGGCACTACCAACACAGCATACAAAGACAAAGTAGATGACGAAGACAATGAGGCGGAAGATGAGAATAAACTTACATGAATCTTTCTGCAGCAGCAGCAGCTTGAGCGGAGAAGAGCACTGGAAAACGGTAATTCCTCCTTTTCCTTGAAATGACGCCATTGTGGTTGCTACCAAAAAAAATTGTGTCACTCTCGTGTTTTATAGCCGGACAACAAACTGGCATGTTAGCGCATTTGCGCTACCCATAGGGCTGGGGCGAAACTACAAATAACAGTTGTGCGCATGTGTCAACTGCTTGGCCTGGTAGTCAAAAAAAGTGAGCACGTACAATGCCACATGTGCTTTGGACGAGCCCGGACCAAAGCGGACTAGAGGGGAAATGCAGCATAAATATGGCTTAAGAGACAACAAGGAAGCACACACCACATCTAGTATATTTTGCACAATACAAAATAAATGAACAAAATACCAGATGTAAAAATGACTAGACACAATATCAAAAACACACAAAAAAGAAAAAAAAATATGCAGCCTAAATGCTATTTTGTTTTTGTTTTGATATTTTTATTTGATTTGATAATGATATTGTGTGATCTACTGCCCATTAAAATATTAATTAAAAAACATTGTTTTAAAAACCAGAGCAATATTTATTAAAACAGTAAAACTTTGTTATCTTCATGCTTATTTATTTATTCATATATTAGGACATAAATTATCCACAGAGCCCTTAGCTTAATTACTTCAGTTTTTACTCTCGGTTTTTGAAATGTGAACTTCTTTTTTCTGTGACATGCCAACAACTTAGAAAGGTAAACAGCAAAAGGTGTCACGAGGAAGTGACCTTGTTATACTGTTTAAAAAAAGTGACTTTGTTATACCAGAAGTACTTCAAGCTCTGTGCATATATCACATTGATTACCCTGATAAAGCTTCATTGTTACTGCAGTTTATGGATTACTTATATTTTACATTTAATTTTTAAGTGCTTCACTAAATATATGAGGAGCTTATCTGACACAAATGAAGACGGCTACTATTAATTCTCTCAAAAATATTGCACCCTTCTGGTTTTAATCTGTTTATTAGAATAGCACAAGTAAAAAAAATAGCATATATATTACAGCTTTTTTTTTATAAACACACAGAACACCCTGCTATGTCCCTGCAACAGTGCAATTAAAACAAATGGAAAGTTCGCATTAAACTTAAAATTAGCTGTATAGAAATAATTTGAAATAAACACTGCAAAATTGCACTGTTGCACTCATATGACATTAATTGAAGAGAGAAAAAAAAACCCTGGGGAGGAATTATAAACATATGAAAAGAGTGACGATAATTTACAATGTTTGCAAAGAGGTGAAATAATCAATAAAGTTGTTCCATTTCTGGAAAAAAAAAGTTCTGAATTACCTCTAATTGTGGAATTGATCTTATCTATTCTGATAAATGACACAATGTCTTTAAGCCACATAGAGATAGATGGAGGTTTAGGAGATTTCCAGAGGAGTAGGATACGGCGTCTCGCTAATAGTGGGCAGTTATTATTAGCTATTAGTGGGCTAATAATGGGCAGCACGGTGGTGCAGTGGTTAGCACTGTTGCCTTACAGCTAGAAGGTTCCTGGTTCGAATCCCCAGGTTGGCAGGGGTTGAACCTTTCTGTGTGGAGTTTGCATGTTCTCCCTGTGCTGCGTGGGTTTACTCCGGGGGCTCCGGTTTCCTCCCACAATCCAAAGACATGCATGTTAGGTTAATTGGCTGTTCTAAATTGTCCCTAGATATCTGTTTCCTATAGGCCCTTAGAGTAGAGAGTTAGTATTAGCGAAAGCGCTTTGAGTGGTCTTTGTGACTAGAAAAGCGCTATATAAGTGCAGGTTAGTTAGTTAGTTAGTAATAGAGAAGTAAAAGCCAATATTTTATGTTGTGTGGGAGTTATTGGGAGGGGAACACAAGGAATCCCAAAGACAATGTCCATTTCAATCTGGGTTCTCAAAACTGTGGACAAGGTAATGAAAAAGTCCGTCCAAAACTTCTGCAGCCGACTACAGGAATAAAACGTGTGTCAGGTTACAGGGTGAGGCATGACATCTGTCACACTGGTCCACTATGTTGGGATAGATTTTTGACAGTCTAGACTTTGAGAAATGAACTCTGTTGAGAATCTTAAACTATATTAATTGTAACCGGACACAAGGTGTACATGATCTAGCAGAGACAACAGCATTATCCCACCTATTATCGTTTATCTCAATTCCCAGCTCCTGCTCTCAGGCCTGTTTATTTTTCACTACAGTACAAGAATCTAGTGCCATGAAAGAATTATAAATTTTGGAGATGACAGATTTTTGACCAAGTCCAAATGCTAAAAGGCTGTCCCATGGTTGATCAGAAGGGAGTGAAGGAAAGCAAGGAAAAAGGGATGAGACAAAGTGTCTAAGCTGAAAATAAAGAAATAGGTGGGAAGCAGAGAGATTAAAATCAGTGGCTAGGTCAGAAAAATTTGCAAAGATGCCATCTTTATAAAGATTGCTAACAATTCTAGTCCCTCTGTTTTGCCACAGAAGATATGAAGCATTATTAAGAGAAGGAGGAAATAAATGGTTTTTGAATAGTGGCATCTTTGCAGACGGAGACAGGAACTTGAAATGATGTCTAAACTGTGCCCAAATCTTAAGAGTGGACGAAACCACCGGGTTCTTAGTAAACTTAGCTGGGTTAAAAGCTATTGGAGAAGTTAGCAGTGCTGTAGGTGCAGAAGATAGAAAAGACTGAATTTCAAGTCTACACCATAAGTGTTCAGGAAAATGAAGCCAGTATAGCAATTTATGAATATGTGAAGACCAACAATACAAAAGAAGATTAGGGAGAGAAAGACCCCCATCAGAAGTAAATTTCTGTAATAAGGATAAACTTGGTCTAGGGGTCTTCCCTCTCCATAAAAATGAAGAGATAATCTGATCTAAAGTTTTAAAGAAGTGTTTGGGTAGGAAAAGAGGGATACACTGAAACAGGTAGAGACACCGCGGCAAGACATTCATTTTAATGGTATTAATTCTACCTATCAATGACAGAAGAAAAGAGTTCCACCTCTGACAGTCTGCCTTAATCTGAGCAATCAAGGTGGCAAAATTGGCCGAATAAAGTGATGATAAAGAGCGAGTAATGTTGACCCCCAAATATTTAAACCCCAATGGGCAAATTTTGAAAGGAATGTCAAATTGGGTAAGCTTTAAGGCCAAAGAATTTACAGGAAAGCATACACTCTAGCCAAAATTTACCTTATAGCTGGAAAAAGAACCAAACTTCTCTAATAGGGACAAAATTGGTGGCACACTGATCAATGGCCTGGACACATATAAAAGAAGATCATCTGCATAAAGAGATAGCTTAAGTTCAATGCCAGAGCGAAAAAGACCATGAAATAAAGGAAGAGATTTTAAAGCCACTGAAAGTGGTTCTATGGCTAAAGCAAACAAGAGAGGAGACAAGGGACACCCCTGTCTTGTGCCACGAGATAAGCTAAAATAATCAGAATGTGTGTTGTTTGTAACAATGTCAGTCTGGGGAGAAGTGTATAAAAGCTTAATCCATGACACAAACTTTCTCCCAAAGCCAAACTTGTTCAACACCGCAAAAAGATAATTCCACTCGACACAATCAAATGCTTTCTCTGCATCCAATGAAATAACAACTTCAGGATCCAGAGAAGAGTGATAAGATGGTGCTAAAAAGTGTGCGAACATTAAAAAACAGCTGAAGCCCCTTAATGAAACCGTTCTGGTCCTGAGATATAACTTCAGGAAGGACTTTTTCCAGTCGGGTTTCTAACACTTTGGTGAGAATTTTCACATCAACATTGAGAAGCGAAACAGGTCTGTAGGAAGTACAAGATGTGGGATCCTTATCTTTTTTCAAAAGGAGAGATATAGATACCTGGGGCAGCATAGGTGGCAAAATACCTCGCTCTAAAGATTCATTATAAACGGTACAAAGAAGAGGAGACAACTTAATAATAAATATTTTTAAAAATTCAGCAGGAAACTCGTCAGGGCCAAGTGCATTCTGATTGTGCATGGATTTAATTGCACACGTAATTTCTTCTAAAGTGAGCAGTGCACCAAGCCCATCAGCAATCTGTGGATCTATAATGGAAATATCCAGATTCTGAAGAAAAGCCATAATTTCACTTGTATCTGTGGAGGATTGAGATTTATAAAGGTTTGAGTAAAAATCTTTAAACGTTTCATTTATTGCTGTCGGGTCTGAGACTACATTTCCAGACGAGTTTTTGATTTGAGGGATTAATCGAGCAGAAGCTTGGCGTTTTAGTTGGTGAGCTAAAAGTCAACTTGGTGTCTCTCCGTGTTCATAATAATTTGCCCGAGATCATAATATAAGACATTCAGCCTCATTTGTTGTAAGAAGGTCTAGTTGTAATTGAAGGTCTTGTCGTTATTTCAATAGTCTCTGTGATGGATTAGAAGCATTTTTTTCTGTCAATATCCTGAATATTAAATAACAAGTCATTCAACTTTTTTTTTTTCAGTTCTATTGCGATGTGTTGAATAGGAAATGATTTGCCCTCGTAGATAAGCTTTAAGCGATTCCCTCAATAGAGAGGAAGAAATTGAGTCGCTACTGTTAGTAAATAAAAAATCATCAATTGCCAATGCAATTAAAGTGTTAAATTTGTTCTCTGATAATAACAGTGAATTACGCCTCCACGGTGAAGAAAAGCGAGGGTAATTTTTAAATGTTATGCTGAGGCTGAGAGGGGCATAATCTGAAATGACAATTGGATGATACTCAGTGGACATCACCAGAGATAATAAAGACCCATCAACAACAAAATAATCGATACGGGAATAGGATTGATGTACCTGTGAAAAAAAAGAATAAGCTCTGGCATGCGGATTCAAAAGTCTCCAGGGGTCAACATACCCATTTTGTAACATAAAATCAGATATTGATTTGGCCATGCGAGATTGTGTAAAGGATCTGAGACTAGAGCGATCCAGAGATGGATTCATTACACAATTAAGATCACCGCCTAGAATAAGACAATGAGTGTTAAGAACAGAGAGAATATGTAATAATTTGTCTGCAAAATCTGGACTGTCAAAATCTGGAGCATAGATGTTTACTTAAAGAACAGGATTATTAAGTAACACACCTGCAATTATCAAATATCTGCCATTTTTGTCTACTGTCATTTCAGAGATAGTAAAATTGACACTTTTACTGATTAAAGTAGCTACTCCTCTGACTTTTGAATTAAAGGATGAGTGAAATACCATACCAACCCATGGACATTTAAGTCTAAAATGTTAACCATCTCGTAAATGTGTTTCTTGCAAAAATATTATTTCAGCGTTCATCTGTTTCAGATGAGCGAACACCTTCGCTCGCTTAACTGGGTTACTTAGACCTTTCACAATCCAACTCAAAAATTTAATAGAACAACCTCCACCTAAACTCCGTGAGCTACACAAATCATGGTCAGCCATTCACAAATAGCCATTGAACATAGAATTCCCCTCTAAAGAAACAAAACAAAAGACCACCAGGGACATAGCTAAAAGAACACCCCCCCCCAATAAACCCCTTTTCTGTATCCAACTCCAAACGTTGGAACAGCAGTGTAGACTCCAATAGGAGTCATCCTCTAAGTAGAATTTACAGTTGTTAGAACTACAGCTAAAAATAGCAGATGGAACCTGCAGAGTAGAACTAAACAGCATTCAATATTTGGCACTTTGCCATGGTGTTTAGTATAACACATTGCAGAAACAAGCCAGTTCCTTAATTATCTAAAACAAATAGCATCCTAAAAATAACAACAACAAAAAAAAGAAAGATAAGTAAACAATACTAGAAAAATGTGGCTGCCAAAGAAAAAAGCTGTTTTCACACAGAGAAAACCCTGGGCTGACATAAACTGTCTACAATGTGCAGAACAATATATTGTACTTATTACTAAATATATTCAAGTCTCTTATACCTTAATTTAGATAACAAAAACTTGTCTGTAGATGAGGTCACCTCTCTTGAGCATAGACCACAATAGCTACTGTAAATAACTAAAATTCAAACCTCTGACGTGTGTGTGGTATAAAACTCACCAGTATTAAGGCATTAAATTAAAAAAAAGAAAAAAAATGTCAGCCAAAATGAGTCCAGTTACCAAATCTATTTGGATATTGACTTGATGAAAGTCTTTGCTTCCTCTGGAGACATAAAGTCGCACTGCACCCCCTTGTAGGTGACGCGTAGCCGGGCTGGGTAAAAAAGACCAAACCGGGACCCCTTGATATCACGCAGCTGGCGGCGAACCTCATTGAAGGTGGAGCGGGCGGGCGCCGTCCTGGCAGTATGGTCCGGGAAAACTGAGATGGTCATGTTCCCGTGCTTAATCCTCTGAAGCTCCTTTGCCTTCTTCAAAATCTGGGCACAGTCAGAGTAATAATGAAGACTCGCCACTATAGCCCGGAACCGCTCACCCGCTCTGGGTTTGGCTGCGAGAATCCGATACGCTCGATCCACCAGCGGCTCCCTCTCAAGAGCGAAGGCCTCCATCAGCAGTTTCGCCACATTAGCCGTAGTTGTCGAGCCTGGGTCATCTTCTGGAACGCCGATGATTCTGACATTGTTACGGCGAGATCTGAACTCCAAGTCTTCACATTTGTCCTCCAGCCTTGCAACAGTTTTAGTTTAATGCTCTACTGTCTTTTGGAGAGCTGTAATGACATCTGTGCAAGTGGATAGGGACTGCTCCACTTCAGCTATGGTGCCTTTTAGCCCGGTGAGGTTAACCTGCATGGTGGCGATATTAGCAGCCAGCTCCCTTTTCAAGGTCACCAAATCAGCCTGAATTGAAGAGAGACCGTCGCCAAGAGGCGACTGAAGTTCCATTTTGAAAATAACCGCCGCCTCGGCCCGGAGAGCTGACAACAATTCAGTTTTCAACGTGGCCACATCAACTACGGAGGCTGCAGGTGGCTCGTCAGTTACTGTCATCCGCTGAGGGGAGACTTCACCGCCACACGAGGCGTTGTCCCGAGCAACAGGCTGCAGGTGAGGCTGGATAGTATTACCTCCTTTGTTTGCCTTAGGGGGCATTTTGTATCAAAATAAAAAAAAAAAATTGGTGTGCTAAATAGTAAACAATAAAAAAATTTGGGCAAGTACAATCCGTAAAAAGTACCTATTAATATAAATGTCAAATAACTCTGCAGGAGCTCACTGCAAAGCAACCTATTCCATGTTTCACCAAACCGGAAGTCCGTCAGCAATATTGCACCCTTCTGAATGAATGCTACTGCTGACCTATTGGTCAACGGTATACGTTAGAAAATAAGCAACCATCCATCCATCCATCTTCTTCCGCTTAATCCTTTTCGGGTCGCGGGGGGACTGGAGCCTATCCCAGCATCTTTAGGCAAGAGGCAGGGTACACCCTGGACAGATCACCAGTCCATCACAGGGCCAACACAGAGAGACAGACAACCATTCACTCTCACAGTCATACCTAAGGTCAATTTAGAATCCCCAGTTTGATGCCAATTAACCTAACTTGCATGTTTTTGGCATGTGGGAGGAAACCGGAGAAATCCCAGAATAAACCCATGCAGACACGGGGAGAACATGCAAACTCCACACAGATCACTGTTGGTCAGAGGCTGGGATCAAACCCAGGATCCCCCAGCCAAGGGCGAGTTGCTGTGCTGTCGCAGTGCTAACCACTTCGCCACCAAGCTGCCCGAAAATAGGCATGTTCTCCTTAATTAAAGTTTCATTTTAATGTGTGTTAGTGCTGTGCATATGCCAAAGCTGTTTCTGTTGGGATATTTATATTTCTTCTCTTTGTGGTCATGTAGCATACACATGTAGCAGCCAATAATGTAATATCTGCCAGTAACGTAATACCTGCCAATAACATAATAATTTTGGCCATTTTAAATGTAATAAAGCCAATAACGTAGTAAGTTGCCAATAATGAAATAAAATTTTTGAGCCAATAACGTGATAACATTTTGCCAATAATATAATACGTTATTACATTATTGGCTGGTTATTACGTTATTGGCCTAGCATTGATAAAATCCTTTGAAAATGCAATAACTGCAGCCAATAATGTAATACTACATAAACAGGACTAGATTTTGTGGAGATAAAATATTTTGTTCCAGGTTTTGTGCAGTTTACTCATCAAAAATCAGTATAGTGATGGCATAGTCATCATATTTATTCATTAACATACTATGTAGCACTCTCTCTCATTAATTATGGTTCTAAGAGCTAATTTGAGAATTGTCACACAATATCTTTATCATATTGTTTATTTGCTTAAATATGTAAATTCATAATTCCGTCTGTCTTTGTTGGATGTTGCATTGTCAAATGAATTTACCACACTGTTTTCTTGGAAAACATTTAATTGAAACCTTTTTCAAACATTTCTCAAGGAAACTGTTAAAACAATTCGGTCCTCAGTTAAAATGTATTTAAATAACTGGACTGACACTATAATGGCACTCACCTCCAATATACAACTGTCGTGTACTGGGGTTGATATTTCAAGCCCAATTCTATGATGCTGTGGCTGCCTGGTCTTTTGTGTATTTTTTCCTCTTATTTTCCATCAGGCGCTTTCAGGGAGCCTCTGGAGTTCGCTCGGCTCCCTGACAGCTCAGCCACGCATCCCTCTCCTGTCAGTGGTATCAGCTGTGTCTCATTATTGGTTGTCACTCTCACCCACACTACACATACCGGCAATCTCTTTCCTCATTAGGTTTGGCATTATTTAAGCCCTGTGTCTACTGGAAGAGATTGCCGGATCATTGTCCAACACTGTGTTAGTTCTTCTCATTGTTTGTTCTCCGTCACTCATGACTAGATGCCCTGCCAGTTTTCCAGTACCGCATCACTTTGGGTGGCACTGATCATCTCTAACTGTTTGGTTTTGTTCACCTGGATTATTACTCGGACCGACTCGGACTGCTCCAACCAGTGTGAGTACAATTTGTTTTGCCCCTGCCGTCCAGTTCCGTCTGGCGGTTCCTTTCCCAGGGTCTTTAATCCGTTCCTCCGCTGCAGTCCCATCTGCCTAAGCCTTGGAACAATTTTCCCCTGTGTCTAACCCACCTGTGTCTGTAGAGCGTCCTGGAGGACTTCCTTGTATATCCTGTACAACTCGTCTGCTAATTTGAACTGTTTTCTGTTAAAAAAGACGCACAATGTACTCCTGCACGTGGATTTTCATTCTTTCCTCTGTGCGCTGTGTAAAAGCGCACAGGGAATCATAACAACAACATAGAATATGAATACTCATTTACTAATAGCTTGACATGGACCAGCTTGATATCGGATTGAGTCATATATTATTTTTTTCCTTAGGACACGGTGGCTTCTCTCCACTTTAGCTTGGCTCTGGGGATGGTATGGAGAGCTCTGAATTATTTTCACTGTAAGGATTTCATACGCTTTTTTTACAGCACCTTTGAACTCCTTCCTTTGGTCATGCTGCATGACTTTTGGTGGACCATGCTTATTGTAAATGTCTTCAAGGTGTCTAGCAATCTCCGCACTGTGCTTACCTTTCAGTGGTCTTAACCATACATACGTATCTACTAAACGCATCTATTATAGTCAGAATGTACCTATATGTGACTTGGCCATACTTGAGCCCCCCATTTACCCATGTCAACAAGGGTGTCGATCTTGAACTGTTTTGGCCGTGATAGATTTTGGTATGGGTTTATTCTGGAATGTTGCCTTGTAGAGCTGGTAACATCTTGATCTGTCCAAGGTATCTTTCATACTTGCTCGGCTGATTCCCAACTACTGTTCCCTAAGGTATATGTTTAATTTTCTTACACCAGAGCCTTTTATTTCATCAAGAGCCTTATTTACAACTGTAGGGATAATTGACTTTCTGGGTACCAATTTTCCATTGAATGTAATTGACTGAAGGTGTAATGCTGCCTATTCCACTACAGTTAAATAAGTGCAGAGCACTGTGTCCTGGATCTCTCTGCTACAGGAATATTAAATTCCCCCTTCAGTGCCTTGAGTATGACACAGTAGGTCTCATCAGACATTTGTCTGTGTCCATGTCCTCTGCATTCCAAAATGATGCAGGAGAGGATAAAGATTGTTTGTATACCTGCAATGGTATTAAAGACAAGGTTATTCCCCTTTTCAACTCTAAACAGAGGATAATATGACCTACAAACCTCAAAAGAGTTTTAAATAAAGTATACAATGCACAGACCCAATGTACTGTTAAAGCTGATATTTCACAGTAAAGCATGTTGATGAACTCAGCTTACTGAACACATTGTTTAGTAAGCTTTTACTTTGTCAGTTGAGATCAACGTTTCATTTTTATATCAGGTTTAGCGAACACTATTTAATTCCTTATCCTACACCTTGAATAATACTGAAAAAAAATTGTAACCTGCATTGATATAAACCTCAGCTCATTCAGCTGTCTTATTATAGCAGATATTTCTGTGCAACAATATACAACAACTTGTATTTATACAAAAGATTGTCACTGCAACAATATCTACTGAGTTATAAATCTATAACTTCACAACTTTGTATGTGTCATGCTAGCAGTTTTCTTATGGTTTGACTAGCTATTTGTCTGTGAAGTTTTATGTTTCTCAATTACATAACAATGTATGAACAAGGACACCACAAAATTGAGGGTGTTAGCAGCAGTAAATCAGAGAATTATTTACCTTTCAACATCTTTGAAGTATGGAAATCTGCAGACAACTAAAGTCTAATCAGTCAATCAGACATGCCTTTACTTGACATGTATTAGCAATATGGCTGTGTAGTTGTGCATGCACATGTTGGACATTGATTTAACCTCACGATGAAGGAGAGCCGGACCCCCTGTGGTGGACAGAAGATTTCCTGACCTCTGAAGGAGAGCCGGACCCCCTGTGGGGGACAGAAGACTTCCTGACCTCTGAGGTTCAAATATAGGTGTGAACAGATGGCTTCCTGACCTCTAAGGCTGGAGAGGAGAGAGGGGGGAAGTTATGTAAATAAAAGGTTGATGTAGGGGAATAAATTGATGTAGGGGGATAAAGGGAAATTCTTTGATGTGAGATGCTTTGATGTGAGATTGTTTAAAGGTGAGGACTGAGGTGTGCGTCTCCCTCTTGTTTCTCTGCTCAGGGATGAGAGCAGACTGTGGGAATGTAGCTTGAAATAAACTGGAATTAAATGCAACTCAGTTTCGTTATTCAAGGCTCCCCACAAGCAACTCCATTCCCAACTAGTGGGCCTTCCATCTGGGTCTTTCCAAACCAGAAACCCTGGATGACCTTTGAGGTCCAGGCTCTGATCAGAGCCTGCAACTAAGGGACAGCTCTCTGTACAGCACTGCCAGAGCCACCCTGAGAAGAGGCATACAACTCACTAAGAACACATACAGGAGGAAGGTGGAAGGCTTCCTCACAGACAACAACCCCCGACAGATGTGGGGAGGTTTCCAGGCCCTCACCAACTACAGGGGCCAGCGCCCCCCAAAATCAGACAGCAGCCTCACACTGACAGAGGAGCTTAACAGCTTCTTTGCCCAGTTTGAGCACACCTTCCCCCTCAACCCATCCCCCCTCCTCCCCTCTCTCCCCCCCTCCCCTCTCTCTCTAAAGGTGCATGAGATGAGGTGGCAACTCAGAGCAGTGAATCCCCGCAGAGCTGCTGGTTCTGACAACATCCCAGGAGTGGTGGTCAAAGCATGTGCAGACCAGCTAGCAGAGATCTTCACCAAGTTGTTTAACCTTTCCCTGATGCATGCCACCGTCCCCTCCTGCCTCAAGGTCTCCACCAACATCCCCATCCACAGAAAGCCCACAATTGACAGCTTTAACAACTACAGACCTATAGCCCTCACGTCTGTAGTCATGAAGTGTTTTGAGCAACTGGTGTCCCGGATCATCAGGGAATGTCTTCCCCCCTCCTTCAACCCCCACCAGTTCACCTACAGTGAGAACTGGTCTATGGAAGATGATATTGAAAGGGTTAATGTATAGTTAGTGCCAGAATAATAATTCTGTAGGTGATCTCCCATTATGCCCTACACATATTCCATACAAATTCTGTTTGCATGCTTATGAACAATTATGTTATGTTATGGTATATTGATAACAGGAATGAGACAAAGGTATAGAGCCCTCTCTGTCTTTTCTCTCTCTCTTTTAAGTCAGGTCTTTCACATTAGATACACACCCAAAAACAGCATTCTCACACACTCTTTTGATAGCACATTTAAACTGGCCAATCAGAAGGTCGCGTATAAGCCCCTCCTATTGTAGTAGATCGCCCCACCTGAGAGAATAACTGTAACGTGCACCCAGAAGTCGGGGTTCAGTCTGACCAGCTCCAGAGGGAGCTGCGTCACGCTGCACCCAGCGCTGCTTGCTTTACATGTGACTTCTAAATAAATGTACCATCCTTTAAATTGAAGAAATCTCCAGTTTGTTCTTGGACCTTTCAATCAAAGAATCGGGTATTTTTCTAACAATTGGTGCCGTGACCCGGATTGAATTACTTCGAGACGAGCCAAAAACTACATCGGAAGGACCCTTTTACAGACCACTATGGCGCGCCTGAATAAAAAGGTAAGCAGAGCCTTTTGTCTACAAAATTCTGCAGTTTGGCCACTCTAAATTTACAGTTGTCTGATTAAGGGGTATATCCGATCTCGAAATTTATCATTTGGTTGGGAGTCACATGTAAAGTTTAAACAATAGTTTGAAAAGTTAAAGAGTGCACGTGTTCTATGTTCACTCTGAGATAGAACAGGCCGCGGTCAATGGATATATATTACGGGTGTATAGTCCATCAAATAAAACCATTTTGGAGTCAGTCTGAACCAAAATGACGAGACTTAGGAACTAGAGTGACTAATAATCACCCTGGTATGTCTCCTCAAATGAAAAGAGCCAGGTTTTAGCAACCTGATGCCGGGGGGAGCCATTGAAAGCGTTCGACCCGATGCCACTCTGGGAGTGAAGCCACGATCATTTAATTTGCTGGATACAAGACACCGCTTGTTCTTGGAGCCGAAACAGACCCCTAGGGAAAGTGTCCACTGTATATCAGAGTTAAATTAAGCTACCGCTTCGTAGGGGGACCTGCCGAGGCCTCTGTGAAAGTAGCCTCTGTTTAACAAAAGATTAAATGAATCGGCGAGGTTCAGGGATGCAGTCTGTACCCAGGACTTAATAAGACTTGGGCAACGGCCGTGCCAGTCTTCTCAAATGAAAACAGTCAGGATTAGAACCTGATGCCACGTAAGTGGAGTATTCTGGATGCAGTCTGTACCAGAATAAAGAGACTTAGGGAAGCGGAGTCTTCGTCTCCTCAAATAAAGGACCCGGATTAGCCAGGGAGCCAACAAATTTCAGTTACAGTCTGTGCTGAAATAAAGAGACTTAGGGAAGCAGAGTCTTCGTCTCCTCAAATAAAGGAACCGGATTAGCCAGGGAGCCAACAAATTTCAGTTACAGTCTGTGCTGAAATAAAGAGACTTAGGGAAGCGGAATTCCACCATCTTCGTCTCCTCAAATATGGGAACAAGGGTTAGCCTGGTCCCGAATGTCTGTAATTCTGTGTTTATAAGGGATAAAAATGTGATTTGAGAAATACCAGGGGTTGGAAATATTAACTAATGGTGGCCTCCGGACCGCATGGTCAGAACAAAGGGAAGTAACCCCCACCACCGAGTGGAGGTGCAATTGGTAAAACAGGTTACTGAGAGGAGAATTGTTTGAGGTAACAGCATTAAAATGAAGCGCAAAATTAAAGCTGGGATTAAGGAGGCAGTGCTCCATTTTTTAAACTTAAAAAAAAAAAAAAAAGCACATGGTTTGTGAACAATAGGCTCAGGGGCCATTTTGCACGTGTCCCATTTACTGCGCATGCGAGGGCGCCATTTTGAATTACCTTCAAGCTGTGGCACAGTGCCTCCATCGTGTGGCCAAATATAGGAAGTGCACTATTTCACGAAATTACTGCCAACAAAACTTAAAACCTTAAGAATAAATCTGGAACTTTATCTCTCTGGTTGAAAGGAAGGCTTTAAAAATTCCATGCATGGTGAAAAAACAATAAAGACCTCAGGGGCCTGCTAAAATGCAGGTTTGCCTATAATGAGGCAAAGCACGCCCATTCAGCTTGGAGAAGAGAGATAAAAAGTTCAACTCTAAAATTAGGCAGCGGGAACTGGAGAATAAGGAGATTTATTCCTCAACAAAACTGTAGGAAATCCTACACTATATAAAGGTGAGAGAATTTAAATGCAAAATTGCAGGTTGGTATAGATAAGTAAATATATAAATGAATTAAATTATAAATACAAAAATAATTAAATACAACAAACGAAAATATGAATGAATAAAATAAATAGGAGTTTTTGTTGTGGAGATGAGAGTGGGCAGAATATGGAAATGGAAATTTGTTTTTGAAGAAAATTGAAAACTGATGAAATGTTAAAGTTTTGTGCAGGACGCAAGACAAAAAAAAAATATGGAGAAACGATTGGAGGAAGGAAAACGTAAGAATAAGAGACTTATGCTGCAACGGTGAGAACAAATGCAAAATAATCAATAAACACGATATAACAGAAAAGGACAAAAACACGCTGTTTAATAGCTTGTTTCTCTCCATTAAATTTGAGACAGTGTTGGCTGTGGACGACCCCTCCCCCAGCAGCTGCCTCCTCCTTCACGCAGTGACCCCCCTCCTCCCTCCACTTCGCTGTCCCACTCCAGCAATCAAAGAAAGTAACACAATGGATCAAAAGAGGAACAATTGAGCACACCAGCAGAGTGAGTCCTCACACATCTGATATTGTATAGTGTTCCTGTATATGTATTAGCCGCTGAGGCTGGTAGAAAATTAAGGTTGTTGTTCTCTAGTTGTGAAATGTGGGGTGATTCATCACTCAGTTGATATCTGTACTGTATTCCTGTGTGTGTATCAACCAGTTGAGACTGATTAACACCTATATGAAATGTCTCTAGCCTGTAAGCCCGGCTCCCTGGGGTATCCTAGACAAGGGCTAGATGGTTGACAAAGGTTCCAATCACAGATCAAAAGAAAGGAAGGGAGAAATTTGTCAGATGGGTCAAACAAATGCAGGACAGAGGAATTTCGCAGGATGTGAAAACAGCCCCCCACCAGGGAGACCTAGCTATACAGTATTGTTGCCTTCCATATCAGAGATGTGCCAAGACCACATACTGAGCAGACACAATACATGACCAATCTTCAAAAAAGCCATACCCATGCCCCATCTAAGTTGACCTGTCAGTATCAGCTGCATGACCACAGGAGGTCAGAATAGTCAGAGGCCCCCATGGGACTAATACTTCCTATGTTAAGCAATTTGGCCACTGAGCTCAAACACCCACAAGTTCCCCCGAGGGGTCCCCCAAAATTAGCAACACAACAGGTATCCTTCCCTACAGGATGTTGAAAAAGAACCGGCTTTGATATTAAGCCGTTCTGTTTCAAGGGGGGAGAGGTCAAGACAGGAACAGATAGAAAAGTTACTAGTCCACTAAGGTTTGAAGGCTCCATTAAAGGAATAGAACAATGTATCAAGGAAGAGGAATCCAGCGGGGTCAAATTAAACAATGGCTCCTCTGATTGCACAATTCAACATAAGTTATCCAAAAAGCGTGATGGCTGAGGCTGCAGCTTATATTGCCCACCCATTCTCCATCTAAGAAGCTTAACATAAGGTTTGAGCATGGAGGTGCAAAATATGATAAAAATGCTGATTTACAATCACAAGTTAAGACAAGGGTTGAAAATTTATGCAAAAAGGTATAAGGGTAAAGCTGCAAGGTTTGGAGGAAATTGCACAATTGAGGAAATTTGCCAAATATTCCAAGTACTTAAAGCAGCAATGAGGCATTAGGTGTCCATTCTTTCAGTGCATGTCCTTAATTGTGGATATTAACATTTATTTAGTAATGAGCAAACACTCACAGCGAAGATTATAGCCTTACTATACGTATACTCGGTTATTTAAAATCAATCTAACACCCCAGTTATGTTCCTCCCCAACAGAGGGTATGCATTTTATGTTAGTCACCACATAATGGTGTGATATGTGATATATGACACGTCATATTTCAGGAATATGACAGTAATGAGGAATGTGATTTTTTCCTGATTCGGCGGTGGCCAAGCTGGGTCAGGGTAAACTACATTCACTCCACAATTTACCAAGGAATATATAAAATGAGGCATTCAAGGAAAAAATTTGAATCAAATTCTAATTAGGCAAAACGTCCACCTTTCGCTTGACTGAAAGTGTGACACAACTTTTAATCATTTAATTAAATTCAACTGGACAAACTGATCTTATTTATCAATGCTGAAGCATATCAAAATGCACAGGTGTTTATTTTGTTTTTCTTAAATGAAATTGGTAAACTAGTTAAGCTGTGACTATTGAAAACTTATTGAACAGAACTCTTGGAAGACAAAGGTCCGCAAGGTTCAATTACAGTAGTGCAGATAGTATCTGTTGGCATGGTGAAGAGTTAATCTTATTATCCCATCTTGTATTAATTAGGAAAACTAAATGAAGACTTTGAAGCAGTTCCTTTCTTGACTCAATGTTGGAAATCTAGATAAGAAGGGAAAAGAAAATTTGGAGAAAAACTGAACTTATTTATGGAATGGCTGACACAAGGGGAGCCTGAGGCTCCCCACGAATCTGTTTCTCTTATAAAAGGAGGCCAAGAGGACAAGGGGGGAGGACAGCGGGGAGGAGGAGGAGGAGGGAGCACGCCCCACAATGGCCGCTGCTGGCAGGAGAGGCGTCCACCTCCACCACTGAAAACTGGACTGCATACTTAAAGACTAGAACAGATAAGTGGACTCACTTCTACACGTATGCAGAAAATTAGCAAAAATTAAATTATTGCATGTAAAGTAAGAACTCTGGGTAATGCCATACAGGACTATTCAAAGTAAGAAAAGTAACGATCAAATTCTGCAAATGACAAGCTACCAGTAGAACACCTATCAACATCTGTAAAGGTAGCATTGTACCCAATGTACTATAGGCAATTGAATGGATCTGATCCAAATAGTGAACTACCATCATTTGCAAATCCATCCTCTAGATTGGTCATAAAATTAGACTGATAAACAAGGAAATGTGTGGAAGCATCCATTGTCCTAATTGAAGAGGATAAGAGGCATTTCAACCGATGGGGGGTTCCACACATCCCGCTGGTTAGACCCAAACACATGGATTGGAAAATGGTGGACATATTGTCATCTCTAATGCAGAATAGAGCCATCCATGGAAAAGCAGTAACAGAATATTAACAGAATATTCTCCCAAAATAAAACCATAAGCATTGTCTCTCAACTGGGTAACCACAGCACAAAAGGCGGCACAAAGATGCCCAGAAATCTCCTATATGACCAATCTTAACATTAACAAATGAGGGGATGAGGAAAATTTGAAGCAAATTCCAAATTGGTTATGGTGAAAGGATAACTAGATGTAGATCTAATAAAAGGAGCAGAGTACGACACTATAGGCCATATATTCAGAAGCCCAGAAGGGCGTTAATAAATGCAATTTTCCACAGTGGGAGTCGTCAGCAAGTCTTAGACCAGCTGCTGGGTCGAGAGGAGGAGCTGAGGACCCCAAGACGAAAGATGATGACGAGGAAGACCATTCTGCCATCACAGATTATTTGTAAACACAGTGTGCTAATGATAATACATAAATCATACATAGCTCACCACACGGATGTAGGGTGTGAGACTTATAGGGTTCTTGCGTTATTTATCTCCATCATGCTAATTACGGTTAGGTAATCTGAATAAGGGAGGTTAGAAGCTCTGAATGCCTGAATACAACAATGCATGGATAATGATGTCCCCTAACGTTGAATAATATTGTTTACTACCTACCCATTGAACATATAGGTCCCATCACCCAACACACACACCACAACACAAACACCACATGCAGATTTCATATAGTCAACAATCACACACTCAAGGCTACTGGGAGATAACTTACAACAACACATAGATTGTGTTGTTGTACTCTCGGCGCCACACCAGTCGGCTGCCTTTTGCAACAGCGGCTCGATTCCGAGTCTTTTTCCCTTCCTCTCTCTTTTGATCCGTCTTTTTTTTTCACCCCACTTATATCACGGACACACAGATCGTCCTAAATGTCTCCTGAGCCGGTGGACGGAGCCACTGTTTATAGCAGGATACGATACAGCAGAGAACAGCTGCTAGCATTCAACCGCCACCCGGTCCCATTGGAAAAACTCGACATACCGAGAGAACTGAGGCGAAAATGCCGCGGCTGCCGGGCTGGAGTAAGGCGGAGGACAAAAAATATAAGGTACAGACCCTCCCTTCCATCTGTTGTCATGGGAAATGTACGGTCGATACTGGGAAAGTTAGATGAGCTAGCGGCTATCTCCCGTTATGATAGCACATACCGGGAGTGCTCTCTCCTTTTGTTTACTGAGACGTGGCTAACTGAACTAGCAGCAGATGCTAACATTGAGCTGGAGGGTTTTCACATGATACGAGCTGACCGAACACCAGACAGTGGCAAGGCTAGGGGCGGTGGAGTGATAATGTATGTTAACAACAACTGGTGCAGACCGGGACATATCACTGTTAAACAACGACACTGCAGCAAAGACATTGAGTTGCTAGCTGTTAGCATGAGGCCTACATATCTCCCGAGAGAACACTCACACGTGATCTGCATTGTTGTTTATGCAAATCCGACGGCGAACGCTGGGACAGCACGTGACGTCATCCATTCAGTAACCAGCAGGCTGCAGACAGAACACCCAGATGCTCTTCTCCTCATCTCAGGCGATTTCAACCATGTTTCACTGTCTCCCATTCTACCCACGTTCACCCAGTATGTCACATGCCACACTAGAGACAATAAAACACTGGATTTATTCTACGCAAACACTAAGGAGGCGTACACCTCATCACAACTCCCCCCACTCGGGAGATCGGATCACAACTTGGTTCATCTCCGGCCGGTGTACAAACCCCTAGTGCACAGACAACCTCCGGCCATGCACACTGTGGAGTTATGGTCTGAGGAGACAATGGACACCCTAAAGGGCTGTTTTGAAGCCACCGCCTGGAAGCAGCTCTGCGATCCACATGGTGAGGACATCGATGGCCTCATTCACACCTTCACGGGCTACCTCAGCTTCTGTGTGGACAAATCCGTTCCCACCAAGACCATACGGCGTCACTCAAACAACAAACCCTGGATCAACCCTGAGATAAAAACACTTCTGAGAGAGAAGAAGAGGATCTTCAGGTCAGGGAACAGGGAGATGCTGAAGTCCGTACAGAGGGAGCTGAGGAGAAAGATCAGAGAAGGCAAGGACAGCTTCAGGAAGAAGATGGAGGACAAGCTGCAACAGAGCGACATCAGCGGGGTCTGGAGAAACCTCAAAACCATCTCGGGGCTCCAGAATACCTCCCCCCAGGCCACAGGGGGCAGGGAGTGGGCGAACAACCTGAATCTGTTTTTCAATAGATTTGACCAACCGCCCTCCCCCCTGACTGCACAACAACCACTGCTGCCTCTAAAGAAATCAAGTCCTGCTGCCCACTCCCCACTCCACCAACACCCCCCCACTCCCAACACACAGCCCCCAATCCTGACCCTGACCAGGACCCAGGTGAGGACGGAGCTGAGGAAGATCAAGGCGAGGAAGGCGCCGGGACCGGACGGCATCAGCGCAAAGCTCCTCAAGTCCTGTGCAGACCAGCTGTGTGGGATTGTGACGTATATCTTCAACATGAGCCTGAAACTGGGGAGGGTACCACAGCTGTGGAAAACATCTTGTGTGGTACCTGTACCAAAAACTTCCCACCCCAAAGACCTGAACAGCTACAGACCGGTGGCCTTGACGTCCCACTTGATGAAGACCCTGGAGAGACTGCTCCTTGCTCACCTCCGCCCCCTGGTGGAACCAGCGATGGATCCACTCCAGTTCGCCTACCAGCATGGCATTGGGGTGGAGGATGCGGTGATCTTCCTCCTTCACCGTTCTCTGTCCCACCTGGAGAAGCCCGGGAATATGGTGAGGATCATGTTCTTTGACTTCTCCAGTGCTTTCAACACCATCCAACCGATGATCCTGAAGGACAAGCTGCTGCGCGCAGGGGTGGACCAGCACCTGTCATCATGGATCCTGGACTACCTCACGAACCGGCCTCAGTTTGTGAGAACCCGGGACTGTGTGTCCGACACGATCATCAGTAGCACGGGGGCCCCCCAGGGAACGGTGCTGGCTCCCTTCCTGTTCACTCTTTATACTGCGGACTTCTCACACAACACAACACACTGCCATCTACAGAAGTTCTCTGATGACTCTGCGATCGTTGGCCTCATCTCCAATGGAGACGAAGCTGAGTACAGAGGGCTTATCCAGGACTTCGTGGACTGGTGCCATCGGAACTGCCTCCAGATCAACGCGAGGAAAACTAAGGAGCTGGTGGTGGACTGCCGCAGGCATGGGCAGCCCCTCACAGTACCAGTAAATATACAGGGAACAGACATCGAGATGGTGACATCCTATAAGTACCTGGGTATTCATCTGAACAATAAACTAGACTGGTCACACAATACTGATGCACTCTACAAGAAGGGACAGCGCAGGCTGTTCCTGCTGAGGAGACTCAGGTCTTTTGGTGTACAAGGGGCGCTGCTGAAGTCATTCTATGACACGGTGGTGGCATCAGCCATCACTTTTGGAGTGGTCTGCTGGGGCAGTGGCATTACTGCAGCCGATAGGAAGAGACTGAACAAACTGATTAAGAAAGCTAGCTCTGTCCTGGGGCAGCGCCTTGATCCGATGGAGGAGATAGGAGAGAGAAGGATGGTGGCTAAACTGTCATCTCTGCTGGAGTCCGAGTTCCACCCTATGCAGGACATACTGAATGCACTGAGGAGCTCATTTAGCAGCAGACTACATCATCCCAGGTGCACAACCGAGAGGTTTCGTAGGTCCTTCCTACCAACGGCTGTCAGACTGTACAACCTAAGCAGGGCTGCTCGCAGAGATAGCAAAAAGACGTAACAAACTAATAGTTTTTTGAATGCAAAAGATGCAATAGACTTACACAATGGTCCCCTCCGGCATACAACTAGGAACTTACCGGTCGCTATGGAGGGTGAGAATATGTATGGGCACATAATCATACCATGTAGGATAACTAAGTAGACGGTTATGCTGTTTCATTCCATCTAGCAACAATGCTCTGCACTGTGTGTGTTTATATATTTACATATTTATTCCATCTAGCTACAATGCTCAGCACTGGGTGTGTTTATATATTTATATATCTACATATTATTCCATCTAGCTACATTGCTCCGCACTGTGTGTGTTTATATACTTGCATATTTATTCCACCTAGCTGCAATGCTCCGTACTGTGGGTGTTTATATATTTACATATTTATTCCATCTAGCTACAATGCTCTGCACTGTGTGTTCATATATTCATATATTTATTCCATCCAGCTACAATGCTCTGCACTGTGTGTCTGTGTGTGTGTGTATATATATATATTTTATAGTAATACGTACATATGTATATTAGCTGCTCTTGCTTGCTTGTTTTTTTGTTTTTTTTTGTTGTTTTTTTCTTGCCTTCTGATTGTTGCTCTGAGTGTTGCTATCCCTGTGCTGTTGCAATCCTGGAATTTCCCCGTTGTGGGACTAATAAAGGCTTATCTTATCTTAGATAACTACAGTTGTAGTGAATAAGGATAAAACTTTACAAGCTCCATGCATTGTGATGGCAACCCCTCAGACCATTATTGGTCATGCCCCAGCTGAGTCCTTTGTATCGGCACTTGATCAAAGGTGTAGGGTACAGGGAAGATGCATGCCGGAGAGCACCAGACCATCACGACGTGTGCCCGTGACATTGAAAAGGTCGTAGGGCGAGTGACTGTATGACTTCAGTCCCCAGAAGAAGAATGGACTGGTACCCGAGTGCATCCGCCGCACCTCCAGCATCCAGGGTGGAGCCAGGAGCTCGAGCCTTACCAACACCAGCATGTCCACCTCTTTCCAGCGACAGGGGGGTGGCATCCCTGGGACAGCATCACTGAACTGTTCACTGGCTGGACTGGATGTTACATACCCTCTGCTGCACCCACCAGACTGTCCTGTAGACCTCATGGGATGAGGTGTGCCTCTGAGAGCGGGGACACAGTTGTTTCGTTCCCGTGTCACCAAGATGGAACTGTGCTCCACAGCTGCAGATACGGGAAGCAGACACAGAGGAAGGTCAAACCTCTGTTGCAACCGTGTGATGAGTGCAGCTGAATGATGTGAGCACTGGCAAGGGTCAACCGGTGGACAAAGGTTTCGTGGACTTTGTGGACTGACTCTATCCTACCCTATGACCCCTACATGGTCCACTCAACTGGACAAAGAACAATGATCATGAGGAGACCTCGAGGGGGGTACAGGACCTGGTGACAGTTCACCTCTGAGACATCGCTGCACCGTGCTAAGGTGTCCACAAGGGGGGAGGCACGGGTAGCAGAACCAATGGTGCAAGCCTCTTGGGTTGACACACAATGCAGGGACCTGCCTTATTCACCATCTGTTAATTGCTAGAGTGTCTCACACCATATACAGTATGGTTGACATGATAAAATCATGTCAAAGGGGGGATTGAAAGGGTTAATGTATAGTTAGTGCCAGAATAATAATTCTGTAGGTGATCTCCCATTATGCCCTACACATATTCCATACAAATTCTGTTTGCATGCTTATGAACAATTATGTTATGTTATGGTATATTGATAACAGGAATGAGACAAAGGTATAGAGCCCTCTCTGTCTTTTCTCTCTCTCTTTTAAGTCAGGTCTTTCACATTAGATACACACCCAAAAACAGCATTCTCACACACTTTTGATAGCACATTTAAACTGGCCAATCAGAAGGTCGCATATAAGCCCCTCCTATTGTAGTAGATCGCCCCACCTGAGAGAATAACTGTAACGTGCACCCGGAAGTCGGGGTTCAGTCTGACCAGCTCCAGAGGGAGCTGCGTCACGCTGCACCCAGCGCTGCTTGCTTTACATGTGACTTCTAAATAAATGTACCATCCTTTAAATTGAAGAAATCTCCGGTTTGTTCTTGGACCTTTCAATCAAAGAATCGGGTATTTTTCTAACAATATTGCCACCACACTCCACAGAGCGCTGAGCCACCTGGACAACCCAAGGAGCTACAGTACTTGAGGATGCTCTTTGTGGACTACAGCTCAGCTTTTAACACCATCATCCCGGACATCCTGATCAATAAACTGCACCTCCTCCAGATCCACCCCCCTCACTCACTCCTGGATAAAAAAAACTTTCTCACCAACCACCCACAAACAGTCAGACTTGGCCCCCACCACTCCTCCACACTGTCTCTCAGTACTGGCTCCTCTCAGGACTGCATGCTAAGCCCACTACTGTACTCCCTCATAGCTGTCAAGTGATACGGTTTTGCCGTATTTTAATACGGGGAAAATGCAATTTTAGCAAATACGGGCGTATTGCCATTTCTGTACGCCAAAAAGAAAAATATACGGGAAAAAAAATTATTGAGAGTGTGGAGGAACACCTCGTGTGTGACCCCCACAGCGTACAGGGCTGGCAGAGCGCTCAGCGTCCACCTGCACTTATTTCGATCCTCCACAAGCGCACCTAAGCAGTGTTTTTGTGAGTTTCAAAATGGCTTCTTGCAGCGCGCCGCCGGCGAAGTAAACAAAGCTTGAAGAAAAGGGAAATCGAGGGACTGGACGTCACCGTTCTCCTTCACCGTCACCATTTATTTATTTATTTTAGACTGCACAATATTCCATGGCAGAATGTTGTGGGCTTTGGTTCGGACAATTGCAACACGATGGTGGGTCGAGACCTTTCCAGACTGAAGGAGAAATCTCCAAATGTTTTCAGGTATGGGCAGTATTATTCACCTTCAAATATTACCTAAATATAACAAAAAAAATGCTTTAAAATCTTAACAAACATGCTTAGAGGTAGCCCAAACCCCCTACAGTGTACTGTTATTTTGTATCTTGGAACTTTGCTTTACATTCAATTCAATTCAATTCAACTTTATTTATATAGTGCCATTTCACAACAACAGTCATCTCATAGCACTATCAACTGTAGGGGAACCCCCACAGTTGCAGAAAGACCCCAGCAATCAGGCGATCCCCTGTGAGCAAGCACTTGGTGACGGTGGAGAGGAAAAACTCCCTTTTAACAGGAAGAAACCCCCAGCAGAATGTACATCTGAATGTATAGCATTATATTGAAAGGGCTGAATAAGATTGATATTTTCATTGTTATTATTATTAACACAATTTCAAAGAGAATTATTTCTGATACTTAACTTATGAAACAAAAATCCATTCTGCTTTTGTTTCAGCATTGGCAGCATAAATGAATGAATTTGAAATAGTTCATATTGCAGTTGCTGTTTGTTTGGTTTTTGTTTGTTTTTTTTGTTTGGTTTTTTTTGCTTCAGTTTTCTTTCATCTGCCGATAAATACAGTTTTTAAGTACTCAGTACAGGCGTGAAAGCCCCCCCAATAAGGGAGGCGTGAGGTCAGTACAGGCGTGAAAGCCCCCCCAATAAGGGAGGCATGAGGTCAGTACAGGTGTGAAGGCCCCCCCAATAAGGGAGGCATGAGGTATGCCTTGACAGGTATGCTCCCTGCAAACCTTTGACTGTATTCCAATCCACCCAACCACCGTCATCGTGAAATATGCAGACAATACCACCTTGGTTGGGCTCATCACCGATGATGATGAGAAGGCATACAGGGCGGAGGTAGAGAATGTGCTGCTGTGATGCCAAGCAAACAACTTGAAACTGAATGTTCAAAAACCAAAGAACTTATACTGGACTTCAGGAAGAACAGACAGGACCACCCCCACCCACCCATAAATGGCGACCGTGTGGGAACCGTCCCCACCTTCAGATTACTGGGCACCCACATCTCCTCTGTCCTGGACTGTCAACACCAAGGCCCTGGTGAAGAAAGCGCAGCAGCGGCTGCACTTCTTCCGTGTGTGGCTGCACGGTGGCGCAGTGGTTAGCACTGCGGCAGCACAGTTTACCCTTGGCCGGGGGATTGTGGGGATTGTGGGATCGTGGGTTCGATCCCAGCCCCCGGCCAACAGTGATCTGTGTGGAGTTTGCATGTTCTCCCCGTGTTGCGTGGGTTTACTCCGGGATTTCTCCGGTTTCCTCCCACATGCCAAAAACATGCATGTTAGGTTAATTGGCTGTTCTAAATTGTCCCTAGATATCTGCTTCCTATAGGCCCTTAGAATAGAGGGTTAGTATTAATGAAAGCGCTTTGAGTGGTCTTTGTGACTAGAAAAGCGCTATATAAGTGCAGGTTAGTTAGTAGTTAGTTAGTTAGTCCTGAGGAAGAACAACCTGGACAGGAAGCTGCTGCTGGCCTTCTACTGCTGCTCAGTGGAGAGCAGTGTTGCCAGACGCATGATAATTAACATATTTGTACAATAATTTTGCCCTCTGTACGATGTACGATCAATAGTTTCAAAAATCCCATAATGTAGGATAATTTGACCCCTTTATTATGTGGCTAAGTTAATACATTAGCAAACACAGCCAGGATACAGATCCTACACAAAGTGTGCATACATACTACACTTGTTTTTACACATTGTCTCACGCGCATGGGCTGCGTGAAAGGAGACAGAAGATTCGATGGCGGTAGCAGAGAGGTGGTCTCTGAGGCTACTGATGGGATCCACAGTTCACTGAAACATACTGAGTCAAGTTAAAAAGATCCGTGAGAAATAGTGGTTCACCAAATCACTCAGTACTGTACAGGAGCTCAAACTGTCTACCATGAGAGTCGGCTGAACCGAGCAGGCGTGGCTCGTTTGCTGCTCAGACAGGGGATTCAGCTGGTGATCCCTGACTACAGTTCTGGTGAGTGGTTCAGTACCGTCCATTCACAAATACAAACTAGTACATTCGATCGAATCGTTTGCATACGTTACAGCACTAATGCAGGCACGGCAGACTCAACAAGTAAGCAACATTACCCGGCAGGTTAAGAAATGAATGGGGGTGGGGGGGGGACAGACCCCAGTTTTAATAGGTGGTTCAAACCTGTTGTTGGCATTAGTACTAAAACTTTCCGTTGCTTCTGCAATGTGCAAATAACTGTTTGTGCAAAAATGTCACTTGATTCTGGTTCTTAATAAAACTGTGAAACAGGTTTCTGTTTACATTATCAGGGGCATTTTAGCAGTAGTTTAGGTGGATTGATTGATGTTTATTCTTAATGTATAAACAAAGTACTTATCAAAATATTTATGAAGCAAGACCTTGATACATGATGATTCAACAGAAGACATATAGAAGATAGTTAAGTATGACTGATATTCTGGGCTGTTCAGTGCAGGTCAGGGGCTTATCCTGTACTCCACACAGGTAGAAGCGTTGATCTGCAAGAGGTGCTTTATTTCAACCAAACTGTTACATTATTTAAAGGTAAAACTGCATTATAGGCTGTAATATGCACGATCTGCGATAATGTGTCACTGAAGCAGATGGTCCTGAGCCATATCAGAATGAAAACTGTGTGTGTATCATAATTTTCCTCAAAATACAATAATTTTAACCCGCTGGTACATACTTCAACATTTCTCATCTGGCAACACTGGTGGAGAGCGTGCTCACCTACTGTCTTGGTGTGTGGTATGCCGGTTCCACGGCCAAAAACTGGAACGCTGTGCAGAGGGTCATCAACCCCGCCCAAAAAATCATTGGCAGCCCTCTGCCCTCCCTGGAGGACATCTCCAGAGCCTCCTGTCTCAGAAAGTCCAAGGCAATCACAGGAGACCCCTCACATCCCGCCCACCACCTGTTTGACCTGCTTCCCTCTGAAAGATGGCTCAGATCAATCAGGTCCCACACCTCCAGACTGACAAACAGTTACTTCCCCTGGGCCATCCAGACTGCAAACAGCCAGAGACCCCACCCCCCTCCTTCCGAACGCTCACATGCACAGAACTGAGGACCTTTTTAATTATCATAATAATCACACTTGTCTTTGCACTCTGCACTTTCATATACATGGACCCATCCGTGAAACCACTACCATTCCTGTGTATATTTTCCATATTCCTTGGGCCATTTTATTTAATTGTGTGTTCTGCACTCCACACTCTTATGTACATAGTTCCATCCGTGAAGCCACTACCGTACCTGTGTATATACGTACCTATGGGCTATTTTGATTTTGATTTTGATTTTGATTTCAGTCGTATGTTTAATCGTGCATTCTGTAACTGTTTTTTTTTATCTAATCCTTCTCTCTTACTTTATTGTGCAGTAGCCTGGTGGAGCTCCCACAATTTTGTTGTACTGTACAACCATACAATGACAAGAAAGCCTATTCTATTCTATTCTACTGGTCAAATGCCGGTGTTGCAAAAGAAAATATTTCCCTGTGTGCATGCAACATTTCTACATCTCCACAGAAAATAAAATCCAATCAACTCATCACTGGTTCTCTAAGCCATCCTGTATACAGGGATGTGAAGGTGTGTGTCTGTGTGTGTCACTTTCTATCCAGAGAATAGAACTTTTAAAAATGATACATAATTACATTATTGGTTGCAGTTATTACATTTTCAAATGATTTTTTTGATGCTAGGCAAATAACATAATAACCATCCAATAATGTAATAACTTATTACATTATTGGCAAAATGTTATTACGTTATTGGCTCAGACATTTTATTACATATTGGCAGCTTATTATGTTATTGGTAGGTATTACGCTATTGACAGATATTACATTATTGGTTGCTACAGACTATCATTAGTGTTCATGGTATAGCAGTGATATATCACCCTTCATTGCTGCTGACATGTTTTGGAATAGACTGGCCCAAAAGCAGACACAAATCAGAGACAAGTTCAAGTGCAAAAAGTGAAGTTTATTTACAATGCGTGTGAGTGTGTGTGCATGCAGATTGGGCAACCCTTGTGGATAGAAGAGAAATTGTGAGCAGGTTGTAATCAAGTCAGGCAGAAATATTGCAAATGACTGAAATCTTACAGGTGATGATGGCATGAAGAGTGGTAAATATTTACAGTGATGGCTGTCAGTTATCTTCAGGTAGGGTGTGTTCCAGTGCAGTGAGCAAGGCGAGGTAATGTTCCTGCAGGTGGTGAGCGGAATGTCCCGGTGCCAGGGACTTAAAAAGTTAGTTGTGATGTTGCAAGTGCACTTACAATTGCTGAGCAGGTTCCAGTTCCGCCAGGGAGAGAGTCCACTCTGCCAAGAAGGAGGATAGGTTCTGGAAGACAGTTTAGGATAAAGAAGGTTAGAGAGGATAAGGCTTACTACGATCCCGCATTCTAGGAGGGCATGAGAGCATTCAGGTATGCATGGGTGGAGAGCTCGAGCAGAACTGCAATCTTGGGGTCTGACATTCCCGTGAAGAGAAGGCGTCACCAGAGCTACATTCCGATCCACAGTGTACTTCAATAGTACTCCCTGCTCCCTGCTCCCTTCTCAGGGAATATCAGTTAAGTGAACTCCCCTTCACAAAATTTCTCAATTTGAAACACCCTGCAACCTCGCCTCCCTCATCCGTGCATTATGATGGTAACCATGGACACATATTGATATCACTGCAGACATTTTATACTTCTTAAATAAAATATTAATACAAATATATTGTATCACTATCAATTGATATAAAGAATGACCAATATTAGTTTTGCTTGTTAATAACATTAGCAACAATAGTTGGTTTTACTGATGTTTGAGGTGCAATGACTTATGGGTAATCTTCTTGTCAACTTCCGGTGGTGATGTACCATTGTTCACTTCTTCCCCACTCAGCTCTCAGTTCACTCCCTTTGGTTTAGAATCTCACTTAATATGATGAAATACCCTGTGCAGTCCACTTTGGAGTACAGTGCTGGGCAATCGGAATGTACCTCAGGTGTCTTTTAAAGGCTGTCACGAGCTGAGCCGGCTTGGCTTTCCCTGGCTTGGCCTCGATCTCTCTGTGGGTTTTGGTTCTAACTGTTGATGTGCATTTTGTGTATTTTTGTACTTATCCCCTTTCCTTAGCCACTGCCTGACCGGCAGCTGTTAGACAGCCTCTGTGACCTATTTTCTCCCACGCTGCTGACAGTCTGCCGGTCCTACCACGCCCCCTCGCTCTCCTTATTTCCATCAGCTGTTCCCAGCCCCGGTAATTATCCTTCTTGCGCCTCTCCCAGGTGTGCCAATTTGTGAGGCCAGCGGCGTTTGTATTTAAGCAGCTCTTTGCTAGACAAACACCGCTGGACCATTATACGAGTCACACGATCGTTTGCCGTCGTATGCCGGTCACGTCTCGAAGGATTTGTTGTTCGTGCCAAAGGAGAATTGGACTTTCTTGACTGTTCCTACTCGTAAGTAAACTGTCTTGCATTTCTCTGTGCAGTTGCTGCTACGCTGGACTGGAAGCGTTTCTCCTTGCAGTAATTCTGCTACGCTTCTGGTGGCGTTTCTTCCCGCAGCTCAACTGCTACGCTTAGGCTGTTGCCCAGTTTGCTTTCCCCCGAGTTAGTTGAACCTCCTGTAGTCTTCCCTGCTTTCCCGAGTGCATTTATATTGTATTATTGTCCTGTGGCCACAGTACACAGTGGTCTGCCCGCTGTTCGCTTCTGCATCAGCCTGCTTGTGTACATAGTAACCTACCTGTTAGTCTTTATTTGTGAACTGTGTATGTCAATAAATGTGTGTTTGGTGAAACCCTGAGCTTAAATCCTTCCATCCTTCTCCTCCGTGCGCTATGGAAAAGCGAACGGGGAAGTTTATGACAAAGGCTGCACTAATGAGCCACAAGTGGAGTAATCAGAGCAGGTGAAGCTGATCAGAGCAATCAGTGGTGGAAGTGAGTGCACAAACCTGAAACACTACAGCTACACTGTTTGAGAGGCATGCTGCCCCCCGGTCGATAATAATAGGGGTCTTAATGTAGAAAATGTATTTTGTCAGTGAATTGAATTTTTTCATGATGATAGTGAGTTCCACCCTATGGCTTGGGGGCCCCCTCAACAGTGAAGTAGATAAAATATTTCACTTGCTCTCCCAATTAAATAACATCCATACAGATTGGGTCCAGCTAAGCTTAAAATGGTGCAGGAGGAACTTGAGTATATGGTCAAGATAGGAGTTATTGAGCCAAGCCACAGTGACTGGAGTTCACCACTTGTAGTGATTCCTAAATCTGATGATACAATGCGGTTCTGTATTGATTACAGAAAAGTGAATCAGGTGACCAAGACGGATGCTCTTCTGATCCCGTGTCTAGAGGACTGCATTGATTGCTTTGGAAAGGCTCAGTATATGTGACTAAGCTCGACCTATTAAAGGAATATTGGCAAGTGCCTCTGACGCCTAGAGCTCAGGAAGTTTCTGCGTTTGTCACTCCATTTGGCTTGTATGAATGTAAAACCTTACATTTTGGGATGAAAAATGCCTCTGCAACTTTTCAGTGCGCTATGAACTCTTACTGTTGGGTTGTCTAATGTAGTCACTTACATTGATGGCATTGTGGTATATAGTGCTTCATGGGAGGAACATCTAGGGCATTTGAGAAACCTGTTTGATAGGTTGCAGCAAGCTTAGCTGGTTGTGAACTTGCCAAAGTGTGAGTTTGACAAGGGACAAGTGATTTATGTGGGGCATCAGGTGGGTCAGGGTTTGGTCTTTCCGTGAAAAGCCAAGATTCAGGCTACGTTGGATCTTCCTATCCCCAAAACTGGCAGGGAGCTGATGAGGATACTTGGCATGTGTGGATTTTATTGCAGATTTGTTCCTAATTTTGCAGCTGTGACAGAGCCCTTGACTAACCTGTTACGGAAGGGTGTGAAGTTTAAGTGGTCAGAAGCCTGTCAGGTGTCTTTTGATAGAGTTAAAGACATCCTCTCATGTGAATGTGTTTTGAAGGTACCTGATTTTACCACTCCTTTCAAACCTGCAGTGGATGCTTGTGAGGTGGACATAGGTGCAGTCTTGCTGCAAACAGATGATCAGGGCATTGACAGGCCAGTAGCCTATTTCTCAAAGAAGCTCAATAAACATCAGCAAGCCTATTCGACAGTTGAGAAGGAAGCTTTAGCACTATTGCTGTCAGTGCAGCACTTTGAGGTCTATGTGGCAAGTTCTGATGTCATATCTGGACTTGGTTTCCAACTATGTCCATTAGGGCTGGGAACGATCCCTAATTTCCAGAATCGATTTGATTCCGATTCTTGAGATTCTGAATCGATTCGATTCCGATTCCGATTCGATCCCGATTCGATCTGGGGAATTACCATTTTAATAGCCATTTTACTTCCCATGAAACAAAAATCTTTGAGACCTAATGCTGCAAATTGTACCAAGAATCTTCTAACTTTGTTAATACATAAATTATCACATATAGAACTGACCCAAAATCAGTTACAATAATGCACTTTTTATTATTTAACTTGTCATTTCATAAAGTGCTCACAGGTGCTTTCTTTAGTGCAAAGGGTGTGTCGTGTCAAGTTCACCACCCAGAGTAAGTAAACAAATTCAATGCATGAACCATGCATTCATAATCTCCCTGAATTTCAGTCCCTCCAGGATTTTGTCAGCTGTTTTTGTGATTGTTGTGGCCCAAAAAGCCTGGATTTGGGGGAGCTTTTCCAAAAAGTTATGGCACTTTTAGAGTTTTTTTGCACTCAAAGTTGTGTGAGGAAGTACAAATTTTAAAGCAGCTGCTTTTGCCATAGTTTACAGTGATGCTATTCTATGTAACACCACAAGAAAAGCACAGGATTGCCAAAAATTTCCTGTTAAACAGTGATTTATTTAGAATTAAATGCTCAGTAAAATTGTAAAAAAAAATGACCAATATTGTGTTCTTGCTGAGAACTTTAAAAAAAGAAATAAAAGAATTTGTCATTACAACAACTAAATTGCATTGAATGCATGTTAGTGTGGAGAAAATGATGGCAGCACCTCCTTGAATCTTGAATTTGAAGGTCTTCTTCTGTGCTGAAATCCACATGAAGCAGGGATGCTCCTCCACTGATGACCTCTGACCTTCAGAAGGTCTCAGTGAGGATGAAGCTTCCAGTCTTCACACATCTGAAGGCAGATAAAAAGAATAGATTTCACAGTAAAATTAACATTCATATTTTTAGATCCCCACACCACAGTAGGGTTTAATAATTTAGGGGGGGGTTATATTTTAACTACAAATTAACTTTCAATGTTTGAAAAGGGTTTCAATTCATTTCCTGAGAAGGTTTGTTCATTTCAATTTAGTTCTACTGAGTAAAAATAGCTTGTTTTACTGCAGCCTTTATTAATTATATTGTGATTTATTCTCTTCACATCTCTTAAGTGTCAGAAGTCCATAATCTCGTAAAATATACCTTAATTCTGCATTTATTCACAGCGCTTAACCAACAGTTCTCTCTGTGTCCATAGTTTGTAAAAGAAACCATCATCATGCCAGATAAATTATTAATTGATGACACAAACGTTAAAACAAACAAATATTATACTTACAGTCTCAGCAGCTCCAAGTCTCCCTCTGCTTCACGGGTTTCAGTCTCCGCGCATTTTCCCTTTATCAGTCATCAACTTGATGTTCCAACACAGCGCTGCTCGGAGTAAAAGTCCGTTTATCCCCGCTTTATGAAAAATATTAAGAAGCTGTTGAAGACAGTCTTTACGGTGACTTTTGCTGCTAAATTAAGAGACACGCACGTTAATAACTCCGCGTCATGTAAACACAAAAGATGTGTGCACGCGCCGCAGGGAACACAGAAGTTTTATTTATGAAAAATATTCAGAAGCTGTTGAGGACAGTCTTTACGGTGACTTTTGTTGCTAAATTAAGAGACGCACGTTATTATCTCCGCTCGTGTAAACACGAAAGAGCACGTGTGGCAGGAAGCTCTTGCCGGATGAGAACCGTTTTAACACCACAGAAGAAGAACTAGCATATCCGTTAGCTTGCTAGCTCCGTTTGCGCGTCGGTTGTTTATTGTTCTCGGCCGTTGTTCCTGGCTCACTGACCAGGTTTCGACCCGATTATACTCAGCAGACGTTCACAAACGTAAAAATATTATATTAAAATATATTAATATTAAAAGATCGATCCATGGATTTTGTGGATCGATATCGGCTCAGTCAAACGTGGATCGATCCATATCGATATATTGATCTTTTGAACCCACCCCTAATGTCCATGCTTTCTGTTGTTTGTGAACTGTTTGCACCTTTATTCTGTTATCAATAGTTTGGTGGTTTACCCTTTAGTTTCATGTTTCAGCCCTGTTTTCTTGTCTCCCTTATTATTTTCCATACCTATAGCCACTCATGTGTGTTTTCCTTTGGGGTCACTCATGTCTTCTACAGCTGCAGCTTGTCTCGTATAATCAGTTAGTTCAGGATTTGTCCCCACCTGTCTTGCGTCAGTTAATTATCAGTTACCCTTTATATGTTGGTGTGTTTCTAAGTTCAATATGGCATCATTTCAGGATTGTTCCCTTTGGTTTCTTTATCATTGTCATGATGCTGAGCACGGTTGGGGAACTATGCTCATGCTTTCTGTTAATCTGATTATTTTCTGTTTTTTCCGTATTTCGTTTTAGTATTTTATTTGGTTGGTTTTGGATGCATTATGTTATTTGAGTTGCCATTTGTTTCTGACGGTTTGTGAGAGTTCCTGTTTCTTAGTTTAGTCTTGTTGTTAATATTATGCGTCCGTGACCATCCAATTTTGTATTATAAATATTATCTGCCTGTTTAGACATGAACCTACCCTCACCTTTGCCTTCAGCCCTCTTTTTGTAATGCTGATATTAGTATTGTATTATTTGCATCGCTTGGGTGTTGTATTTATCTTGTCCTCACCTCGATGGGTCATTTTCCCCTTTCTGTACTATCTGGTTTTTTCTTGTTTTGTAACATTTCTTATTTCCTTGTTAGTTACCTTTACCATTCATTCCCGGTCTGTGCTTTTATATTTTTTTTAAATTTAAGTTTTTGTAAAGGGTATACAGGTCATTACAGCATTGCATTGTTTACATTTTCATCACATGTTCCCTTATTTTTTGCTATTTGACAACATTGGTAGGATAATTATTACAACACCCCTTTTTTTTTAAAGTGAAAGAAAAAGTGAAATTAAAGAGAGTAAAATAAAAAAACGAACAAACAAACGAACAGAACAGCAAAAAACAAACAAACAGAAAATTAAGTAATTAAAAGTAAAAGAGCATCTGAGTAGCGTTGGAGCAAAGAGCGGGACCATTATTGAAATGGTATTTGTCAAAGATTAGATCTAATGGAAGACACATATGCGATCCAGGGTTGCCAAAAGTTCATGAACCCATCCATGTCCTGTCTCAGTGCGAATGTCAACTTTTCCATCGAGTAAATGTCTTGAATCACGTTAATCCAATCTTCAGGTGTAGGACAGTCCTTCAGCATCCATTTTTTTAGTTAGGGCTTTTTTACTTGCCAATATAAAAACATTGAATAAGTATTTATCTCCTCGTCTTTCCAGTGAGTCCGGTAGTAAACCCAAATACAAAGTTACAAAAGAAAAGGGAACTGTTATTTTGAATATTTTCCCCAATATTGTCTGTACATTGGTCCAATATTGGTGGATAACTGGGCATCACCAAAACACATGAAAATGACCACACAAGCGCCAACAGTTCAACCCCTTATGGGTAAATTTGTTTTGTGCAGGTGTTCTGAAAAATCTTACCAAATTTTTCCATCCAAATTCTCTCCACTGCAAGGATGAGGTACTTTTCCATTGCTGTTTATTTAGCTTTTCCCATATTTCCAATTGTAAAGTGAAATTCCCCTCTTTTTCCCATCTCTCTTTTATATATGATGTGTTGTCTCCTTTTAAGTCTTGAAGACCTTGGTATATTTTAGAAATGTATCTGATCCCTGGGGTCCCTTTATATGCCATTAAGAAGACCTTCAGAACACCTGACTGGGCCCTTTCCAAATCCTCCTTTCTAAGTAAATTGTTTATGTGGTGTCTAAGCTGAAAGAACCTGTAAAGATCTTGATTTATTAGACCTTGTTTTTTCAAATCTTCAAAACTTCTTAAAGTTTGCCCCTTAAAAAAATCGTAATATTTTATCAGCCCTTTCTCTTTCCACTCTTTAAATCTAGTGTCTGTTTTATTGGGGGTAAAGTCTTGATCATAGGCAATCCATTGCAGAAGTCGATAGGGCTCTTTAGCTTGATTCTCTCTGACTATCTTAAACCAAATTTTTAGCGGGGTCTCTATCCACAGGTTAGTGTTATTCAAGAGTTTAGGTAAGGCATTGCTCCCTATTATCGCCTGTAGGGGGATGCCACTTGTTATTTGGCATTCGATCTCCTTCCATTGTGCAGTGTAGACTGGGTTACATATCTCTATTAAAGTTTTAATTTGTGCGGCTTTAAAATAGTCCCTGATATTTGGCAGCGTGAGCCCACCTTTGTCTTTGTTTAGCTGTAAGGTTCTATATCTGATTCTAGGTCTCTTGCCCTGCCATATGAATCTTGAGATCCTTCTGTCCAGCTCCTGCCATGTTTTTTTGGGAGGTTCTACCGGTATTGATTGCTGGGGTCTTTCTGCAACTGTGGGGGTTCCCCCCTACAGTTGATAGTGCTATGAGATGACTGTTGTTGTGAAATGGCGCTATATAAATAAAGTTGAATTGAATTGAATTGAATTATTGTTTGGAAAAGGTATAGAAGACATGGAAGTATATTCATTTTGACTGCTTCAATTCTTTGTGCAGTACCTAAGAATGGTATCATATTCCATCTTGCTAGGTCAGATTTTATTTTTGTCACCAGTGGATCATAGTTTAGTGTTATAATTTTGTTGAGTTGTTTCGGGATATTGACCCCCAGATATTTCATAGATTCCAACTCCCAGTTAGTTTTGAGTTCACTTAGTGAATAATAATTTGGGTCATAGTTGAATGTTAAAACTTGGGTTTTATGCATGTTTAATTTGTACCCCGATAAATCTCCATAGTCTGAAAAAACTGAGATTAGTTCTGGTAAAGAAGTGTCTGGCTGCCCTAGGTATATTAAAATGTCATCAGCAAAGAGTGCTATTTTGTGTTCCTTCTGACCAAGTGTAATACCTTGAATTTCTTGATTTTGTCTTATCCATTGGCTCAGAGGTTCTATGAAGATTGCAAAGAGCAGTGGAGACAGGGGGCAGCCTTGACGACATCCTCTTTCCAGCTCAAAAGATGATGATAAATTACCGTTAATCCTTATTTTAGCTGTTGGTTTTTTATATAATGCCTGTATAGTTCTAATGAAGTTGTTATGAAAATTGAAACTGGATAAGATTCTATATAGGAAAGACCAGTCAACCAAATCGAATGCTTTTTCAGCATCTAATCCCAATATGACTGCATTTAAGTTATATTTTTTTATATGATGAATTATGTGTAAAGTGCGTCGAATGTTGTCTTGTGTCTGTCTTTGTCTTATAAAACCTGTTTGGTCTAAGTGAATTAAGTCTGTCAGTATGTTTTCTAACCTTTTGGCAAGGATAATGGTAAAAAGCTTATAGTCCTGATTTAATACACTGATTGGTCTGTAGTTGGAGCATTCTAGTTTATCCTTTTCAGGTTTAGGTATAACTGCAATGACCCCTTCTCTCCAGGAGGGGGGGGGGATTTCCCCTGTGTGGAGGACATAGTTAAATGTTTTCAGGAGGAGAAGAGATAGTTGCTGTTTAAAGGTTTTGTACTATTCTGCTGTACAGCCATCTGCTCCTGGGGATTTGTTAGCTTTAAGTTTCATAATTGCTTTTTCCAATTCTTTAGGTTGTATTTCTGACAGTAGTGTTTTATTTTGTGATTCCGTAAGTTGGGGAAGGTTTAATGTGTTTAGGAATGTCTCGGATGCGTTTTTATGTTTTTTGTGGGAGTATAAGTTCTTATAGTAATTCTCGAAGCTTTTAAGAATATCCTGAATTCTGAATTTTATTTCTTTTGATACTGGGTCTCTGATTTTGTAGATTGCTCTTTCTGTTTGTTGTTTCCTCAATTTATAGGCTAGTAATTTTGCCGATTTACTGCCTGCTTCATAGTGTTTTTGTTTCAGAAATGTAAGTTTCTTCTGGATTTCTATTGTGTAGATCTCATTTATTTGATTTTTAATTTCTTTAATCTTGAGCGAGCCATTAGAATGAGTGTTGTCTTTGTGTTCTTTTTCTAGGTTCTTGAGTTCTGACTCTAGTGTGATTAGTTTTTCTTGTCTCAGTTTCTTTTGGGTTGCCAGTTTTGCAATAATTTTTCCCCTTATTACAGCTTTGCACGCATCCCACAGTATTAAAGGGGATACTTCTCCATTATCGTTTTCTTCCAAATATCTGAGAATATCTGATTCCAATTCATCTTTCAGTGGTCCTTTCAGGACATCTGAATTCAACCTCCAGGAAAATGTATTATTTGTGTATTTTTGGATGTTTAAGTCCATATAGATCGGACTGTGGTCAGAGAGATCCATCAGTCCTATTTTACATGTTTTTACTCTTCCAATGTCTCTATTAAACATAAAAAAGTAATCAATCCTTGAGTAAGATGAATGTGGCGTTGAATAAAAAGTATAATCTTTTACATTGGGGTTGAATTCCCTCCATACGTCACAGATTCCCATTTCTTTTAATAGCATCCGAGTTTTCCTACTTTGAGTGTTATTTTGATGTGAAGAATTACCTGTTGCATCCCAGTATGGATTCAGTCTTAGATTGAAGTCTCCACCACATATCACTAAACTTTGGGCTTTAGTTATCATTAGGTCGAATACATTTTTATAAAATTTCCATTTAGCCCCTGGTGGTGCATATACATTCAGCAGGGTGATATCTTCTCCCTCTAGCCGCCCAATTACCAAACTGTACCTCCCTTCTTTATCTCTGTGTTCTGATTTTTTTTCAAATGTAATTTTGGTTGATATCAATGTCGCTACTTCCCTCCTCCTCCCTGACTTATATGAAGATGAAGAGATCATTTTAAACCCTTGTCTATTGAGTTTAGTGTGTTCCACGTCTGTTAGGTGGGTTTCTTGTAAAAATATTATTTCTGCTTTGTCTTTTTTCATTTTGCGTAGAATCTTGGATCTTTTAACTGGATTCAGGATCCCTTTTACATTATATGAGGCTATTTTGGTTACACCCTGTTTCTCCATTGTATTTTCTTATTTAGTATAACAGTGTGGTGGCCCTCTTTTTTGCTACTCAGAAACTGAAAGAACATTAAGAACATAAAAAACATTAAGAACATAGTGTACGAAACTTTAAAACAAAAAACTGTCAAAAAAAACTTCCTGAGCTGGGGTCTCTTTAAAGACCTTGTAAGAGCCCTGATGGAGTGTCGGCTCTGAGGGAAATTCCTCAAACTCTGTTACGTGTTGAGGGCCCTCTCTTACCCCTGTAAGTTGTCCCATGTTTTTAACGTGAATTTCAGATCCCAATCCGAATTTGTAATGATTTTTTTTTTTTATGCCTATACCCTATGAGATTGTGTGCACCCTCCCACCCCCATCACAGCAAACATTCACTCTAATACAGTATTTGTTAGTGTGGGGAGAACATGTGGGTCATTGTTACATTTCTATTTTAACAAGATTTTTTTTTTCCCTTTAAATTAAGAAGACATTTGTTTCTAATGCTATAACTGCTCCATGAAAGGTTTTACCACATGCTGATTCTGCATCTCCTTTAATGCTTGTTACCTTGTAGGAGGGGGGATGGAAGTGCAGAATGACTGAAAAGAAAAAAAACAAAAAGGTCGCTATTCCTTTCTGGAACTGGAAAGCTTATCTTTGTAGCTCTGGGGCTGGGTTTCCCGCTGCTGGCCCGTGGATTTTGAAGGTCTCTGAGTGGACCACGTTTGAGCCCTGATCCTCTCGCTCAGGTCCGCTGCGGGTTTAAACACCGATACCGGGAGCCCTCTTCTCGCCATGTCAATTGTTGCTTCTTCCGCCGAATTATAGAGACATGACTCTTCACCGTAAAAGACCCTTAACTTCGCAGGAAATGGTGTCTGAAAGCGTAGATTCTGTTCCCGTAGAACCTTTTTGGCATCGTTATATTCCCGTCGCTTTTTAAGAACCTCCGGGGCGTAATCGTGTTCCACGAAGACTTTTCTCCCTTGATGCATAAATCCTTTTTTCTGCCAAGCCCGTCTTACAACCTCTTGTTTTATTTTGAAATTGGAGAATCTTACCACCACCGAACGTGGGGGCGCTTCTGCTGCTGGCTTTGCGGCTAATGTACGATGGGCCTTTTCTATCTTCAAATCGGTGGTTTGTGGAATATCCAACTTCTCTCTCAATAAGGATTCCACGCATTCTGCCATTGTGTTGAAACTATCTTCAGCTCCTTCTTTCAGACCGTGAATTCTGATGTTGTCTCGTCTCTGTCTTCCTTCTTGGTCGGTTAGCTTAGCCTCCAGCCTTGACTGTTTTTTGTGTAAATCCAGCATAGAATCTTCAAGCACTTTTATTCTTTCTTCAGCTTCCAAGATTCGGTTTTCGGCCTGGTCCATTCTGCTGTTCGTCCTTTTTAATTCCTCTCTGAATTCATGAAATTCGGCCCGAAATCGTCATAATTCATCAAATAGCGATTTCAAGCTAACCTTCTTGTTAGCTAGGTCCAGCTTCTCGTCTTCGGAACGGAGGTCCTCCGGTTCAGATTCTGCGGCCGTTGCGCGTCCTGGCCTGGGGAATGTCAGTTTCTTCTGTTTTTGGTTAGGCATGGTGTTTTTGTCTTTTGATTTTTATTCTTCCAAAAATCTGTTAAGTCTGATTTTGAAGATGTTTTCCTTGGATTGGGTCTGGGAGCTTCAGCGTTAAGTTGCTATCACCATGGCGTCCAGACCGGAAGTCTGCTTTTATTTTGACAGTCACTTTTGTTTGTTTCCTCTTTGGCTCAAGTTTGCGGTCTGTCACAGCTGTATTATTTGAGTTCATTATCCTCGCTCCTGTTACCCACACCTGTTTATCATTTTGGTTAATCATTCTTTGTCCTATTTAAGGGACACTGCTCCACAGTTTGACGCAGCGTTCTTCTCTAAGTTTCCAGATGTTAGTTTCACATCTGATTATCTCTGAATCCTGATGTATGTCCCACATCTCAGCCTTGTGCTGTTCATTTCTCTCGTATCCAGCCCGTTTCCCGATCCTTGTAAGTTTTTGTTTCAGTTTGGATTTTGTGTTTTCATTAAACGTTTGCAAACTCACAGTCCAGCGTTTGGGATTCCCTTCCTGCCTGAAGGGCAGTTTATGACAATCAGTTGTTGGATCATTTATGTACCGTTTAGGCTTCGTTTTTTCACAGCCCCTGAGCTGCATTTATTTTGTGTATATTAAACCATCCTTTCAACTGAGTCTTACCCACCTTAAAGTGCTCATGACATGATTTTGACATTTTTTAGCATGTTGTATAAACCCAAAAGTCATTGTCGATGATCAATATAATAGTTACAAGCGCGCCTGCATAACATAGTTATCATCAAAAAACCGCAGCCGCTGATTGGACTGTGGCACCACCCACCGAATGAAGAAGGAGGCTGAAATGACATCTGCGAGAGAACAAACGCCGGTGTTGTTGACTGGAATGCCAGTAGCTTTGTAGCAGACAGTTTCTCTGGTTTCTTGTTTTAGTTTTACGGTTATGCCTTCGCGTTGTGTCGCAGGCTTAGATAAACAGCAGGCCGTGAAAGACCACATCACACGCTTCAGCTCCAACTGTCATAAGCCTCCTCGTACGCTCCTCATGCGCTTTTGCGCAGCGCACGGAGGGGAAGGATGAATGGATTTACGCACAGGATTCACCTGATTCACTTCTTGAACAAAAGACTGATGACAACAGTTCCCAAAAAGGTGAAGACTTACAAAAATAAACAGAAACACTTACAGTTGGCGTGGAGAGGAAACGTGTTAACCACGGTTGCGCCCCAGGGCCGACATCGCTTCAAGAGGCGCAACAGAACCACAGCTGTGTGGAGCGGCTAATACGTCGTGATAGTGTTGGCAATATTGGCTGGCTGACAACACGGCAGATGATGCACACAAAACATGAACAGCTGACTGTCAAAGAGAGAGGGGGCATGGTCGGACCAGTGAATCTTGGACAGTGCCCACTTGAAAGTGGGTCAAAATGGCTGCCCAACAACTGCCGGCCAGAGCGGCGGCTACAGGCATGTAAAAGAAAAGGAACACAGACATAAAAACAACAAGAACTCAAAAGATAATACATAATAAACCCGATGCCTGAGCCACAGAGAACGGTCAGAACTGAGCCTACAGGGTAACATGGGCTCAATTTGCAATACCAACTGACTATATTGTATTCATTGCCACTAATTTGGACTTTTTTCTGTTAAAATAACTAATTTAATATTTTTGATAGTTATAGTACATGTGTGCTATAGCAGTTATGAGTATTGTTTTTCTTGTGACAAAACTCTAGAAAAAATGAGGACTATCAATTGCTTCTATTGCTTTTATTATTGTTGTTGAAAATCACAAGCCAGTTGATACAAGACAAAAGCAGTTAATAAAAAATGATAACAAAAAAAATGCATTTTTAATGAGACATAAATAATAGCTAATACATTATTTTTAAGGATATTGCCATCACAACGCTCTAAACGACTGTTTGCTCTAAAGGACTGTTTTGAAACCACTGCCTGGGAGCAGCTCTGCGATCCACATGGTGAGGACATTGATGGCCTCACTCACACCATCATGGACTACATCAGCTTCTGTGTGGACAACACCGTACCCACCAAGACCATACAGTGTTGCTCGAACAACAAACCCTGGATCAACCCTGAGATAAAAACACTTCTGAGAGAGAAGAAGAAGATCTTCAGGTCAGGGAACAGGGAGATGCTGAAGTCGGTACAGAGGGAGCTGAGGAGGAAGATCAAAGAAGGCAAGGACAGCTTCAGGAAGAAGATGGAGGACAAGCTGCAACAGAGCGACATCGGTGGGGTCTGGAGAAACCTTAAAACCATCTCTGGGCTCCAGAATACCTCCCCGCAGGCCACGGGGGGCAGGGAGTGGGCGAACAATCTGAATCTGTCTTTCAATAGGTTTGACCAACCGCCCTCCCCCCCGACTGCACAACAACCACTGCTGCCTCTGAAGACATCAAGTCCTGCTGCCCACTCCCCACTCCACCATCACCCCCCACTCCCAACACACAGCCCCCCAACCTGACCCTCACTAAGACCCAGGTGAGGACGGAGCTGAGGAAGATCAAGGCGAGGAAGGCGTCGGGACCGGACAGCATCAGCGCAAAGCTCCTCAAGTCCTGTGCAGACCAGCTGTGTGGGATTGTGGCGTACATCTTCAACCTGAGCCTGAAGCTGGGGAGGGAACTACAGTTGTGGAAAACATCTTGTGTGGTACCTGTACCAAAGACTTCCCACCCCAAAGATCTGAACAGCTACAGACCAGTGGCCCTGACGCCCCACATGATGAAGACCCTGGAGAGACTGCTCCTTGCTCACCTCCGCTCCCTGGTGGGACCAGCGATGGATCCACTCCAGTTCGCCTACCAGCATGGCATTGGGGTGGAGGATGCGGTGATCTTCCTCCTTCACCGTTCTCTGTCCCACCTGGAGAAGCCCGGGAATATGGTGAGGATCATGTTCTTTGACTTCTCCAGTGCTTTCAACACCATCCAACCGATGATCTTGAAGGACAAGCTGCTGTGCGCAGGGGTGGACCAGCACCTGTCATCATGGATCCTGGACTACCTCACAAACCGGCCACAGTTTGTGAGAACCCGGGACTGTGTGTCCGACACTTTATTTATTTATTTATTTTATTTAATATGGACATAACAAATTACATTAGTACAATCACAAGGAGAGACCAGATGTTTTGCATAGGTGTATATAGCACAAGTGCTAATTCTCAACACCAGTCCATAGATGGACTGGTGTTGTACACGATCATCGGTAGCACGGGGGCCCCCCAGGGAATGGTTTTGCTCCCTTCCTGTTCACCCTTTATACTGTGGACTTCTCACACAACACAACACACTGCCATCTACAGAAGTTCTCTGACGACTTTGCAATCGTTGGCCTCATCTCCAACGGAGATGAAGCTGAGTACAGAGGGCTTATCCAGGACTTTGTGGACTGGTGCCATCGGAACTGCCTCCAGATCAACGCGAGGAAAACTAAGGAGCTGGTGGTGGACTGCCGCAGGCAAGGACAACCCCTCACAGCACCAATGAGGGGTTGATTCGTTTTTACAGGGAACTGACATTGAGATGGTGACATCCTACAAGTACCTGGGTGTTCATCTGAACAATAAACTAAACTGGTCACACAATACTGACGCACTCTACAAGAAGGGACAGCGCAGGCTGTTCCTACTGAGGAGACTCAGGTCTTTTGGTGTACAAGGGGCGCTGCTGAAGTCATTCTATGACATGGTGGTGGCATCAGCCATCACTTTTGGAGTGGTCTGCTGGGGCAGTGGCATTACAGCAGCCGATAGGAAGAGATTGAACAAACTGATCAAGAAAGCTAGCTCTGTCCTGGGGCAGCGCCTTGACCCAGTGGAGGAGATAGGAGAGAGAAGGATGGTGGCTAAACTGTCATCTCTGCTGGAGTCCGAGTCCCACCCTATGCAGGACATACTGAATGCACTGAGGAGCTCATTTAGCAGCAGACTACATCATCCTAGGTGCACAACCGAGAGGTTTCGCAGGTCCTTCCTACCTACGGCTGTCAGACTGTACAACCTAAGCAGGGCTGCTCGCAGAGATAGCAAAAAGACGTGACAACCTAATAGTACTGAATGCAAAAGACGCAATAGACTTACATAATGGTCCCCTCCAGTATACAACTAGGAAAATACCAGTCGCTACGGAGGGTGACAATATGTATGGGTACATAATCATACCATGTAGGATAACTAAGTAGACGGTTATGCTGTTTCATTCCATCTAGCTACAATGCTCCGCACTGTGTGTTTATATATTTATATATTTATTCCATCTAGCTACAATGCTCCGCACTGTGTGTGAATGTGTGTGTGAATGGGTGGATAGCAGGATCTGTAAAGCGCTTTGGTCATCAAGAGATGAGAATAAAAGCGCTATATAAGTGAATGTCATTTACCATTTTATATATTCATATATTTATTCCATCTAGCTACAATGCTCCGCACTGTGTGTTTATATATTTATATATTTATTCCATCTAGCTACAATGCGCCGCACTGTGTGTTTATATATTTATATATTTATTCTAATAAACTAATAAAGGACTAATAAAGACTAATAAAGGCTTATCTTATCTTATTCCATCTAGCTACAATGCTCCGCACTGTGTGTCTTTTATTTATATTTATATGTACATATGTATACTCGCTGCTCTTGTTTTTTCTTGCCTTCTGATTGTTGCTCTGAGTGTTGCTATCCCTGTGCTGTTGCAATCCTGGAATTTCCCCATTGTGGGACTAATAAAGGCTTATCTTATCTTATCTTAGCTTATCTTATCTTATCAGTAACACAGAGAATAATTTTAATTTCTAAAGGGTTTTACAGATAATTGAACTTTAAAATGATAAGTTATGGCCACGAGTATGCTTTAATTTACTAAAAAAAAAAATTATACTATATTTGCAAAATAGGAAAAAAATTCTATTTCTTGTTCAAATACCCAGGATTGATACAGGATTGCATGTAACGTTCCAATGATGACAACAGTTATGAGATTTTCAAGTATCACACTATAAATATTTTGTAATTTTATTTTCTTGTAAAAATTGACAACAGTTGTGGTCAGATAAACATGCATCGAATGAAAAACAATACCATGAAAACATAAAGGTAGTTAGTCAGCATAAGTAAAACCAACATATTGTCCCTCTTGTAGTGGAAAGGTCTCTCTGATCTTGTGAACTGTGATGATTCTCTCTGCCTGCCAAATTCTCCACAGCTGTGCGCACACCTGCTCTCCCTCATCACCGGAGCTATTTAGGCCATGCTGCCAACAGATCAGTGTGGAGTTGTCTTACTCCTTGGTCTGACGAGACCGGCACTCGTCTTCGTCCTCCTCAGAGTCTTCTTCTTCGCAGTCTACATTTACCAAAGAATCTCGCCTCTCTTTGTCTTTCACCTGGAAGGGCTACATCTCCACTACAAGTAACCCATCCTCTCCTTCACTATGATTCTACGCTCTATCCCCTGTGCACAAGCGGAGATCCGTGGCGGCGGACCTCTTCCCCCATGGTGGCGGACCGAGCAGCACTACACCGCAACTACACCACCATCCTCTCCATCCACAACCAGGACAGTGGACGCTGTCTTCCTGGCCGGGGCCTTCGGGACTAACCTGAGCCTGTTCACCATCTCATCGACAGTAAGCTCCACACATCACTGTACATTCCTTCCTGAGTCAGACACTAATCCTCCCTGTCTTTCCTCATTCCTAGGGTTGCCAGGCTGCACGACGCTCTGCTCGCCCCGGCTGCACATCTACACATACACGCAAGCACACGCACACTCAACACATAATAAAAATAACTGAACCACTTGGTGTTCCCCTGCCGTGTGTTTGCCACTGATGCTGCGGCGGGCATGTTTGCCTCACCACCGTCACTCTCGGAGTCTGACTCGCTAGGCACAATGTTGGCTTGGTACGGCTCAAACCTGTAAGGTCTGATGCCTGGACACATTGTCCCGTGCTTAGAATAGAGCCCAGGTATTAGAAATTTGTTTTGGATGTATGTTTTATTTGTAACCAGGGTGTTTCGGAGAAGCCCTAGGTTTATATTTGTGAGAATATTGTATTTAAGAATTTGTTTTTTGTGTGGATAGGTGGTGTCCTAGTAAAAAAATAAAATTTTGTCTTTCTTTCTTTCTTTCTTTCTTTGTCTGATGGGGTGAGGAATGTAGTGATTAGGGTAAACACATATTGATTTGGGTGGCTACGAGAGTACCCACTGATTGCGGGGTGTGGTCCTCAGTTTAATTTAAAAAGTGGCCTCAAGTGTTTGCCAGCGGCTCTGGACATCATGCTTTCACCAAGACACTGCAGACTGATGAACTTTTCCCTCTGAAGACTCCTTTTGAGATTAATTCTTATTTGTATTGAACACTTACCATTATTGTTTATTTTAAGATAAAATAAAACTGAACTGTTATCAAGACCAGCAGAGATAGACGCTCACGGGGAGCCACGCCTGTGCTGGCCAGGAGACCTCTTTCATACCGGGAAAGCTCTCGTGACCTCCTATTATTTTATTTTTTTTTTTTTTCACCCTTATTGTCATTCAACCGTACAACCAATCATGTACAGCAGAACGAGATTGTGCTTTACCTATCTACAGTGTCAATCACACACACCCCAAGTGCAGAATCAGAGGGCCGCTGCCATGCAAGTCGCCGCCACAGAGTTCCCTCCTCTGTTCCATTTTATTGCTGAGCACCAAGCTGGACGGCAGGAAGTTCCACTTTTATATGGTCTTTGGCATGACCCGGCCGGGATTTGAACCCCTGCCTCCCGGGTGTGGGGCGGATGCTCTACCAACTGAGCCACCAACTGAGCCACCACTCCGGTGGCTCAGTTAGCTACATTTTAGCTACATTAGCTACATTTCCACATTTCATACATCACTGATATAGATTCAAGTCCATGTCAAATGCACACACAGCAGGAGAAGTTACATTCGGGTCCTAATGACTAACTAATTAACTAACCTGCACTTATATAGCGCTTTTCTAGTCACAAAGACCACTCAAAGCACTTTTCACTAATACTAACCCTCTATTCTAAGGGCCTATAGGAAACAGATATCTAGGGACAATTTAGAACAGCCAATTAACCTAACATGCATGTCTTTGGATTGTGGGAGGAAACCGGAGCCCCCGGAGTAAACCCACGCAGCACAGGGAGAACATGCAAACTCCACACAGAAAGGTTCCAACCCCTGCCAACCTGGGGATTCAAACCAGGAACCTTCTAGCTGTAAGGCAACAGTGCTAACCACTGCACCACTGTGCTGCCCAAGGAAACAGATATCTAGGGACAATTTAGAACAACCAATTAACCTAACATGAATGTCTTTGGATTGTGGGAGGAAACCGGAGTAAACCCACGCAGCACAGGGAAAATATGCAAACTCCACACAGAAAGGTTCCAACCCCTGCCAGCCTGGGGATTCGAACCAGGAACCTTCTAGCTGTAAGGCAACAGTGCTAACCACTGCACCACCGTGCTGCCCCCCCCCCGTGCTAATTAATTAAACCCCTAGACAAACTAATGACGTGATTAGCTGTCGCGCTAGCATTGTGGTCCTCTTGAGTTGCTTTTGCATTTATGTAGTCGCGTTTGCGAGGCAGGGCCGGACCTGAGTTGTAACACTATTTATTTCTGGAAATGGGTGCAGTTAATTAGTTTGTTTTTTAATTGATTCCTAGAACTAATATATACACACCGTTACTAGATGTTTACATACACCATATAAAAAGACATAACCTTTTTTTTCTCCTCACTGTCTGACATTAAATCAAACTTTTCCTGATTTAGGTCAGTTAGAATTACCCAAATGACAGTGGTGTGAAAAAGTGTTTATCCCCTTCCTGATTTCTAATTTTTTTGTGTGTTTGTCACACTTAAGAGTTTCAGATCATCAAACAAATTTAAATATTAGACAAAGATGACACGTGGCGCGGTGGTAGAGTGGTTCGCACTGCGGCAGCACAGCAACTCACCCTTGGCCGGGGGATCCTGGGTTCAATCCCAGCCCCCGACCAACAGTGATCTGTGTGGAGTTTGCATGTTCTCCCCATGTCTGCGTGGGTTTAGTCCGGGATTTCTCCGGTTTCCTCCCACATGCCAAAAACATGCAAGTTAGGTTAATTGGCATCAAAACTGGGGATTCTAAATTGTCCTTAGGTATGACTGTGAGAGTGAATGGTTGTCTGTCTCTGTGTTGGCCCTGTGATGGACTGGCGATCTGTCCAGGGTGTACCCTGCCTCTCGCCCAAAGATGCTGGGATAGCCTCCAAACCCCCCGCGACCCAAAAAGGATTAAGCAGAAGAAGATGAATGAATGAAAGACAAAGATGACACAAGTAAGCACAAAATTCAGTTTTTAAATGAAGGTGTTTATTATTAAGGGGAAAAAAATCCAAACCTACATAGCCCTGTGTGAAAAAGTGATTGTCCCCTAAACCTAATAACTGGTTAGACCACCCTCAGCAGCAACAACTGCAATCAAGCGTTTGCGATAACTGGCAATGAGTCTTTTACAGCACTGTGGAGGAATTTTGGCCCACTCATCTTTGCAGAATTGCTGTAATTCAGCCACACTGGAGGGTTTTCAAGCATGAACCACCTTTTTAAGGTCATGCCACAGCATGGGATTCAGGAAAGGACTTTGACTAGGCCACTCCAAAGTCTTCATTTTGTTTTTCTTAAGCCATTCAGAGGTGGACTTGCTGCTGTGTTTTGGATCATTGCCCTGTTGCAGAACCCAAGTGCACTTCAGCTTGAGGTCACAAACGACATTCTCCTTCAGGATTTTTTGGTAGACAGCATAATTCATGGTTCCATTTACCACAGCATGTCTTCCAGGTTCTGAAGCAGCAAAACAGCCCCAGACCATCACAATACCACCACCATATTTTACTGTTGGTATGATGTTCCTTTTCTGAAACGCTGTGTTACTTTTACGCCGGTTGTAATGGGATACACTTTCCAAAAAGTTCAACTTTTGTCTTGTCAGTCCACAGACTATTTTCCCAAAAGTCCTGGGGATCATCGAGATGTTTTTCTGGCAAAACTGAGACAAGCCTTTATGTTCTTTTTGCTCAGCAGTTGTTTTCGTCTTGGAACTCTGCTATGCAGGCCATTTTTGCCTAGGGTCTTACTTATGGTGGAGTCATGATCACTGACCTTAATTGAGGCAAGTGAGGCCTGCAGTTCTTTGGATGTTGTTGTGGGGTCTTTTGCGACCTCTTCGATTAGTTATCGCTCCGTTCTTGGGGTAACTTTGGTCTGCCAGCCTCTCCTGGGAGGGTTCACCACTGTTCCATGTTTTTGCCATTTGTGGCTAATGGCTCTCACTGTGGTTCGCTGGAGTCCCAAAGCTTTAGAAATTGCTTTATAACCTTTTTCCAGACTGATAGATCTCAGTTACTTTGTTTCTCATTTGTTCCTGAATTTCTTTGGATCACAGCATGATGTCTACCTTTTGAGGATCTTTTGGTCTACTTCAGTTTGTCAGGCAAGTCCTATTTAAGTGATTTCTTGGTTGAGAACAGGTGTGGCAGTAATCAGGCATGGGTGTGGCTAGAGAAATTGAACTCAGCTTTCCAAAGATGTGATAAACCACAGCTAATTTATGTTTTAATGGGGGACGGGGGGGGGGTCACTTTTCCACTCAGGGTCATGTAGGTTTGGATTTTTTTTTACCCTTAATAATAAGCACTTTCATTTAAAAAACTGCATTTTGTGTTTACTTGTGTTATCTTTGTCTAATATTTAAATTTGGGAGGCAAACACTTTTTCACACCACTGTATTTCTATTTCTAAATGTTTAAAAAATTTTAAAAGTATTTATTCGAGAATTTTGTATTACTTTCTTCAAAGTCAAAAGTCCACACACTATTATTATGTCTTTAAAGAATTTGGGAAAGGTGATGGTGTCATGACTTTGGAAGCTTCTGATTGGTTAACTGACAACATTTAAGTTAACTGGAGGCACATCTGTGGATGTACGTATTTTAAATCACACCTTAAACACACTGCTCCCTTGTGTTACATCATGGGAAAATCAAAACAAGCCTGAGAACACTATCCCAACTGTGAAGTACAGGGGTGGCAGCATCATGTGGTGGTGTTTTGCTTCAGGAGGGACTGGTGCACTTCACAAAATAGATGGGATCATGAGGAAAGAACATTATGTGGAAATATTGAAGCTCAAGACAGATCTCAAGACATCGGCCAGGAAGTTAAAGCTTGGCTCCAAATGGGTCTTCCAAATGGACAATGACCCTAAGGATAACAAAGTCAGTGTTTTGGAGTGGCCATGACAAAGCCCTGATCTAATTCCCATTGAAAACAGGCAGAGCTGAAAAGATGTGTGCAAACAAGGCGGCCTACAAACCTGACTCAGTTCCACCAGTTCTGCCAGGAGGAATGGCCCAGAAATACAGCAAACTATTGTGAGAAACTTGAAGGATACCCAAAACATCTGACACATGTCATATAGCTTAAAGGCAATGCTACCAAATACTAAGGAAATATATGTAAACTTCTGACTTTGATGAACGTAAAAAAAATTATTCAAAAAAATTATTAAGCAAATAAAAATTATTTTGGTAATCCTGACCTAAAACAGGGAAAGTTTAGTCTGATTTAAATGTCAGACAGTAAGGAAAACAAGGCTATGTCTTTTTATACAGTGTATGTAAACGTCTGGTTTCAACTGTATGTGCATAGATTTGTGCCTTTAGAATTGCTATCCGATGTCAGCAGATACATTTCTGCAGTTGTTTTTGTTATTCATACATTGATGAGCACTAAATGCTTTTTTTTATAACTAGCAGATGTTTTAGACAGCAAAAACATCTGTAAAAAAAATGTAAAACTTATGGTTTCAGCTGTATATATGATATATAAATCTATATCATAAAAGTTACAGTGAATAGAGACAACAGATGACTTACTGCCGTTGTGCATTTACTTGTTGACACTTTTTTGTAGTTATTCCTGTGTGTGATTAGGCCACCTTTCAGCACAGCAAAGTCTCGGGGTGAATAAAAGAGTTTAAACAGCTGGCTGGTGAAGATGTTTGCCTGTGTCTGCATGTTTCTGTATTTGTATATGCCCAAGTGTGTGTGTGTGTGTGTGTGTGTGTGTGTGTGTGTGTGTGTGTGTGTGTGTGTGTGTGTGTGTGTGTGTGTGTGTGTGTAGACGAGTAGTAAACAGGGGAAGTCTGTAAGGGCTTTTGTTATGAGGAGAAATGTTTACTTTCCTTTTCATGTTGTCCTTTGGCTGGGGAATTATGGGTAGTTTGCCAGGTGACCCTTGGATCATAGGTCACTCTGATCATAATGTATGCCCATGTTGCAAACTGCAGAATTTTAAAATGAAAGAAAAATAAAGGGAAAAAAAACAAACGTAAAAAATATATAAATTACATACCCTTTTTACCATCTGTTTCAAATAAAATCATCAGTGTAATCCATTTATAATGTACATTAATTTGAAATGTTCTTGAATACTAAAAATCATAGACCAAAAATTTTGATAACAATGTGTTTGAAAAAAAGAAAAAAATACTAAGCTAAAAAAAAATTAAAAATTTAAAAAATTCACTTGACAATGGCACACATGCATACAGTATTAATCAAATAAAAGATCTGTTAAAATTCTGTCTCAGAATTAAAAAAAAAAATAAATTATTTTAATTTGATGTTTTATTTTCTTAATTCATGAACTTTGGGTAGTGACTGAAAAAATTTGATTGTGAATGCAAAAATAAGCTTTCTCCATAGGGTACCTTTATTCACTATTAGAGACAGGGTGAGAGCTCAATTTTCAGAGAGAGGCTCAGGTGGAGCTGCTACTCCTCCACATTGACAGGAGCCAGTTTAGGTGGCTTCAACATCTGATCAAGATACCTCTTGGATACCTTCCATGTGAAGTGTTTCTGGCATGTCACACTGGGAGGAGACCCTGGGGCAAATCTAGGTCACAGTAAAGAGACTACGTATGTCTCCCAGCTGGCCTGGGAACACCTTGGTATCCTCCCTGATGAGTTGGAGGAGGAAACTGGGGATAGGGAAGTCTGCGTCTTTCTGCTTAGATTTGCTGCCTTGATGGCCCGGACCCCTGGACAAGCTGTGGATGGATCGATGGATGGATATCATTGAAGTCTTCCACACAAGCTTGGAGATTCTCAAATCCACCCTTTTCCAGATGAGGATCATGGACTCAGCTTTGTTCCGGAGTGGTAGCCTACTTGGTAGAGCATCCGCCCCACACCCGGGAGGCCAGGGTTCAAATCCTGGCCGGGTCATGCCAAAGACCATATGAAAGTGGAACTTCCTGCCGTACAGTTTAGTGCTCAGCAATAATGGAATGGAGGAGGGAAATTTGTCGCTGTGCCTTGCATGGCAGCAACCCCTCTGATTGTAGATGTGATTAACATTGTAGAAAAGAGAAACGTAATTTCGTTCCACTGTACATGATTGGCTGTATGGATTGAATGACAATAAAGTTGATTTTACCTTTAGTTGTTATTTCTTATCTCAGCATTCAGCTGCAAAAACTGTCATGATGTGAGTTGAAGGGAGTTGCTTTATGAAACCAACAAAACCACATCATCACAACCACATTTCGGTCTAGGGAGCATACATCTCACCACTTGGCTGCACTGAAATATTCTGTCCATAAAAGAATCTGTGACAAAAGATTGTCCAACTTTCACCTTTAATGAGTTTGTAAGTTCATTATCACCTCCTAAACACTGTTACAAATGTGGACTTCCAGTAATGATGCGTGTGTTTGTCTAGTGTTGGGAGTAACGCCTTACAAAGTAACGCGTTACCATAATGCCACTACTTTTGCAGTAACGTGCTGTGTAATGAAATCACTGTTTAAAAGTTCAGTAATGCGTTACAGTTACTGAAATTTGATCAGATGCGCTACTCGTGTTATTCATTTTATTAATCTGGATAGATATTTTTAGTGCAAATAAATATAGACTAACTCTACGTAGCTGACGCAGCCGTCAGTCAACCTGTTGCAAAGAGCCTGTTCACTATTGAGCAGAGGAAAAGATGAAGCTACTTTTTTTTTGTGGAAATAGACAGATTATTTTTCCTTTGTCGCGGTTAAAGATAAAAGTATATTGGTGGGTTGCAAGCTAAATGCGGTTGAGACCAACTCCAATCTTCAGAAGCGCCTAAGAACAGCAACAAGGTCCTACAAAACTAGTGCTATGCTATGCTAAGCTAACACCGTGTTAGTGGATTTGTGCTGTCTGAACACCCACGGCTGGATTTCAAGCACAGGTATGCATCTGGACAGTTTGTGACCCAACAAGAATTAAACCGACTGATTGCCAGATACGTTGTTACAGAATGAAGATCTGATAACAGTCATTTTCCATCAGACAGCTGAGACTGTGATCCATTGAAGTTAAAACACATTTACTTGCTACCTGAATAACAGTTATTCAAAAATGGATTTGATCTCCAAAAGGACTGCATCATGTCCCTGTCACAGCAGACATTTGGACTGTGGATAATGGATATTTTCTTTGGATCACTGCACATCAGATTAAATCCATAATATTAAAGGTAAGAAACGTTGACAGCTTTATGCAGTGTTGCCAACTCACTCTTTTTCCTTCTCTCTCACTCCACAAACCCTGTTTCTCACTCCAAAATGAGGAAATTACTGGCAATTTTGTGTTGATTTTCTTCAGATTTTCCCACAATAAGAGCTCTCGAGGCAGGATAAAGCAGACTGAACATGTTCTAAATGCTCTGTCTCAAACAGTCTGTTTTCAGCCTGACATTAATAAACCCCTAATGTAATCCATTAATTAAATCATATTGCTATGTGTGCAACATGATTTAAGTATGCATTTAAAAGTAATGTGAAAGTTACTTTTCCAAGTAACTAGTTACTTTACTAATGTAGTAATTGGGAAGTAACTTACTTTTGAAAAGAAGTAACTAGCAACTGTAACTAATTAATATTTTTAGTAACTTGCCCAACACTGTGCTTGTCCAACTAAGCCCAGTCTCTGCTAAACTTTCGGAATCCAGAAGAGTTTTATCGTCATAACATGATGACAGGAACTTCCTGCTTGTTATGGTATTCAATCTGAAGAGCGCAGGAAGGCCGAGTTAGGGTAAAATATCTTATTTTAGTCTCTTAACATTCCGTTTTACATTGACTGGAAATTGGTGGGAATGTTAACTGAGTATGAACTAAGTGACAGTACCAACTGCCAATCAAATCTAAAAGAAGAAGAAGAAATAAATAAAATTATGAATATTTTGAACTGCAAACCATTCAAGATAAGAATGCGGGGTTGGAAATTAGCACAATAGGTCTGTCTTCAGGGCAGTGCGGTGGTGGAGTGGTTAGCACTGCGGCAGCATAGCAATTCACCCTTGAGCGGGGGATTCTGGGTTCGATCCCAGCCCCCGACCAACAGTGGTCTGTGTGGAGTTTGCATGTTCTCCCCGTGTCTGCGTGGGTTTACTCCGGGATTTCTCCGGTTTCCTCCCACATGCCAAAAACATGCAAGTTAGGTTAATTGGCATCAAACTGGGGATTCTAAATTGTCCTTAGGTATGACTGTGAGAGTGAATGGTTGTCTGTCTCTCTGTGTTGGCCCTGCGATGGACTGGCGATCTGTCCAGGGTGTACCCTGCCTCTCGCCCAAAGATGCTGGGATAGGCTCCAGCACCCCCGCCACCCGAAAAGGATTAAGTGGAAGAAGATAGATGGATGGATGGTCTGTCTTCATCTACATATTGCCTTCTTGGCAAGTGAAAACATGTCACAATCAGAATATAGTATCTGTGTGTGTGTTTTTTTTTAAATGCTTTTTAGCTTCTGTTTGCCTGTGAAAATACTATTAAATCCTCAAGAGATACATTATCTCTAAACCACTGTTTAAGCTTGTCACTCACACACTTTCCCAGCTTCATCCCCTGCTCTTTCCTCAAGTATCTGGGAACACTATTTAATTCTGCTTGTGACCCAAACCAGGGTCCCAACCCCAGATTATGAAAGGCCGAATCCCAACATGCCAGTTTCAGCACCCCAAGCCCCCAGAGCCGCCGCCTGCCGCAAGAGCGGCCACTGTTCATACGGCGACATGCTCATTTCACCCTATTAGCCTCGCTCAGGGTCCTTGTGTGTGTGTGTGTGTGTGTGTAAAAGAGAGAGTATGTGTCCTGCTGGGTGGCCGAATTAAAGGAGAGGTCTGTTTGAGAAGAGCCTTTGAAATAGACACACATGGACTTGCTCTCTCTGAGCCATTCTTTGATGCTCCCGTGGCACCCTTTACTGACCATAAGCATCTGCCTGTGCTCCAAAGTGAGAGACAGCACGTAAACGTCGGTTTGCTTTTGTTGATATTGTAGTGTTTAATATGGGGGAAACATTTAGAGTCGCAGCATAACCAACCCATAAAACAAAATATAAACATCAAATTTTTTAAAACATTTTTACCAACATTTTTTTTCCTTCAACTCCCCTTTCCCTTTCTGTTGCTATGAAAAACTGAACTTTCAAAATAGTTATATCAAAAGTCAAAAATCAAAGGGTAAAAAAAGCCCGTTCTCATCCATCAGTCCAGTATATTATGGTCCAGTTAAGTCCCTATGGGGCACAAGACAGACACACACCTGTTACAGTGGTCTAGTCAATAGTGCATTGTCGGAAGCACAAACATCATTTTTAGGTGTTTCCAAGTTCATTTTACTATTGCTACAGCAGAAAAAAAAATTTTTTGCACCTGGTAAAAATTCAAAAGAGTTGTCCCAACTCTCTTAAAGGGGTCTTTGACTGAAAGATGGTGTGTTTGTAGATTTTAACTGTCTGAAATGAGTCTACTGGTCATGTAATTATCAAAAAATTTTCAAAGCAGTCAATTCTCTTAAAAAAAAACCCACACAGCCTTTATTTTAGTTTTCTCTCCCAAGAAACGCCAGAAACATTTTTGACTCTTCCGGGTAAACCTTAGACGTCAAGATTAGAAAAAAGTCAACTCACCACCGTCTTTGAGACCTGCCCACTGCTCTGTTTTTGACCCGCCTAGCTTTCTGTCATGTAGATGGAGGGGTGGCTAAAGATAGCCTATTAGCCCCTGGGCAAACACTAGTACCAGGAGCCTCGCACCAAGCGTGGCTTATGTTGTTATTTTCTTCAACTCTTAGTCATCCTAATAACCATCCCTGTTACCATGTGGTTTGCTGGTGTGCCTCACGTCACTCCAGTCCATCTCCCAGTGGTTTTGTTGTGATTCCATGGGCAATCGCCTGTACCGGAGGCTGCTGGTTGGCAGCGGCTGGCTCTCATTGCCAGCCATCCCACCGTCCTCTGGGGCTCCCTGCAATTCCACTCTACTCTCGCGGGCAGCGTAGGAAAACCACCACGCGATGGGGCGTCCCCCAGCTGGCTGTGGGAGCAGAGCGGAGTCCCACAGAGTGAGACTCTGCCCTTTGAGATCCCTTGGCTCAGTAGCAGAATCAGGTCATGGGGAAGGTCTCAGTTGCCGCAATCGGTGGTGGTGGTGGTGGGGGGATCTCTGGCACATGGTGATAGCGATTTGTTGTGGAATCACAGCAAAATTATTGGGAGATGGGCGGGACTGATGCAAGATACACCATCGATTGTGGATCAGTGAACCAGGGCTGCTCATCCCAGATAGAAGGAGGCTATAAGCAAGTCAGCTAATGGCTAACTGACGTAAGAGGGAGGGTGGAGTTGACTAGGTGAAGGATCGTTCTTAAAGTGACAAGCTTTAAATCAGAGCATTTCAAGAAAGCCAGGAAAAAATAAAACTAATTGTTTCAGTAATTTAAAAAAAAACTAAAGAAAATGTGAACAAAATAAGTCACAAACACTTTATTAAGACGCATGTGAGCTGTTAAAATGTGGGAAAAGTACAGTCAGTGACCCCTTAATTATTCAGAGGTGTGTTTTGGCGTAAACCAATCAGAATGGGTCATTACTCCACCTTTAACATGCAGTGGGACGTGATTTATGGAGCACTGTTATCATAAAACCATGTTTAAATGAGGAGGCAGATCAGTTTTGCACCGATAAAAACAACATGCCCATTCACAGCACTTTTCCACACGATTACAGTTCCCAGGTCTTAATGAAGTGTTTGTGTAGTACTTTGTGTGATTCTAGCACTATTTTGATCCATCTTTTGCAGCCTTCCCCAGTTTATCCCACCCTCTCTCGTTCATCACTTATGAGTTGTTGATGCCATATTGCTAATAGCTTGCTTCCCAGCTCAGGTAATGAACATAGCCTGACCAACGTAATGTAAATTTGTCTTAAAGAACAAATGAAATAAAGCATCACTGGTAGAGAGGAGTGTGTGGTTTCACTGTTTGATAGGATATGACCAGTCCTTGAAGTACAATAAGCACAGAAACAGTCACAAATGAGTGAATAAGGAAACTGCTATTGGAAACCAGAAAATCCCAAAAGTACTGGTGGAACTGTGGTGGAAATGCACTCTTTTGATTGCTGTAGCAGGCCTCAGATGCCCTTCTAAATGTCCCCCATGAACAGAAACTGCAAATGATATCACACTGCTTCAAAGGCCATGAAATCCACATAGATCAGAGGTCATCAACTACATTTGTCCAAGGGCCAGAATTTTTCTGTTTTACAAAATATCACCACATACATTAATACATGAGTGGAGTTTTCCACTCATGTATTAATGTTTTAATTAAAAACAAAGTTTTTAATTCAAACAAAAGTTTTTAGCCCAGTTTTCAGCCCAGTTTTTAGCCCAGTTTTAATTAAAAGCAAAGCATAGGAGAATAAGATAAGATAAGATAAGCCTTTATTAGTCCCACAATGGGGAAATTCACATGTTTTCACACCTTGAAGTCCAGACCAAGATTCTGTTTAATTGTATAAATATTTATTGTATAAATTTGGTCCATCTTGCAGAGGAAGCATCGCCCCTGGGCCTCACCATAAGCTGGGCAAAGACCAAGATCCAGTCACTGTCAGACTTCTTACCACCACCACCACAAGTCATCACCATCAACAATGAGCCGGTTGACATAGTCAACGACTTTGTCTATCTCAGATCTAAGATCACCAGCTCCTGCTCGTCAGACCCAGAGATCACTCGCTGCCTGCAGCTGTCTCACAGTGCTTTCAGCCACCTCCAGAGAGTCTGGCGGAGCGGGAAGATCCGCACATCCACAAAGTGGCAAGTCTTTAACACCTGTATGATCCCCGTCCTCCTTTATAAGTCCGAGACCTGGACCCTTTCCACAACAACCACCCACCGTCTGGATACATTCCATTGGTCCTGCCTCTATAACATCCTCAGCATCCGATGGTTCCACCACACCACAAATGATGAGGTTTACAGGAGGGCTGGCTGCCCCATCCCCATCTCCACTGTCATCAGAAGAAGGAGGCTGTGGCTCCTCAGCCACATGGCCAGGTTGGAAGACAGGACACCGGCAAAGCAGGCCCTCTCCGCCGGCTCTTGAACGCCCCCCCAGGGCTGACATTGCCCCCGTGGTCAGCCCAGACTGTCCTGGATGACCCGGGTCACAATGATAAGACCTCTGGGTGACCTCAGTGCCCTAGCCCAAGATCGCCCTGCCTTCAGACGATTGGCTGCAACGGTCACTTAAATGGCCAGGTGAGGATTAAGTGAAGTAAGTAAGGTCCATCTACATTTGGTTTGACACTACCTATTACCAGTAGGTGAGCTGTTATTTTTGATTTATAAATTAACATTTTTAAGAATAAAGGTGTAGAAATATGATACAGTAGGCAAAATAAGTTTTGAACACCCCAACATTTTTTCTCATTAAACATATTTCTGATGGAGCCATTGACCTGAGATTTTCACCAGATATCAGTAACAACCCAGGCAATCCATACATACAAAGAAATCAAGGCAACTGTGTTCACAAAAGAAGTTATGTTTAATAAAATGGAATGACACTGGGAATTGAACACATGAAGAAAAAGACTTGCAAAAAGGCATAGAGAGCCAAGAAACCAGCTTAAATCCATCAGAATTGAGGAAGCTAACCCATCCCCCATCAGTGCAAAGTAATTTCAGCTGGTTAAATTCTAACTGATGGCTTTTAAAAAGGTCTGTGAATATCAGATTGTCACACCACAAAGAACTCATGATGGGTAGAAGCAAGGAGCTTGCTGTAGACCTTTGCAACCTTAGTGTTGCAAGACATAATAATGGCATTTGTTACAGGTTGGGCTGGGCTGCACGGTGGCGCAGTGGTTTAGCACTGTGGCAGCACAGTTTTACCCTCGGCCGGGGGACCGCGGGGATCATGAGATCGTGGGTTCGATCCCAGCCCCCGACCAACAGTGAGCTGTGTGGAGTTTGCATGTTCTCCCCGTGTTGCGCGGGTTTACTCCGGGATTTCTCCGGTTTCCTCCTGCACACCAAAACATGTAGGTTTAGGGCGCTCGCGCACGCAGCGACCAGCAGCCGGTGGCTTGTCACCAGACTGCAAACCAAGTCTACCTACGGGTACAAATAAGTAACAAAAAAAAAAAAAAAAAAAGGTGCATCCCTAAACTGCTGAATGTTCCAGTAAGCACTGTTAGAGCCATCATTCGAAAGTGGAAAGAACATCATTTTACCATAAACCGGCCACAGCTAGGAGCTCCTCGCAAGATTTGTTTGTATACTTTATTGATCCCCAGAGGGGAAATTGAGGGCATCCACCTGGATGGAAGAAGCAGCCATGGTACGGCGCTATCCCTTAACCATTCACACACACATTCACACCTAGGGCCACTTTAGAGTCTCCAATTAGCCTAACCTGCATGAAACTTGCAAGATTTCTGACCGAGGAGTCAAAAGAATTATCAGAAGTTATCCAAGCACCAAAGACCACTCATGGGGAGCTCCAGAAAGACTTGGATTAAGCAGGTACTGCTGTTTCAAAGAAAACAATAAGTAGTGCACTCAACCGACATGGGCTCTATGCCCGCTCACCTCACAAGACTTCATTGCTGAAGAAAAAGCATGTTGAAGCTCATTTAAAGTTTACTGCACAGCATTTGGGCAACAAAGTAAAATACTGGGAGGATATAGACTGGTCAGATGAGACCAAAATTGAAATTTTGGATGCCACAACACATAGCATGTTTGGAGTTGAAATGACACTGCACATCACATCATGGTGTGGGGGTGTTTTTCTGCACATGGTACAGGCAGACTTCATATAATTGAAGGAAAGATGAATGGACAAATGTACAGAGACATCCTTGATGAGAACCCATTGCCATCTGCCAAGATGCTGAAGATGAAACGAGGGTGGACATTTCAGCAAGACAATGATCCCAAACACAGCCAAGGAAACTCTCAACTAGCTCCAGAGAAGGAAAATAAAGCTGCTAGAATGGCCCAGTCAGTCACCTGACTTGAATCCAATTGAAAATCTATGGAGCAAACTGAAGATCAGAGTTCATAGAAGACACCCACAGAACCTTCAAGATCTGACAGTTTTTGTGGAACAATGGGCTAAAATCACTCCTGAGCAATGCCTGTGCCTAATTTCTCCATGCAGGAGGCATCTGGAAGCTGTTTTTACCAACAAAGGTGTTTTTACGAAATGTTAAATGAATTTTACCAAGCATGTTCAATACTTATTCCCTGTGTTATTGCACTTTATTAAATATAACTTGTTTTGTGAACAGAGTTGCCATGATTTCTTTGTATGTATGGATTACTTGGGTTGTTACTGATATCTGGTGAAAATCTCAGGTTAATGGCTCCATCAGAAATATGTTTAATGAGAAAAACACTGACGTGTTTAATACTTATTTTCCACACTGTATATATATAAATTTTTCCAGGTGACTTTTAATTGCACCATTTGCCAATATTTCAAATAAAATTCATGCCTCTTCCCCAAGCACCATTGTGACTCATTTTTCATCTTTCCATTTATGATAGAAGGTGTCAACGTCCTGTGATTGGTGCGAAAGTCAGAACTATTTTGAAAATTGGACCAACTGGACCAAATGGGTTAGGTACAAGACGACAAAACATATATATTTCAGTTACATTTCCTTGGACTCCGGGTAACACAATTACGATGCAGTTTTCCACAATGTGTAGTATTTTGGAACGAAATGTCAGTCCTTTCATCTGAGATGAGCTTCAATTGCCTTATGAAAAACGTCACTTGATTTTTCTTTAGCAGCAGAGAAGCCAGGGGAATGAGAGAAGAAAGTGCATCAGGTAGAAAAATGGGTGAACACACAGGAGAGGATGACTACGGGATGGTTGTGTGAAAAAAGAATCAAAAGTGACCCTGCTCTATCACCAGCCCCCTGTCTCTCATAATTGCAACATCTCCAAAACAACCAAAACAAACCAAATCAGGCCTAATGTATTTCCCTGTCACAGCTGCCCGGCGGGAGCCAAATAGCTGCTCCCAGAGAGAAATGTCTTTTTTGAAAAACACCACCGGTAAATATGCTTCTCTGCATGGCAGATAGCAGCCTGGTCCCTCCCCCTCTCCCATCTCTCTTCTCGTTTGTTCTCTTTCACTTTCCATCTGTTTATTTCCAAGGTAAAGAGAGGTGGCCCTTAGTGAATGTTAAAATATCCTTCCCTCACAGTCAGACAGCCAGTGTTACTTTCTCCTCATCTCTGTTTCTCTTCTGACATATTTAACCATTTAATACAGCAGTAAATGTTGGTAGAGACAGATGGGTAATGTTCAAATCAAGTTGTCCTAAAGATGTCAACCAAAGAGTCTAAATTATTACAAATAATTATGCTCCATACTAATTTGGGGACTCTTAGCACAAGGTGCACAGCGGATGACAGATACAATCTAAAATGACAGGGAGACTGATTATGACAATATAGTAATTAATTCCAGTGGCGGGCCATGAATTTTAGATGGAGGTCTTCAGTGGACTAGTGGGGTTTCCTTATGCTATCCTTGCATCAAGTCCAGAGAGTTTATTGTTAACTGAGACCAAAATGTCACTGACCTGTGAAAGAGATACTGCCAGTCCAATGGTTGCTGTAATGGAAGATGTAGCAATGTCACTTACAATGTTCTCAATAAAGTTTGTCCCCCCTCCCCCCCGTTAAAAAAAAGCTGTTGCAATGTCATGCCAGACTGTTTAAACCAGCAGATGCTGATGTCAGTTAACACTGGTTTCATTACCTGCACCTATTTCTCACCTCAAATGTTGTCAGAAACACTTTTCACTGGTTTGTTTTAAAGATATCAGATGAAATTTCCTCATGAGCTTCCATGTTGTCTACCAGCTGAAAGACCGCCCACAGTAGTATGCATCAACCAATCAAGTCTAGTCTTTGTGTTCTCAGCAGCAAGACCAATGAGACTGTCTTGTCCCTAGGACAGAGCTCTTTCTATTGGTTTTCCACAACGTCAATTATTTTCTGTCACTCTACCTGGTTACACGTTATATAGATTTACAGTACAGTATATGTATAGGACTAGATATGACATTGCTAGCCACCAGGCTAGTCACGGATGACCAAGAGCGACTGTCATAGTGATTTATTGAATGAATGCAACAACAATTGTTTGTGTATCCTGTTATCACAAATCTGCAGGTGCCTACAGACCTGTTACCTATGCCTATTACGTCCAGAATATGGCACCTCCATTTGCAATGACAATGTTAGTGATATTCTGTCTAGTTCGTTTATATCTTTGACACGTTATGGCTATGCATTGTTTTTTTAAACACATACCATGACCATCCAACCAAAGGACTTGAAAATGCCAATGCTATCCTAAGCCTTCTAGATAGTCCTGTTGTGTCCATAAAGTAGGAATGACAAGTGAGTCTCACCTCGGTTAACAGGGGTTTATTCAGGATAAACTGTAACTATGTACAAAGGCTTATGGCACCCTCCTGCTGGCCAGGTGGCTTCACGACGAAAGAGGCAGAGCCTCTTCCTCCCACTCTTTTATACCTTGGGCGGTGTCACCACCGGAAACCGGTAGTAGCCACCCCGGTCTATCCCATAACCAACCCAGCCGCCATCTTGGTAATACCAGCCCATTTACAGACATAACATTCCACCCCCCCTCAAAAAAAATGCCAGGCACACAAATAACCCACCCAAATTTAGCACCCGGGGCACACACTAACCAAAATATGTACAAAAATAAACAAAACACCTATCCAATTATACAACTAAGGCTGAGGGGCTGGGTAGACCACCAGCGCCCCCACATGGCGAGCGGGTTATTCTGCCGCTTCAAAAGGGGAACATATAAACAAAACAATAAAGCCACGTTTCTAACTAAAATTAATCCCTTAACAACATCAAATAACATGCACAAAAAATAAAACATGAGACACAGTCTATTGGTGGCCCCCCACCCCAACTCCCACCCCACAATGGGCACACAGAGTAAAATAAAGAAGGGGTCACTCAAATAAAACAATCCAATTAAATCAGGCAGGCTCAACCTAACTTACTCAATCAAAACACATAGAGCAGCCAATAATTCAGCTATAAAATTTAGCACAAAAATGTCTGATATTCACAATTCAACTCAAACACAAAGGAAAACAGGTGTCACACCACCCAGGTTACCAAATCAAACATGCAAACACCGACTCAGGTTCGCAGCTACACAACACACTGTGCCTACCAATTTACACCCTTTCTTTTTTTTTTAAACACAATTTATAGGGACACCAGATAGAAACTAATATCAAAACAGGACTGAAGAAGACAACACACACATGCAAAATAAAACCCTCAGTCCCCAGATGGATCCCTCTCAAGGCGTCGCCGTCTCTTCACTTCAGGGCTCCTGCTGCGCCGTCTCCTCTCCACCTCTAGCAGCCGCAGATCCCTCGGGTGTCTCCAGACATGAATAGACCTACGCCCAACTATCACCATCCGACTGGGCTACACCTGGAACCGCCTCTGGTCATCCTGCTGCTCACGTGGACTGTGATCTAGACGTACTCGAGCCTCAACCTTGGTCTTCGAGGGAGCCCACTTCCTTTTATTCAGATCACCAATCCTGCGACAGGCCCCTGACTCCAGACGCTTCGTCACGTGGGCTCTCCTGGATCTCCTCTTGGTAGATCGTCGCTGGGAGCGCTTTACGATAACCACGATCTGCGGTCTAGCCCCGTTTTCTCCTGGCGTTGGCACCTCATCCTGATGAGCCTCATCGGGGGTCCCGCCGTGCCGTCCGGCACCCTTTTCCAGGGCAGCCTGCATGACAGTATCGGGTCCATCCCGAGACGGCTCTTCGTGGCGTGGTGTATGCACTCCCAAAGTCACATTGTCCATCCAGTCCGTATCCCACACTTCAGCACCCTCCACGGCAGGAACAGGTCAGCCCCACAGTCCACATCCAGACCATTCTTCACCCAAAATGTTCATAATGGAGAACCCAAGGCTGTAAAATAGGTTGCAACCCATAACGTTAACACCGGATGCAGAAACGTTAATGCAAACACTGGGCGCCACACTGTTCTTATACTGGGCCTCCATCTCAGCGTAGCCCAAAATAGCCAACCTGTTCCGCCCATAACCATAAAATTCTACCTGCTGCCTTCTTATCTGTCGGTGGGGAAACAGCCTGTCCATGGTTTTAAGATTCAGGACAGAAATCACCGCTCCCGTATCCACTAGGAGCGGAATCTCAACGCCATCCAACGTGGTGCAGCCGATCCTCCCAATCATCTCCGGGGAGACAGTATGCACAACCGCTGGAGTCTTCTGCGCAGCACCTGGTTCTCTTCCACAGCTCCTGCGTACAAAGTTTTCGCACACCCTGGCAAAATGATTCAAAATCCCGCATTTGCCACAACGCTTTCCTTTCGCCCGACACACTCTGGACTTATAGCGGTGCTCAGTGGACTCACATCCATAACATTTTGGCATATCAGGGGCAAACCTTATCCTGACCACAGAGGCAAAATCATCCTCTCCGCATTCGCCATCACAAGGGTCCAGGCTCAGTGCCTTAGCGCAAGACCCATTCTTCTCCAGAGAGGCCCCTTCACTAAGGCCCCTCGCGATGGTCTCTGCTGCCTCGAACTGTTGGGCAAGCTTGACAGCCTCAGCTAACGTCATCTCCCCTGGGTGTGTCAACAACCTGGACCAGGCCGCTGTGCAACAAAAGTGCCCTGCCAGCTGGTCCCGAATCATCTCGTCCTCCAGGGTCCCGAATCTGCATTCCCTCGCCAGCTCGCGGAGGTCCGCCACAAATCTTCGTACAGGCTCTCCCAACCGCTGGCGGTGCTGTCGAAACTGAATGCGTCTAACAATGACGTTCTCCGACCCCTTAAAGTACTGCGCCATTAGCTGCACCACTTCATTGAAACTGTCCACACCTCCAAGGTTCTCTAGAATCCTCTGCCCTTCCATTCCTAAATTATGTACCAACACAGCTTGTGCACGGAGCTTCTCCATCTCTCCCAAGTTTAGGACAACAAGATAGTTGGTGAAGGCAGCGAACCAACGAGGCCACAGCACGCGGGGCTCACCCGGGGCCTCAAGAAATGGCCGAAAGCAAGCAACGGAGCGTTCCATTACCGCTTTTACCTCATCGCCAATTGTTGTGTCCATAATGTAGGAATGATGAGTGCGTCTCACCTCCGTTAACAGGGGTTTATTCAGAATAAGCTGTAACTATGCACAAAGGCTTATGGCACCCTCCTGCTGGCCAGGTGGCTTCACGATGAAGGAGGCAGAGCCTCTTCTGCCCACTCTTTTATACCTTGGGCGGCGTCACCACCGGAAACCGGTAGTAGCCACTCCGGTCTATCCCATAACCAACCCGGCCGCCATCTTGGTAATACAAGCCCATTTACAGACATAACAAGTCCCATGTTGCAAACTCGAAATCTGATTGGTTAAAAGACCCCGGCAACATGATGGCTTAAATATGATTGGACAAAAACTCCATTATAAACACACACCACCAAACGCAGTGCAACGAAGAAAAAAGCTATGAATTGAAGAGAATAGACAAATGGGAATAATTTAATGCATCCTTATGAAACAAGTATAAGAATGTAGGGTGTAAGTGTAATGTTTAGGGCAGCTGACAGTCCACCACCGATTAATTCTAGTTTAGCTTTTTGTTAATCTTCCTAATTTATTAATAGTGCTAAGAAGCAATAAATCCACCCACAACATGTATACCCCCCCAGCCCCCTCAAAAAAAGGAATACAGAAGAGAATTTTTCTCTCAGCTGCTTGTCATACACTCACCTGAGCAACATTTCGCCCTAATAGCAGGAATGAGTGTCGTGTCTGTGTGTGTTTCAAGGCACTTGTCATGTCATGGGAATGGATTAACGGTATTTTAATGAGGGTTTAATGTTTACGATTGCAGACTGACGCTGGCATACATGTACTACAGTCAGCCTCTGACCGGTTTCTCTGTCACTCACACACAAGCAGAAATACAGAGTAACAAACAGATCAGTGTTTTAATGCCTTTCAAACCAGTTTAATGCCATGTCTAAAGCTTATTAAAGGGTTAGAGGATGTTAGCCAGTCACTCTCACACCAAAGTGATGTAGCTAATCTAATTACAGAAATGAGAGTAAAATCACTGTCACTTTCTTGTGCTTCAAGTACATTTAGTTGTTCAACAGCCTTTTTCATTTTTACATTATCAACACTTGGTAAAATGTGTATCTAAATGTCTTTTTATCCATATAAATCATATTAGCAGCATTCTGTGACTGGACCTCATGCAGCAGCAGTCTCTTATATTTCTAATCAATTTTATTTTAATGTTCTGTTAAGTGACAAAAAATGAGAGAAGTCAGAAACAGATGCAGCAGATGCTCTTTACCACGTAATCTCTTACTGAAGTGAGCAGAATGATGAACCCCATTTAATCTTAAATCAAAGGCACGTACCCCATCAACATAGGTAGCGCCTCTAAATACTACAGGTGCCAGCTATTTACAAACTGGGCACAAAAACTGGAGAGATGGTAGTGAATGAAAGGTAGCTTGAAGAAGAACTTTGTGCTCTTCTACAGCATGTGTTAAACTCAAGGCCCGTGGGCCGAATCTGGCCCACCATGTCACATTATGTGGCCTGCGGGAGCGTAAGAAGGATATTATGTTCCCTTTGTTGGGCTGCAGTAGTTCCACCACCCTGTGAGTGGAGTAAGTGGGTGAGTAGCCATGCATCTGCAGCTGGAGCAGGAAGCGGTGCAGTCTGATCAACCTGGCAGCAGTGTACAAATGAACAGTTCTAAAGTTGTTTCACAGAGCACAGGAAATACTATGTGCCTGTAATATCAGCACTGTGTGACTTTATGTTGCGTAAGTGAAGTGAAATAGCTCTCTGTAGCCATGTTAAGATGCTTATCGGGTCAATGCTAATGCATTAGCCATCTATAGGAATTTCCTATTATATGTTAGCATTAAGCTAGCTGGTTCCTTTTTCATGGCATATTTAAATTTAGTTTTAGACTTTTCACGTTAGTGACGTTTTCACATCAAGTTATGTTAGCTTGCTGAAGATACTTAACAGAGTTTTTAAGAAATCTATTAATAACAAATTGTCTTTGATAGTATTGTTTTACCTGTTTAGAGAGCTTTTTAATAGACAAAATACAAATACAGAAAAAAGATTAGTGCTGTCCTGTTAATGAACAAACTGAACCAACCACATGACCTCCTTGTACTGATGGGATCGACAGTTCACTAAAGCGTACTGAGTCACTTCTGGTTCATTCGCTGAATAAATCAGTTCGAAAGACTTGCACACTGATTCACTCAGTGCTGTACTGGAGCTGGAACTGCCTACTCACTGAGATGAAAGTCGGTTGAACAGCGCGGGACTCGTTCACTGCCTTGATGAGTGATTTAGCAGGTCTTCCAGTTCAGTTCTGGTAAGTGATTCAGTACACTACATTCACCCATTAAAAACTACAGTAGTACATTTGAACGAAATGTCTGCAAACACTGCGATGGACTGGCGATCTGTTCAGGGTGTACCCTGCCTCTCACCCAAAGATGCTGAGATAGGCTCCAGCCCCCCCGTGACCCGAAAAGGATTAAGCGGAAGAAGATGAATGAATGAATGAATGTCTGCAAACATTACAGCACTCTCTCCTTGTTAAATGGAAAATTCCAAATGATATGATACTGGCTCCACTCCTAATTAGCAGGCTACTGGGCTTTAATTGTAACAAATCCTGTGAAGAATGAAAGCCATAGCCATGCATTATATGCTCAGAACTTGCACTACCCTTAGTACTAGTGATATAACAGCTAAATTAATGGAATGAAAATTCATAACTTCATAAAAGTGAATAGATGTTTTTTTTTTTATTGACCATGATATTTAGTGCAAGTTCAGCCAATGCAATCATAGTGAAAATATTTCAGGACACTCAGCAACAGTAAAATGCATTTATTTTTTTCCCCTTTACTCTTTATTGTGGCATGGTCACAAATAAAGTTCAACCATGGTTAATTTTATCTATCTCTGATGAACAATATTTCATGGAACTGTCTTCCACCATGAAAACTAGTCATTTGGTCTGCTGCTTGCACTTGTCATAACAATGACTGTCATTATCAGTGTCACTTATCACATCACAAAACCACAGCAGATTCTCTTGGCAACATTCTCTCTCCCTCTATATCAGGGCTCTGCAACATGCAATTCCAAGTCCCTTGCATGTTTTGTTCATAACCGAAAAAAGAAAAAAGTTGATTCATAAGAAAAAGCCTCAAATGTCTTTTTTTTTCTTTTTTTTAAGAAAAACAAAACAGAAATTAAAATGAATGTAAATTTTATTTTAAAAAAAAACATGGAACCAGTTTAATCTTTTAACTTGGCTATTTTATATTCATGTTAAGACTCAAATATATTTTTTTTCAGATTTGAGCTATTTTGTTCTGAATGATTATTTCTATAATAGTGTGTTAATGCTCCAGAGATGTGGTCTAGTGGTGGAGCATCCTCCCCACAGTTGGGAGGTTGTGAGCTCAAGCCCTGGCCGGGTCACACCAAAGACCATTAAAAATGATACTTTCTAGCTTGGTGCTTCGTATAATGGGGGAAGGGAAAGCTGTGGTGGCAACTTACAATGCAGCGACCCCTCCAATAGGAGAAATGTAACTTTGTTGTACTGTACACGCTTGGCTGTATGAACTGAATGACTATAAACTACTCTTTCTTTTAAATGGTGCCCTTTTAAGTTTTTCTGGACTAAGAGCGCCTGCTGTGCATGGAGGTTTGTGAAAAGGGCCAAACAGAATGTGTTTGGATGACTTATATTTGAAACTCTCTGCCTGACCAGGTAAGTGAATACGGACCACACCTTAGATCAACCTCCTAATGTCTCTCACTCTCCCTGTCTGCTCTGCAAACTGTTTCCCTGCTGCAAGAGCCAACCTGCCCCTTGCACTTTGTTTCTCTCTCTCTCTCTCTCTCTCTCTCTCTCTCTGTCTGAAAGCATTGCTGGGTTAGGGCGTTGCTCTGGCTAGTTTACTCTCACAGAGCAAACAAATCTCTGATGTGTTTTTTTAACTCGGATAACCATGGCTGACACATGTCAGTGAGCGGGTAAAAAAATACTTCTTCCTCTCCTTTTCTTTATTTTTATCCATCCCTGTATTCTTCCTTTCACTGCCTTTGTCAGTCATTAAGATCTTTGATTTTCAGCTGGCTTTTGTCTGCATTCAAATCTTCCAGTTCCTTCGTGAACTCTATTTTTCTATGTCTTTATGCCGACTGCGATCCTCCCTTTCCTTTCTTCCTTTCTTTTAGAAGACAGAGAAAGCTGTAACCACAGAGAGGTTGTGTTTAAAGGAAGTGACTGAGCCCAGCTTTACACAACTGTTTAGTGATCTCTGTTGCCAATTTGTATCTGTAAGTCTTTGAGGATTCTGTTTGTGTGTTTGTTTGAGGATGGCCAGGTGTGCTGGATGTGAGCCAAGTCAGAGATTAAAACCTCAAATCCCATTTCCTATTATACATATTGCTGTTATAATAGTTTGCTTTGATGTATTCTCCCCCACTTGAATTGAAAGTTTAGTTTGCATAGTCAACGAGGTGCTGCAAGTTTCATGGCCCAAGGGTTCACGAAGACCTTTCAAAACAAAACTGTTACATTCAGTGATCCTTACTAATTTTAAGCATCACAGAAATATCTTTAAATCTAAAAGAGGTTGAACATTAAGTCACATATTTATTTTTAATGTGCCAAATAAATGTGTCAGCCCATTTGAATACTGTCCCCGGTGTGTCATGCTAATCCACCACAGTATATGGGGTGGGTGACCCACCATGACAGTAATGAGTTGGGTCTTTCACTTCCACACATGGATGCTTGTAGAAGACCCATTGGCTATATATATACTGTATATATATATATATATATATATATATATATATATATATATATATATATATATATATATATATATACTGTATATATATATATATATAAGGCCCATTGGCTATATATATGAGAGATGAGATTCAACTTTATTGTCATTACACATGTATATATATATATATATACTGTATATATATAGCCATATACGTATGGCTGCACGGTGGCGCAGTGGTTTAGCACTGTGGCAGCACAGTTTTACCCTCGGCCGGGGGACCACGGGGATCATGAGATCGTGGGTTCGATCCCAGCCCCCGACCAACAGTGAGCTGTGTGGAGTTTGCATGTTCTCCCCGTGTTGCGTGGGTTTACTCCGAGATTTCTCCGGTTTCCTCCCGCACACCAAAAACATGTAGGTTTAGGGCGCTCGCGCACGCAGCGACCAGCAGCTGGTGGCTTGTCACCAGACTGCAAACCAAATCTACCTACGGGTACAAATAAGTAACAAAAAAAAAAAAACAGTATATACACACATACAGTGGTGAAAATAAGTATTAAACATGTCAACATTTTTTTCATTAAACATATTTCTGATGGAGCCATTGACATGAGATTTTCACCAGATATCAATAACAACTCAAGTAATCCTTACATACAAAGAAATCAAGGCAACTGTGTTCATAAAGCAAGTTATATTTAATAAAGCTCAATAACAGAGGGAATAAGTATTGAAACATGAATAAAAAGAAGCACAAAAAGGAATAGAAAGACAAGAAACCAGCTGAAATCCATCAGAATTTAGGAAGCCATCCCATCCCACATAAGTGCAAATTAATTTCAGCTTGTTCAGTCCTGACTGTCATGACCCGAGCACTATGCCTTGGTGCTCGGGTTATTCTTGTTAGGGTTTGACAGCGGCGGTATGATTCTAGCTCTCTGAGCTCTTATTGTGATAGTGCTCGGGGAGGCTTCCGCCCAGCTGTCAAACCCTCAACAGCTGTGCTGCATTTGTGGTCGTTAGCGCTCAGGCTATTTTAACCCACGCTGGCGATCGCATCCTCGCAGCAGTGTCTGTTCACTTTCCCAGTTCACTCTCCGTCATGCTACGGATGCCTGGACTAATTCATACCACGCCTGCTTTTGGTTTGACCGTCGTTCCCCGGAACTAGTAAGTGTGCTGTATTAGCCTTATTCCTCCCGGTGTGAATTGATCTCTGTGAGTCTCTGCCTTAGCAGCCTGTGTATCGTTATTATTTTCACCGTAAATAAAACTCACTGAACTCACTGGCGACTGTGTGGCGTCTTATGGTGGCTCGCGAGAGCCACCCATGACACTGACTGATAGCCTTTAAAAAGGCTATGAGTCAGTTCAGGGAGACATGAGCCATGTTGAACCGAACAACCAACTTATAAACTGGCCGTAGAATACCTGACATCACCACATCAACTGCCCAGCATCTGCTACGGCAAGCCCCAAAGTTCAAATCCTTATACAACACAGCACAACGAAATTGTGGATAAAGCTGTCCTTGAGTCTGCTGGTCCTGGCCTGGAGACTCCACAGTCTCCTCCCTGATGGCAGCAGACTGAGGTAGCTGTGAGATGGGTGGGTGGATTGGTTGACACGCCTCTGCAACATTGTGTGGAAGTTGGGGACAGTGTCTTTGGCATGGCAAGCTGGGGTGTTGGTTCCTATCTTCATGAAGGGGTACCGGAAGGTATGCTCCAATTTTAGTGGGATCACACTCATCAGTCTCCCCAGGAAAGTCTATGCCAAGGTACTGGAAAGGAGAGTCCTGCCATTGGTCAAACCTCAGATTCGGGAGGAACAATATGGTTTTTGTCCTGAAGACAATAGAATCAATGGACTAAATAGGATGTGAGACACGCAAGATTAGTGTTACAAGCACCCAGTACTCCACCCCCACCCACATGTGCCCCAGTTGTGGCAGAGGATTCCATGCCCGGATTGGCCTTATCAGCTATCTTCAGACACATCAAACCAGATCTTCCAACATCCGATGATGTCATGGTCATCTTCAAATAATAAGGACAGACACAGTTTCCTCCCACAGGCCAAAAACATGCAGGTTAGGTTAATTGGAGACTCTAAAGTAGCCCTAGTTGTGAATGTGTGTGTGAATGGTGAAGGGATAGCGCTGTACTGTGGTTGCTTCATCCATCCAGGTGGATGCCATGAATTTCCCCTCTGGGGATCAATAAAGTACACAAAATCAAAATCAAAAAATCAAATATACTGTTTTTCCTTTGTGTTTCACTGGTCTTGCTACATTTAGTGTGTACTCAGCAGGTTTCAGAAAATAAGATAAGCCTTTATTAGTCCCACAATGGAGAAATTTCAGGATTACAGCAGCAAAGGGACAGCAGCACTCAGAGCAATAGTTAATAAGATAATAAGAACTGGTTAGCCAAAGCAGTAAATTTATGAATATACATATGTACACAGGTATATACACAGTGTGAAAGTATTGCAGCTAGCTGGAATAAACAGCATTATGGTTTGTTAAGTTACCCTGCAGAATATGAATATGTACCCAGACAGTATATCTTGTATTTGAATCAACAGTGTTGTTGCCACCCTCAGTAATGATTGTTATTGTCCTAGTTGTGTATTGGAGGGGACTGTCATAAATCGCCCTTTTCAAGGGCTGTAGAAGGATATCAAATGCACAGTGTAATTTTGCAACACTTATTAACAGACAGATGAACGCTACACAAAACACTAAACTTAGATATAAAGAAATGATGAAGGCACTGGAGGAGAACGGGGCTCATGCTCATAGCTTAGCTCATAGCTACAATGATCCGCACTGTGTGTCTATATATATACACTACCGTTCAAAAGTTTGGGGTCACTTAGAAATGTCCTTATTTTTGAAAGAAAAGCACTGTTTTTTTCAATGAAGATAACTTTAAACTAATCAGAGATACATTCTAATATCTAATATACATTGCTAATGTGGTAAATTACTATTCTAGCTGCAAATGTCTGGTTTTTGGTGCAATATCTACATAGGTGTATAGAGGCCCATTTCCAGCAACTATCACTCCAGTGCTCTAATGGTACAATGTGTTTGCTCATTGTGTCAGAAGGCTAATGGATGATTAGAAAACCCTTGTGCAATCATGTTAGCACAGCTGAAAACAGTTTAGCTGGTTAGAGAAGCCATAAAACTGACCTTCCTTTGAGCAGGTTGAGTATCTGGAAAAAATTATCATTTCAAATACAAATCATTATTTCTAACCTTGCCAATGTCTTGACTATATTTTCTATTCATTTTACAACTCATGGTGGTAAATAAGTGTGACTTTTCATGGAAAACATAAAATAATTGTCTGGGTGACCCCAAACTTTTGAATGGTAGTGTATATATATATTTATGTTTATATGTACATATGTATACTTGCTGCTCTTGTTTCTTTTTTTTTTTCTCTTGCCTTCTGATTGTTGCTCTGAGTGTTGCTATCCCTGTGCTGTTGCAATCCTGGAATTTCCCCATTGTGGAACTAATAAAGGCTTATCTTATCTTATCTTATCTTATCTTATCTTATCTTATCTTATCTTATGTCTACAGGGGAAAAGAACAGCCTTGATGGAACACAGGCTGAGGTGTGCGGAGACACTGGGGAAAAAGAGATAACCTCAGCAGGAGTCACACCCGAAGGGAAACGGGGCTCACAACTGAAAAAAAGGGGAAAAGGATAAATATTACCTGGATGGAGTGCACCCATTCACCTCTATGGAAAACCAAGCTCACTCAGAGTATAACTGAATCCTCTGAGGAGGCTAACAGTAGGACATGGTAACAAGGAAACTTTGCTGTTTCCTTAAATAGGTAAATGGACAAATGATTGATGAACGACAGGTGTGGATACATGAGTAAGGAAGTAACATAATCAGTGACAGCTGTGCAGCCGGCAAAACAGGGTTTGACAGCCAGAAGCTGCACGGCACTCTCAAAAGAACAAACCAGAAACTAAATAATAATACAAGAATAAGATAATACAACCTCAAAAGATGCAAATAATACCATAAATACAAAATGGCACACAATAAATAGACAGGACTTTAAAGACAAAACTAAGAATACAAACAACTCATAAATAAACAGAGACCAATACAGCAGACCATAATACCTCCAACATAAACAAAGAAGCAAACAAACAGAAAACGACTTAACTCAATGTGGAGACTGAGCACGGCACCCATCGTGCTCAGGATCATGACAGGGACGATTTCTATTGTGCAAAGTTGTTAGTACATTTAATATGACCTCAATGAGCAGCCCTGGTTAGGTTATAAAGTCTGACAGCTGTTGGTAGGAAGGACCTGCGGAACCTCTCCGTCGTGCACCTAGGATGGCACAGCCTACCGCTAAATGATCTCCTTAGTGTGTTCAGCATGTCCTGCATGGAGTGGGACTCAGACTCCAGCAGAGATGACAGCAAATGTCCATAAATGTGGACCAAATGAGTGCAGAGTAAAGACAAGGGACTGTGTTCATCTTCATATACATATCTCCTTCAAGATGGGTTCACACTATAGTGTTTGAACCGACTGTTACAGACATTTTGAAAAATCAGAGAAATGAGTCCAAACGTCAGTGAAATTACATTTGTGAGCAGTTTTGTTTTTTTTTTTTAAATCCAGTGCACACCAGCTTTTACGAACTTCTACGAACTTCAGCTAGCATTTGCCAGCATTGCATTCAGTGCTCGCAAACTTTTGCCAACTTAGGCTAGCGTATGTGTAGCTGTTGCCAACTTAGGTTAACTTAAGCAAATGAATACTCAGCGCAGGTTGGGTGACATCAGCGTTAGGCAACACTCATATAAAGATCAGCATTTGTGGAGGCTTCCTGCCATTCTGGACCTGCTTTTGGAGTTAACACATCTCCCTTGGGCATATGCTTCAGTCTTTATTTTCTCTTTATATTCCTATGTAGTTACTTCTGCATACCCTTTCCCCCTGTTTGTTTGTTCGTTCGTTCATTCATTCATTCATTCATTCATTCATTCATTCATTCATCTAAAAAAATACAATAATGCATATCTGTAGACTCCAACAGTAAGTCTGTGATTAAAATGTGAACATGGCTGAAATTAAAAAAAAAAATATATTTAGAGTATATCATATAAATAAAATGACAGGTGATTATATTTTGACTCTTACAACTCTCTCCATTAAGATAACATAAAATCCCATTAAATGTCATTTACTTTTTGACATCACATCAGTGCTTTTTGATTCCCCACAATGGAACCAATAAATTCTGGAGAATGATTTCGCATGTAGCAGAAAATTAAGAACAATAAATTTTGCAATGAGGATTTTTTTTTTTTCTTTTGGGCTTTCACATTTATTTTTTTAAATTCCCTCTTCTCTCAACTTTTGGCATTCCAGCACCATGGAGAGCGACACTTCTTTGCATTTCTCTTGCGTCCGTGCGTGTCTGAAGTGAGTTTCGGTCTAAAAACATCTGCTTCCACAAGCATTTCAGTAAACATTTGCCACTGGTGCTTAACTTAGGCCATCTTAGGTGAGCTCTGCGTAACTTAGCCCAGAGCTCAGGAACTTTTACAAACTGAGCACAACTTTCACCAATGTGTATTTCCAAATGTCGGCAAATTTTCAGCAAGCTTTAAATTTCCAAAAAGCATAACTTTCACCAGCATTTGCCAACAAACACCATCTGTCAATAACTTTTACCAACTTTTGCTAGCAGAGCTGGACGTTTGCCAGAATGTCAGTAAAAGTTGGTCCGAATGTTGTAGTGTGAATCCACCATTAGAGCATATAGTAGCCGTAAGTGAGCACCATTGAGGGGGGGATTTTATGGTAGGAATATTTCTTTCAGAATTGAAAGCTTCTCTAAATCCAATGAAATATGTATAAAAGCAACTCCGTTTTAGCTTCTAATGGAGATAATAGACGGTGAACTGGGCTGAACTACAGTTTCCTAGTAGGCAAACGTGTTAAGTACTCCTCCACCACTCTGCTTCTAAGATTGATTTTTTCTTGCTTAAACAGAGGTGAATTGTTGAAACCCAAAGATAAAAAAAATAAGGTGTTTTTTTTTTATTTTAAAAAGGCTGTTGCCAAATTTAATTAATATGCAAACATGCCAATAAAATGTATTACTTTAAAGCTGTGATATATTTTTTTCTGATTAATCCAAACCCCAGATATCTGATGCTTGTAGTGCTAATGAGTCAGTTTTGGGAGATTTTTTGCCTCACATGAACAAAATCGTATAGTTCTAGATAGCTTATTTTAAAAGCTCACCAAAATGCCGTGTGAAGATGAAAGCTTTAAAGAATGTCTTGAACTATAATCTTGTTTACATTTTTTCACTGTTTTTGCTGAAATAGAAATGTAGAGATCCTTTTTTTTTCCGCCAACAAAGTGGCTGCTTCTCCACAGCACCTTCCCCATTCTTAATGCTGGCTGAAACCCTAAATAGTGGTATGTTAAAACCTTGTTTAACTGTTATGAGTTGTGAATCATACCCTCACTTCTACACACATGCATGCACACAGAGATTGTGGTGTTTTGACTGGTACGTCAGAGTTAAGAGATCAGTGCAGACCACCCTAGAAGCAAGCAAAGCAAAGGGAAGGTTTTAAATCATCTAGGTTAAAGAGCACACTTTTTATTATTACATTCTAGTCCATTAACTTTTATACACATCATTAAAAGGTCTCTGAATATTTTTTTTCATGTTGTCATTGTGAGACCAAATGTTTGCGAGACAATTCAAAAAAGTAACCAGTGAAAAATGTCACGAAAGCCAAGGTCTTCTTCCCTGCGACGAAACTTGAAAAAGAATTTTTTCTGAAGCTCGGATTGGCAAATAATGCACCTGTGTTATTAAAATGTTGGGTATTAGTGGATAGAATGGGGTGAGAAGCACAGAAAAGCAGCAATGAAAAGAAGAATGTTCCTTGACCTTTTAGATCGATAGCTAGATATTTGTTAACTGTTAAAGCATTGTTCCCAGGCTTTAACTTCTGCTGTGAACAGCCGTCACTACTCTTCAAGCATAATCTGTGAATCAGACAAAAAAAAACTACCTCTGAAAATGAGGTATCTGCTTTGTGAAGCTGATTAAGCCTCGGAAAACATGGAGCATCAATAAGAAATTAAATTATACAAAACAAGCATTTTGTAGACAACTTAGAGAAGTTTAGCCTCATAAGGAACTAGATGATTAATAATAAAATTCCTTGTTTCTCCCATTTCTGAACCTGTGCTTCATCCTGTTTAGTCTCAGAGCAGAGCTGCCCTCACTCTGGACAAATGCCTTCCAGAAAACTTCCGCCCCTCCTCAAACCCACTTCTATCACTGGCCCAGACAATACTGTAGATGCTCACAAAGGACTTAAAAAGGCTGGGACTATACATGAGCATGGATGCTTACACATGCATTCACTGATCGAGGGTGTTACATGTGTGCTGAACCTGCACGGGTGAACATAGCAAATACTAGCCAGTTCTTTAGTTTTAATTGAAAAGAAAGGATATATTGCAACTCATTTCTCATTTTGTTATTTATTTTTTAAATGGTTGGGCAGAATTAAGGCCCCATATTAGTACAAACGTTTTAGCCCTTTTTTCTGTCATTCAGAGATAAAATGGTAGATAATTTTCATACAAGTTCAATATATGCACAAATAATCCCTCTGAGCCAAAAACTCATAAAGACATAAAGATTCTCTAAAAGTTTGGAGCGACTGTAGTAGGGGTGGGGAGGGGGGGGGGAAATTGCATCACAGTATTGTGATACTTTGTGGTGGGGCTGGGCGATATAGCTGAACAAAAGTATTGATATAATTTCTCTATGTCACGATACACGATACATATCGCGATATATATTTTGTGTACTGAATTTCCTTTAAAATTAGGTTTACTTACATTTTTATTAGATAATATATATATATATATATATATATATATATATATACAGTGGTACCTCTACTTACGAACGTCTCTACATACGGAATTTTCAGGTTACGAGACGCCTCAACGGGAAAATATTGCCTCTAGTTACGAACGAAATTTCAGGATACGAAAGGCAAAAAAGTACGCGCTCCTCGCAGCTTCCGTAGTTTACCGAACGTAAACATACCTGTAGCTGCTCTGCCATTGGCTATCGTCTAGCATCTTCCTGGTATCCCATTGGCCACGAAGTTGGTTTTTTTTTTCCAAAACTTTATGCGTTTGGTTGATCTCGCCAAAGAATATGGCCGTAATACATCAACGATCAGCACGGTATTAAAACAAAACGAAGCACTTACAAGCCGACAAAAGCAAACGTCCTTGGATCAGAACATGAACCGCCGAAGGCAAACGGTGACGACGTCGA